>CAUYWW010000171.1:0-1200000 GCA_963576845.1 Megachile leachella
AACATGCATTATTACCCACATTATACAGTTATTATCTCTAGAACTATAATAATTATACTCATTACTCCCTATATCATCAATATAACATGCATTATTACCCACATTATACTTTAATTATCGCTAGAACTATAATAATTATACTTATTACCCCAAATATTATCAATATAACATCCATTATTACCCATATTATACAGTTGTTATCTCTAGATCTATAATAATTATACTTATTACTCCCGATATTATCAATATAACATCCATTATTACCTATATTATACAGTTGTTATCTCTAGAACTATAATAATTATACCTATTACTCGAAATATTATCAATATAACATGCATTATTACCCATATTATACCGTTAGTATCTCTAGAACTATAATAATTATACTTATTACTCCCAATATTATCAATATAACATGCATTATTACCCACATTACACAGTTATTATCGCTAGAACTATAATAATTATACTCATTACTCCCAATATTATCAATATAACATGCATTATTACCCACATTATACAGTTATTATCTGTAGAACTATAATAATTATACTTATTACTCCCAATATTATCTATATAACATGCATTATTACCCACATTACACAGTTATTATCGCTAGAACTATAATAATTATACTCATTACTCCCAATATTATCAATATAACATGCATTATTACCCACATTATACAGTTATTATCGCTAGAACTATAATAATTACACTTAGTACTTTTATTATTATCAATATAACATCCATTATTATCCATACTATACAGTTGTCATCTCTAGATCTATAATAATTATACTTATTATTCCAAATATTATCAATATAACATGCATTATTACCCACATTATACAGTTATTATCTCTAGAACTATAATAATTATACTCATTACTCCCAATATTATCAATATAACATGCATTATTACCCACATTATACAGTTATTATCTCTAGAACTATAATAATTATACTTATTACTCCCAATATTATCTATATAACATGCATTATTACCCACATTACACAGTTATTATCGCTAGAACTATAATAATTATACTCATTACTCCCAATATTATCAATATAACATGCATTATTACCCACATTATACAGTTATTATCGCTAGAACTATAATAATTACACTTAGTACTTTTATTATTATCAATATAACATCCATTATTACCCATATTATACAGTTGTTATCTCTAGAACGAGAATAATTATACCTATTACTCGAAATATTATCAAAAATAACATGCATTATTACCCACATTATACAGTTATTATCGCTAGAACTACAATTATTATACTTATTACTCCCAATATTATCAATATAACATGCATTATTACCCATATTATACTTTAATTATCGCTAGAACTATAATAATTATACTTATTACTCCAAATATTATCAACATAACATGCATTATTACCCACATTATACAGTTATTATTGCTAGAACTACAGTAATTATTCTTATTACTCCCAATATCATCAATATAACATGCATTATTACCCACATTATACTTTAATTATCGCTAGAACTATAATAATTATACTTATTACTCCAAGTATTATCAACATAACATGCATTATTACCCACATTATACAGTTATTATTGTTAGAACTACAGTAATTATTCTTATTACTCCCAATATCATCAATATAACATGCATTATTACCCACATTATACTTTAATTATCGCTAGAACTATAATAATTATACACATTACTCCAAATATTATCAATATAACATCCATTATTACCCATATTATACAGTTGTTATCTCTAGAACTATTATAATTATACTCACTAATCCCAATATTATCAATATAACATGCATTATTACCCACATTATACAGTTACAATAGCTAGAACTATAATAATTATACTTAGTACTTTTATTATTATCAGTATAACATCCATTATTACCCATACTATACAGTTGTCAGCCCTAGATCTATAATAATTATACTTATTACTCCCAATATTATCAATATAACATGCATTATTTCCCACATTATATAGTTATTATCGCTAGAACTATAATAATTATACTCATTACTCCCGATATTATCAATATAACATGCATTATTACCCACATTATACAGTTATTATCGCTAGAACAACAATTATTATACTTATTATTCCCAATATTATCAATATAACATGCATTATTACCCACATTACACAGTTATTATCGCTAGAACTATAATAATTATACTCATTACTCCTGATATTATCAATATAACATCCATTATTACCTATATTATACAGTTGTTATCTCTAGAACTATAATAATTATACCTATTACTCGAAATATTATCAACATAACGTGCATTATTACCCATATTATACCGTTAGTATCTCTAGAACTATAATAATTATACTCATTACCCCCAATATTATCAATATAACATGCATTATTACCCATATTATACAGTTGTTATCTCTAGATCTATAATAATTATACTTATTATTCCCAATATTATCAATATAAAATGCATTATTACGCATATTATGCAGTTAGTATTGCTAGAACTACAGTAATTATTCTTATTACTCCCTATATCATCAATATAACATGCATTATTACCCACATTATACTTTAATTATCGCTAGAACTATAATAATTATACTTATTACCCCAAATATTATCAATATAACATCCATTATTACCCATATTATACAGTTGTTATCTCTAGATCTATAATAATTATACTTATTACTCCCGATATTATCAATATAACATCCATTATTACCTATATTATACAGTTGCTTTCTCTAGAACTATAATAATTATACCTATTACTCGAAATATTATCAATATAACATGCATTATTACCCATATTATACCGTTAGTATCTCTAGAACTATAATAATTATACTTATTACTCCCAATATTATCAATATAACATGCATTATTACCCATATTATACAGTTGTTATCTCTAGATCTATAATAATTATACTTATTATTCCCAATATTATCAATATAAAATGCATTATTACGCATATTATGCAGTTATTATTGCTAGAACTACAGTAATTATTCTTATTACTCCCTATATCATCAATATAACATGCATTATTACCCACATTATACTTTAATTATCGCTAGAACTATAATAATTATACTTATTACCCCAAATATTATCAATATAACATCCATTATTACCCATATTATACAGTTGTTATCTCTAGATCTATAATAATTATACTTATTACTCCCGATATTATCAATATAACATCCATTATTACCTATATTATACAGTTGTTATCTCTAGAACTATAATAATTATACCTATTACTCGAAATATTATCAATATAACATGCATTATTACCCATATTATACCGTTAGTATCTCTAGAACTATAATAATTATACTTATTACTCCCAATATTATCAATATAACATGCATTATTACCCACATTACACAGTTATTATCGCTAGAACTATAATAATTATACTCATTACTCCCAATATTATCAATATAACATGCATTATTACCCACATTATACAGTTATTATCTGTAGAACTATAATAATTATACTTATTACTCCCAATATTATCTATATAACATGCATTATTACCCACATTACACAGTTATTATCGCTAGAACTATAATAATTATACTCATTACTCCCAATATTATCAATATAACATGCATTATTACCCACATTATACAGTTATTATCGCCAGAACTATAATAATTACACTTAGTACTTTTATTATTATCAATATAACATCCATTATTATCCATACTATACAGTTGTCATCTCTAGATCTATAATAATTATACTTATTATTCCAAATATTATCAATATAACATGCATTATTACCCACATTATACAGTTATTATCTCTAGAACTATAATAATTATACTCATTACTCCCTATATCATCAATATAACATGCATTATTACCCACATTATACTTTAATTATCGCTAGAACTATAATAATTATACTTATTACCCCAAATATTATCAATATAACATCCATTATTACCCATATTATACAGTTGTTATCTCTAGATCTATAATAATTATACTTATTACTCCCGATATTATCAATATAACATCCATTATTACCTATATTATACAGTTGTTATCTCTAGAACTATAATAATTATACCTATTACTCGAAATATTATCAATATAACATGCATTATTACCCATATTATACCGTTAGTATCTCTAGAACTATAATAATTATACTTATTACTCCCAATATTATCAATATAACATGCATTATTACCCACATTACACAGTTATTATCGCTAGAACTATAATAATTATACTCATTACTCCCAATATTATCAATATAACATGCATTATTACCCACATTATACAGTTATTATCTGTAGAACTATAATAATTATACTTATTACTCCCAATATTATCTATATAACATGCATTATTACCCACATTACACAGTTATTATCGCTAGAACTATAATAATTATACTCATTACTCCCAATATTATCAATATAACATGCATTATTACCCACATTATACAGTTATTATCGCTAGAACTATAATAATTACACTTAGTACTTTTATTATTATCAATATAACATCCATTATTATCCATACTATACAGTTGTCATCTCTAGATCTATAATAATTATACTTATTATTCCAAATATTATCAATATAACATGCATTATTACCCACATTATACAGTTATTATCTCTAGAACTATAATAATTATACTCATTACTCCCAATATTATCAATATAACATGCATTATTACCCACATTATACAGTTATTATCTCTAGAACTATAATAATTATACTTATTACTCCCAATATTATCTATATAACATGCATTATTACCCACATTACACAGTTATTATCGCTAGAACTATAATAATTATACTCATTACTCCCAATATTATCAATATAACATGCATTATTACCCACATTATACAGTTATTATCGCTAGAACTATAATAATTACACTTAGTACTTTTATTATTATCAATATAACATCCATTATTACCCATATTATACAGTTGTTATCTCTAGAACGAGAATAATTATACCTATTACTCGAAATATTATCAAAAATAACATGCATTATTACCCACATTATACAGTTATTATCGCTAGAACTACAATTATTATACTTATTACTCCCAATATTATCAATATAACATGCATTATTACCCATATTATACTTTAATTATCGCTAGAACTATAATAATTATACTTATTACTCCAAATATTATCAACATAACATGCATTATTACCCACATTATACAGTTATTATTGCTAGAACTACAGTAATTATTCTTATTACTCCCAATATCATCAATATAACATGCATTATTACCCACATTATACTTTAATTATCGCTAGAACTATAATAATTATACTTATTACTCCAAGTATTATCAACATAACATGCATTATTACCCACATTATACAGTTATTATTGTTAGAACTACAGTAATTATTCTTATTACTCCCAATATCATCAATATAACATGCATTATTACCCACATTATACTTTAATTATCGCTAGAACTATAATAATTATACACATTACTCCAAATATTATCAATATAACATCCATTATTACCCATATTATACAGTTGTTATCTCTAGAACTATTATAATTATACTCACTAATCCCAATATTATCAATATAACATGCATTATTACCCACATTATACAGTTACAATAGCTAGAACTATAATAATTATACTTAGTACTTTTATTATTATCAGTATAACATCCATTATTACCCATACTATACAGTTGTCAGCCCTAGATCTATAATAATTATACTTATTACTCCCAATATTATCAATATAACATGCATTATTTCCCACATTATATAGTTATTATCGCTAGAACTATAATAATTATACTCATTACTCCCGATATTATCAATATAACATGCATTATTACCCACATTATACAGTTATTATCGCTAGAACAACAATTATTATACTTATTATTCCCAATATTATCAATATAACATGCATTATTACCCACATTACACAGTTATTATCGCTAGAACTATAATAATTATACTCATTACTCCTGATATTATCAATATAACATCCATTATTACCTATATTATACAGTTGTTATCTCTAGAACTATAATAATTATACCTATTACTCGAAATATTATCAACATAACGTGCATTATTACCCATATTATACCGTTAGTATCTCTAGAACTATAATAATTATACTCATTACCCCCAATATTATCAATATAACATGCATTATTACCCATATTATACAGTTGTTATCTCTAGATCTATAATAATTATACTTATTATTCCCAATATTATCAATATAAAATGCATTATTACGCATATTATGCAGTTAGTATTGCTAGAACTACAGTAATTATTCTTATTACTCCCTATATCATCAATATAACATGCATTATTACCCACATTATACTTTAATTATCGCTAGAACTATAATAATTATACTTATTACCCCAAATATTATCAATATAACATCCATTATTACCCATATTATACAGTTGTTATCTCTAGATCTATAATAATTATACTTATTACTCCCGATATTATCAATATAACATCCATTATTACCTATATTATACAGTTGCTTTCTCTAGAACTATAATAATTATACCTATTACTCGAAATATTATCAATATAACATGCATTATTACCCATATTATACCGTTAGTATCTCTAGAACTATAATAATTATACTTATTACTCCCAATATTATCAATATAACATGCATTATTACCCACATTACACAGTTATTATCGCTAGAACTATAATAATTATACTCATTACTCCCAATATTATCAATATAACATGCATTATTACCCACATTATACAGTTATTATCTCTAGAACTATAATAATTATACTTATTACTCCCAATATTATCTATATAACATGCATTATTACCCACATTACACAGTTATTATCGCTAGAACTATAATAATTATACTTATTACTCCCAATATTATCAATATAACATGCATTATTACCCACATTATACAGTTATTATCGCTAGAACTATAATAACTATACTTATTATTCCCAATATTATCAATATAACATGCATTATTACCAATATTATACAATTATTATTGCTACATCTATAATAATTATACTTACTGCTTTTATTATTATCAATATAACATGCATTATTACCCACATTATACAGTTATTATCGCTAGAACTATAATAATTATACCTATTATACCCAATATTATCAATATAACATGCATTATTACCCACATTATACACTTATTCTCGCTACATCTATAATAATTATACTTACTAATTTTATTATTATCAATATAACATGCATTATTACCCACACTATACAGTTATTATCGCTAGAACTATAATAATTATATTTATTACTCCCAATATTATCAATATAACATGCATTATTACCCACATTACACAGTTATTATCGCTAAAACTATAATAATTATACTCATTACTCCCATTATTATCAATATAACATGCATTATCACCCACATTATACTGTAATTATCGCTGGAACTATAATAATTATACTTATTATTCCCAATATTATCAATATAACATGCATTATTACCCATATTATACTGTAATTATCGCTAGAACTATAATAATTATACTAATTACTCCCAATATTATCAATATAGCATGCATTATTACCCACATTATAATTTAATTATCGCTAGAACTATAATAATTATACTCATTACTCCCGATATTATCAATATAACATCCATTATTACCTATATTATACAGTTGTTATCTCTAGAACTATAATAATTATACCTATTACTCGAAATATTATCAATATAACATGCATTATTACCCATATTATACCGTTAGTATCTCTAGAATTATAATAATTATACTCATTACTCCCAATATTATCAATATAACATGCATTATTACCCATATTATACAGTTATTATCGCTAGAACTATAATAATTATACTTATTACTCCCAATATTATCAATATAACATGCATTATTACCCACATTATACAGTTATTATCGCTAGAACTATAATAATTATACTCATTACTCCCAATATTATCAATATAACATGCATTATCACCCACATTATACTGTAATTATCGCTGGAACTATAATAATTATACCTATTATTCCCAATATTATCAATATAACATGCATTATTACCCATATTATACTTTAATTATCGCTAGAACTATAATAATTATACTTATTACCCCAAATATTATCAATATAACATCCATTATTACCCATATTATACAGTTGTTATCTCTAGATCTATAATAATTATACTTATTACTCCCGATATTATCAATACAACATCCATTATTACCTATATTATACAGTTGCTTTCTCTAGAACTATAATAATTATACCTATTACTCGAAATATTATCAATATAACATGCATTATTACCCATATTATACCGTTAGTATCTCTAGAACTATAATAATTATACTTATTACTCCCAATATTATCAATATAACATGCATTATTACCCACATTACACAGTTATTATCGCTAGAACTATAATAATTATACTTATTACTCCCAATATTATCAATATAACATGCATTATTACCCACATTATACAGTTATTATCGCTAGAACTATAATAACTATACTTATTATTCCCAATATTATCAATATAACATGCATTATTACCAATATTATACAATTATTATTGCTACATCTATAATAATTATACTTACTGCTTTTATTATTATCAATATAACATGCATTATTACCCACATTATACAGTTATTATCGCTAGAACTATAATAATTATACCTATTATACCCAATATTATCAATATAACATGCATTATTACCCACATTATACACTTATTCTCGCTACATCTATAATAATTATACTTACTAATTTTATTATTATCAATATAACATGCATTATTACCCACACTATACAGTTATTATCGCTAGAACTATAATAATTATATTTATTACTCCCAATATTATCAATATAACATGCATTATTACCCACATTACACAGTTATTATCGCTAAAACTATAATAATTATACTCATTACTCCCATTATTATCAATATAACATGCATTATCACCCACATTATACTGTAATTATCGCTGGAACTATAATAATTATACTTATTATTCCCAATATTATCAATATAACATGCATTATTACCCATATTATACTGTAATTATCGCTAGAACTATAATAATTATACTAATTACTCCCAATATTATCAATATAGCATGCATTATTACCCACATTATAATTTAATTATCGCTAGAACTATAATAATTATACTCATTACTCCCGATATTATCAATATAACATCCATTATTACCTATATTATACAGTTGTTATCTCTAGAACTATAATAATTATACCTATTACTCGAAATATTATCAATATAACATGCATTATTACCCATATTATACCGTTAGTATCTCTAGAATTATAATAATTATACTCATTACTCCCAATATTATCAATATAACATGCATTATTACCCATATTATACAGTTATTATCGCTAGAACTATAATAATTATACTTATTACTCCCAATATTATCAATATAACATGCATTATTACCCACATTATACAGTTATTATCGCTAGAACTATAATAATTATACTTGTTACTCCCAATATTATCAATATAACATGCATTATTACCCACATTATACAGTTATTATCGCTAGAACTATAATAACTATACTTATTATTCCCAATATTATCAATATAACGTGCATTATTACCCATATTATACACTTATTCTCGCTACATCTATAATAATTATACTTACTAATTTTATTATTATCAATATAACATGCATTATTACCCACATTATACAGTTATTATCGCTAGAACTACAATTATTATACTTATTACTCCCAATATTATCAATATAACATGCATTATTACCAACATTATACTTTAATTATCGCTAGAACTATAATAATTATACCTGTTACTCGAAATATTATCAATATAACATGCATTATTACCCATATTATACCGTTAGTATCTCTAGAATTATAATAATTATACTCATTACTCCCAATATTATCAATATAACATGCATTATTACCCACATTATACTGTAATTATCGCTAGAACTATAATAATTATACTTATTATTCCCAATACTATCAATATAACGTGCATTATTACCCATATTATACTGTAATTATCGCTAGAACTATAATAATTATACTAATTACTCCCAATATTATCAATATAGCATGCATTATTACCCATATTATACAGTTGTTATCTCTAGAACAAGAATAATTATACCTATTACTCGAAATGTTATCAATATAACATGCATTATTACCCACAATATACAGTTATTATCGCTAGAACTACAATTATTATACTTATTACTCCCAATATTATCAATATAACATGCATTATTACCCATATTATACAGTTATTATCGCTAGAACTATAATAATTATACTTATTACTCCCAATGTTATCAATATAACATGCACTATTACCCACATTATACAGTTATTATCGCTAGAACTATAATAACTATACTTATTATTCCCAATATTATCAATATAACATGCATTATTACCCACATTACACAGTTATTATCGCTAGAACTATAATAATTATACTCATTACTCCCGATATTATCAATATAACATCCATTATTACCTATATTAGACAGTTGTTATCTCTAGAACTATAATAATTATACCTACTACTCGAAATATTATCAATATAACATGCATTATTACCCACAATATACAGTTATTATCGCTAGAACTACAATTATTATACTTATTACTCCCAATATTATCAATATAACATGCATTATTACCCATATTATGCAGTTATTATTGCTAGAACTACAGTAATTATTCCTATTACTCCCAATATCATCAATATAACATGCATTATTACCCACATTATACTTTAATTATTGCTAGAACTATAATAATTATACTTATTACTCCAAATATTATCAATATAACATCCATTATTACCCATATTATACAGTTGTTATCTCTAGAACTATAATAATTATACTCATTAATCCCAATATTATCAATATAACATGCATTATTACCCACATTATACAGTTATTATCGCTAGAACTATAATAATTATACTTGTTACTCCCAATATTATCAATATAACATGCATTATTACCCACAATATACAGTTATTATCGCTAGAACTATAATAACTATACTTATTATTCCCAATATTATCAATATAACATGCATTATTACCCATATTATACACTTATTCTCGCTACATATATAATAATAATACTTCCTAATTTTATTATTATCAATATAACATGCATTATTACCCACATTATACAGTTATTATCGCTAGAACTACAATTATTATACTTATTACTCCCAATATTATCAATATAACATGCATTATTACCAACATTATACTTTAATTATCGCCAGAACTATAATAATTATACTTATTACTCCCAATATTATCAATATAACATGCATTATTACCCACATTATACAGTTATTATCGCTAGAACTATAATAATTATACTTATCACTCCCAATATTATCAATATAACATGCATTATTACCCACATTATACAGTTATTATCGCTAGAACTATAATAACTATACTTATTATTCCCAATATTATCAATATAACATGCATTATTACCAATATTATACAATTATTATTGCTACATCTATAATAATTATACTTACTGCTTTTATTATTATCAATATAACATGCATTATTACCCACATTATACAGTTATTATCGCAAGAACTCTAATAATTATACCTATTATACCCAATATTATCAATATAACATGCATTATTACCCACATTATACACTTATTCTCGCTACATCTATAATAATTATACTTACTAATTTTATTATTATCAATATAACATGCATTATTACCCACATTATACAGTTATTATCGCTAGAACTATAATAATTATACTCATTACTCCCAATATTATCAATATAACATGCATTATCACCCACATTATACTGTAATTATCGCTGGAACTATAATAATTATACCTATTATTCCCAATATTATCAATATAACATGCATTATTACCCATATTATACTGTAATTATCGCTAGAACTATAATAATTATACTAATTACTCCCAATATTATCAATATAGCATGCATTATTACCCACATTATAATTTAATTATCGCTAGAACTATAATAATTATACTCATTACTCCCGATATTATCAATATAACATCCATTATTACCTATATTATACAGTTGTTATCTCTAGAACTATAATAATTATACCTATTACTCGAAATATTATCAATATAACATGCATTATTACCCATATTATACCGTTAGTATCTCTAGAACTATAATAATTATACTCATTACTCCCAATATTATCAATATAACATGCATTATTACGCATATTATACTGTAATTATCGCTAGAACTATAATAATTGTACTAATTACTCCCAATATTATCAATATAGCATGCATTATTACCCACATTATACTTTAATCATCGCTAGAACTATAATAATTATACTCATTACTCCCGATATTATCAATATAACATCCATTATTACCCATATTATACAGTTGTTATCTCTAGAACGAGAATAATTATACCTATTACTCGAAATATTATCAATATAACATGCATTATTACCCACAATATACAGCTATTATCGCTAGAACTACAATTATTATACTTATTACTCCCAATATTATCAATATAACATGCATTATTACCCATATTATGCAGTTATTATTGCTAGAACTACAGTAATTATTCCTATTACTCCCAATATCATCAATATAACATGCATTATTACCCACATTATACTTTAATTATCGCTAGACCTATAATAATTATACTTATTACTCCAAATATTATCAATATAACATCCATTATTACCCATATTATACCGTTAGTATCTCTAGAATTATAATAATTATACTCATTACTCCCAATGTTATCAATATAACATGCATTATTACCCATATTATACAGTTATTATCGCTAGAACTATAATAACTATACTTATTATTCCCAATATTATCAATATAACATGCATTATTACCCACATTATACAGTTATTATCGCTAGAACTATAATAATTATACTTGTTACTCCCAATATCATCAATATAACATGCATTATTACCCACATTATACTTTAATTATCGCTAGACCTATAATAATTATACTTATTACTCCAAATATTATCAATATAACATCCATTATTACCCATATTATACAGTTGTTATCTCTAGAACTATAATAATTATACTCATTAATCCCAATATTATCAATATAACATGCATTATTACCCACATTATACAGTTATTATCGCTAGAACTATAATAATTATACTTATTACTCCCAATATTATCAATATAACATGCACTATTACCCACAGTATACTGTAATTATCGCTAGAACTATAATAATTATACTTATTATACCCAATATTATCAATATAACATGCATTATTACCCATGTTATACAGTTATTATCGCTACATCTATAATAATTATACTTTCTACTATTATTATTATCAATATAACATGCATTATTACCCACATTATACAGTTATTATCGCTAGAACTACAATTATTATACTTATTACTCCCAATATTATCAATATAACATGCATTATTACCCACATTATACTTTAATTATCGCTAGAACTATAATAATTATACTTATTACTCCCAATATTATCAATATAACATGCATTATTACCCACATTATACATTTATTATCGCTAGAACTATAATAATTATACTTATTACTCCCAATATTATCAATATAACATGCATTATTACCCACATTATACAGTTATTATCGCTAGAACTATAATAATTATACCTATTATACCCAATATTATCAATATAACATGCATTATTAGCCACATTATACACTTATTCTCGCTACATCTATAATAATTATACTTACTAATTTTATTATTATCAATATAACATGCATTATTACCCTTATTATACAGTTATTATCGCTAGAACTATAATTATTGTACTGATTACTCAAAATATTATCAATATAGCATGCATTATTACCCACATTATACAGTTATTATCGCTAGGACTATAATAATTATACTTACTACTCCTAATATTATCAATATAACATGCATTATTACACTCATTATACAGTCATTATCGCTAGATATATAATAATTATACTCATTACCCCCCATATTATCAATATAACATCCATTATTACCCATATTATACAGTTGTCATCTCTAGAACTATAATAATTATACCTAGTACTCCAAATATTATCAATATAACATGCATTATTACCCACATTATACAGTTATTATCGCTAGAACTATAATAATTATACCTATTATTCCCAATATTATCGATATAACATGCATTATTACCCACATTATACAGTTATTATCGCTAGGACTATAATAATTATACTAAGCACTCCCAATATTATCAATATAACATGCACTATTACCCACATTATACTGTAATTATCGCTAGAACTATAATAATTATACTTATTACTCCCAATATTATCAATATAACAAGCATTATTACCCACATTACACAGTTATTATCGCAAGAACTATAATAATTATACTCATTACTCCCAATATTATCAATATAACATGCATTATTACCCACATTATACTGTAATAATCGCTGGAACTATAATAATTATACTTTTTATTCCCAATATTATCAATATAACATCCATTATTACCTATATTATACAGTTGTTATCTCTAGAACTATAATAATTATACCTATTACTCGAAATATTATCAATATAACATGCATTATTACCCACATTCTACATTTATTATCGCTAGAACTACAATTATTATAATTATTACTCCCAATATTATCAATATAACATGCATTATTACCCACATTATGCAGTTATTATTGCTAGAAATACAGTAATTATTCTTATTACTCCCAATATCATCAATATAACATGCATTATTACCTACATTATACTTTAATTATCGCTAGAACTATAATAATTATACTTATTACCCCAAATATTATCAATATAACATCCATTATTACCCATATTATACAGTTGTTATCTCTAGATCTATAATAATTATACTTATTACTCCCGATATTATCAATATAACATCCATTATTACCTATATTATACAGTTGTTATCTCTAGAACTATGATAATTATACCTATTACTCGAAATATTATCAATATAACATGCACTATTACCCACAGTATACTGTAATTATCGCTAGAACTATAATAATTATACTTATTATACCCAATATTATCAATATAACATGCATTATTACCCATGTTATACAGTTATTATCGCTACATCTATAATAATTATACTTTCTACTTTTATTATTATCAATATAACATGCATTATTACCCACATTATACAGTTATTATCGCTAGAACTACAATTATTATACTTATTACTCCCAATATTATCAATATAACATGCATTATTACCCACATTATACTTTAATTATCGCTAGAACTATAATAATTATACTTATTACTCCCAATATTATCAATATAACATGCATTATTACCCACATTATACATTTATTATCTCTAGAACTATGATAATTATACCTATTACTCGAAATATTATCAATATAACATGCACTATTACCCACAGTATACTGTAATTATCGCTAGAACTATAATAATTATACTTATTATACCCAATATTATCAATATAACATGCATTATTACCCATGTTATACAGTTATTATCGCTACATCTATAATAATTATACTTTCTACTTTTATTATTATCAATATAACATGCATTATTACCCACATTATACAGTTATTATCGCTAGAACTACAATTATTATACTTATTACTCCCAATATTATCAATATAACATGCATTATTACCCACATTATACTTTAATTATCGCTAGAACTATAATAATTATACTTATTACTCCCAATATTATCAATATAACATGCATTATTACCCACATTATACATTTATTATCGCTAGAACTATAATAATTATACTTATTACTCCCAATATTATCAATATAACATGCATTATTACCCACATTATACAGTTATTATCGCTAGAACTATAATAATTATACCTATTATACCCAATATTATCAATATAACATGCATTATTAGCCACATTATACACTTATTCTCGCTACATCTATAATAATTATACTTACTAATTTTATTATTATCAATATAACATGCATTATTACCCTTATTATACAGTTATTATCGCTAGAACTATAATTATTGTACTGATTACTCAAAATATTATCAATATAGCATGCATTATTACCCACATTATACAGTTATTATCGCTAGGACTATAATAATTATACTTACTACTCCTAATATTATCAATATAACATGCATTATTACACTCATTATACAGTCATTATCGCTAGATATATAATAATTATACTCATTACCCCCCATATTATCAATATAACATCCATTATTACCCATATTATACAGTTGTCATCTCTAGAACTATAATAATTATACCTAGTACTCCAAATATTATCAATATAACATGCATTATTACCCACATTATACAGTTATTATCGCTAGAACTATAATAATTATACCTATTATTCCCAATATTATCGATATAACATGCATTATTACCCACATTATACAGTTATTATCGCTAGGACTATAATAATTATACTAAGCACTCCCAATATTATCAATATAACATGCACTATTACCCACATTATACTGTAATTATCGCTAGAACTATAATAATTATACTTATTACTCCCAATATTATCAATATAACAAGCATTATTACCCACATTACACAGTTATTATCGCAAGAACTATAATAATTATACTCATTACTCCCAATATTATCAATATAACATGCATTATTACCCACATTATACTGTAATTATCGCTGGAACTATAATAATTATACTTTTTATTCCCAATATTATCAATATAACATCCATTATTACCTATATTATACAGTTGTTATCTCTAGAACTATAATAATTATACCTATTACTCGAAATATTATCAATATAACATGCATTATTACCCACATTCTACATTTATTATCGCTAGAACTACAATTATTATAATTATTACTCCCAATATTATCAATATAACATGCATTATTACCCACATTATGCAGTTATTATTGCTAGAAATACAGTAATTATTCTTATTACTCCCAATATCATCAATATAACATGCATTATTACCTACATTATACTTTAATTATCGCTAGAACTATAATAATTATACATATTACTCCAAATATTATCAATATAACATCCATTATTACCTATATTATACAGTTGTTATCTCTAGAACTATAATAATTATACCTATTACTCGAAATATTATCAATATAAAATGCATTATTACCCATATTATGCAGTTATTATTGCTAGAACTACAGTAATTATTCTTATTACTCCCTATATCATCAATATAACATGCATTATTACCCACATTATACTTTAATTATCGCTAGAACTATAATAATTATACTTATTACCCCAAATATTATCAATATAACATCCATTATTACCCATATTATACAGTTGTTATCTCTAGATCTATAATAATTATACTTATTATTCCCAATACTATCAATATAACGTGCATTATTACGCATATTATACTGTAATTATCGCTAGAACTATAATAATTATACTAATTACTCCCAATATTATCAATATAGCATGCATTATTACCCATATTATACAGTTGTTATCTCTAGAACGAGAATAATTATACCTATTACTCGAAATATTATCAATATAACATGCATTATTACCCACAATATACAGTTACTATCGCTAGAACTACAATTATTATACTTATTACTCCCAATATTATCAATACAACATGCATTATTACCCATATTACGCAGTTATTATTGCTAGAACTACAGTAATCATTCCTATTACTCCCAATATCATCAATATAACATGCACTATTACCCACATTATACTGTAATTATCGCTAGAACTATAATAATTATACTTATTATTCCCAATATTATTAGTATAACATGCATTATTACACATGTTATACAGTTATTATCGCTACAACTATAATAATTACACTTACTACTTTTATTATTATCAATATAACATGCATTATTACCCACATTATACAGTTATTATCGCTAGAACTGTAATAATTATACTTATTACTCCCAATATTATCAATATAAGATGCATTATTACCCACATTATACAGTTATTATCGCTAGAACTATAATAACTATACTTATTATTCCCAATATTATCAATATAACATGCATTATTACCCTTATTATACAGTTATTATCGCTAGAACTATAATTATTGTACTGATTACTCAAAATATTATCAATATAGCATGCATTATTACCCACATTATACAGTTATTATCGCTAGGACTATAATAATTATACTTACTACTCCTAATATTATCAATATAACATGCATTATTACACTCATTATACAGTCATTATCGCTAGATATATAATAATTATACTCATTACCCCCCATATTATCAATATAACATCCATTATTACCCATATTATACAGTTGTCATCTCTAGAACTATAATAATTATACCTAGTACTCCAAATATTATCAATATAACATGCATTATTACCCACATTATACAGTTATTATCGCTAGAACTATAATAATTATACCTATTATTCCCAATATTAACGATATAACATGCATTATTACCCACATTATACAGTTATTATCGCTAGGACTATAATAATTATACTAAGCACTCCCAATATTATCAATATAACATGCACTATTACCCACATTATACTGTAATTATCGCTAGAACTATAATAATTATACTTATTACTCCCAATATTATCAATATAACAAGCATTATTACCCACATTACACAGTTATTATCGCAAGAACTATAATAATTATACTCATTACTCCCAATATTATCAATATAACATGCATTATTACCCACATTATACTGTAATTATCGCTGGAACTATAATAATTATACTTTTTATTCCCAATATTATCAATATAACATCCATTATTACCTATATTATACAGTTGTTATCTCTAGAACTATAATAATTATACCTATTACTCGAAATATTATCAATATAACATGCATTATTACCCACATTCTACATTTATTATCGCTAGAACTACAATTATTATAATTATTACTCCCAATATTAATCAATATAACATGCATTATTACCCACATTATGCAGTTATTATTGCTAGAAATACAGTAATTATTCGTATTACTCCCAATATCATCAATACAACATGCATTATTACCTACATTATACTTTAATTATCGCTAGAACTATAATAATTATACTTATTACCCCAAATATTATCAATATAACATCCATTATTACCCATATTATACAGTTGTTATCTCTAGATCTATAATAATTATACTTATTACTCCCGATATTATCAATATAACATCCATTATTACCTATATTATACAGTTGTTATCTCTAGAACTATAATAATTATACCTATTACTCGAAATATTATCAATATAACATGCATTATTACCCATATTATACCGTTAGTATCTCTAGAACTATAATAATTATACTCATTACTCCCAATATTATCAATATAACATGCATTATTACCCACATTATACTGTAATTATCGCTAGAACTATAATAATTATACTAATTACTCCCAATATTATCAATATAGCATGCATTATTACCCACATTATACTTTAATTATCGCTAGAACTATAATAATTATACTTATTACTCCCAATATTATCAATATAACATGCACTATTACCCACATTACACAGTTATTATCGCTAGAACTATAATAACTATACTTATTATTCCCAATATTATCAATATAACATGCATTATTACCCATATTATACACTTATTCTCGCTACATCTATAATAATTATACTTACTAATTTTATTATTATCAATATAACATGCATTATTACCCACATTATACAGTTATTATCGCTAGAACTATAATAATTATACCTATTATACCCAATATTATCAATATAACATGCATTATTACCCATATTATACTGTAATTATCGCTAGAACTATAATAATTATACTAATTACTCCCAATATTATCAATATAGCATGCATTATTACCCACATTATACTTTAATCATCGCTAGAACTATAATAATTATACTCATTACTCCCGATATTATCAATATAACATCCATTATTACCCATATTATACAGTTGTTATCTCTAGAACGAGAATGATTATACCTATTACTCGAAATATTATCAATATAACATGCATTATTACCCACAATATACAGCTATTATCGCTAGAACTACAATTATTATACTTATTACTCCCAATATTATCAATATAACATGCATTATTACCCATATTATGCAGTTATTATTGCTAGAACTACAGTAATTATTCCTATTACTCCCAATATCATCAATATAACATGCATTATTACCCACATTATACTTTAATTATCGCTAGACCTATAATAATTATACTTATTACTCCAAATATTATCAATATAACATCCATTATTACCCATATTATACAGTTGTTATCTCTAGAACTATAATAATTATACTCATTAATCCCAATATTATCAATATAACATGCATTATTACCCACATTATACAGTTATTATCGCTAGAACTATAATAATTATACTTATTACTCCCAATATTATCAATATAACATGCACTATTACCCACAGTATACTGTAATTATCGCTAGAACTATAATAATTATACTTATTATACCCAATATTATCAATATAACATGCATTATTACCCATGTTATACAGTTACTATCGCTACATCTATAATAATTATACTTTCTACTTTTATTATTATCAATATAACATGCATTATTACCCACATTATACAGTTATTATCGCTAGAACTACAATTATTATACTTATTACTCCCAATATAATCAATATAACATGCATTATTACCCACATTATACTTTAATTATCGCTAGAACTATAATAATTATACTTATTACTCCCAATATTATCAATATAACATGCATTATTACCCACATTATACAGTTATTATCGCTAGAACTATAATAATTATACTTATTACTCCCAATATTATCAATATAACATGCATTATTACCCACATTATACAGTTATTATCGCTAGAACTATAATAACTATACTTATTATTCCCAATATTATCAATATAACATGCATTATTACCAATATTATACAATTATTATTGCTACATCTATAATAATTATACTTACTGCTTTTATTATTATCAATATAACATGCATTATTACCCACATTATACAGTTATTATCGCTAGAACTATAATAATTATATTTATTACTCCCAATATTATCATAATAACATGCATTATTACCCACATTACACAGTTATTATCGCTAAAACTATAATAATTATACTCATTACTCCCAATATTATCAATATAATATGCATTATCACCCACATTATACTGTAATTATCGCTGGAACTATAATAATTATACTTATTATTCCCAATATTATCAATTTAACATGCATTATTACCCATATTATACTGTAATTATCGCTAGAACTATAATAATTATACTAATTACTCCCAATATTATCAATATAGCATGCATTATTACCCACATTATAATTTAATTATCGCTAGAACTATAATAATTATACTCATTACTCCCGATATTATCAATATAACATCCATTATTACCTATATTATACAGTTGTTATCTCTAGAACTATAATAATTATACCTATTACTCGAAATATTATCAATATAACATGCATTATTACCCATATTATACCGTTAGTATCTCTAGAATTATAATAATTATACTCATTACTCCCCATATTATCAATATAACATGCATTATTACCCACATTATACTGTAATTATCGCTAGAACTATAATAATTATACTTATTATTCCCAATACTATCAATATAACGTGCATTATTACGCATATTATACTGTAATTATCGCTAGAACTATAATAATTATACTAATTACTCCCAATATTATCAATATAGCATGCATTATTACCCATATTATACAGTTGTTATCTCTAGAACGAGAATAATTATACCTATTACTCGAAATATTATCAATATAACATGCATTATTACCCACAATATACAGTTACTATCGCTAGAACTACAATTATTATACTTATTACTCCCAATATTATCAATACAACATGCATTATTACCCATATTACGCAGTTATTATTGCTAGAACTACAGTAATTATTCCTATTACTCCCAATATCATCAATATAACATGCACTATTACCCACATTATACTGTAATTATCGCTAGAACTATAATAATTATACTTATTATTCCCAATATTATTAGTATAACATGCATTATTACACATGTTATACAGTTATTATCGCAACAACTATAATAATTATACTTACTAATTTTATTATTATCAATATAACATGCATTATACCCACACTATACAGTTATTATCGCTAGAACTATAATAATTATATTTATTACTCCCAATATTATCATAATAACATGCATTATTACCCACATTACACAGTTATTATCGCTAAAACTATAATAATTATACTCATTACTCCCAATATTATCAATATAATATGCATTATCACCCACATTATACTGTAATTATCGCTGGAACTATAATAATTATACTTATTATTCCCAATATTATCAATATAACATGCATTATTACCCATATTATACTGTAATTATCGCTAGAACTATAATAATTATACTAATTACTCCCAATATTATCAATATAGCATGCATTATTACCCACATTATAATTTAATTATCGCTAGAACTATAATAATTATACTCATTACTCCCGATATTATCAATATAACATCCATTATTACCTATATTATACAGTTGTTATCTCTAGAACTATAATAATTATATCTATTACTCGAAATATTATCAATATAACATGCATTATTACCCATATTATACCGTTAGTATCTCTAGAATTATAATAATTATACTCATTACTCCCAATATTATCAATATAACATGCATTATTACCCACATTATACTGTAATTATCGCTAGAACTATAATAATTATACTTATTATTCCCAATACTATCAATATAACGTGCATTATTACGCATATTATACTGTAATTATCGCTAGAACTATAGTAATTATACTAATTACTCCCAATATTATCAATATAGCATGCATTATTACCCATATTATACAGTTGTTATCTCTAGAACGAGAATAATTATACCTATTACTCGAAATATTATCAATATAACATGCATTATTACCCACAATATACAGTTACTATCGCAAGAACTATAATAATTATACTCATTACTCCCAATATTATCAATATAACATGCATTATTACCCACATTATACTGTAATTATCGCTGGAACTATAATAATTATACTTTTTATTCCCAATATTATCAATATAACATCCATTATTACCTATATTATACAGTTGTTATCTCTAGAACTATAATAATTATACCTATTACTCGAAATATTATCAATATAACATGCATTATTACCCACATTCTACATTTATTATCGCTAGAACTACAATTATTATAATTATTACTCCCAATATTATCAATATAACATGCATTATTACCCACATTATGCAGTTATTATTGCTAGAAATACAGTAATTATTCTTATTACTCCCAATATCATCAATATAACATGCATTATTACCTACATTATACTTTAATTATCGCTAGAACTATAATAATTATACATATTACTCCAAATATTATCAATATAACATCCATTATTACCTATATTATACAGTTGTTATCTCTAGAACTATAATAATTATACTAATTAATCCCAATATTATCAATATAACATGCATTATTACCCACATTATACAGTTATTATCGCTAGAACTACAATTATTATACTTATTACTCCCAATATTATCAATATAACATGCATTATTACCCACATTATACTGCAATTATCGCTAGAACTATAATAATTATACTTATTACTCCCAATATTATCAATATAACATGCATTATTACCCACAGTACACAGTTATTATCGCTAGAACTATAATAATTATACTTACTACTCCCAATATTATCAATATAACATGCATTATTACCCACATTACACAGTTATGATCGCTAGAACTATAATAATTATACTCATTACTCCCGATATTATCAATATAACATCCATTATTACCCATATTATACAGTTGTTATCTCTAGAACTATAATAATTATACCTATTACTCGAAATATTATCAATATAACATGCATTATTACCCATATTATACCGTTAGTATCTCTAGAACTATAATAATTATACTCATTACTCCCAATATTATCAATATAACATGCATTATTACCCACATTATGCAGTTATTATCGATAGAACTGTAATAAATATACTTATTACTTATATTATTATCAATATAACATGCATTATTACCCATATAATGGAGTTATTATCGCTAGAACTGTAATAATTATA
Organism: Megachile leachella; assembly: GCA_963576845.1. Classification (NCBI taxonomy): domain Eukaryota; kingdom Metazoa; phylum Arthropoda; class Insecta; order Hymenoptera; family Megachilidae; genus Megachile; species Megachile leachella. The sequence goes on from CAUYWW010000171.1 coordinate 24,462, forward strand.
CTTATTACTTATACTATTAGTAATATAACGTGCATTATTATCCATATTATGCAGTTATTATCGCTAGAACTGTAATAATTATACTCATTACTTACATTATTACCAACATAACATGCATTATTACCCACATTATACAGTTACAATAGCTAGAACTATAATAATTATACTTAGTACTTTTATTATTATCAGTATAACGTCCATTATTACCCATACTATACAGTTGTCAGCCCTAGATCTATAATAATTATACTTATTACTCCCAATATTATCAATATAACATGCATTATTTCCCACATTATATAGTTATTATCGCTAGAACTATAATAATTATACTAATTACTCCCAATATTATCAATATAGCATGCATTATTACCCACATTATACTTCAATTATCGCTAGAACTATAATAATTATACTCATTACTCCCGATATTATCAATATAACATGCATTATTACCCACATTATACAGTTATTATCGCTAGAACAACAATTTTTATACTTAATATTCCCAATATTATCAATATAACATGCATTATTACCCACATTACACAGTTATTATCGCTAGAACTATAATAATTATACCTATTATACCCAATATTATCAATATAACATGCATTATTAGCCACATTATACACTTATTCTCGCTACATCTATAATAATTATACTTACTAATTTTATTATTATCAATATAACATGCATTATTACCCACACTATACAGTTATTATCGCTAGAACTATAATAATTATATTTATTACTCCCAATATTATCATAATAACATGCATTATTACCCACATTACACAGTTATTATCGCTAAAACTATAATAATTATACTCATTACTCCCAATATTATCAATATAATATGCATTATCACCCACATTATACTGTAATTATCGCTGGAACTATAATAATTATACTTATTATTCCCAATATTATCAATTTAACATGCATTATTACCCATATTATACTGTAATTATCGCTAGAACTATAATAATTATACTAATTACTCCCAATATTATCAATATAGCATGCATTATTACCCACATTATAATTTAATTATCGCTAGAACTATAATAATTATACTCATTACTCCCGATATTATCAATATAACATCCATTATTACCTATATTATACAGTTGTTATCTCTAGAACTATAATAATTATACCTATTACTCGAAATATTATCAATATAACATGCATTATTACCCATATTATACCGTTAGTATCTCTAGAATTATAATAATTATACTCATTACTCCCCATATTATCAATATAACATGCATTATTACCCACATTATACTGTAATTATCGCTAGAACTATAATAATTATACTTATTATTCCCAATACTATCAATATAACGTGCATTATTACGCATATTATACTGTAATTATCGCTAGAACTATAATAATTATACTAATTACTCCCAATATTATCAATATAGCATGCATTATTACCCATATTATACAGTTGTTATCTCTAGAACGAGAATAATTATACCTATTACTCGAAATATTATCAATATAACATGCATTATTACCCACAATATACAGTTACTATCGCTAGAACTACAATTATTATACTTATTACTCCCAATATTATCAATACAACATGCATTATTACCCATATTACGCAGTTATTATTGCTAGAACTACAGTAATTATTCCTATTACTCCCAATATCATCAATATAACATGCACTATTACCCACATTATACTGTAATTATCGCTAGAACTATAATAATTATACTTATTATTCCCAATATTATTAGTATAACATGCATTATTACACATGTTATACAGTTATTATCGCAACAACTATAATAATTATACTTACTAATTTTATTATTATCAATATAACATGCATTATACCCACACTATACAGTTATTATCGCTAGAACTATAATAATTATATTTATTACTCCTAATATTATCATAATAACATGCATTATTACCCACATTACACAGTTATTATCGCTAAAACTATAATAATTATACTCATTACTCCCAATATTATCAATATAATATGCATTATCACCCACATTATACTGTAATTATCGCTGGAACTATAATAATTATACTTATTATTCCCAATATTATCAATATAACATGCATTATTACCCATATTATACTGTAATTATCGCTAGAACTATAATAATTATACTAATTACTCCCAATATTATCAATATAGCATGCATTATTACCCACATTATAATTTAATTATCGCTAGAACTATAATAATTATACTCATTACTCCCGATATTATCAATATAACATCCATTATTACCTATATTATACAGTTGTTATCTCTAGAACTATAATAATTATATCTATTACTCGAAATATTATCAATATAACATGCATTATTACCCATATTATACCGTTAGTATCTCTAGAATTATAATAATTATACTCATTACTCCCAATATTATCAATATAACATGCATTATTACCCACATTATACTGTAATTATCGCTAGAACTATAATAATTATACTTATTATTCCCAATACTATCAATATAACGTGCATTATTACGCATATTATACTGTAATTATCGCTAGAACTATAGTAATTATACTAATTACTCCCAATATTATCAATATAGCATGCATTATTACCCATATTATACAGTTGTTATCTCTAGAACGAGAATAATTATACCTATTACTCGAAATATTATCAATATAACATGCATTATTACCCACAATATACAGTTACTATCGCAAGAACTATAATAATTATACTCATTACTCCCAATATTATCAATATAACATGCATTATTACCCACATTATACTGTAATTATCGCTGGAACTATAATAATTATACTTTTTATTCCCAATATTATCAATATAACATCCATTATTACCTATATTATACAGTTGTTATCTCTAGAACTATAATAATTATACCTATTACTCGAAATATTATCAATATAACATGCATTATTACCCACATTCTACATTTATTATCGCTAGAACTACAATTATTATAATTATTACTCCCAATATTATCAATATAACATGCATTATTACCCACATTATGCAGTTATTATTGCTAGAAATACAGTAATTATTCTTATTACTCCCAATATCATCAATATAACATGCATTATTACCTACATTATACTTTAATTATCGCTAGAACTATAATAATTATACATATTACTCCAAATATTATCAATATAACATCCATTATTACCTATATTATACAGTTGTTATCTCTAGAACTATAATAATTATACTAATTAATCCCAATATTATCAATATAACATGCATTATTACCCACATTATACAGTTATTATCGCTAGAACTACAATTATTATACTTATTACTCCCAATATTATCAATATAACATGCATTATTACCCACATTATACTGCAATTATCGCTAGAACTATAATAATTATACTTATTACTCCCAATATTATCAATATAACATGCATTATTACCCACAGTACACAGTTATTATCGCTAGAACTATAATAATTATACTTACTACTCCCAATATTATCAATATAACATGCATTATTACCCACATTACACAGTTATGATCGCTAGAACTATAATAATTATACTCATTACTCCCGATATTATCAATATAACATCCATTATTACCCATATTATACAGTTGTTATCTCTAGAACTATAATAATTATACCTATTACTCGAAATATTATCAATATAACATGCATTATTACCCATATTATACCGTTAGTATCTCTAGAACTATAATAATTATACTCATTACTCCCAATATTATCAATATAACATGCATTATTACCCACATTATGCAGTTATTATCGATAGAACTGTAATAAATATACTTATTACTTATATTATTATCAATATAACATGCATTATTACCCATATAATGGAGTTATTATCGCTAGAACTGTAATAATTATACTTATTACTTATACTATTAGTAATATAACGTGCATTATTATCCATATTATGCAGTTATTATCGCTAGAACTGTAATAATTATACTCATTACTTACATTATTACCAACATAACATGCATTATTACCCACATTATACAGTTACAATAGCTAGAACTATAATAATTATACTTAGTACTTTTATTATTATCAGTATAACGTCCATTATTACCCATACTATACAGTTGTCAGCCCTAGATCTATAATAATTATACTTATTACTCCCAATATTATCAATATAACATGCATTATTTCCCACATTATATAGTTATTATCGCTAGAACTATAATAATTATACTAATTACTCCCAATATTATCAATATAGCATGCATTATTACCCACATTATACTTCAATTATCGCTAGAACTATAATAATTATACTCATTACTCCCGATATTATCAATATAACATGCATTATTACCCACATTATACAGTTATTATCGCTAGAACAACAATTTTTATACTTAATATTCCCAATATTATCAATATAACATGCATTATTACCCACATTACACAGTTATTATCGCTAGAACTATAATAATTATACTCATTACTCCCAATATTATCAATATAACATGCATTATTACCCACATTATACAGTTATTATCGCTAGAACTATAATAATTATACTCATTACTCCCGATATTATCAATATAACATCCATTATTACCCATATTATACAGTTGTTATCTCTAGAACGAGAATAATTATACCTATTACTCGAAATATTATCAAAAATAACATGCATTATTACCCACATTATACAGTTATTATCGCTAGAACTACAATTATTATACTTATTACTCCCAGTATTATCAATATAACATGCATTATTACCCACATTATACAGTTATTATCGCTAGAACAACAATTATTATACTTATTATTCCCAATATTATCAATATAACATGCATTATTACCCACATTACACAGTTATTATCGCTAGAACTATAATAATTATACTCATTACTCCTGATATTATCAATATAACATCCATTATTACCTATATTATACAGTTGTTATCTCTAGAACTATAATAATTATACCTATTACTCGAAATATTATCAATACATCATGCATTATTACCCACATTATACTGTAATTATCTCTAGAAATATAATAATTATACCTATTACTCGAAATATTATCAATATAACATGCATTATTACCCATATTATACCGTTAGTATCTCTAGAACTATAATAATTATACTCATTAATCCCAATATTATCAATATAACATGCATTATTACCCACAGTACACAGTTATCATCGCTAGAACTATAATAATTATACTTACTACTCCCAATATTATCAATATAACATGCATTATTACCCACATTACACAGTTATGATTGCTAGAACTATAATAATTATACTCATTACTCCCGATATTATCAATATAACATCCATTATTACCTATATTATACAGTTGTTATCTCTAGAACTATAATAATTATACCTATTACTCGAAATATTATCAATATAACATGCATTATTACCCATATTATACCGTTAGTATCTCTAGAACTATAATAATTATACTCATTACTCCCAATATTATCAATATAACATGCATTATTACCCACATTATACAGTTATTATCGCTAGAACTATAATAACTATACTTATTATTCCCAATATTATCAATATAACATGCATTATTACCAATATTATACAATTATTATTGCTACATCTATAATAATTATACTTACCGCTTTTATTATTATCAATATAACATGCATTATTACCCACATTATACAGTTATTATCGCTAGAACTATAATAATTATACCTATTACACCCAATATTATCAATATAACATGCATTATTACCCACATTATACACTTATTCTCGCTACATCTATAACAATTATACTTACTAATTTTATTATTATCAATATAACATGCATTATTACCCACATTATACAGTTATTATCGCTAGAACTATAATAATTATATTTATTACTCCCAATATTATCAATATAACATGCATTATTACCCACATTACACAGTTATTATCGCTAAAACTATAATAATTATACTCATTACTCCCAATATTATCAATATAACATGCATTATCACCCACATTATACTGTAATTATCGCTGGAACTATAATAATTATACTTATTATTCCCAATATTATCAATATAACATGCATTATTACCCATATTATACTGTAATTATCGCTAGAACTATAATAATTATACTAATTACTCCCAATATTATCAATATAGCATGCATTATTACCCACATTATAATTTAATTATCGCTAGAACTATAATAATTATACTCATTACTCCCGATATTATCAATATACAATCCATTATTACCTATATTATACAGTTGTTATCTCTAGAACTATAATAATTATACTCATTACTCCCAATATTATCAATATAACATGCATTATTACCCACATTATACTGTAATTATCGCTAGAACTATAATAATTATACTTATTATTCCCAATACTATCAATATAACGAGCATTATTACCCATATTATACTGTAATTATCGCTAGAAATATAATAATTATACTAATTACTCCCAATATTATCAATATAGCATGCGTTATTACCCATATTATACAGTTGTTATCTCTAGAACGAGAATAATTATACCTATTACGCGAAATATTATCAATATAACATGCGTTATTACCCACAATATACAGTTATTATCGCTAGAACTATAATAATTATACTTATTACTCCAAATATTATCAATATAACACCCATTATTGCCCATATTATACAGTTGTTATCTCTAGAACTATTATAATTATACTCACTAATCCCAATATTATCAATATAACATGCATTATTACCCACATTATACAGTTACAATAGCTAGAACTATAATAATTATACTTAGTACTTTTATTATTATCAGTATAACGTCCATTATTACCCATACTATACAGTTGTCAGCCCTAGATCTATAATGATTATACTTATTACTCCCAATATTATCAATATAACATGCATTATTTCCCACATTATATAGTTATTATCGCTAGAACTATAATAATTATACTAATTACTCCCAATATTATCAATATAGCATGCATTATTACCCACATTATACTTCAATTATCGCTAGAACTATAATAATTGTACTCATTACTCCCGATATTATCAATATAACATGCATTATTACCCACATTATACAGTTATTATCGCTAGAACAACAATTATTATACTTATTATTCCCAATATTATCAATATAACATGCATTATTACCCACATTACACAGTTATTATCGCTAGAACTATAATAATTATACTCATTACTCCTGATATTATCAATATAACATCCATTATTACCTATATTATACAGTTGTTATCTCTAGAACTATAATAATTATACCTATTACTCGAAATATTATCAATACATCATGCATTATTACCCACATTATACTGTAATTATCTCTAGAAATATAATAATTATACCTATTACTCGAAATATTATCAATATAACATGCATTATTACCCATATTATACCGTTAGTATCTCTAGAACTATAATAATTATACTCATTAATCCCAATATTATCAATATAACATGCATTATTACCCACAGTACACAGTTATCATCGCTAGAACTATAATAATTATACTTACTACTCCCAATATTATCAATATAACATGCATTATTACCCACATTACACAGTTATGATTGCTAGAACTATAATAATTATACTCATTACTCCCGATATTATCAATATAACATCCATTATTACCTATATTATACAGTTGTTATCTCTAGAACTATAATAATTATACCTATTACTCGAAATATTATCAATATAACATGCATTATTACCCATATTATACCGTTAGTATCTCTAGAACTATAATAATTATACTCATTACTCCCAATATTATCAATATAACATGCATTATTACCCACATTATACAGTTATTATCGCTAGAACTATAATAACTATACTTATTATTCCCAATATTATCAATATAACATGCATTATTACCAATATTATACAATTATTATTGCTACATCTATAATAATTATACTTACCGCTTTTATTATTATCAATATAACATGCATTATTACCCACATTATACAGTTATTATCGCTAGAACTATAATAATTATACCTATTACACCCAATATTATCAATATAACATGCATTATTACCCACATTATACACTTATTCTCGCTACATCTATAACAATTATACTTACTAATTTTATTATTATCAATATAACATGCATTATTACCCACATTATACAGTTATTATCGCTAGAACTATAATAATTATATTTATTACTCCCAATATTATCAATATAACATGCATTATTACCCACATTACACAGTTATTATCGCTAAAACTATAATAATTATACTCATTACTCCCAATATTATCAATATAACATGCATTATCACCCACATTATACTGTAATTATCGCTGGAACTATAATAATTATACTTATTATTCCCAATATTATCAATATAACATGCATTATTACCCATATTATACTGTAATTATCGCTAGAACTATAATAATTATACTAATTACTCCCAATATTATCAATATAGCATGCATTATTACCCACATTATAATTTAATTATCGCTAGAACTATAATAATTATACTCATTACTCCCGATATTATCAATATACAATCCATTATTACCTATATTATACAGTTGTTATCTCTAGAACTATAATAATTATACTCATTACTCCCAATATTATCAATATAACATGCATTATTACCCACATTATACTGTAATTATCGCTAGAACTATAATAATTATACTTATTATTCCCAATACTATCAATATAACGAGCATTATTACCCATATTATACTGTAATTATCGCTAGAAATATAATAATTATACTAATTACTCCCAATATTATCAATATAGCATGCGTTATTACCCATATTATACAGTTGTTATCTCTAGAACGAGAATAATTATACCTATTACGCGAAATATTATCAATATAACATGCGTTATTACCCACAATATACAGTTATTATCGCTAGAACTATAATAATTATACTTATTACTCCAAATATTATCAATATAACACCCATTATTGCCCATATTATACAGTTGTTATCTCTAGAACTATTATAATTATACTCACTAATCCCAATATTATCAATATAACATGCATTATTACCCACATTATACAGTTACAATAGCTAGAACTATAATAATTATACTTAGTACTTTTATTATTATCAGTATAACGTCCATTATTACCCATACTATACAGTTGTCAGCCCTAGATCTATAATGATTATACTTATTACTCCCAATATTATCAATATAACATGCATTATTTCCCACATTATATAGTTATTATCGCTAGAACTATAATAATTATACTAATTACTCCCAATATTATCAATATAGCATGCATTATTACCCACATTATACTTCAATTATCGCTAGAACTATAATAATTGTACTCATTACTCCCGATATTATCAATATAACATGCATTATTACCCACATTATACAGTTATTATCGCTAGAACAACAATTATTATACTTAATATTCCCAATATTATCAATATAACATGCATTATTACCCACATTACACAGTTATTATCGCTAGAACTATAATAATTATACTCATTACTCCCAATATTATCAATATAACATGCATTATTACCCACATTATACAGTTATTATCTCTAGAACTATAATAATTATATTTATTACTCCCAATATTATCTATATAACATGCATTATTACCCACATTACACAGTTATTATCGCTAGAACTATAATAATTATACTTATTACTCCCAATATTATCAATATAACATGCATTATTACCCACATTACACAGTTATTATCGCTAGAACTATAATAATTATACTCATTACTCCCAATATTATCAATATAACATGCATTATTACCCACATTATACAGTTATTATCGCTAGAACTATAATAATTATACTCATTACTCCCGATATTATCAATATAACATCCATTATTACCCATATTATACAGTTGTTATCTCTAGAACTATAATAATTATATTTATTACTCCCAATATTATCAATATAACATGCATTATTACCCACATTATACACTTATTCTCGCTACATCTATAATAATTATACTTACTAATTTTATTATTATCAATATAACATGCATTATTACCCACATTATACAGTTATTATCGCTAGAACTATAATAATTATATTTATTACTCCCAATATTATCAATATAACATGCATTATTACCCACATTACACAGTTATTATCGCTAAAACTATAATAATTATACTCATTACTCCCAATATTATCAATATAACATGCATTATCACCCACATTATACTGTAATTATCGCTGGAACTATAATAATTATACTTATTATTCCCAATATTATCAATATAACATGCATTATTACCCATATTATACTGTAATTATCGCTAGAACTATAATAATTATACTAATTACTCCCAATATTATCAATATAGCATGCATTATTACCCACATTATAATTTAATTATCGCTAGAACTATAATAATTATACTCATTACTCCCGATATTATCAATATAACATCCATTATTACCTATATTATACAGTTGTTATCTCTAGAACTATAATAATTATACTCATTACTCCCAATATTATCAATATAACATGCATTATTACCCACATTATACTGTAATTATCGCTAGAACTATAATAATTAAACTTATTATTCCCAATACTATCAATATAACGAGCATTATTACCCATATTATACTGTAATTATCGCTAGAAATATAATAATTATACTAATTACTCCCAATATTATCAATATAGCATGCGTTATTACCCATATTATACAGTTGTTATCTCTAGAACGAGAATAATTATACCTATTACTCGAAATATTATCAATATAACATGCGTTATTACCCACAATATACAGTTATTATCGCTAGAACTATAATAATTATACTTATTACTCCAAATATTATCAATATAACACCCATTATTGCCCATATTATACAGTTGTTATCTCTAGAACTATTATAATTATACTCACTAATCCCAATATTATCAATATAACATGCATTATTACCCACATTATACAGTTACAATAGCTAGAACTATAATAATTATACTTAGTACTTTTATTATTATCAGTATAACGTCCATTATTACCCATACTATACAGTTGTCAGCCCTAGATCTATAATGATTATACTTATTACTCCCAATATTATCAATATAACATGCATTATTTCCCACATTATATAGTTATTATCGCTAGAACTATAATAATTATACTAATTACTCCCAATATTATCAATATAGCATGCATTATTACCCACATTATACTTCAATTATCGCTAGAACTATAATAATTATACTCATTACTCCCGATATTATCAATATAACATGCATTATTACCCACATTATACAGTTATTATCGCTAGAACAACAATTATTATACTTAATATTCCCAATATTATCAATATAACATGCATTATTACCCACATTACACAGTTATTATCGCTAGAACTATAATAATTATACTCATTACTCCCAATATTATCAATATAACATGCATTATTACCCACATTATACAGTTATTATCTCTAGAACTATAATAATTATATTTATTACTCCCAATATTATCTATATAACATGCATTATTACCCACATTACACAGTTATTATCGCTAGAACTATAATAATTATACTCATTACTCCCAATATTATCAATATAACATGCATTATTACCCACATTATACAGTTATTATCGCTAGAACTATAATAATTATACTCATTACTCCCGATATTATCAATATAACATCCATTATTACCCATATTATACAGTTGTTATCTCTAGAACGAGAATAATTATACCTATTACTCGAAATATTATCAAAAATAACATGCATTATTACCCACATTATACAGTTATTATCGATAGAACTACAATTATTATACTTATTACTCCCTGTATTATCAATATAACATGCATTATTACCCACATTATACAGTTATTATCGCTAGAACAACAATTATTATACTTATTATTCCCAATATTATCAATATAACATGCATTATTACCCACATTACACAGTTATTATCGCTAGAACTATAATAATTATACTCATTACTCCTGATATTATCAATATAACATCCATTATTACCTATATTATACAGTTGTTATCTCTAGAACTATAATAATTATATTTATTACTCCCAATATTATCAATATAACATGCATTATTACCCACATTACACAGTTATTATCGCTAAAACTATAATAATTATACTCATTACTCCCAATATTATCAATATAACATGCATTATCACCCACATTATACAGTTATTATCGCTAGAACTACAATTATTATACTTATTACTCCCAATATTATCAATATAACATGTATTATTACCCACATTATACAGTTATTATCGCTAGAACTATTATAATTACACTTAGTACTTTTATTATTATCAATATAGCATCCATTATTATCCATACTATACAGTTGTCATCTCTAGATCTATAATAATTATACTTATTATTCCAAATATTATCAATATAACGTGCATTATTACCCATATTATACCGTTAGTATCTCTAGAACTATAATAATTATACTCATTACTCCGAATATTATCAATATAACATGCATTATTACCCATATTATACAGTTGTTATCTCTAGAACGAGAATAATTATACCTATTACTCGAAATATTATCAATATAACATGCATTATTACCCACAATATACAGTTACTATCGCTAGAACTACAATTATTATACTTATTACTCCCAATATTATCAATACAACATGCATTATTACCCATATTACGCAGTTATTATTGCTAGAACTACAGTAATTATTCCTATTACTCCCAATATCATCAATATAACATGCACTATTACCCACATTATACTGTAATTATCGCTAGAACTATAATAATTATACTTATTATTCCCAATATTATTAGTATAACATGCATTATTACACATGTTATACAGTTATTATCGCAACAACTATAATAATTATACTTACTAATTTTATTATTATCAATATAACATGCATTATACCCACACTATACAGTTATTATCGCTAGAACTATAATAATTATATTTATTACTCCCAATATTATCATAATAACATGCATTATTACCCACATTACACAGTTATTATCGCTAAAACTATAATAATTATACTCATTACTCCCAATATTATCAATATAATATGCATTATCACCCACATTATACTGTAATTATCGCTGGAACTATAATAATTATACTTATTATTCCCAATATTATCAATATAACATGCATTATTACCCATATTATACTGTAATTATCGCTAGAACTATAATAATTATACTAATTACTCCCAATATTATCAATATAGCATGCATTATTACCCACATTATAATTTAATTATCGCTAGAACTATAATAATTATACTCATTACTCCCGATATTATCAATATAACATCCATTATTACCTATATTATACAGTTGTTATCTCTAGAACTATAATAATTATATCTATTACTCGAAATATTATCAATATAACATGCATTATTACCCATATTATACCGTTAGTATCTCTAGAATTATAATAATTATACTCATTACTCCCAATATTATCAATATAACATGCATTATTACCCACATTATACTGTAATTATCGCTAGAACTATAATAATTATACTTATTATTCCCAATACTATCAATATAACGTGCATTATTACGCATATTATACTGTAATTATCGCTAGAACTATAATAATTATACTAATTACTCCCAATATTATCAATATAGCATGCATTATTACCCATATTATACAGTTGTTATCTCTAGAACGAGAATAATTATACCTATTACTCGAAATATTATCAATATAACATGCATTATTACCCACAATATACAGTTACTATCGCAAGAACTATAATAATTATACTCATTACTCCCAATATTATCAATATAACATGCATTATTACCCACATTATACTGTAATTATCGCTGGAACTACAATAATTATACTTTTTATTCCCAATATTATCAATATAACATCCATTATTACCTATATTATACAGTTGTTATCTCTAGAACTATAATAATTATACCTATTACTCGAAATATTATCAATATAACATGCATTATTACCCACATTCTACATTTATTATCGCTAGAACTACAATTATTATAATTATTACTCCCAATATTATCAATATAACATGCATTATTACCCACATTATGCAGTTATTATCGATAGAACTGTAATAAATATACTTATTACTTATATTATTATCAATATAACATGCATTATTACCCATATAATGGAGTTATTATCGCTAGAACTGTAATAATTATACTTATTACTTATACTATTAGTAATATAACGTGCATTATTATCCATATTATGCAGTTATTATCGCTAGAACTGTAATAATTATACTCATTACTTACATTATTACCAACATAACATGCATTATTACCCACATTATACAGTTACAATAGCTAGAACTATAATAATTATACTTAGTACTTTTATTATTATCAGTATAACGTCCATTATTACCCATACTATACAGTTGTCAGCCCTAGATCTATAATAATTATACTTATTACTCCCAATATTATCAATATAACATGCATTATTACCCACATTACACAGTTATTATCGCTAGAACTATAATAATTATACTCATTACTCCCAATATTATCAATATAACATGCATTATTACCCACATTATACAGTTATTATCGCTAGAACTATAATAATTATACTCATTACTCCCGATATTATCAATATAACATCCATTATTACCCATATTATACAGTTGTTATCTCTAGAACGAGAATAATTATACCTATTACTCGAAATATTATCAAAAATAACATGCATTATTACCCACATTATACAGTTATTATCGCTAGAACTACAATTATTATACTTATTACTCCCAGTATTATCAATATAACATGCATTATTACCCACATTATACAGTTATTATCGCTAGAACAACAATTATTATACTTATTATTCCCAATATTATCAATATAACATGCATTATTACCCACATTACACAGTTATTATCGCTAGAACTATAATAATTATACTCATTACTCCTGATATTATCAATATAACATCCATTATTACCTATATTATACAGTTGTTATCTCTAGAACTATAATAATTATACCTATTACTCGAAATATTATCAATACATCATGCATTATTACCCACATTATACTGTAATTATCTCTAGAAATATAATAATTATACCTATTACTCGAAATATTATCAATATAACATGCATTATTACCCATATTATACCGTTAGTATCTCTAGAACTATAATAATTATACTCATTAATCCCAATATTATCAATATAACATGCATTATTACCCACAGTACACAGTTATCATCGCTAGAACTATAATAATTATACTTACTACTCCCAATATTATCAATATAACATGCATTATTACCCACATTACACAGTTATGATTGCTAGAACTATAATAATTATACTCATTACTCCCGATATTATCAATATAACATCCATTATTACCTATATTATACAGTTGTTATCTCTAGAACTATAATAATTATACCTATTACTCGAAATATTATCAATATAACATGCATTATTACCCATATTATACCGTTAGTATCTCTAGAACTATAATAATTATACTCATTACTCCCAATATTATCAATATAACATGCATTATTACCCACATTATACAGTTATTATCGCTAGAACTATAATAACTATACTTATTATTCCCAATATTATCAATATAACATGCATTATTACCAATATTATACAATTATTATTGCTACATCTATAATAATTATACTTACCGCTTTTATTATTATCAATATAACATGCATTATTACCCACATTATACAGTTATTATCGCTAGAACTATAATAATTATACCTATTACACCCAATATTATCAATATAACATGCATTATTACCCACATTATACACTTATTCTCGCTACATCTATAATAATTATACTTACTAATTTTATTATTATCAATATAACATGCATTATTACCCACATTATACAGTTATTATCGCTAGAACTATAATAATTATATTTATTACTCCCAATATTATCAATATAACATGCATTATTACCCACATTACACAGTTATTATCGCTAAAACTATAATAATTATACTCATTACTCCCAATATTATCAATATAACATGCATTATCACCCACATTATACTGTAATTATCGCTGGAACTATAATAATTATACTTATTATTCCCAATATTATCAATATAACATGCATTATTACCCATATTATACTGTAATTATCGCTAGAACTATAATAATTATACTAATTACTCCCAATATTATCAATATAGCATGCATTATTACCCACATTATAATTTAATTATCGCTAGAACTATAATAATTATACTCATTACTCCCGATATTATCAATATAACATCCATTATTACCTATATTATACAGTTGTTATCTCTAGAACTATAATAATTATACTCATTACTCCCAATATTATCAATATAACATGCATTATTACCCACATTATACTGTAATTATCGCTAGAACTATAATAATTATACTTATTATTCCCAATACTATCAATATAACGAGCATTATTACCCATATTATACTGTAATTATCGCTAGAAATATAATAATTATACTAATTACTCCCAATATTATCAATATAGCATGCGTTATTACCCATATTATACAGTTGTTATCTCTAGAACGAGAATAATTATACCTATTACTCGAAATATTATCAATATAACATGCGTTATTACCCACAATATACAGTTATTATCGCTAGAACTATAATAATTATACTTATTACTCCAAATATTATCAATATAACACCCATTATTGCCCATATTATACAGTTGTTATCTCTAGAACTATTATAATTATACTCACTAATCCCAATATTATCAATATAACATGCATTATTACCCACATTATACAGTTACAATAGCTAGAACTATAATAATTATACGTAGTACTTTTATTATTATCAGTATAACGTCCATTATTACCCATACTATACAGTTGTCAGCCCTAGATCTATAATGATTATACTTATTACTCCCAATATTATCAATATAACATGCATTATTTCCCACATTATATAGTTATTATCGCTAGAACTATAATAATTATACTAATTACTCCCAATATTATCAATATAGCATGCATTATTACCCACATTATACTTCAATTATCGCTAGAACTATAATAATTATACTCATTACTCCCGATATTATCAATATAACATGCATTATTACCCACATTATACAGTTATTATCGCTAGAACAACAATTATTATACTTAATATTCCCAATATTATCAATATAACATGCATTATTACCCACATTACACAGTTATTATCGCTAGAACTATAATAATTATACTCATTACTCCCAATATTATCAATATAACATGCATTATTACCCACATTATACAGTTATTATCTCTAGAACTATAATAATTATATTTATTACTCCCAATATTATCTATATAACATGCATTATTACCCACATTACACAGTTATTATCGCTAGAACTATAATAATTATACTCATTACTCCCAATATTATCAATATAACATGCATTATTACCCACATTATACAGTTATTATCGCTAGAACTATAATAATTATACTCATTACTCCCGATATTATCAATATAACATCCATTATTACCCATATTATACAGTTGTTATCTCTAGAACGAGAATAATTATACCTATTACTCGAAATATTATCAAAAATAACATGCATTATTACCCACATTATACAGTTATTATCGATAGAACTACAATTATTATACTTATTACTCCCAGTATTATCAATATAACATGCATTATTACGCACATTATACAGTTATTATCGCTAGAACAACAATTATTATACTTATTATTCCCAATATTATCAATATAACATGCATTATTACCCACATTACACAGTTATTATCGCTAGAACTATAATAATTATACTCATTACTCCTGATATTATCAATATAACATCCATTATTACCTATATTATACAGTTGTTATCTCTAGAACTATAATAATTATATTTATTACTCCCAATATTATCAATATAACATGCATTATTACCCACATTACACAGTTATTATCGCTAAAACTATAATAATTATACTCATTACTCCCAATATTATCAATATAACATGCATTATCACCCACATTATACAGTTATTATCGCTAGAACTACAATTATTATACTTATTACTCCCAATATTATCAATATAACATGTATTATTACCCACATTATACAGTTATTATCGCTAGAACTATTATAATTACACTTAGTACTTTTATTATTATCAATATAGCATCCATTATTATCCATACTATACAGTTGTCATCTCTAGATCTATAATAATTATACTTATTATTCCAAATATTATCAATATAACGTGCATTATTACCCATATTATACCGTTAGTATCTCTAGAACTATAATAATTATACTCATTACTCCGAATATTATCAATATAACATGCATTATTACCCATATTATACAGTTGTTATCTCTAGATCTATAATAATTATACTTATTATTCCCAATATTATCAATATAACATGCATTATTACCCACATTATACAGTTATTATCGCTAGATCTATAATAATTATACTTACTACTCCCGATATTATCAATATAACATCCATTATTACCTATATTATACAGTTGTTATCTCTAGAACTATAATAATTATACCTATTACTCGAAATATTATCAATATAACGTGCATTATTACCCATATTATACCGTTAGTATCTCTAGAACTATAATAATTATACTCATTACTCCCAATATTATCAATATAACATGCATTATTACCCATATTATACAGTTGTTATCTCTAGATCTATAATAATTATACTTATTATTCCCAATATTATCAATATAACATGCATTATTACCCACATTATACAGTTATTATCGCTAGAACTATAATAATTATACTTATTACTCCCAATATTATCAATATAACATGCACTATTACCCATAGTATACTGTAATTATCGCTAGAACTATAATAATTATACTTATTATTCCCAATATTATCAATATAACATGCATTATTACCCATATTATACTGTAATTATCGCTAGAACTATAATAATTATAGTAATTACTCCCAATATTATCAATATAACATGCATTATTACCAATATTATACAATTATTATTGCTACATCTATAATAATTATACTTACCGCTTTTATTATTATCAATATAACATGCATTATTACCCACATTATACAGTTATTATCGCTAGAACTATAATAATTATACCTATTACACCCAATATTATCAATATAACATGCATTATTACCCACATTATACACTTATTCTCGCTACATCTATAACAATTATACTTACTAATTTTATTATTATCAATATAACATGCATTATTACCCACATTATACAGTTATTATCGCTAGAACTATAATAATTATATTTATTACTCCCAATATTATCAATATAACATGCATTATTACCCACATTACACAGTTATTATCGCTAAAACTATAATAATTATACTCATTACTCCCAATATTATCAATATAACATGCATTATCACCCACATTATACTGTAATTATCGCTGGAACTATAATAATTATACTTATTATTCCCAATATTATCAATATAACATGCATTATTACCCATATTATACTGTAATTATCGCTAGAACTATAATAATTATACTAATTACTCCCAATATTATCAATATAGCATGCATTATTACCCACATTATAATTTAATTATCGCTAGAACTATAATAATTATACTCATTACTCCCGATATTATCAATATAACATCCATTATTACCTATATTATACAGTTGTTATCTCTAGAACTATAATAATTATACTCATTACTCCCAATATTATCAATATAACATGCATTATTACCCACATTATACTGTAATTATCGCTAGAACTATAATAATTATACTTATTATTCCCAATACTATCAATATAACGAGCATTATTACCCATATTATACTGTAATTATCGCTAGAAATATAATAATTATACTAATTACTCCCAATATTATCAATATAGCATGCGTTATTACCCATATTATACAGTTGTTATCTCTAGAACGAGAATAATTATACCTATTACTCGAAATATTATCAATATAACATGCGTTATTACCCACAATATACAGTTATTATCGCTAGAACTATAATAATTATACTTATTACTCCAAATATTATCAATATAACACCCATTATTGCCCATATTATACAGTTGTTATCTCTAGAACTATTATAATTATACTCACTAATCCCAATATTATCAATATAACATGCATTATTACCCACATTATACAGTTACAATAGCTAGAACTATAATAATTATACTTAGTACTTTTATTATTATCAGTATAACGTCCATTATTACCCATACTATACAGTTGTCAGCCCTAGATCTATAATGATTATACTTATTACTCCCAATATTATCAATATAACATGCATTATTTCCCACATTATATAGTTATTATCGCTAGAACTATAATAATTATACTAATTACTCCCAATATTATCAATATAGCATGCATTATTACCCACATTATACTTCAATTATCGCTAGAACTATAATAATTGTACTCATTACTCCCGATATTATCAATATAACATGCATTATTACCCACATTATACAGTTATTATCGCTAGAACAACAATTATTATACTTATTATTCCCAATATTATCAATATAACATGCATTATTACCCACATTACACAGTTATTATCGCTAGAACTATAATAATTATACTCATTACTCCTGATATTATCAATATAACATCCATTATTACCTATATTATACAGTTGTTATCTCTAGAACTATAATAATTATATTTATTACTCCCAATATTATCAATATAACATGCATTATTACCCACATTACACAGTTATTATCGCTAAAACTATAATAATTATACTCATTACTCCCAATATTATCAATATAACATGCATTATCACCCACATTATACAGTTATTATCGCTAGAACTACAATTATTATACTTATTACTCCCAATATTATCAATATAACATGTATTATTACCCACATTATACAGTTATTATCGCTAGAACTATTATAATTACACTTAGTACTTTTATTATTATCAATATAGCATCCATTATTATCCATACTATACAGTTGTCATCTCTAGATCTATAATAATTATACTTATTATTCCAAATATTATCAATATAACGTGCATTATTACCCATATTATACCGTTAGTATCTCTAGAACTATAATAATTATACTCATTACTCCGAATATTATCAATATAACATGCATTATTACCCATATTATACAGTTGTTATCTCTAGAACGAGAATAATTATACCTATTACTCGAAATATTATCAATATAACATGCATTATTACCCACAATATACAGTTACTATCGCTAGAACTACAATTATTATACTTATTACTCCCAATATTATCAATACAACATGCATTATTACCCATATTACGCAGTTATTATTGCTAGAACTACAGTAATTATTCCTATTACTCCCAATATCATCAATATAACATGCACTATTACCCACATTATACTGTAATTATCGCTAGAACTATAATAATTATACTTATTATTCCCAATATTATTAGTATAACATGCATTATTACACATGTTATACAGTTATTATCGCAACAACTATAATAATTATACTTACTAATTTTATTATTATCAATATAACATGCATTATACCCACACTATACAGTTATTATCGCTAGAACTATAATAATTATATTTATTACTCCCAATATTATCATAATAACATGCATTATTACCCACATTACACAGTTATTATCGCTAAAACTATAATAATTATACTCATTACTCCCAATATTATCAATATAATATGCATTATCACCCACATTATACTGTAATTATCGCTGGAACTATAATAATTATACTTATTATTCCCAATATTATCAATATAACATGCATTATTACCCATATTATACTGTAATTATCGCTAGAACTATAATAATTATACTAATTACTCCCAATATTATCAATATAGCATGCATTATTACCCACATTATAATTTAATTATCGCTAGAACTATAATAATTATACTCATTACTCCCGATATTATCAATATAACATCCATTATTACCTATATTATACAGTTGTTATCTCTAGAACTATAATAATTATATCTATTACTCGAAATATTATCAATATAACATGCATTATTACCCATATTATACCGTTAGTATCTCTAGAATTATAATAATTATACTCATTACTCCCAATATTATCAATATAACATGCATTATTACCCACATTATACAGTTATTATCGCTAGAACAACAATTATTATACTTATTATTCCCAATATTATCAATATAACATGCATTATTACCCACATTACACAGTTATTATCGCTAGAACTATAATAATTATACTCATTACTCCTGATATTATCAATATAACATCCATTATTACCTATATTATACAGTTGTTATCTCTAGAACTATAATAATTATATTTATTACTCCCAATATTATCAATATAACATGCATTATTACCCACATTACACAGTTATTATCGCTAAAACTATAATAATTATACTCATTACTCCCAATATTATCAATATAACATGCATTATCACCCACATTATACAGTTATTATCGCTAGAACTACAATTATTATACTTATTACTCCCAATATTATCAATATAACATGTATTATTACCCACATTATACAGTTATTATCGCTAGAACTATTATAATTACACTTAGTACTTTTATTATTATCAATATAGCATCCATTATTATCCATACTATACAGTTGTCATCTCTAGATCTATAATAATTATACTTATTATTCCAAATATTATCAATATAACGTGCATTATTACCCATATTATACCGTTAGTATCTCTAGAACTATAATAATTATACTCATTACTCCGAATATTATCAATATAACATGCATTATTACCCATATTATACAGTTGTTATCTCTAGAACGAGAATAATTATACCTATTACTCGAAATATTATCAATATAACATGCATTATTACCCACAATATACAGTTACTATCGCTAGAACTACAATTATTATACTTATTACTCCCAATATTATCAATACAACATGCATTATTACCCATATTACGCAGTTATTATTGCTAGAACTACAATTATTATACTTATTACTCCCAATATTATCAATATAACATGCATTATTACCCACATTATACTGCAATTATCGCTAGAACTATAATAATTATACTTATTACTCCCAATATTATCAATATAACATGCATTATTACCCACAGTACACAGTTATTATCGCTAGAACTATAATAATTATACTTACTACTCCCAATATTATCAATATAACATGCATTATTACCCACATTACACAGTTATGATCGCTAGAACTATAATAATTATACTCATTACTCCCGATATTATCAATATAACATCCATTATTACCCATATTATACAGTTGTTATCTCTAGAACTATAATAATTATACCTATTACTCGAAATATTATCAATATAACATGCATTATTACCCATATTATACCGTTAGTATCTCTAGAACTATAATAATTATACTCATTACTCCCAATATTATCAATATAACATGCATTATTACCCACATTATGCAGTTATTATCGATAGAACTGTAATAAATATACTTATTACTTATATTATTATCAATATAACATGCATTATTACCCATATAATGGAGTTATTATCGCTAGAACTGTAATAATTATACTTATTACTTATACTATTAGTAATATAACGTGCATTATTATCCATATTATGCAGTTATTATCGCTAGAACTGTAATAATTATACTCATTACTTACATTATTACCAACATAACATGCATTATTACCCACATTATACAGTTACAATAGCTAGAACTATAATAATTATACTTAGTACTTTTATTATTATCAGTATAACGTCCATTATTACCCATACTATACAGTTGTCAGCCCTAGATCTATAATAATTATACTTATTACTCCCAATATTATCAATATAACATGCATTATTTCCCACATTATATAGTTATTATCGCTAGAACTATAATAATTATACTAATTACTCCCAATATTATCAATATAGCATGCATTATTACCCACATTATACTTCAATTATCGCTAGAACTATAATAATTATACTCATTACTCCCGATATTATCAATATAACATGCATTATTACCCACATTATACAGTTATTATCGCTAGAACAACAATTTTTATACTTAATATTCCCAATATTATCAATATAACATGCATTATTACCCACATTACACAGTTATTATCGCTAGAACTATAATAATTATACTCATTACTCCCAATATTATCAATATAACATGCATTATTACCCACATTATACAGTTATTATCTCTAGAACTATAATAATTATACTTATTACTCCCAATATTATCTATATAACATGCATTATTACCCACATTACACAGTTATTATCGCTAGAACTATAATAATTATACTCATTACTCCCGATATTATCAATATAACATCCATTATTACCCATATTATACAGTTGTTATCTCTAGAACGAGAATAATTATACCTATTACTCGAAATATTATCAAAAATAACATGCATTATTACCCACATTATACAGTTATTATCGCTAGAACTACAATTATTATACTTATTACTCCCAGTATTATCAATATAACATGCATTATTACCCACATTATACAGTTATTATCGCTAGAACAACAATTATTATACTTATTATTCCCAATATTATCAATATAACATGCATTATTACCCACATTACACAGTTATTATCGCTAGAACTATAATAATTATACTCATTACTCCTGATATTATCAATATAACATCCATTATTACCTATATTATACAGTTGTTATCTCTAGAACTATAATAATTATACCTATTACTCGAAATATTATCAATACATCATGCATTATTACCCACATTATACTGTAATTATCTCTAGAAATATAATAATTATACCTATTACTCGAAATATTATCAATATAACATGCATTATTACCCATATTATACCGTTAGTATCTCTAGAACTATAATAATTATACTCATTAATCCCAATATTATCAATATAACATGCATTATTACCCACAGTACACAGTTATCATCGCTAGAACTATAATAATTATACTTACTACTCCCAATATTATCAATATAACATGCATTATTACCCACATTACACAGTTATGATTGCTAGAACTATAATAATTATACTCATTACTCCCGATATTATCAATATAACATCCATTATTACCTATATTATACAGTTGTTATCTCTAGAACTATAATAATTATACCTATTACTCGAAATATTATCAATATAACATGCATTATTACCCATATTATACCGTTAGTATCTCTAGAACTATAATAATTATACTCATTACTCCCAATATTATCAATATAACATGCATTATTACCCACATTATACAGTTATTATCGCTAGAACTATAATAACTATACTTATTATTCCCAATATTATCAATATAACATGCATTATTACCAATATTATACAATTATTATTGCTACATCTATAATAATTATACTTACCGCTTTTATTATTATCAATATAACATGCATTATTACCCACATTATACAGTTATTATCGCTAGAACTATAATAATTATACCTATTACACCCAATATTATCAATATAACATGCATTATTACCCACATTATACACTTATTCTCGCTACATCTATAATAATTATACTTACTAATTTTATTATTATCAATATAACATGCATTATTACCCACATTATACAGTTATTATCGCTAGAACT
Source organism: Megachile leachella (assembly GCA_963576845.1). Classification (NCBI taxonomy): domain Eukaryota; kingdom Metazoa; phylum Arthropoda; class Insecta; order Hymenoptera; family Megachilidae; genus Megachile; species Megachile leachella. The sequence goes on from CAUYWW010000171.1 coordinate 50,265, forward strand.
ATAATAATTATATTTATTACTCCCAATATTATCAATATAACATGCATTATTACCCACATTACACAGTTATTATCGCTAAAACTATAATAATTATACTCATTACTCCCAATATTATCAATATAACATGCATTATCACCCACATTATACTGTAATTATCGCTGGAACTATAATAATTATACTTATTATTCCCAATATTATCAATATAACATGCATTATTACCCATATTATACTGTAATTATCGCTAGAACTATAATAATTATACTAATTACTCCCAATATTATCAATATAGCATGCATTATTACCCACATTATAATTTAATTATCGCTAGAACTATAATAATTATACTCATTACTCCCGATATTATCAATATAACATCCATTATTACCTATATTATACAGTTGTTATCTCTAGAACTATAATAATTATACTCATTACTCCCAATATTATCAATATAACATGCATTATTACCCACATTATACTGTAATTATCGCTAGAACTATAATAATTATACTTATTATTCCCAATACTATCAATATAACGAGCATTATTACCCATATTATACTGTAATTATCGCTAGAAATATAATAATTATACTAATTACTCCCAATATTATCAATATAGCATGCGTTATTACCCATATTATACAGTTGTTATCTCTAGAACGAGAATAATTATACCTATTACTCGAAATATTATCAATATAACATGCGTTATTACCCACAATATACAGTTATTATCGCTAGAACTATAATAATTATACTTATTACTCCAAATATTATCAATATAACACCCATTATTGCCCATATTATACAGTTGTTATCTCTAGAACTATTATAATTATACTCACTAATCCCAATATTATCAATATAACATGCATTATTACCCACATTATACAGTTACAATAGCTAGAACTATAATAATTATACTTAGTACTTTTATTATTATCAGTATAACGTCCATTATTACCCATACTATACAGTTGTCAGCCCTAGATCTATAATGATTATACTTATTACTCCCAATATTATCAATATAACATGCATTATTTCCCACATTATATAGTTATTATCGCTAGAACTATAATAATTATACTAATTACTCCCAATATTATCAATATAGCATGCATTATTACCCACATTATACTTCAATTATCGCTAGAACTATAATAATTATACTCATTACTCCCGATATTATCAATATAACATGCATTATTACCCACATTATACAGTTATTATCGCTAGAACAACAATTATTATACTTAATATTCCCAATATTATCAATATAACATGCATTATTACCCACATTACACAGTTATTATCGCTAGAACTATAATAATTATACTCATTACTCCCAATATTATCAATATAACATGCATTATTACCCACATTATACAGTTATTATCTCTAGAACTATAATAATTATACTCATTACTCCCAATATTATCAATATAACATGCATTATTACCCACATTATACAGTTATTATCGCTAGAACTATAATAATTATACTCATTACTCCCGATATTATCAATATAACATCCATTATTACCCATATTATACAGTTGTTATCTCTAGAACGAGAATAATTATACCTATTACTCGAAATATTATCAAAAATAACATGCATTATTACCCACATTATACAGTTATTATCGCTAGAACTACAATTATTATACTTATTACTCCCAGTATTATCAATATAACATGCATTATTACCCACATTATACAGTTATTATCGCTAGAACAACAATTATTATACTTATTATTCCCAATATTATCAATATAACATGCATTATTACCCACATTACACAGTTATTATCGCTAGAACTATAATAATTATACTCATTACTCCTGATATTATCAATATAACATCCATTATTACCTATATTATACAGTTGTTATCTCTAGAACTATAATAATTATATTTATTACTCCCAATATTATCAATATAACATGCATTATTACCCACATTACACAGTTATTATCGCTAAAACTATAATAATTATACTCATTACTCCCAATATTATCAATATAACATGCATTATCACCCACATTATACAGTTATTATCGCTAGAACTACAATTATTATACTTATTACTCCCAATATTATCAATATAACATGTATTATTACCCACATTATACAGTTATTATCGCTAGAACTATTATAATTACACTTAGTACTTTTATTATTATCAATATAGCATCCATTATTATCCATACTATACAGTTGTCATCTCTAGATCTATAATAATTATACTTATTATTCCAAATATTATCAATATAACGTGCATTATTACCCATATTATACCGTTAGTATCTCTAGAACTATAATAATTATACTCATTACTCCGAATATTATCAATATAACATGCATTATTACCCATATTATACAGTTGTTATCTCTAGATCTATAATAATTATACTTATTATTCCCAATATTATCAATATAACATGCATTATTACCCACATTATACAGTTATTATCGCTAGATCTATAATAATTATACTTACTACTCCCGATATTATCAATATAACATCCATTATTACCTATATTATACAGTTGTTATCTCTAGAACTATAATAATTATACCTATTACTCGAAATATTATCAATATAACGTGCATTATTACCCATATTATACCGTTAGTATCTCTAGAACTATAATAATTATACTCATTACTCCCAATATTATCAATATAACATGCATTATTACCCATATTATACAGTTGTTATCTCTAGATCTATAATAATTATACTTATTATTCCCAATATTATCAATATAACATGCATTATTACCCACATTATACAGTTATTATCGCTAGAACTATAATAATTATACTTATTACTCCCAATATTATCAATATAACATGCACTATTACCCATAGTATACTGTAATTATCGCTAGAACTATAATAATTATACTTATTATTCCCAATATTATCAATATAACATGCATTATTACCCATATTATACTGTAATTATCGCTAGAACTATAATAATTATAGTAATTACTCCCAATATTATCAATATAACATGCATTATTACCAATATTATACAATTATTATTGCTACATCTATAATAATTATACTTACTGCTTTTATTATTATCAATATAACATGCATTATTACCCACATTATACAGTTATTATCGCTAGAACTATAATAATTATACCTATTATACCCAATATTATCAATATAACATGCATTATTACCCATATTATACTGTAATTATCGCTAGAACTATAATAATTATACTAATTACTCCCAATATTATCAATATAGCATGCATTATTACCCACATTATACTTTAATTATCGCTAGAACTATAATAATTATACTTATTACTCCAAATATTATCAATATAACATCCATTATTACCCATATTATACAGTTGTTATCTCTAGAACTATAATAATTATACTAATTAATCCCAATATTATCAATATAACATGCATTATTACCCACATTATACAGTTATTATCGCTAGAACTACAATTATTATACTTATTACTCCCAATATTATCAATATAACATGCATTATTACCCACATTATACTGCAATTATCGCTAGAACTATAATAATTATACTTATTACTCCCAATATTATCAATATAACATGCATTATTACCCACAGTACACAGTTATTATCGCTAGAACTATAATAATTATACTTACTACTCCCAATATTATCAATATAACATGCATTATTACCCACATTACACAGTTATGATCGCTAGAACTATAATAATTATACTCATTACTCCCGATATTATCAATATAACATCCATTATTACCCATATTATACAGTTGTTATCTCTAGAACTATAATAATTATACCTATTACTCGAAATATTATCAATATAACGTGCATTATTACCCATATTATACCGTTAGTATCTCTAGAACTATAATAATTATACTCATTACTCCCAATATTATCAATATAACATGCATTATTACCCATATTATACAGTTGTTATCTCTAGATCTATAATAATTATACTTATTATTCCCAATATTATCAATATAACATGCATTATTACCCACATTATACAGTTATTATCGCTAGATCTATAATAATTATACTTATTACTCCCGATATTATCAATATAACATCCATTATTACCTATATTATACAGTTGTTATCTCTAGAACTATAATAATTATACCTATTACTCGAAATATTATCAATATAAAATGCATTATTACCCATATTATGCAGTTATTATTGCTAGAACTACAGTAATTATTCTTATTACTCCCTATATCATCAATATAACATGCATTATTACCCACATTATACTTTAATTATCGCTAGAACTATAATAATTATACTTATTACCCCAAATATTATCAATATAACATCCATTATTACCCATATTTTGCAGTTGTTATCTCTAGATCTATAATAATTATACTTATTACTCCCGATATTATCAATATAACATCCATTATTACCCATATTATACAGTTGTTATCTCTAGAACTATAATAATTATACCTATTACTCGAAATATTATCAATATAACATGCATTATTACCCATATTATACCGTTAGTATCTCTAGAACTATAATAATTATACTCATTACTCCCAATATTATCAATATAACATGCATTATCACCCACATTATACTGTAATTATCGCTGGAACTATAATAATTATACTTATTATTCCCAATATTATCAATATAACATGCATTATTACCCACATTATACTGTAATTATCTCTAGATCTATAATAATTATACTTATTATTCCCAATATTATCAATATAACATGCATTATTACCCACATTATACAGTTATTATCGCTAGAACTATAATAACTATACTTATTATTCCCAATATTATCAATATAACATGCATTATTACCAATATTATACAATTATTATTGCTACATCTATAATAATTATACTTACCGCTTTTATTATTATCAATATAACATGCATTATTACCCACATTATACAGTTATTATCGCTAGAACTATAATAATTATACCTATTACACCCAATATTATCAATATAACATGCATTATTACCCACATTATACACTTATTCTCGCTACATCTATAATAATTATACTTACTAATTTTATTATTATCAATATAACATGCATTATTACCCACATTATACAGTTATTATCGCTAGAACTATAATAATTATATTTATTACTCCCAATATTATCAATATAACATGCATTATCACCCATATTATACTGTAATTATCGCTAGAACTATAATAATTATACTAATTACTCGCAATATTATCAATATAGCATGCATTATTACCTACATTATAATTTAATTATCGCTAGAACTATAATAATTATACTCATTACTCCCGATATTATCAATATAGCATGCATTATTACCCACATTATAATTTAATTATCGCTAGAACTATAATAATTATACTCATTACTCCCGATATTATCAATATAACATCCATTATTACCTATATTATACAGTTGTTATCTCTAGAACTATAATAATTATACTCATTACTCCCAATATTATCAATATAACATGCATTATTACCCACATTATACTGTAATTATCGCTAGAACTATAATAATTATACTTATTATTCCCAATACTATCAATATAACGAGCATTATTACCCATATTATACTGTAATTATCGCTAGAAATATAATAATTATACTAATTACTCCCAATATTATCAATATAGCATGCGTTATTACCCATATTATACAGTTGTTATCTCTAGAACGAGAATAATTATACCTATTACTCGAAATATTATCAATATAACATGCATTATTACCCACAATATACAGTTATTATCGCTAGAACTATAATAATTATACTTATTACTCCAAATATTATCAATATAACACCCATTATTCCCCATATTATACAGTTGTTATCTCTAGAACTATTATAATTATACTCACTAATCCCAATATTATCAATATAACATGCATTATTACCCACATTATACAGTTACAATAGCTAGAACTATAATAATTATACTTAGTACTTTTATTATTATCAGTATAACGTCCATTATTACCCATACTATACAGTTGTCAGCCCTAGATCTATAATGATTATACTTATTACTCCCAATATTATCAATATAACATGCATTATTTCCCACATTATATAGTTATTATCGCTAGAACTATAATAATTATACTAATTACTCCCAATATTATCAATATAGCATGCATTATTACCCACATTATACTTCAATTATCGCTAGAACTATAATAATTATACTCATTACTCCCGATATTATCAATATAACATGCATTATTACCCACATTATACAGTTATTATCGCTAGAACAACAATTATTATACTTAATATTCCCAATATTATCAATATAACATGCATTATTACCCACATTACACAGTTATTATCGCTAGAACTATAATAATTATACTCATTACTCCCAATATTATCAATATAACATGCATTATTACCCACATTATACAGTTATTATCTCTAGAACTATAATAATTATATTTATTACTCCCAATATTATCTATATAACATGCATTATTACCCACATTACACAGTTATTATCGCTAGAACTATAATAATTATACTCATTACTCCCAATATTATCAATATAACATGCATTATTACCCACATTATACAGTTATTATCGCTAGAACTATAATAATTATACTCATTACTCCCGATATTATCAATATAACATCCATTATTACCCATATTATACAGTTGTTATCTCTAGAACGAGAATAATTATACCTATTACTCGAAATATTATCAAAAATAACATGCATTATTACCCACATTATACAGTTATTATCGCTAGAACTACAATTATTATACTTATTACTCCCAGTATTATCAATATAACATGCATTATTACCCACATTATACAGTTATTATCGCTAGAACAACAATTATTATACTTATTATTCCCAATATTATCAATATAACATGCATTATTACCCACATTACACAGTTATTATCGCTAGAACTATAATAATTATACTCATTACTCATGATATTATCAATATAACATCCATTATTACCTATATTATACAGTTGTTATCTCTAGAACTATAATAATTATACCTATTACTCGAAATATTATCAATATAACATGCATTATTACCCACATTATACTGTAATTATCTCTAGAAATATAATAATTATACCTATTACTCGAAATATTATCAATATAATATGCATTATTACCCATATTATACCGTTAGTATCTCTAGAACTATAATAATTATACTCATTAATCCCAATATTATCAATATAACATGCATTATTACCCACATTATACTGTAATTATCGCTAGAACTATAATAATTATACTTATTATTCCCAAAATTATCAATATAACATGCATTATTACCCATATTATACTGTAATTATCGCTAGAACTATAATAATTATACTAATTACTCCCAATATTATCAATATAGCATGCATTATTACCCACATTATACTTTAATCATCGCTAGAACTAAAAGAATTATACTCATTACTCCCGATATTATCAATATAACATCCATTATTACCCATATTATACAGTTGTTATCTCTAGAACGAGAATAATTATACCTAGTACTCGAAATATTATCAATATAACATGTATTATTACCCACAATATACAGTTATTATCGCTAGAACTACAATTATTATACTTATTACTCCCAATATTATCAATATAGCATGCATTATTACCCATATTATGCAGTTATTATTGCTAGAACTACAGTAATTATTCCTATTACTCCCAATATCATCAATATAACATGCATTATTACCCACATTATACTTTAATTATCGCTAGAACTATAATAATTATACCTATTACTCGAAATATTATCAATATAACATGCATTATTACCCATATTATACGGTTAGTATCTCTAGAACTATAATAATTATACTTATTACTCCCAATATTATCAATATAACATGCATTATTACCCACATTACACAGTTATTATCGCTAGAACTATAATAATTATACTCATTACTCCCAATATTATCAATATAACATGCATTATTACCCACATTATACAGTTATTATCTCTAGAACTATAATAATTATACTTATTACTCCCAATATTATCTATATAACATGCATTATTACCCACATTACACAGTTATTATCGCTAGAACTATAATAATTATACTCATTACTCCCAATATTATCAATATAACATGCATTATTACCCACATTATACAGTTATTATCGCTAGAACTATTATAATTACACTTAGTACTTTTATTATTATCAATATAGCATCCATTATTATCCATACTATACAGTTGTCATCTCTAGATCTATAATAATTATACTTATTATTCCAAATATTATCAATATAACGTGCATTATTACCCATATTATACCGTTAATATCTCTAGAACTATAATAATTATACTCATTACTCCGAATATTATCAATATAACATGCATTATTACCCATATTATACAGTTGTTATCTCTAGATCTATAATAATTATACTTATTATTCCCAATATTATCAATATAACATGCATTATTACCCACATTATACAGTTATTATCGCTAGATCTATAATAATTATACTTATTACTCCCGATATTATCAATATAACATCCATTATTACCTATATTATACAGTTGTTATCTCTAGAACTATAATAATTATACCTATTACTCGAAATATTATCAATATAAAATGCATTATTACCCATATTATGCAGTTATTATTGCTAGAACTACAGTAATTATTCTTATTACTCCCTATATCGTCAATATAACATGCATTATTACCCACATTATACTTTAATTATCGCTAGAACTATAATAATTATACTTATTACCCCAAATATTATCAATATAACATCCATTATTACCCATATTATGCAGTTGTTATCTCTAGATCTATAATAATTATACTTATTACTCCCGATATTATCAATATAACATCCATTATTACCTATATTATACAGTTGTTATCTCTAGAACTATAATAATTATACCTATTACTCGAAATATTATCAATATAACATGCATTATTACCCATATTATACCGTTAGTATCTCTAGAACTATAATAATTATACTTATTACTCCAAATATTATCAATATAACATCCATTATTACCCATATTATACAGTTGTTATCTCTAGAACTATAATAATTATACTAATTAATCCCAATATTATCAATATAACATGCATTATTACCCACATTATACAGTTATTATCGCTAGAACTACAATTATTATACTTATTACTCCCAATATTATCAATATAACATGCATTATTACCCACATTATACTGCAATTATCGCTAGAACTATAATAATTATACTTATTACTCCCAATATTATCAATATAACATGCATTATCACCCACATTATACAGTTATTATCGCTAGAACTACAATTGTTATACTTATTACTCCCAATATTATCAATATAACATGCATTATTACCCACATTATACAGTTATTATCGCTAGAACAACAATTATTATACTTATTATTCCCAATATTATCAATATAACATGCATTATTACCCACATTACACAGTTATTATCGCTAGAACTATAATAATTATACTTATTACTCCCAATATTATCAATATAACATGCACTATTACCCATAGTATACTGTAATTATCGCTAGAACTATAATAATTATACTTATTATTCCCAATATTATCAATATAACATGCATTATTACCCATATTATACTGTAATTATCGCTAGAACTATAATAATTATAGTAATTACTCCCAATATTATCAATATAACATGCATTATTACCAATATTATACAATTATTATTGCTACATCTATAATAATTATACTTACTGCTTTTATTATTATCAATATAACATGCATTATTACCCACATTATACAGTTATTATCGCTAGAACTATAATAATTATACCTATTATACCCAATATTATCAATATAACATGCATTATTACCCATATTATACTGTAATTATCGCTAGAACTATAATAATTATACTAATTACTCCCAATATTATCAATATAGCATGCATTATTACCCACATTATACTTTAATTATCGCTAGAACTATAATAATTATACTTATTACTCCAAATATTATCAATATAACATCCATTATTACCCATATTATACAGTTGTTATCTCTAGAACTATAATAATTATACTAATTAATCCCAATATTATCAATATAACATGCATTATTACCCACATTATACAGTTATTATCGCTAGAACTACAATTATTATACTTATTACTCCCAATATTATCAATATAACATGCATTATTACCCACATTATACTGCAATTATCGCTAGAACTATAATAATTATACTTATTACTCCCAATATTATCAATATAACATGCATTATTACCCACATTATACAGTTATTATCGCTAGAACTATAATAATTATACTTATTACTCCCAATATTATCAATATAACATGCATTATTACCCACATTATACACTTATTCTCGCTAAATCTATAATAATTATACTTACTAATTTTATTATCATCAATATAACATGCATTATTACCCACATTATACAGTTATTTTCGCTAGAACTATAATAATTATATTTATTACTCCCAATATTATCAATATAACATGCATTATTACCCACATTACACAGTTATTATCGCTAAAACTATAATAATTATACTCATTACTCCCAATATTATCAATATAACATGCATTATCACCCACATTATACAGTTATTATCGCTAGAACTACAATTATTATACTTATTACTCCCAATATTATCAATATAACATGCATTATTACCCACATTATACAGTTATTATCGCTAGAACAACAATTATTATACTTATTATTCCCAATATTATCAATATAACATGCATTATTACCCACATTACACAGTTATTATCGCTAGAACTATAATAATTATACTTATTACTCCCGATATTATCAATATAACATCCATTATTACCTATATTATACAGTTGTTATCTCTAGAACTATAATAATTATACCTATTACTCGAAATATTATCAATATAAAATGCATTATTACCCATATTATGCAGTTATTATTGCTAGAACTACAGTAATTATTCTTATTACTCCCTATATCATCAATATAACATGCATTATTACCCACATTATACTTTAATTATCGCTAGAACTATAATAATTATACTTATTACCCCAAATATTATCAATATAACATCCATTATTACCCATATTTTGCAGTTGTTATCTCTAGATCTATAATAATTATACTTATTACTCCCGATATTATCAATATAACATCCATTATTACCCATATTATACAGTTGTTATCTCTAGAACTATAATAATTATACCTATTACTCGAAATATTATCAATATAACATGCATTATTACCCATATTATACCGTTAGTATCTCTAGAACTATAATAATTATACTCATTACTCCCAATATTATCAATATAACATGCATTATTACCCACATTATACTGTAATTATCTCTAGAAATATAATAATTATACCTATTACTCGAAATATTATCAATATAACATGCATTATTACCCATATTATACCGTTAGTATCTCTAGAACTATAATAATTATACTCATTACTCCCAATATTATCAATATAACATGCATTATTACCCACATTATACTGTAATTATCGCTAGAACTATAATAATTATACTTATTATTCCCAATATTATCAATATAACATGCATTATTACCCATATTATACTGTAATTATCGCTAGAACTATAATAATTATAGTAATTACTCCCAATATTATCAATATAGCATGCATTATTACCCACATTATACTTTAATCATCGCTAGAACTAAAAGAATTATACTCATTACTCCCGATATTATCAATATAACATCCATTATTACCCATATTATACAGTTGTTATCTCTAGAACGAGAATAATTATACCTATTACTCGAAATATTATCAATATAACATGTATTATTACCCACAATATACAGTTATTATCGCTAGAACTACAATTATTATACTTATTACTCCCAATATTATCAATATAACATGCATTATTACCCATATTATGCAGTTATTATTGCTAGAACTACAGTAATTATTCCTATTACTCCCAATATCATCAATATAACATGCATTATTACCCACATTATACTGTTATTATCTCTAGAACTATAATAATTATACTTATTACTCCCAATATTATCAATATAACATGCATTATTACCCACATTATACAGTTATTATCGCTAGGACTATAATAACTATACTTATTATTCCCAATATTATCAATATGACATGCATTATTACCCATATTATACAATTATTATCGCTACATCTATAATAATTATACTTACTGCTTTTATTATTATCAATATAACATGCATTATTACCCACATTATACAGTTATTATCGCTAGAACTATAATAAATATACTTACTACTCCTAATATTATCAATATAACATGCATTATTACACATATTATACAGTTGTCATCTCTAGAACTATAATAATTATACCTAGTACTCGAAATATTATCAATATAACATGCATTATTACCCACATTATACAGTTATTATCGCTAGAACTATAATAATTATACCTATTATTCCCAATATATCAATATAACATGCATTATTACCCATATTATGGAGTTATTATCGCTAGAACTATAATAATTATACTTATTACTTTTATTATTATCAATATAACATGCACTATTACCCATATTATGCAGTTATTATCGCTCGAACTATAATAATTATACTTATTACTTTTATTATTATCAATATAACATAACACTATTACCCATATTATGCAGTCATTAGCGCTAGAACTATAATAATTATACTTATTACTGCTAATATTATCAATATAACATGCACTATTACCCATATTATGCAGTTATTATCGCTAGAACTACAGTAATTATACTTATAACTCCCAATATTATCAATATAACATGCCTTATTACCCATATTATACTGTTACTATCGCCAGAACTATAATGAATATTCTTATTACTCCCAATGTTATCAATATAACATGCATTATTACCCACATTATACAGTTATTATCTCTAGAACTATAATAATTATACTCATTACTCCCAATATTATCAATGTAACATGCATTATTACCCACATTATACAGTTATTATCGCTAGAACTATAATAATTATACTTATTACTCCCAATATTATCAATATAACATGCATTATTACCCACAGTACATAGTTATTATCGCTAGAACTATAATAATTATACTTACTACTCCCAATATTATCAATATAACATGCATTGTTACCCACATTACACAGTTATGATCGCTAGAACTATAATAATTATACTCATTACTCCCGATATTATCAATATAACATCCATTATTACCTATATTATACAGTTGTTATCTCTAGAACTATAATAATTATACCTATTACTCGAAATATTATCAATATAACATGCATTATTACCCATATTATACCGTTAGTATCTCTAGAACTATAATAATTATACTAATTACTCCCAATAGTATCAATATAACATGCATTATTACCCACATTACACAGTTATTATCGCTAAAACTATAATAATTATACTCATTACTCCCATTATTATCAATATAACATGCATTATCACCCACATTATACTGTAATTATCGCTGGAACTATAATAATTATACTTATTATTCCCAGTATTATCAATATAACATGCATTATTACCCATATTATACTGTAATTATCGCTAGAACTATAATAATTATACTAATTACTCCCAATATTATCAATATAGCATGCATTATTACCCACATTATAATTTAATTATCGCTAGAACTATAATAATTATACTCATTACTCCCAATATTATCAATATAACATGCATTATTACCCACATTATACTGTAATTATCGCTAGAACTATAATAATTATACTTATTATTCCCAATACTAGCAACATAACGTGCATTATTACCCATATTATACTGTAATTATCGCTAGAACTATAATAATTATACTAATTACTCCCAATATTATCAATATAGCATGCATTATTACCCATATTATACAGTTGTTATCTCTAGAACGAGAATAATTATACCTATTACTCGAAATGTTATCAATATAACATGCATTATTACCCACAATATACAGTTATTATCGCTAGAACTATAATAACTATACTTATTATTCCCAATATTATCAATATAACATGCATTATTACCCATATTATACACTTATTCTCGCTACATCTATAATAATTATACTTACTAATTTTATTATTATCAATATAACATGCATTATTACCCACATTATACAGTTATTATCGCTAGAACTACAATTATTATACTTATTACTCCCAATATTATCAATATAACATGCATTATTACCAACATTATACTTTAATTATCGCTAGAACTATAATAATTATACTTATTATTCCCAATATTATCAATATAACATGCATTATTACCCACATTATACAGTTATTATCGCTAGAACTATAATAATTATACTTATTACTCCCAATATTATCAATATAACATGCATTATTACCCACATTATACAGTTATTATCGCTAGAACTATAATAACTATACTTATTATTCCCAATATTATCAATATAACATGCATTATTACCAATATTATACAATTATTATTGCTACATCTATAATAATTATACTTACTGCTTTTATTATTATCAATATAACATGCATTATTACCCACATTATACAGTTATTATCGCAAGAACTCTAATAATTATACCTATTATACCCAATATTATCAATATAACATGCATTATTACCCACATTATACACTTATTCTCGCTACATCTATAATAATTATACTTACTAATTTTATTATTATCAATATAACATGCATTATTACCCACATTATACAGTTATTATCGCTAGAACTATAATAATTATACTCATTACTCCCAATATTATCAATATAACATGCATTATCACCCACATTATACTGTAATTATCGCTGGAACTATAATAATTATACTTATTATTCCCAATATTATTAATATAACATGCATTATTACCCATATTATACTGTAATTATCGCTAGAACTATAATAATTATACTAATTACTCCCAATATTATCAATATAGCATGCATTATTACCCACATTATAATTTAATTATCGCTAGAACTATAATAATTATACTCATTACTCCCAATATTATCAATATAACATGCATTATTACCCACATTATACTGTAATTATCGCTAGAACTATAATAATTATACTTATTATTCCCAATACTAGCAACATAACGTGCATTATTACCCATATTATACTGTAATTATCGCTAGAACTATAATAATTATACTAATTACTCCCAATATTATCAATATAGCATGCATTATTACCCATATTATACAGTTGTTATCTCTAGAACGAGAATAATTATACCTATTACTCGAAATGTTATCAATATAACATGCATTATTACCCACAATATACAGTTATTATCGCTAGAACTATAATAACTATACTTATTATTCCCAATATTATCAATATAACATGCATTATTACCCATATTATACACTTATTCTCGCTACATCTATAATAATTATACTTACTAATTTTATTATTATCAATATAACATGCATTATTACCCACATTATACAGTTATTATCGCTAGAACTACAATTATTATACTTATTACTCCCAATATTATCAATATAACATGCATTATTACCAACATTATACTTTAATTATCGCTAGAACTATAATAATTATACTTATTATTCCCAATATTATCAATATAACATGCATTATTACCCACATTATACAGTTATTATCGCTAGAACTATAATAATTATACTTATTACTCCCAATATTATCAATATAACATGCATTATTACCCACATTATACAGTTATTTTCGCTAGAACTATAATAACTATACTTATTATTCCCAATATTATCAATATAACATGCATTATTACCAATATTATACAATTATTATTGCTACATCTATAATAATTATACTTACTGCTTTTATTATTATCAATATAACATGCATTATTACCCACATTATACAGTTATTATCGCAAGAACTCTAATAATTATACCTATTATACCCAATATTATCAATATAACATGCATTATTACCCACATTATACACTTATTCTCGCTACATCTATAATAATTATACTTACTAATTTTATTATTATCAATATAACATGCATTATTACCCACATTATACAGTTATTATCGCTAGAACTATAATAATTATACTCATTACTCCCAATATTATCAATATAACATGCATTATCACCCACATTATACTGTAATTATCGCTGGAACTATAATAATTATACTTATTATTCCCAATATTATTAATATAACATGCATTATTACCCATATTATACTGTAATTATCGCTGGAACTATAATAATTATACTAATTACTCCCAATATTATCAATATAGCATGCATTATTACCCACATTATAATTTAATTATCGCTAGAACTATAATAATTATACTCATTACTCCCGATATTATCAATATAACATCCATTATTACCTATATTATACAGTTGTTATCTCTAGAACTATAATAGTTATACCTATTACTCGAAATATTATCAATATAACATGCATTATTACCCATATTATACCGTTAGTATCTCTAGAACTATAATAATTATACTCATTACTCCCAATATTATCAATATAACATGCATTATTACCCACATTACACAGTTATTATCGCTAGAACTATAATAATTATACTCATTACTCCCAATATTATCAATATAACATGGATTATTACCCACATTATACAGTTATTATCTCTAGAACTATAATAATTATACTTATTACTCCCAATATTATCTATATAACATGCATTATTACCCACATTACACAGTTATTATCGCTAGAACTATAATAATTATACTCATTACTCCCAATATTATCAATATAACATGCATTATTACCCACATTATACAGTTATTATCGCTAGAACTATTATAATTACACTTAGTACCTTTATTATTATCAATATAGCATCCATTATTATCCATACTATACAGTTGTCATCTCTAGATCTATAATAATTATACTTATTATTCCAAATATTATCAATATAACGTGCATTATTACCCATATTATACCGTTAGTATCTCTAGAACTATAATAATTATACTCATTACTCCGAATATTATCAATATAACATGCATTATTACCCATATTATACAGTTGTTATCTCTAGATCTATAATAATTATACTTATTATTCCCAATATTATCAATATAACATGCATTATTACCCACATTATACAGTTATTATCGCTAGATCTATAATAATTATACTTATTACTCCCGATATTATCAATATAACATCCATTATTACCTATATTATACAGTTGTTATCTCTAGAACTATAATAATTATACCTATTACTCGAAATATTATCAATATAAAATGCATTATTACCCATATTATGCAGTTATTATTGCTAGAACTACAGTAATTATTCTTATTACTCCCTATATCATCAATATAACATGCATTATTACCCACATTATACTTTAATTATCGCTAGAACTATAATAATTATACTTATTACCCCAAATATTATCAATATAACATCCATTATTACCCATATTATGCAGTTGTTATCTCTAGATCTATAATAATTATACTTATTACTCCCGATATTATCAATATAACATCCATTATTACCTATATTATACAGTTGTTATCTCTAGAACTATAATAATTATACCTATTACTCGAAATATTATCAATATAACATGCATTATTACCCATATTATACCGTTAGTATCTCTAGAACTATAATAATTATACTTATTACTCCAAATATTATCAATATAACATCCATTATTACCCATATTATACAGTTGTTATCTCTAGAACTATAATAATTATACTAATTAATCCCAATATTATCAATATAACATGCATTATTACCCACATTATACAGTTATTATCGCTAGAACTACAATTATTATACTTATTACTCCCAATATTATCAATATAACATGCATTATTACCCACATTATACTGCAATTATCGCTAGAACTATAATAATTATACTTATTACTCCCAATATTATCAATATAACATGCATTATCACCCACATTATACAGTTATTATCGCTAGAACTACAATTATTATACTTATTACTCCCAATATTATCAATATAACATGCATTATTACCCACATTATACTGTTATTATCTCTAGAACTATAATAATTATACTTATTACTCCCAATATTATCAATATAACATGCATTATTACCCACATTATACAGTTATTATCGCTAGGACTATAATAACTATACTTATTATTCCCAATATTATCAATATGACATGCATTATTACCCATATTATACAATTATTATCGCTACATCTATAATAATTATACTTACTGCTTTTATTATTATCAATATAACATGCATTATTACCCACATTATACAGTTATTATCGCTAGAACTATAATAAATATACTTACTACTCCTAATATTATCAATATAACATGCATTATTACACATATTATACAGTTGTCATCTCTAGAACTATAATAATTATACCTAGTACTCGAAATATTATCAATATAACATGCACTATTACCCACATTATACAGTTATTATCGCTAGAACTATAATAATTATACCTATTATTCCCAATATATCAATATAACATGCATTATTACCCATATTATGGAGTTATTATCGCTAGAACTATAATAATTATACTTATTACTTTTATTATTATCAATATAACATGCACTATTACCCATATTATGCAGTTATTATCGCTCGAACTATAATAATTATACTTATTACTTTTATTATTATCAATATAACATAACACTATTACCCATATTATGCAGTCATTAGCGCTAGAACTATAACAATTATACTTATTACTGCTAATATTATCAATATAACATGCACTATTACCCATATTATGCAGTTATTATCGCTAGAACTACAGTAATTATACTTATTACTCCCAATATTATCAATATAACATGCCTTATTACCCATATTATACTGTTACTATCGCCAGAACTATAATGAATATTCTTATTACTCCCAATGTTATCAATATAACATGCATTATTACCCACATTATACAGTTATTATCTCTAGAACTATAATAATTATACTCATTACTCCCAATATTATCAATGTAACATACATTATTACCCACATTATACAGTTATTATCGCTAGAACTATAATAATTATACTTATTCCTCCCAATATTATCAATATAACATGCATTATTACCCACAGTACATAGTTATTATCGCTAGAACTATAATAATTATACTTACTACTCCCAATATTATCAATATAACATGCATTGTTACCCACATTACACAGTTATGATCGCTAGAACTATAATAATTATACTCATTACTCCCGATATTATCAATATAACATCCATTATTACCTATATTATACAGTTGTTATCTCTAGAACTATAATAATTATACCTATTACTCGAAATATTATCAATATAACATGCATTATTACCCATATTATACCGTTAGTATCTCTAGAACTATAATAATTATACTCATTACTCCCAATATTATCAATATAACATGCATTATTACCCACATTATACAGTTATTATCGCTAGAACTATAATAACTATACTTATTATTCCCAATATTATCAATATAACATGCATTATTACCAATATTATACAATTATTATTGCTACATCTATAATAATTATACTTACTGCTTTTATTATTATCAATATAACATGCATTATTACCCACATTATACAGTTATTATCGCTAGAACTATAATAATTATACCTATTACACCCAATATTATCAATATAACATGCATTATTACCCACATTATACACTTATTCTCGCTACATGTATAATAATTATACTTACTAATTTTATTATTATCAATATAACATGCATTATTACCCACATTATACAGTTATTATCGCTAGAACTATAATAATTATATTTATTACTCCCAATAGTATCAATATAACATGCATTATTACCCACATTACACAGTTATTATCGCTAAAACTATAATAATTATACTCATTACTCCCATTATTATCAATATAACATGCATTATCACCCACATTATACTGTAATTATCGCTGGAACTATAATAATTATACTTATTATTCCCGGTATTATCAATATAACATGCATTATTACCCATATTATACTGTAATTATCGCTAGAACTATAATAATTATACTAATTACTCCCAATATTATCAATATAGCATGCATTATTACCCACATTATAATTTAATTATCGCTAGAACTATAATAATTATACTCATTACTCCCAATATTATCAATATAACATGCATTACTACCCACATTATACTGTAATTATCGCTAGAACTATAATAATTATACTTATTATTCCCAATACTATTAACATAACGTGCATTATTACCCATATTATACTGTAATTATCGCTAGAACTATAATAATTATACTAATTACTCCCAATATTATCAATATAGCATGCATTATTACCCATATTATACAGTTGTTATCTCTAGAACGAGAATAATTATACCTATTACTCGAAATATTATCAATATAACATGCATTATTACCCACAATATACAGTTATTATCGCTAGAACTATAATAACTATACTTATTATTCCCAATATTATCAATATAACATGCATTATTACCCATATTATACACTTATTCTCGCTACATCTATAATAATTATACTTACTAATTTTATTATTATCAATATAACATGCATTATTACCCACATTATACAGTTATTATCGCTAGAACTACAATTATTATACTTATTACTCCCAATATTATCAATATAACATGCATTATTACCAACATTATACTTTAATTATCGCTAGAACTATAATAATTATACTTATTATTCCCAATATTATCAATATAACATGCATTATTACCCACATTATACAGTTATTATCGCTAGAACTATAATAATTATACTTATTACTCCCAATATTATCAATATAACATGCATTATTACCCACATTATACAGTTATTATCGCTAGAACTATAATAACTATACTTATTATTCCCAATATTATCAATATAACATGCATTATTACCAATATTATACAATTATTATTGCTACATCTATAATAATTATACTTACTGCTTTTATTATTATCAATATAACATGCATTATTACCCACATTATACAGTTATTATCGCAAGAACTCTAATAATTATACCTATTATACCCAATATTATCAATATAACATGCATTATTACCCACATTATACACTTATTCTCGCTACATCTATAATAATTATACTTACTAATTTTATTATTATCAATATAACATGCATTATTACCCACATTATACAGTTATTATCGCTAGAACTATAATAATTATACTCATTACTCCCAATATTATCAATATAACATGCATTATCACCCACATTATACTGTAATTATCGCTGGAACTATAATAATTATACTTATTATTCCCAATATTATTAATATAACATGCATTATTACCCATATTATACTGTAATTATCGCTAGAACTATAATAATTATACTAATTACTCCCAATATTATCAATATAGCATGCATTATTACCCACATTATAATTTAATTATCGCTAGAACTATAATAATTATACTCATTACTCCCGATATTATCAATATAACATCCATTATTACCTATATTATACAGTTGTTATCTCTAGAACTATAATAGTTATACCTATTACTCGAAATATTATCAATATAACATGCATTATTACCCATATTATACCGTTAGTATCTCTAGAACTATAATAATTATACTCATTACTCCCAATATTATCAATATAACATGCATTATTACCCATATTATACTCTAATTATCGCTAGAACTATAATAATTATACTAATTGCTCCCAATATTATCAATATAGCATGCATTATTACCCACATTATACAGTTATTATCGCTAGAACTATAATAATTATACTTATTACTCCCAATATTATCAATGTAACATGCATTATTACCCACATTATACAGTTATTATCGCTAGAACTATAATAACTATACTTATTATTCCCAATATTATCAATATAACATGCATTATTACCAATATTATACAATTATTATCGCTACATCTATAATAATTATACTTACTGCTTTTATTATTATCAATATAACATGCATTATTACCCACATTATACAGTTATTATCGCTAGAACTATAATAATTATACCTATTATTCCCAATATTATCAATGTAACACGCATTATTACTCACATTATACACTTATTATCGCTACATCTATAATAATTATACTTGCTAATTTTATTATTATCAATATAACATGCATTATTACCCACATTACACAGTTATTATCGCTAGAACTATAATAATTATACTCATTACTCCCGATATTATCAATATAACATCCATTATTACCTATATTATACAGTTGTTATCTCTAGAACTATAATAATTATACTTATTACTCCCAATATTATCAATATAACATGCGCTATTACCCACATTATACTGTAATTATCGCTAGAACTATAATAATTATACTTATTATTCCCAATATTATCAATATAACATGCATTATTACCCATGTTATACAGTTATTATCGCTACATCTATAATAATTATACTTACTACTTTTATTATTATCAATATAACATGCATTATTACCCACATTATACAGTTATTATCGCTAGAACTATAATTATTGTACTGATTACTCAAAATATTATCAATATAACATGCATTATTACCCACATTATACAGTTATTATCGCTAGAACTATAATAATTATACTTACTACTCCTAATATTATAAATATAACATGCATTATTACACTCATTATACAGTCATTATCGCTAGAACTATAATAATTATACTCATTACCCCCCATATTATCAATATAACATCCATTATTACCCATATTATACAGTTGTCATCTCTAGAACTATAATAATTATACCTAGTACTCGAAATATTATCAATATAACATGCACTATTACTCACATTATACTGTAATTATCGCTAGAACTATAATAATTATACTTATTATTCCCAATATTATCAATATAACATGCATTATTACCCATATTATACAGTTATTATCGCTACATCTATAATAATTATACTTACTACTTTTATTATTATCAATATAACATGCATTATTACCCATATTATACCGTTATTATCGCTAGAACTATAATAATTATACTCATTACTCCCAATATTATCAATATAACATGCATTATTACCCACATTATACTGTAATTATCGCTAGAACTAAAATAATTATACTTACTATTCCCAATATTATCAATATAACATGCATTATTACCCACATTATACAGTTATTATCTCTAGAACTATAATAATTATACTCATTACTCCCAATATTATCAATATAACATGCATTATTACCCACATTATACAGTTATTATCGCTAGAACTATAATAATTACACTTAGTAGTTTTATTATTATCAATATAACATCCATTATTATCCATACTATACAGTTGTCATCTCTA
Organism: Megachile leachella; assembly: GCA_963576845.1. Taxonomy (NCBI): domain Eukaryota; kingdom Metazoa; phylum Arthropoda; class Insecta; order Hymenoptera; family Megachilidae; genus Megachile; species Megachile leachella. The sequence goes on from CAUYWW010000171.1 coordinate 73,751, forward strand.
GATCTATAATAATTATACTTATTATTCCAAATATTATCAATATAACATGCATTATTACCCACATTATACAGTTATTATCTCTAGAACTATAATAATTATATTCATTACTCCCAATATTATCAATATAACATGCATTATTACCCACATTATACAGTTATTATCGCTAGAACAATAATAATTACACTTAGTACTTTTATTATTATCAATATAACATCCATTATTATCCATACTATACAGTTGTCATCTCTAGATCTATAATAATTATACTTATTATTCCAAATATTATCAATATAACATGCATTATTACCCACATTACACAGTTATTATCGCTAGAACTATAATAATTATACTCATTACTCCCAATATTATCAATATAACATGCATTATTACCCACATTATACAGTTATTATCGCTAGGACTATAATAATTACACTTAGTAGTTTTATTATTATCAATATAACATCCATTATTATCCATACTATACAGTTGTCATCTCTAGATCTATAATAATTATACTTATTATTCCAAATATTATCAATATAACATGCATTATTACCCACTTTATACAGTTATTATCGCTGGAACTATAATAATTATACTTATTATTCCCAATATTATGAATATAACATGCATTATTACCCATATTATACTGTAATTATCGCTAGAACTATAATAATTATACTAATTACTCCCAATATTATCAATATAGCATGCATTATTACCCACATTATAATTTAATTATCGCTAGAACTATAATAATTATACTCATTACTCCCGATATTATCAATATAACATCCATTATTACCTATATTATACAGTTGTTATCTCTAGAACTATAATAGTTATACCTATTACTCGAAATATTATCAATATAACATGCATTATTACCCATATTATACCGTTAGTATCTCTAGAACTATAATAATTATACTCATTACTCCCAATATTATCAATATAACATGCATTATTACCCATATTATACTGTAATTATCGCTAGAGCTATAATAATTATACTAATTGCTCCCAATATTATCAATATAGCATGCATTATTACCCACATTATACAGTTATTATCGCTAGAACTATAATAATTATACTTATTACTCCCAATATTATCAATGTAACATGCATTATTACCCACATTATACAGTTATTATCGCTAGAACTATAATAACTATACTTATTATTCCCAATATTATCAATATAACATGCATTATTACCCATGTTATACAGTTATTATCGCTACATCTATAATAATTATACTTACTACTTTTATTATTATCAATATAACATGCATTATTACCCACATTATACAGTTATTATCGCTAGAACTATAATTATTGTACTGATTACTCAAAATATTATCAATATAACATGCATTATTACCCACATTATACAGTTATTATCGCTAGAACTATAATAATTATACTTACTACTCCTAATATTATAAATATAACATGCATTATTACACTCATTATACAGTCATTATCGCTAGAACTATAATAATTATACTCATTACCCCTCATATTATCAATATAACATCCATTATTACCCATATTATACAGTTGTCATCTCTAGAACTATAATAATTATACCTAGTACTCGAAATATTATCAATATAACATGCATTATTACCCACATTATACAGTTATTATCGCTAGAACTACAATTATTATACTTATTACTCCCAATATTATCAATATAACATGCACTATTACTCACATTATACTGTAATTATCGCTAGAACTAAAATAATTATACTTACTATTCCCAATATTATCAATATAACATGCATTATTACCCACATTATACAGTTATTATCTCTAGAACTATAATAATTATACTCATTACTCCCAATATTATCAATATAACATGCATTATTACCCACATTATACAGTTATTATCGCTAGAACTATAATAATTACACTTAGTAGTTTTATTATTATCAATATAACATCCATTATTATCCATACTATACAGTTGTCATCTCTAGATCTATAATAATTATACTTATTATTCCAAATATTATCAATATAACATGCATTATTACCCACATTATACAGTTATTATCTCTAGAACTATAATAATTATATTCATTACTCCCAATATTATCAATATAACATGCATTATTACCCACATTATACAGTTATTATCGCTAGAACAATAATAATTACACTTAGTACTTTTATTATTATCAATATAACATCCATTATTATCCATACTCTACAGTTGTCATCTCTAGATCTATAATAATTATACTTATTATTCCAAATATTATCAATATAACATGCATTATTACTCACATTATACACTTATTATCGCTACATCTATAATAATTATTCTTACTAATTTTATTATTATCAATATAACATGCATTATTACCCACATTACACAGTTATTATCGCTAGAACTATAATAATTATACTCATTACTCCCGATATTATCAATATAACATCCATTATTACCTATATTATACAGTTGTTATCTCTAGAACTATAATAATTATACCTATTACTCGAAATATTATCAATATAATATGCATTATTACCCATATGATACCGTTAGTATCTCTAGAACTATAATAATTATACTCATTACTCCCAATATTATGAATATAACATGCATTATTACCCACATTATACTGTAATTATCGCTAGAACTATAATAATTATACTTATTATTCCCAATATTATCAATATAACATGCATTATTACCCATATTATACTGTAATTATCGCTAGAACTATAATAATTACACTAATTGCTCCCAATATTATCAATATAGCATGCATTATTACCCACATTATACTTTAATCATCGCTAGAACTATAACAATTATACTCATTACTCCCGATATTATCAATATAACATCCATTATTACCCATATTATACAGTTGTTATCTCTAGAACGAGAATAATTATACCTATTACTCGAAGTATTATGAATATAACATGCATTGTTACCCACATTATACAGTTATTATCGCTACATCTATAATAATTATACTTACTACTATTATTATTATCAATATAACATGCATTATTACCCACATAATACTGTAACTATCGCTAGAACTATAATAATTATACTAATTACTCCCAATATTTTCAATATAGCATGCATTATTACACACATTATACTTTAATTATCGCTAGAACTATAATAATTATACTCATTACTCTCGATATTATCAATATAACATCCATTATTACCCATATTATACAGTTGTTATCTCTAGAACGAGAATAATTATACCTATTACTCGAAATATTATCAAAAATAACATGCATTATTACCCACATTATACAGTTATTATCGCTAGAACTACAATTATTATACTTATTACTCCCAATATTATCAATATAACATGCATTATTACCCATATTATACTTTAATTATCGCTAGAACTATAATAATTATACTTATTACTCCAAATATTATCAACATAACATGCATTATTACCCACATTATACAGTTATTATTGCTAGAACTACAGTAATTATTCTTATTACTCCCAATATCATCAATAGAACATGCATTATTACCCACATTATACAGTTATTATTGTTAGAACTACAGTAATTATTCTTATTACTCCTAATATCATTAATATAACATGCACTATTACCCACATTATACTTTAATTATCGCTAGAACTATAATAATTATACACATTACTCCAAATATTATCAATATAACATCCATTATTACCCATATTATACAGTTGTTATCTCTAGAACTATTATAATTATACTCACTAATCCCAATATTATCAATATAACATGCATTATTACCCACATTATACAGTTACAATAGCTAGAACTATAATAATTATACTTAGTACTTTTATTATTATCAGTATAACATCCATTATTACCCATACTATACAGTTGTCAGCCCTAGATCTATAATAATTATACTTATTACTCCCAATATTATCAATATAACATGCATTATTTCCCACATTATATAGTTATTATCGCTAGAACTATAATAATTATACTCATTACTCCCGATATTATCAGTATAACATGCATTATTACCCACATTATACAGTTATTATTGCTAGAACAACTATTATTATACTTATTATTCCCAATATTATCAATATAACATGCATTATTACCCACATTACACAGTTATTATCGCTAGAACTATAATAATTATACTTATTACTCCCAATATTATCAATGTAACATGCATTATTACCCACATTATACAGTTATTATCGCTAGAACTATAATAACTATACTTATTATTCCCAATATTATCAATATAACATGCATTATTACCCATGTTATACAGTTATTATCGCTACATCTATAATAATTATACTTACTACTTTTATTATTATCAATATAACATGCATTATTACCCACATTATACAGTTATTATCGCTAGAACTATAATTATTGTACTGATTACTCAAAATATTATCAATATAACATGCATTATTACCCACATTATACAGTTATTATCGCTAGAACTATAATAATTATACTTACTACTCCTAATATTATAAATATAACATGCATTATTACACTCATTATACAGTCATTATCGCTAGAACTATAATAATTATACTCATTACCCCTCATATTATCAATATAACATCCATTATTACCCATATTATACAGTTGTCATCTCTAGAACTATAATAATTATACCTAGTACTCGAAATATTATCAATATAACATGCATTATTACCCACATTATACAGTTATTATCGCTAGAACTACAATTATTATACTTATTACTCCCAATATTATCAATATAACATGCACTATTACTCACATTATACTGTAATTATCGCTAGAACTAAAATAATTATACTTACTATTCCCAATATTATCAATATAACATGCATTATTACCCACATTATACAGTTATTATCTCTAGAACTATAATAATTATACTCATTACTCCCAATATTATCAATATAACATGCATTATTACCCACATTATACAGTTATTATCGCTAGAACTATAATAATTACACTTAGTAGTTTTATTATTATCAATATAACATCCATTATTATCCATACTATACAGTTGTCATCTCTAGATCTATAATAATTATACTTATTATTCCAAATATTATCAATATAACATGCATTATTACCCACATTATACAGTTATTATCTCTAGAACTATAATAATTATATTCATTACTCCCAATATTATCAATATAACATGCATTATTACCCACATTATACAGTTATTATCGCTAGAACAATAATAATTACACTTAGTACTTTTATTATTATCAATATAACATCCATTATTATCCATACTCTACAGTTGTCATCTCTAGATCTATAATAATTATACTTATTATTCCAAATATTATCAATATAACATGCATTATTACTCACATTATACACTTATTATCGCTACATCTATAATAATTATTCTTACTAATTTTATTATTATCAATATAACATGCATTATTACCCACATTACACAGTTATTATCGCTAGAACTATAATAATTATACTCATTACTCCCGATATTATCAATATAACATCCATTATTACCTATATTATACAGTTGTTATCTCTAGAACTATAATAATTATACCTATTACTCGAAATATTATCAATATAATATGCATTATTACCCATATGATACCGTTAGTATCTCTAGAACTATAATAATTATACTCATTACTCCCAATATTATGAATATAACATGCATTATTACCCACATTATACTGTAATTATCGCTAGAACTATAATAATTATACTTATTATTCCCAATATTATCAATATAACATGCATTATTACCCATATTATACTGTAATTATCGCTAGAACTATAATAATTACACTAATTGCTCCCAATATTATCAATATAGCATGCATTATTACCCACATTATACTTTAATCATCGCTAGAACTATAACAATTATACTCATTACTCCCGATATTATCAATATAACATCCATTATTACCCATATTATACAGTTGTTATCTCTAGAACGAGAATAATTATACCTATTACTCGAAGTATTATGAATATAACATGCATTGTTACCCACATTATACAGTTATTATCGCTACATCTATAATAATTATACTTACTACTATTATTATTATCAATATAACATGCATTATTACCCACATAATACTGTAACTATCGCTAGAACTATAATAATTATACTAATTACTCCCAATATTTTCAATATAGCATGCATTATTACACACATTATACTTTAATTATCGCTAGAACTATAATAATTATACTCATTACTCTCGATATTATCAATATAACATCCATTATTACCCATATTATACAGTTGTTATCTCTAGAACGAGAATAATTATACCTATTACTCGAAATATTATCAAAAATAACATGCATTATTACCCACATTATACAGTTATTATCGCTAGAACTACAATTATTATACTTATTACTCCCAATATTATCAATATAACATGCATTATTACCCATATTATACTTTAATTATCGCTAGAACTATAATAATTATACTTATTACTCCAAATATTATCAACATAACATGCATTATTACCCACATTATACAGTTATTATTGCTAGAACTACAGTAATTATTCTTATTACTCCCAATATCATCAATAGAACATGCATTATTACCCACATTATACAGTTATTATTGTTAGAACTACAGTAATTATTCTTATTACTCCTAATATCATTAATATAACATGCACTATTACCCACATTATACTTTAATTATCGCTAGAACTATAATAATTATACACATTACTCCAAATATTATCAATATAACATCCATTATTACCCATATTATACAGTTGTTATCTCTAGAACTATTATAATTATACTCACTAATCCCAATATTATCAATATAACATGCATTATTACCCACATTATACAGTTACAATAGCTAGAACTATAATAATTATACTTAGTACTTTTATTATTATCAGTATAACATCCATTATTACCCATACTATACAGTTGTCAGCCCTAGATCTATAATAATTATACTTATTACTCCCAATATTATCAATATAACATGCATTATTTCCCACATTATATAGTTATTATCGCTAGAACTATAATAATTATACTCATTACTCCCGATATTATCAGTATAACATGCATTATTACCCACATTATACAGTTATTATTGCTAGAACAACTATTATTATACTTATTATTCCCAATATTATCAATATAACATGCATTATTACCCACATTACACAGTTATTATCGCTAGAACTATAATAATTATACTCATTACTCCTGATATTATCAATATAACATCCATTATTACCTATATTATACAGTTGTTATCTCTAGAACTATAATAATTATACCTATTACTCGAAATATTATCAATATAACGTGCATTATTACCCATATTATACCGTTAGTATCTCTAGAACTATAATAATTATACTCATTACTCCCAATATTATCAATATAACATGCATTATTACCCATATTATACAGTTGTTATCTCTAGATCTATAATAATTATACTTATTATTCCCAATATTATCAATATAAAATGCATTATTACGCATATTATGCAGTTATTATTGCTAGAACTACAGTAATTATTCTTATTACTCCCTATATCATCAATATAACATGCATTATTACCCACATTATACTTTAATTATCGCTAGAACTATAATAATTATACTCATTACTCTCGATATTATCAATATAACATCCATTATTACCCATATTATACAGTTGTTATCCCTAGAACGAGAATAATTATACCTATTACTCGAAATATTATCAAAAATAACATGCATTATTACCCACATTATACAGTTATTATCGCTAGAACTACAAATATTATACTTATTACTCCCAATATTATCAATATAACATGCATTATTACCCATATTATACTTTAATTATCGCTAGAACTATAATAATTATACTTATTACTCCAAATATTATCAACATAACATGCATTATTACCCACATTATACAGTTATTATTGCTAGAACTACAGTAATTATTCTTATTACTCCCAATATCATCAATATAACATGCATTATTACCCACATTATACTTTAATTATCGCTAGAACTATAATAATTATACTTATTACTCCAAATATTATCAACATAACATGGATTATTACCCACATTATACAGTTATTATTGCTAGAACTACAGTAATTATTCTTATTACTCCCAATATCATGAATATAACATGCATTATTACCCACATTATACTTTAATTATCGCTAGAACTATAATAATTATACTTATTACTCCAAGTATTATCAACATAACATGCATTATTACCCACATTATACAGTTATTATTGTTAGAACTACAGTAATTATTCTTATTACTCCCAATATCATCAATATAACATGCATTATTACCCACATTATACTTTAATTATCGCTAGAACTATAATAATTATACACATTACTCCAAATATTATCAATATAACATCCATTATTACCCATATTATACAGTTGTTATCTCTAGAACTATTATAATTATACTCACTAATCCCAATATTATCAATATAACATGCATTATTACCCACATTATACAGTTACAATAGCTAGAACTATAATAATTATACTTAGTACTTTTATTATTATCAGTATAACATCCATTATTACCCATACTATACAGTTGTCAGCCCTAGATCTATAATAATTATACTTATTACTCCCAATATTATCAATATAACATGCATTATTTCCCACATTATACAGTTATTATCGCTAGAACTATAATAATTATACTCATTACTCCCGATATTATCAATATAACATGCATTATTACCCACATTATACAGTTATTATCGCTAGAACAACAATTATTATACTTATTATTCCCAATATTATCAATATAACATGCATTATTACCCACATTACACAGTTATTATCGCTAGAACTATAATAATTATACTCATTACTCCTGATATTATCAATATAACATCCATTATTACCTATATTATACAGTTGTTATCTCTAGAACTATAATAATTATACCTATTACTCGAAATATTATCAATATAACGTGCATTATTACCCATATTATACCGTTAGTATCTCTAGAACTATAATAATTATACTCATTACTCCCAATATTATCAATATAACATGCATTATTACCCATATTATACAGTTGTTATCTCTAGATCTATAATAATTATACTTATTACTCCCAATATTATCAATGTAACATGCATTATTACCCACATTATACAGTTATTATCGCTAGAACTATAATAACTATACTTATTATTCCCAATATTATCAATATAACATGCATTATTACCAATATTATACAATTATTATCGCTACATCTATAATAATTATACTTACTGCTTTTATTATTATCAATATAACATGCATTATTACCCACATTATACAGTTATTATCGCTAGAACTATAATAATTATACCTATTATTCCCAATATTATCAATGTAACACGCATTATTACTCACATTATACACTTATTATCGCTACATCTATAATAATTATACTTGCTAATTTTATTATTATCAATATAACATGCATTATTACCCACATTACACAGTTATTATCGCTAGAACTATAATAATTATACTCATTACTCCCGATATTATCAATATAACATCCATTATTACCTATATTATACAGTTGTTATCTCTAGAACTATAATAATTATACTTATTACTCCCAATATTATCAATATAACATGCGCTATTACCCACATTATACTGTAATTATCGCTAGAACTATAATAATTATACTTATTATTCCCAATATTATCAATATAACATGCATTATTACCCATGTTATACAGTTATTATCGCTACATCTATAATAATTATACTTACTACTTTTATTATTATCAATATAACATGCATTATTACCCACATTATACAGTTATTATCGCTAGAACTATAATTATTGTACTGATTACTCAAAATATTATCAATATAACATGCATTATTACCCACATTATACAGTTATTATCGCTAGAACTATAATAATTATACTTACTACTCCTAATATTATAAATATAACATGCATTATTACACTCATTATACAGTCATTATCGCTAGAACTATAATAATTATACTCATTACCCCCCATATTATCAATATAACATCCATTATTACCCATATTATACAGTTGTCATCTCTAGAACTATAATAATTATACCTAGTACTCGAAATATTATCAATATAACATGCACTATTACTCACATTATACTGTAATTATCGCTAGAACTATAATAATTATACTTATTATTCCCAATATTATCAATATAACATGCATTATTACCCATATTATACAGTTATTATCGCTACATCTATAATAATTATACTTACTACTTTTATTATTATCAATATAACATGCATTATTACCCATATTATACCGTTATTATCGCTAGAACTATAATAATTATACTCATTACTCCCAATATTATCAATATAACATGCATTATTACCCACATTATACTGTAATTATCGCTAGAACTAAAATAATTATACTTACTATTCCCAATATTATCAATATAACATGCATTATTACCCACATTATACAGTTATTATCTCTAGAACTATAATAATTATACTCATTACTCCCAATATTATCAATATAACATGCATTATTACCCACATTATACAGTTATTATCGCTAGAACTATAATAATTACACTTAGTAGTTTTATTATTATCAATATAACATCCATTATTATCCATACTATACAGTTGTCATCTCTAGATCTATAATAATTATACTTATTATTCCAAATATTATCAATATAACATGCATTATTACCCACATTATACAGTTATTATCTCTAGAACTATAATAATTATATTCATTACTCCCAATATTATCAATATAACATGCATTATTACCCACATTATACAGTTATTATCGCTAGAACAATAATAATTACACTTAGTACTTTTATTATTATCAATATAACATCCATTATTATCCATACTATACAGTTGTCATCTCTAGATCTATAATAATTATACTTATTATTCCAAATATTATCAATATAACATGCATTATTACCCACATTACACAGTTATTATCGCTAGAACTATAATAATTATACTCATTACTCCCAATATTATCAATATAACATGCATTATTACCCACATTATACAGTTATTATCGCTAGGACTATAATAATTACACTTAGTAGTTTTATTATTATCAATATAACATCCATTATTATCCATACTATACAGTTGTCATCTCTAGATCTATAATAATTATACTTATTATTCCAAATATTATCAATATAACATGCATTATTACCCACTTTATACAGTTATTATCGCTAGAACTATAATAATTATACTCATTACTCCCAATATTATCAATATAACATGCATTATCACCCACATTATACTGTAATAATCGCTGGAACTATAATAATTATACTTATTATTCCCAATATTATGAATATAACATGCATTATTACCCATATTATACTGTAATTATCGCTAGAACTATAATAATTATACTAATTACTCCCAATATTATCAATATAGCATGCATTATTACCCACATTATAATTTAATTATCGCTAGAACTATAATAATTATACTCATTACTCCCGATATTATCAATATAACATCCATTATTACCTATATTATACAGTTGTTATCTCTAGAACTATAATAGTTATACCTATTACTCGAAATATTATCAATATAACATGCATTATTACCCATATTATACCGTTAGTATCTCTAGAACTATAATAATTATACTCATTACTCCCAATATTATCAATATAACATGCATTATTACCCATATTATACTGTAATTATCGCTAGAGCTATAATAATTATACTAATTGCTCCCAATATTATCAATATAGCATGCATTATTACCCACATTATACAGTTATTATCGCTAGAACTATAATAATTATACTTATTACTCCCAATATTATCAATATAGCATGCATTATTACCCACATTATACAGTTATTATCGCTAGAACTATAATAATTATACTTATTACTCCCAATATTATCAATATAACATGCATTATTACCCACATTATACAGTTATTATCTCTAGAACTATAATAATTATATTCATTACTCCCAATATTATCAATATAACATGCATTATTACCCACATTATACAGTTATTATCGCTAGAACAATAATAATTACACTTAGTACTTTTATTATTATCAATATAACATCCATTATTATCCATACTCTACAGTTGTCATCTCTAGATCTATAATAATTATACTTATTATTCCAAATATTATCAATATAACATGCATTATTACTCACATTATACACTTATTATCGCTACATCTATAATAATTATTCTTACTAATTTTATTATTATCAATATAACATGCATTATTACCCACATTACACAGTTATTATCGCTAGAACTATAATAATTATACTCATTACTCCCGATATTATCAATATAACATCCATTATTACCTATATTATACAGTTGTTATCTCTAGAACTATAATAATTATACCTATTACTCGAAATATTATCAATATAATATGCATTATTACCCATATGATACCGTTAGTATCTCTAGAACTATAATAATTATACTCATTACTCCCAATATTATGAATATAACATGCATTATTACCCACATTATACTGTAATTATCGCTAGAACTATAATAATTATACTTATTATTCCCAATATTATCAATATAACATGCATTATTACCCATATTATACTGTAATTATCGCTAGAACTATAATAATTACACTAATTGCTCCCAATATTATCAATATAGCATGCATTATTACCCACATTATACTTTAATCATCGCTAGAACTATAACAATTATACTCATTACTCCCGATATTATCAATATAACATCCATTATTACCCATATTATACAGTTGTTATCTCTAGAACGAGAATAATTATACCTATTACTCGAAGTATTATGAATATAACATGCATTGTTACCCACATTATACAGTTATTATCGCTACATCTATAATAATTATACTTACTACTATTATTATTATCAATATAACATGCATTATTACCCACATAATACTGTAACTATCGCTAGAACTATAATAATTATACTAATTACTCCCAATATTTTCAATATAGCATGCATTATTACACACATTATACTTTAATTATCGCTAGAACTATAATAATTATACTCATTACTCTCGATATTATCAATATAACATCCATTATTACCCATATTATACAGTTGTTATCTCTAGAACGAGAATAATTATACCTATTACTCGAAATATTATCAAAAATAACATGCATTATTACCCACATTATACAGTTATTATCGCTAGAACTACAATTATTATACTTATTACTCCCAATATTATCAATATAACATGCATTATTACCCATATTATACTTTAATTATCGCTAGAACTATAATAATTATACTTATTACTCCAAATATTATCAACATAACATGCATTATTACCCACATTATACAGTTATTATTGCCAGAACTACAGTAATTATTCTTATTACTCCCAATATCATCAATAGAACATGCATTATTACCCACATTATACAGTTATTATTGTTAGAACTACAGTAATTATTCTTATTACTCCTAATATCATTAATATAACATGCACTATTACCCACATTATACTTTAATTATCGCTAGAACTATAATAATTATACACATTACTCCAAATATTATCAATATAACATCCATTATTACCCATATTATACAGTTGTTATCTCTAGAACTATTATAATTATACTCACTAATCCCAATATTATCAATATAACATGCATTATTACCCACATTATACAGTTACAATAGCTAGAACTATAATAATTATACTTAGTACTTTTATTATTATCAGTATAACATCCATTATTACCCATACTATACAGTTGTCAGCCCTAGATCTATAATAATTATACTTATTACTCCCAATATTATCAATATAACATGCATTATTTCCCACATTATATAGTTATTATCGCTAGAACTATAATAATTATACTCATTACTCCCGATATTATCAGTATAACATGCATTATTACCCACATTATACAGTTATTATTGCTAGAACAACTATTATTATACTTATTATTCCCAATATTATCAATATAACATGCATTATTACCCACATTACACAGTTATTATCGCTAGAACTATAATAATTATACTCATTACTCCTGATATTATCAATATAACATCCATTATTACCTATATTATACAGTTGTTATCTCTAGAACTATAATAATTATACCTATTACTCGAAATATTATCAATATAACGTGCATTATTACCCATATTATACCGTTAGTATCTCTAGAACTATAATAATTATACTCATTACTCCCAATATTATCAATATAACATGCATTATTACCCATATTATACAGTTGTTATCTCTAGATCTATAATAATTATACTTATTATTCCCAATATTATCAATATAAAATGCATTATTACGCATATTATGCAGTTATTATTGCTAGAACTACAGTAATTATTCTTATTACTCCCTATATCATCAATGTAACATGCATTATTACCCACATTATACTTTAATTATCGCTAGAACTATAATAATTATACTCATTACTCTCGATATTATCAATATAACATCCATTATTACCCATATTATACAGTTGTTATCTCTAGAACGAGAATAATTATACCTATTACTCGAAATATTATCAAAAATAACATGCATTATTACCCACATTATACAGTTATTATCGCTAGAACTACAAATATTATACTTATTACTCCCAATATTATCAATATAACATGCATTATTACCCATATTATACTTTAATTATCGCTAGAACTATAATAATTATACTTATTACTCCAAATATTATCAACATAACATGCATTATTACCCACATTATACAGTTATTATTGCTAGAACTACAGTAATTATTCTTATTACTCCCAATATCATCAATATAACATGCATTATTACCCACATTATACTTTAATTATCGCTAGAACTATAATAATTATACTTATTACTCCAAATATTATCAACATAACATGGATTATTACCCACATTATACAGTTATTATTGCTAGAACTACAGTAATTATTCTTATTACTCCCAATATCATGAATATAACATGCATTATTACCCACATTATACTTTAATTATCGCTAGAACTATAATAATTATACTTATTACTCCAAGTATTATCAACATAACATGCATTATTACCCACATTATACAGTTATTATTGTTAGAACTACAGTAATTATTCTTATTACTCCCAATATCATCAATATAACATGCATTATTACCCACATTATACTTTAATTATCGCTAGAACTATAATAATTATACACATTACTCCAAATATTATCAATATAACATCCATTATTACCCATATTATACAGTTGTTATCTCTAGAACTATTATAATTATACTCACTAATCCCAATATTATCAATATAACATGCATTATTACCCACATTATACAGTTACAATAGCTAGAACTATAATAATTATACTTAGTACTTTTATTATTATCAGTATAACATCCATTATTACCCATACTATACAGTTGTCAGCCCTAGATCTATAATAATTATACTTATTACTCCCAATATTATCAATATAACATGCATTATTTCCCACATTATACAGTTATTATCGCTAGAACTATAATAATTATACTCATTACTCCCGATATTATCAATATAACATGCATTATTACCCACATTATACAGTTATTATCGCTAGAACAACAATTATTATACTTATTATTCCCAATATTATCAATATAACATGCATTATTACCCACATTACACAGTTATTATCGCTAGAACTATAATAATTATACTCATTACTCCTGATATTATCAATATAACATCCATTATTACCTATATTATACAGTTGTTATCTCTAGAACTATAATAATTATACCTATTACTCGAAATATTATCAATATAACGTGCATTATTACCCATATTATACCGTTAGTATCTCTAGAACTATAATAATTATACTCATTACTCCCAATATTATCAATATAACATGCATTATTACCCATATTATACAGTTGTTATCTCTAGATCTATAATAATTATACTTATTATTCCCAATATTATCAATATAAAATGCATTATTACGCATATTATGCAGTTATTATTGCTAGAACTACAGTAATTATTCTTATTACTCCCTATATCATCAATATAACATGCATTGTTACCCACATTATACTTTAATTATCGCTAGAACTATAATAATTATACTTATTACCCCAAATATTATCAATATAACATCCATTATTACCCATATTATACAGTTGTTATCTCTAGATCTATAATAATTATACTTATTACTCCCGATATTATCAATATAACATCCATTATTACCTATATTATACAGTTGCTTTCTCTAGAACTATAATAATTATACCTATTACTCGAAATATTATCAATATAACATGCATTATTACCCATATTATACCGTTGGTATCTCTAGAACTATAATAATTATACTTATTACTCCCAATATTATCAATATAACATGCGCTATTACCCACATTATACTGTAATTATCGCTAGAACTATAATAATTATACTTATTATTCCCAATATTATCAATATAACATGCATTATTACCCATGTTATACAGTTATTATCGCTACATCTATAATAATTATACTTACTACTTTTATTATTATCAATATAACATGCATTATTACCCACATTATACAGTTATTATCGCTAGAACTATAATTATTGTACTGATTACTCAAAATATTATCAATATAACATGCATTATTACCCACATTATACAGTTATTATCGCTAGAACTATAATAATTATACTTACTACTCCTAATATTATAAATATAACATGCATTATTACACTCATTATACAGTCATTATCGCTAGAACTATAATAATTATACTCATTACCCCTCATATTATCAATATAACATCCATTATTACCCATATTATACAGTTGTCATCTCTAGAACTATAATAATTATACCTAGTACTCGAAATATTATCAATATAACATGCATTATTACCCACATTATACAGTTATTATCGCTAGAACTACAATTATTATACTTATTACTCCCAATATTATCAATATAACATGCACTATTACTCACATTATACTGTAATTATCGCTAGAACTAAAATAATTATACTTACTATTCCCAATATTATCAATATAACATGCATTATTACCCACATTATACAGTTATTATCTCTAGAACTATAATAATTATACTCATTACTCCCAATATTATCAATATAACATGCATTATTACCCACATTATACAGTTATTATCGCTAGAACTATAATAATTACACTTAGTAGTTTTATTATTATCAATATAACATCCATTATTATCCATACTATACAGTTGTCATCTCTAGATCTATAATAATTATACTTATTATTCCAAATATTATCAATATAACATGCATTATTACCCACATTATACAGTTATTATCTCTAGAACTATAATAATTATATTCATTACTCCCAATATTATCAATATAACATGCATTATTACCCACATTATACAGTTATTATCGCTAGAACAATAATAATTACACTTAGTACTTTTATTATTATCAATATAACATCCATTATTATCCATACTCTACAGTTGTCATCTCTAGATCTATAATAATTATACTTATTATTCCAAATATTATCAATATAACATGCATTATTACTCACATTATACACTTATTATCGCTACATCTATAATAATTATTCTTACTAATTTTATTATTATCAATATAACATGCATTATTACCCACATTACACAGTTATTATCGCTAGAACTATAATTATTATACTCATTACTCCCGATATTATCAATATAACATCCATTATTACCTATATTATACAGTTGTTATCTCTAGAACTATAATAATTATACCTATTACTCGAAATATTATCAATATAATATGCATTATTACCCATATGATACCGTTAGTATCTCTAGAACTATAATAATTATACTCATTACTCCCAATATTATGAATATAACATGCATTATTACCCACATTATACTGTAATTATCGCTAGAACTATAATAATTATACTTATTATTCCCAATATTATCAATATAACATGCATTATTACCCATATTATACTGTAATTATCGCTAGAACTATAATAATTACACTAATTGCTCCCAATATTATCAATATAGCATGCATTATTACCCACATTATACTTTAATCATCGCTAGAACTATAACAATTATACTCATTACTCCCGATATTATCAATATAACATCCATTATTACCCATATTATACAGTTGTTATCTCTAGAACGAGAATAATTATACCTATTACTCGAAGTATTATGAATATAACATGCATTGTTACCCACATTATACAGTTATTATCGCTACATCTATAATAATTATACTTACTACTATTATTATTATCAATATAACATGCATTATTACCCACATAATACTGTAACTATCGCTAGAACTATAATAATTATACTAATTACTCCCAATATTTTCAATATAGCATGCATTATTACACACATTATACTTTAATTATCGCTAGAACTATAATAATTATACTCATTACTCTCGATATTATCAATATAACATCCATTATTACCCATATTATACAGTTGTTATCTCTAGAACGAGAATAATTATACCTATTACTCGAAATATTATCAAAAATAACATGCATTATTACCCACATTATACAGTTATTATCGCTAGAACTACAATTATTATACTTATTACTCCCAATATTATCAATATAACATGCATTATTACCCATATTATACTTTAATTATCGCTAGAACTATAATAATTATACTTATTACTCCAAATATTATCAACATAACATGCATTATTACCCACATTATACAGTTATTATTGCTAGAACTACAGTAATTATTCTTATTACTCCCAATATCATCAATAGAACATGCATTATTACCCACATTATACAGTTATTATTGTTAGAACTACAGTAATTATTCTTATTACTCCTAATATCATTAATATAACATGCACTATTACCCACATTATACTTTAATTATCGCTAGAACTATAATAATTATACACATTACTCCAAATATTATCAATATAACATCCATTATTACCCATATTATACAGTTGTTATCTCTAGAACTATTATAATTATACTCACTAATCCCAATATTATCAATATAACATGCATTATTACCCACATTATACAGTTACAATAGCTAGAACTATAATAATTATACTTAGTACTTTTATTATTATCAGTATAACATCCATTATTACCCATACTATACAGTTGTCAGCCCTAGATCTATAATAATTATACTTATTACTCCCAATATTATCAATATAACATGCATTATTTCCCACATTATATAGTTATTATCGCTAGAACTATAAT
Organism: Megachile leachella; assembly: GCA_963576845.1. Lineage (NCBI taxonomy): Eukaryota > Metazoa > Arthropoda > Insecta > Hymenoptera > Megachilidae > Megachile > Megachile leachella. The sequence goes on from CAUYWW010000171.1 coordinate 93,106, forward strand.
AATTATACTCATTACTCCCGATATTATCAGTATAACATGCATTATTACCCACATTATACAGTTATTATTGCTAGAACAACTATTACTATACTTATTATTCCCAATATTATCAATATAACATGCATTATTACCCACATTACACAGTTATTATCGCTAGAACTATAATAATTATACTCATTACTCCTGATATTATCAATATAACATCCATTATTACCTATATTATACAGTTGTTATCTCTAGAACTATAATAATTATACCTATTACTCGAAATATTATCAATATAACGTGCATTATTACCCATATTATACCGTTAGTATCTCTAGAACTATAATAATTATACTCATTACTCCCAATATTATCAATATAACATGCATTATTACCCATATTATACAGTTGTTATCTCTAGATCTATAATAATTATACTTATTATTCCCAATATTATCAATATAAAATGCATTATTACGCATATTATGCAGTTATTATTGCTAGAACTACAGTAATTATTCTTATTACTCCCTATATCATCAATATAACATGCATTATTACCCACATTATACTTTAATTATCGCTAGAACTATAATAATTATACTCATTACTCTCGATATTATCAATATAACATCCATTATTACCCATATTATACAGTTGTTATCTCTAGAACGAGAATAATTATACCTATTACTCGAAATATTATCAAAAATAACATGCATTATTACCCACATTATACAGTTATTATCGCTAGAACTACAAATATTATACTTATTACTCCCAATATTATCAATATAACATGCATTATTACCCATATTATACTTTAATTATCGCTAGAACTATAATAATTATACTTATTACTCCAAATATTATCAACATAACATGCATTATTACCCACATTATACAGTTATTATTGCTAGAACTACAGTAATTATTCTTATTACTCCCAATATCATCAATATAACATGCATTATTACCCACATTATACTTTAATTATCGCTAGAACTATAATAATTATACTTATTACTCCAAATATTATCAACATAACATGGATTATTACCCACATTATACAGTTATTATTGCTAGAACTACAGTAATTATTCTTATTACTCCCAATATCATGAATATAACATGCATTATTACCCACATTATACTTTAATTATCGCTAGAACTATAATAATTATACTTATTACTCCAAGTATTATCAACATAACATGCATTATTACCCACATTATACAGTTATTATTGTTAGAACTACAGTAATTATTCTTATTACTCCCAATATCATCAATATAACATGCATTATTACCCACATTATACTTTAATTATCGCTAGAACTATAATAATTATACACATTACTCCAAATATTATCAATATAACATCCATTATTACCCATATTATACAGTTGTTATCTCTAGAACTATTATAATTATACTCACTAATCCCAATATTATCAATATAACATGCATTATTACCCACATTATACAGTTACAATAGCTAGAACTATAATAATTATACTTAGTACTTTTATTATTATCAGTATAACATCCATTATTACCCATACTATACAGTTGTCAGCCCTAGATCTATAATAATTATACTTATTACTCCCAATATTATCAATATAACATGCATTATTTCCCACATTATACAGTTATTATCGCTAGAACTATAATAATTATACTCATTACTCCCGATATTATCAATATAACATGCATTATTACCCACATTATACAGTTATTATCGCTAGAACAACAATTATTATACTTATTATTCCCAATATTATCAATATAACATGCATTATTACCCACATTACACAGTTATTATCGCTAGAACTATAATAATTATACTCATTACTCCTGATATTATCAATATAACATCCATTATTACCTATATTATACAGTTGTTATCTCTAGAACTATAATAATTATACCTATTACTCGAAATATTATCAATATAACGTGCATTATTACCCATATTATACCGTTAGTATCTCTAGAACTATAATAATTATACTCATTACTCCCAATATTATCAATATAACATGCATTATTACCCATATTATACAGTTGTTATCTCTAGATCTATAATAATTATACTTATTATTCCCAATATTATCAATATAAAATGCATTATTACGCATATTATGCAGTTATTATTGCTAGAACTACAGTAATTATTCTTATTACTCCCTATATCATCAATATAACATGCATTGTTACCCACATTATACTTTAATTATCGCTAGAACTATAATAATTATACTTATTACCCCAAATATTATCAATATAACATCCATTATTACCCATATTATACAGTTGTTATCTCTAGATCTATAATAATTATACTTATTACTCCCGATATTATCAATATAACATCCATTATTACCTATATTATACAGTTGCTTTCTCTAGAACTATAATAATTATACCTATTACTCGAAATATTATCAATATAACATGCATTATTACCCATATTATACCGTTGGTATCTCTAGAACTATAATAATTATACTTATTACTCCCAATATTATCAATATAACATGCATTATTACCCACACTACACAGTTATTATCGCTAGAACTATAATAATTATACTCATTACTCCCAATATTATCAATATAACATGCATTATTACCCACATTATACAGTTATTATCTCTAGAACTATAATAATTATACTTATTACTCCCAATATTATCTATATAACATGCATTATTACCCACATTACACAGTTATTATCGCTAGAACTATAATAATTATACTCATTACTCCCAATATTATCAATATAACATGCATTATTACCCACATTATACAGTTATTATCGCTAGAACTATAATAATTACACTTAGTACTTTTATTATTATCAATATAACATCCATTATTATCCATACAATACAGTTGTCATCTCTAGATCTATAATAATTATACTTATTATTCCAAATATTATCAATATAACATGCATTATTACCCACATTATACAGTTATTATCTCTAGAACTATAATAATTATACTCATTACTCCCAATATTATCAATATAACATGCATTATTACCCACATTATACAGTTATTATCTCTAGAACTATAATAATTATACTTATTACTCCCGATATTATCAATATAACATGCATTATTACCCACATTATACAGTTATTATCGCTAGAACAACAATTATTATACTTATTATTCCCAATATTATCAATATAACATGCATTATTACCCACATTACACAGTTATTATCGCTAGAACTATAATAATTATACTCATTACTCCTGATATTATCAATATAACATCCATTATTACCTATATTATACAGTTGTTATCTCTAGAACTATAATAATTATACCTATTACTCGAAATATTATCAATATAACGTGCATTATTACCCATATTATACCGTTAGTATCTCTAGAACTATAATAATTATACTCATTACTCCCAATATTATCAATATAACATGCATTATTACCCATATTATACAGTTGTTATCTCTAGATCTATAATAATTATACTTATTATTCCCAATATTATCAATATAAAATGCATTATTACGCATATTATGCAGTTATTATTGCTAGAACTACAGTAATTATTCTTATTACTCCCTATATCATCAATATAACATGCATTATTACCCACATTATACTTTAATTATCGCTAGAACTATAATAATTATACTTATTACCCCAAATATTATCAATATAACATCCATTATTACCCATATTATACAGTTGTTATCTCTAGATCTATAATAATTATACTTATTACTCCCGATATTGTCAATATAACATCCATTATTACCTATATTATACAGTTGTTATCTCTAGAACTATAATAATTATACCTATTACTCGAAATATTATCAATATAACATGCATTATTACCCATATTATACCGTTAGTATCTCTAGAACTATAATAATTATACTCATTACTCCCAATATTATCAATATAACATGCATTATTACCCACATTATACTGTAATTATCGCTAGAACTATAATAATTATACTTATTATTCCCAATATTATCAATATAACATGCATTATTACCCATATTATACTGTAATTATCGCTAGAACTATAATAATTATACTAATTACTCCCAATATTATCAATATAGCATGCATTATTACCCACATTATACTTTAATCATCGCTAGAACTAAAAGAATTATACTCATTACTCCCGATATTATCAATATAACATCCATTATTACCCATATTATACAGTTGTTATCTCTAGAACGAGAATAATTATACCTATTACTCGAAATATTATCAATATAACATGTATTATTACCCACAATATACAGTTATTATCGCTAGAACTACAATTATTATACTTATGACTCCCAATATTATCAATATAACATGCATTATTACCCATATTATGCAGTTATTATTGCTAGAACTACAGTAATTATTCCTATTACTCCCAATATCATCAATATAACATGCATTATTACCCACATTATACTTTAATTATCGCTAGAACTATAATAATTATACTTATTACTCCCAATATTATCAATATAACATGCACTATTACCCACATTACACAGTTATTATCGCTAGAACTATAATAACTATACTTATTATTCCCAATATTATCAATATAACATGCATTATTACCCATATTATACACTTATTCTCGCTACATCTATAATAATTATACTTACTAATTTTATTATTATCAATATAACATGCATTATTACCCACATTATACAGTTATTATCGCTAGAACTATAATAATTATACCTATTATACCCAATATTATCAATATAACATGCATTATTACCCATATTATACTGTAATTATCGCTAGAACTATAATAATTATACTAATTACTCCCAATATTATCAATATAGCATGCATTATTACCCACATTATACTTTAATCATCGCTAGAACTATAATAATTATACTCATTACTCCCGATATTATCAATATAACATCCATTATTACCCATATTATACAGTTGTTATCTCTAGAACGAGAATAATTATACCTATTACTCGAAATATTATCAATATAACATGCATTATTACCCACAATATACAGCTATTATCGCTAGAACTACAATTATTATACTTATTACTCCCAATATTATCAATATAACATGCATTATTACCCATATTATGCAGTTATTATTGCTAGAACTACAGTAATTATTCCTATTACTCCCAATATCATCAATATAACATGCATTATTACCCACATTATACTTTAATTATCGCTAGACCTATAATAATTATACTTATTACTCCAAATATTATCAATATAACATCCATTATTACCCATATTATACAGTTGTTATCTCTAGAACTATAATAATTATACCTATTACTCGAAATATTATCAATATAACGTGCATTATTACCCATATTATACCGTTAGTATCTCTAGAACTATAATAATTATACTCATTACTCCCAATATTATCAATATAACATGCATTATTACCCATATTATACAGTTGTTATCTCTAGATCTATAATAATTATACTTATTATTCCCAATATTATCAATATAAAATGCATTATTACGCATATTATGCAGTTATTATTGCTAGAACTACAGTAATTATTCTTATTACTCCCTATATCATCAATATAACATGCATTATTACCCACATTATACTTTAATTATCGCTAGAACTATAATAATTATACTTATTACCCCAAATATTATCAATATAACATCCATTATTACCCATATTATACAGTTGTTATCTCTAGATCTATAATAATTATACTTATTACTCCCGATATTATCAATATAACATCCATTATTACCTATATTATACAGTTGTTATCTCTAGAACTATAATAATTATACCTATTACTCGAAATATTATCAATATAACATGCATTATTACCCATATTATACCGTTAGTATCTCTAGAACTATAATAATTATACTCATTACTCCCAATATTATCAATATAACATGCATTATTACCCACATTATACTGTAATTATCGCTAGAACTATAATAATTATACTTATTATTCCCAATATTATCAATATAACATGCATTATTACCCATATTATACTGTAATTATCGCTAGAACTATAATAATTATACTAATTACTCCCAATATTATCAATATAGCATGCATTATTACCCACATTATACTTTAATCATCGCTAGAACTAAAAGAATTATACTCATTACTCCCGATATTATCAATATAACATCCATTATTACCCATATTATACAGTTGTTATCTCTAGAACGAGAATAATTATACCTATTACTCGAAATATTATCAATATAACATGTATTATTACCCACAATATACAGTTATTATCGCTAGAACTACAATTATTATACTTATGACTCCCAATATTATCAATATAACATGCATTATTACCCATATTATGCAGTTATTATTGCTAGAACTACAGTAATTATTCCTATTACTCCCAATATCATCAATATAACATGCATTATTACCCACATTATACTTTAATTATCGCTAGAACTATAATAATTATACTTATTACTCCCAATATTATCAATATAACATGCACTATTACCCACATTACACAGTTATTATCGCTAGAACTATAATAACTATACTTATTATTCCCAATATTATCAATATAACATGCATTATTACCCATATTATACACTTATTCTCGCTACATCTATAATAATTATACTTACTAATTTTATTATTATCAATATAACATGCATTATTACCCACATTATACAGTTATTATCGCTAGAACTATAATAATTATACCTATTATACCCAATATTATCAATATAACATGCATTATTACCCATATTATACTGTAATTATCGCTAGAACTATAATAATTATACTAATTACTCCCAATATTATCAATATAGCATGCATTATTACCCACATTATACTTTAATCATCGCTAGAACTATAATAATTATACTCATTACTCCCGATATTATCAATATAACATCCATTATTACCCATATTATACAGTTGTTATCTCTAGAACGAGAATAATTATACCTATTACTCGAAATATTATCAATATAACATGCATTATTACCCACAATATACAGCTATTATCGCTAGAACTACAATTATTATACTTATTACTCCCAATATTATCAATATAACATGCATTATTACCCATATTATGCAGTTATTATTGCTAGAACTACAGTAATTATTCCTATTACTCCCAATATCATCAATATAACATGCATTATTACCCACATTATACTTTAATTATCGCTAGACCTATAATAATTATACTTATTACTCCAAATATTATCAATATAACATCCATTATTACCCATATTATACAGTTGTTATCTCTAGAACTATAATAATTATACTCATTAATCCCAATATTATCAATATAACATGCATTATTACCCACATTATACAGTTATTATCGCTAGAACTATAATAATTATACTTATTACTCCCAATATTATCAATATAACATGCACTATTACCCACAGTATACTGTAATTATCGCTAGAACTATAATAATTATACTTATTATACCCAATATTATCAATATAACATGCATTATTACCCATGTTATACAGTTACTATCGCTACATCTATAATAATTATACTTTCTACTTTTATTATTATCAATATAACATGCATTATTACCCACATTATACAGTTATTATCGCTAGAACTACAATTATTATACTTATTACTCCCAATATAATCAATATAACATGCATTATTACCCACATTATACTTTAATTATCGCTAGAACTATAATAATTATACTTATTACTCCCAATATTATCAATATAACATGCATTATTACCCACATTATACAGTTATTATCGCTAGAACTATAATAATTATACTTATTACTCCCAATATTATCAATATAACATGCATTATTACCCACATTATACAGTTATTATCGCTAGAACTATAATAACTATACTTATTATTCCCAATATTATCAATATAACATGCATTATTACCAATATTATACAATTATTATTGCTACATCTATAATAATTATACTTACTGCTTTTATTATTATCAATATAACATGCATTATTACCCACATTATACAGTTATTATCGCTAGAACTATAATAACTATACTTATTATTCCCAATATTATCAATATAACATGCATTATTACCCATATTATACACTTATTCTCGCTACATCTATAATAATTATACTTACTAATTTTATTATTATCAATATAACATGCATTATTACCCACATTATACAGTTATTATCGCTAGAACTATAATAATTATACCTATTATACCCAATATTATCAATATAACATGCATTATTACCCATATTATACTGTAATTATCGCTAGAACTATAATAATTATACTAATTACTCCCAATATTATCAATATAGCATGCATTATTACCCACATTATACTTTAATCATCGCTAGAACTATAATAATTATACTCATTACTCCCGATATTATCAATATAACATCCATTATTACCCATATTATACAGTTGTTATCTCTAGAACGAGAATAATTATACCTATTACTCGAAATATTATCAATATAACATGCATTATTACCCACAATATACAGCTATTATCGCTAGAACTACAATTATTATACTTATTACTCCCAATATTATCAATATAACATGCATTATTACCCATATTATGCAGTTATTATTGCTAGAACTACAGTAATTATTCCTATTACTCCCAATATCATCAATATAACATGCATTATTACCCACATTATACTTTAATTATCGCTAGACCTATAATAATTATACTTATTACTCCAAATATTATCAATATAACATCCATTATTACCCATATTATACAGTTGTTATCTCTAGAACTATAATAATTATACCTATTACTCGAAATATTATCAATATAACGTGCATTATTACCCATATTATACCGTTAGTATCTCTAGAACTATAATAATTATACTCATTACTCCCAATATTATCAATATAACATGCATTATTACCCATATTATACAGTTGTTATCTCTAGATCTATAATAATTATACTTATTATTCCCAATATTATCAATATAAAATGCATTATTACGCATATTATGCAGTTATTATTGCTAGAACTACAGTAATTATTCTTATTACTCCCTATATCATCAATATAACATGCATTATTACCCACATTATACTTTAATTATCGCTAGAACTATAATAATTATACTTATTACCCCAAATATTATCAATATAACATCCATTATTACCCATATTATACAGTTGTTATCTCTAGATCTATAATAATTATACTTATTACTCCCGATATTATCAATATAACATCCATTATTACCTATATTATACAGTTGTTATCTCTAGAACTATAATAATTATACCTATTACTCGAAATATTATCAATATAACATGCATTATTACCCATATTATACCGTTAGTATCTCTAGAACTATAATAATTATACTCATTACTCCCAATATTATCAATATAACATGCATTATTACCCACATTATACTGTAATTATCGCTAGAACTATAATAATTATACTTATTATTCCCAATATTATCAATATAACATGCATTATTACCCATATTATACTGTAATTATCGCTAGAACTATAATAATTATACTAATTACTCCCAATATTATCAATATAGCATGCATTATTACCCACATTATACTTTAATCATCGCTAGAACTAAAAGAATTATACTCATTACTCCCGATATTATCAATATAACATCCATTATTACCCATATTATACAGTTGTTATCTCTAGAACGAGAATAATTATACCTATTACTCGAAATATTATCAATATAACATGTATTATTACCCACAATATACAGTTATTATCGCTAGAACTACAATTATTATACTTATGACTCCCAATATTATCAATATAACATGCATTATTACCCATATTATGCAGTTATTATTGCTAGAACTACAGTAATTATTCCTATTACTCCCAATATCATCAATATAACATGCATTATTACCCACATTATACTTTAATTATCGCTAGAACTATAATAATTATACTTATTACTCCCAATATTATCAATATAACATGCACTATTACCCACATTACACAGTTATTATCGCTAGAACTATAATAACTATACTTATTATTCCCAATATTATCAATATAACATGCATTATTACCCATATTATACACTTATTCTCGCTACATCTATAATAATTATACTTACTAATTTTATTATTATCAATATAACATGCATTATTACCCACATTATACAGTTATTATCGCTAGAACTATAATAATTATACCTATTATACCCAATATTATCAATATAACATGCATTATTACCCATATTATACTGTAATTATCGCTAGAACTATAATAATTATACTAATTACTCCCAATATTATCAATATAGCATGCATTATTACCCACATTATACTTTAATCATCGCTAGAACTATAATAATTATACTCATTACTCCCGATATTATCAATATAACATCCATTATTACCCATATTATACAGTTGTTATCTCTAGAACGAGAATAATTATACCTATTACTCGAAATATTATCAATATAACATGCATTATTACCCACAATATACAGCTATTATCGCTAGAACTACAATTATTATACTTATTACTCCCAATATTATCAATATAACATGCATTATTACCCATATTATGCAGTTATTATTGCTAGAACTACAGTAATTATTCCTATTACTCCCAATATCATCAATATAACATGCATTATTACCCACATTATACTTTAATTATCGCTAGACCTATAATAATTATACTTATTACTCCAAATATTATCAATATAACATCCATTATTACCCATATTATACAGTTGTTATCTCTAGAACTATAATAATTATACTCATTAATCCCAATATTATCAATATAACATGCATTATTACCCACATTATACAGTTATTATCGCTAGAACTATAATAATTATACTTATTACTCCCAATATTATCAATATAACATGCACTATTACCCACAGTATACTGTAATTATCGCTAGAACTATAATAATTATACTTATTATACCCAATATTATCAATATAACATGCATTATTACCCATGTTATACAGTTACTATCGCTACATCTATAATAATTATACTTTCTACTTTTATTATTATCAATATAACATGCATTATTACCCACATTATACAGTTATTATCGCTAGAACTACAATTATTATACTTATTACTCCCAATATAATCAATATAACATGCATTATTACCCACATTATACTTTAATTATCGCTAGAACTATAATAATTATACTTATTACTCCCAATATTATCAATATAACATGCATTATTACCCACATTATACAGTTATTATCGCTAGAACTATAATAATTATACTTATTACTCCCAATATTATCAATATAACATGCATTATTACCCACATTATACAGTTATTATCGCTAGAACTATAATAACTATACTTATTATTCCCAATATTATCAATATAACATGCATTATTACCAATATTATACAATTATTATTGCTACATCTATAATAATTATACTTACTGCTTTTATTATTATCAATATAACATGCATTATTACCCACATTATACAGTTATTATCGCTAGAACTATAATAACTATACTTATTATTCCCAATATTATCAATATAACATGCATTATTACCCATATTATACACTTATTCTCGCTACATCTATAATAATTATACTTACTAATTTTATTATTATCAATATAACATGCATTATTACCCACATTATACAGTTATTATCGCTAGAACTATAATAATTATACCTATTATACGCAATATTATCAATATAACATGCATTATTACCCATATTATACTGTAATTATCGCTAGAACTATAATAATTATACTAATTACTCCCAATATTATCAATATAGCATGCATTATTACCCACATTATAATTTAATTATCGCTAGAACTATAATAATTATACTCATTACTCCCGATATTATCAATATAACATCCATTATTACCTATATTATACAGTTGTTATCTCTAGAACTATAATAATTATACCTATTACTCGAAATATTATCAATATAACATGCATTATTACCCATATTATACCGTTAGTATCTCTAGAATTATAATAATTATACTCATTACTCCCAATATTATCAATATAACATGCATTATTACCCACATTATACTGTAATTATCGCTAGAACTATAATAATTATACTTATTATTCCCAATACTATCAATATAACGTGCATTATTACGCATATTATACTGTAATTATCGCTAGAACTATAATAATTATACTAATTACTCCCAATATTATCAATATAGCATGCATTATTACCCATATTATACAGTTGTTATCTCTAGAACGAGAATAATTATACCTATTACTCGAAATATTATCAATATAACATGCATTATTACCCACAATATACAGTTACTATCGCTAGAACTACAATTATTATACTTATTACTCCCAATATTATCAATACAACATGCATTATTACCCATATTACGCAGTTATTATTGCTAGAACTACAGTAATTATTCCTATTACTCCCAATATCATCAATATAACATGCACTATTACCCACATTATACTGTAATTATCGCTAGAACTATAATAATTATACTTATTATTCCCAATATTATTAGTATAACATGCATTATTACACATGTTATACAGTTATTATCGCTACAACTATAATAATTATACTTACTACTTTTATTATTATCAATATAACATGCATTACTACCCACATTATACAGTTATTATCGCTAGAACTGGAATAATTATACTTATTACTCCCAATATTATCAATATAAGATGCATTATTACCCACATTATACAGTTATTATCGCTAGAACTATAATAACTATACTTATTATTCCCAATATTATCAATATAACATGCATTATTACCCTTATTATACAGTTATTATCGCTAGAACTATAATTATTGTACTGATTACTCAAAATATTATCAATATAGCATGCATTATTACCCACATTATACAGTTATTATCGCTAGGACTATAATAATTATACTTACTACTCCTAATATTATCAATATAACATGCATTATTACACTCATTATACAGTCATTATCGCTAGATATATAATAATTATACTCATTACCCCCCATATTATCAATATAACATCCATTATTACCCATATTATACAGTTGTCATCTCTAGAACTATAATAATTATACGTAGTACTCCAAATATTATCAATATAACATGCATTATTACCCACATTATACAGTTATTATCGCTAGAACTATAATAATTATACCTATTATTCCCAATATAATCGATATAACATGCATTATTACCCACATTATACAGTTATTATCGCTAGGACTATAATAATTATACTAAGCACTCCCAATATTATCAATATAACATGCACTATTACCCACATTATACTGTAATTATCGCTGGAACTATAATAATTATACTTTTTATTCCCAATATTATCAATATAACATCCATTATTACCTATATTATACAGTTGTTATCTCTAGAACTATAATAATTATACCTATTACTCGAAATATTATCAATATAACATGCATTATTACCCACATTCTACATTTATTATCGCTAGAACTACAATTATTATAATTATTACTCCCAATATTATCAATATAACATGCATTATTACCCACATTATGCAGTTATTATTGCTAGAAATACAGTAATTATTCTTATTACTCCCAATATCATCAATATAACATGTATTATTACCCACAATATACAGTTATTAGCGCTAGAACTACAATTATTATACTTATGACTCCCAATATTATCAATATAACATGCATTATTACCCATATTATGCAGTTATTATTGCTAGAACTACAGTAATTATTCCTATTACTCCCAATATCATCAATATAACATGCATTATTACCCACATTATACTTTAATTATCGCTAGAACTATAATAATTATACTTATTACTCCCAATATTATCAATATAACATGCACTATTACCCACATTACACAGTTATTATCGCTAGAACTATAATAACTATACTTATTATTCCCAATATTATCAATATAACATGCATTATTACCCATATTATACACTTATTCTCGCTACATCTATAATAATTATACTTACTAATTTTATTATTATCAATATAACATGCATTATTACCCACATTATACAGTTATTATCGCTAGAACTATAATAATTATACCTATTATACCCAATATTATCAATATAACATGCATTATTACCCATATTATACTGTAATTATCGCTAGAACTATAATAATTATACTAATTACTCCCAATATTATCAATATAGCATGCATTATTACCCACATTATACTTTAATCATCGCTAGAACTATAATAATTATACTCATTACTCCCGATATTATCAATATAACATCCATTATTACCCATATTATACAGTTGTTATCTCTAGAACGAGAATAATTATACCTATTACTCGAAATATTATCAATATAACATGCATTATTACCCACAATATACAGCTATTATCGCTAGAACTACAATTATTATACTTATTACTCCCAATATTATCAATATAACATGCATTATTACCCATATTATGCAGTTATTATTGCTAGAACTACAGTAATTATTCCTATTACTCCCAATATCATCAATATAACATGCATTATTACCCACATTATACTTTAATTATCGCTAGACCTATAATAATTATACTTATTACTCCAAATATTATCAATATAACATCCATTATTACCCATATTATACAGTTGTTATCTCTAGAACTATAATAATTATACTCATTAATCCCAATATTATCAATATAACATGCATTATTACCCACATTATACAGTTATTATCGCTAGAACTATAATAATTATACTTATTACTCCCAATATTATCAATATAACATGCACTATTACCCACAGTATACTGTAATTATCGCTAGAACTATAATAATTATACTTATTATACCCAATATTATCAATATAACATGCATTATTACCCATGTTATACAGTTACTATCGCTACATCTATAATAATTATACTTTCTACTTTTATTATTATCAATATAACATGCATTATTACCCACATTATACAGTTATTATCGCTAGAACTACAATTATTATACTTATTACTCCCAATATAATCAATATAACATGCATTATTACCCACATTATACTTTAATTATCGCTAGAACTATAATAATTATACTTATTACTCCCAATATTATCAATATAACATGCATTATTACCCACATTATACAGTTATTATCGCTAGAACTATAATAATTATACTTATTACTCCCAATATTATCAATATAACATGCATTATTACCCACATTATACAGTTATTATCGCTAGAACTATAATAACTATACTTATTATTCCCAATATTATCAATATAACATGCATTATTACCCATATTATACACTTATTCTCGCTACATCTATAATAATTATACTTACTAATTTTATTATTATCAATATAACATGCATTATTACCCACATTATACAGTTATTATCGCTAGAACTATAATAATTATACCTATTATACCCAATATTATCAATATAACATGCATTATTACCCATATTATACTGTAATTATCGCTAGAACTATAATAATTATACTAATTACTCCCAATATTATCAATATAGCATGCATTATTACCCACATTATAATTTAATTATCGCTAGAACTATAATAATTATACTCATTACTCCCGATATTATCAATATAACATCCATTATTACCTATATTATACAGTTGTTATCTCTAGAACTATAATAATTATACCTATTACTCGAAATATTATCAATATAACATGCATTATTACCCATATTATACCGTTAGTATCTCTAGAATTATAATAATTATACTCATTACTCCCAATATTATCAATATAACATGCATTATTACCCACATTATACTGTAATTATCGCTAGAACTATAATAATTATACTTATTATTCCCAATACTATCAATATAACGTGCATTATTACGCATATTATACTGTAATTATCGCTAGAACTATAATAATTATACTAATTACTCCCAATATTATCAATATAGCATGCATTATTACCCATATTATACAGTTGTTATCTCTAGAACGAGAATAATTATACCTATTACTCGAAATATTATCAATATAACATGCATTATTACCCACAATATACAGTTACTATCGCTAGAACTACAATTATTATACTTATTACTCCCAATATTATCAATACAACATGCATTATTACCCATATTACGCAGTTATTATTGCTAGAACTACAGTAATTATTCCTATTACTCCCAATATCATCAATATAACATGCACTATTACCCACATTATACTGTAATTATCGCTAGAACTATAATAATTATACTTATTATTCCCAATATTATTAGTATAACATGCATTATTACACATGTTATACAGTTATTATCGCTACAACTATAATAATTATACTTACTACTTTTATTATTATCAATATAACATGCATTACTACCCACATTATACAGTTATTATCGCTAGAACTGTAATAATTATACTTATTACTCCCAATATTATCAATATAAGATGCATTATTACCCACATTATACAGTTATTATCGCTAGAACTATAATAACTATACTTATTATTCCCAATATTATCAATATAACATGCATTATTACCCTTATTATACAGTTATTATCGCTAGAACTATAATTATTGTACTGATTACTCAAAATATTATCAATATAGCATGCATTATTACCCACATTATACAGTTATTATCGCTAGGACTATAATAATTATACTTACTACTCCTAATATTATCAATATAACATGCATTATTACACTCATTATACAGTCATTATCGCTAGATATATAATAATTATACTCATTACCCCCCATATTATCAATATAACATCCATTATTACCCATATTATACAGTTGTCATCTCTAGAACTATAATAATTATACGTAGTACTCCAAATATTATCAATATAACATGCATTATTACCCACATTATACAGTTATTATCGCTAGAACTATAATAATTATACCTATTATTCCCAATATAATCGATATAACATGCATTATTACCCACATTATACAGTTATTATCGCTAGGACTATAATAATTATACTAAGCACTCCCAATATTATCAATATAACATGCACTATTACCCACATTATACTGTAATTATCGCTGGAACTATAATAATTATACTTTTTATTCCCAATATTATCAATATAACATCCATTATTACCTATATTATACAGTTGTTATCTCTAGAACTATAATAATTATACCTATTACTCGAAATATTATCAATATAACATGCATTATTACCCACATTCTACATTTATTATCGCTAGAACTACAATTATTATAATTATTACTCCCAATATTATCAATATAACATGCATTATTACCCACATTATGCAGTTATTATTGCTAGAAATACAGTAATTATTCTTATTACTCCCAATATCATCAATATAACATGCATTATTACCTACATTATACTTTAATTATCGCTAGAACTATAATAATTATACATATTACTCCAAATATTATCAATATAACATCCATTATTACCTATATTATACAGTTGTTATCTCTAGAACTATAATAATTATACCTATTACTCGAAATATTATCAATATAAAATGCATTATTACCCATATTATGCAGTTATTATTGCTAGAACTACAGTAATTATTCTTATTACTCCCTATATCATCAATATAACATGCATTATTACCCACATTATACTTTAATTATCGCTAGAACTATAATAATTATACTTATTACCCCAAATATTATCAATATAACATCCATTATTACCCATATTATACAGTTGTTATCTCTAGATCTATAATAATTATACTTATTATTCCCAATACTATCAATATAACGTGCATTATTACGCATATTATACTGTAATTATCGCTAGAACTATAATAGTTATACTAATTACTCCCAATATTATCAATATAGCATGCATTATTACCCATATTATACAGTTGTTATCTCCAGAACGAGAATAATTATACCTATTACTCGAAATATTATCAATATAACATGCATTATTACCCACAATATACAGTTACTATCGCTAGAACTACAATTATTATACTTATTACTCCCAATATTATCAATACAACATGCATTATTACCCATATTACGCAGTTATTATTGCTAGAACTACAGTAATTATTCCTATTACTCCCAATATCATCAATATAACATGCACTATTACCCACATTATACTGTAATTATCGCTAGAACTATAATAATTATACTTATTATTCCCAATATTATTAGTATAACATGCATTATTACACATGTTATACAGTTATTATCGCTACAACTATAATAATTATACTTACTACTTTTATTATTATCAATATAACATGCATTATTACCCACATTATACAGTTATTATCGCTAGAACTATAATAACTATACTTATTATTCCCAATATTATCAATATAACATGCATTATTACCCTTATTATACAGTTATTATCGCTAGAACTATAATTATTGTACTGATTACTCAAAATATTATCAATATAGCATGCATTATTACCCACATTATACAGTTATTATCGCTAGGACTATAATAATTATACTTACTACTCCTAATATTATCAATATAACATGCATTATTACACTCATTATACAGTCATTATCGCTAGATATATAATAATTATACTCATTACCCCCCATATTATCAATATAACATCCATTATTACCCATATTATACAGTTGTCATCTCTAGAACTATAATAATTATACCTAGTACTCCAAATATTATCAATATAACATGCATTATTACCCACATTATACAATTATTATCGCTAGAACTATAATAATTATACCTATTATTCCCAATATTATCGATATAACATGCATTATTACCCACATTATACAGTTATTATCGCTAGGACTATAATAATTATACTAAGCACTCCCAATATTATCAATATAACATGCACTATTACCCACATTATACTGTAATTATCGCTAGAACTATAATAACTATACTTATTACTCCCAATATTATCAATATAACAAGCATTATTACCCACATTACACAGTTATTATCGCAAGAACTATAATAATTATACTCATTACTCCCAATATTATCAATATAACATGCATTATTACCCACATTATACTGTAATTATCGCTGGAACTATAATAATTATACTTTTTATTCCCAATATTATCAATATAACATCCATTATTACCTATATTATACAGTTGTTATCTCTAGAACGAGAATAATTATACCTATTACTCGAAATATTATCAATATAACATGTATTATTACCCACAATATACAGTTATTATCGCTAGAACTACAATTATTATACTTATGACTCCCAATATTATCAATATAACATGCATTATTACCCATATTATGCAGTTATTATAGCTAGAACTACAGTAATTATTCCTATTACTCCCAATATCATCAATATAACATGCATTATTACCCACATTATACTTTAATTATCGCTAGAACTATAATAATTATACTTATTACTCCCAATATTATCAATATAACATGCATTATTACCCACATTACACAGTTATTATCGCTAGAACTATAATAACTATACTTATTATTCCCAATATTATCAATATAACATGCATTATTACCCATATTATACACTTATTCTCGCTACATCTATAATAATTATACTTACTAATTTTATTATTATCAATATAACATGCATTATTACCCACATTATACAGTTATTATCGCTAGAACTATAATAATTATACCTATTATACCCAATATTATCAATATAACATGCATTATTACCCATATTATACTGTAATTATCGCTAGAACTATAATAATTATACTAATTACTCCCAATATTATCAATATAGCATGCATTATTACCCACATTATACTTTAATTATCGCTAGAACTATAATAATTATACTTATTACTCCAAATATTATCAATATAACATCCATTATTACCCATATTATACAGTTGTTATCTCTAGAACTATAATAATTATACTAATTAATCCCAATATTATCAATATAACATGCATTATTACCCACATTATACAGTTATTATCGCTAGAACTACAATTATTATACTTATTACTCCCAATATTATCAATATAACATGCATTATTACCCACATTATACTGCAATTATCGCTAGAACTATAATAATTATACTTATTACTCCCAATATTATCAATATAACATGCATTATTACCCACAGTACACAGTTATTATCGCTAGAACTATAATAATTATACTTACTACTCCCAATATTATCAATATAACATGCATTATTACCCACATTACACATTTATGATCGCTAGAACTATAATAATTATACTCATTACTCCCGATATTATCAATATAACATCCATTATTACCTATATTATACAGTTATTATCGCTAGAACTATAATAATTATACTCATTACTCCCAATATTATCAATATAACATGCATTATTACCCACATTATACAGTTATTATCGCTAGAACTATAATAATTATACTCATTACTCCCGATATTATCAATATAACATCCATTATTACCCATATTATACAGTTGTTATCTCTAGAACGAGAATAATTATACCTATTACTCGAAATATTATCAAAAATAACATGCATTATTACCCACATTATACAGTTATTATCGCTAGAGCTACAATTATTATACTTATTACTCCCAGTATTATCAATATAACATGCATTATTACCCACATTATACAGTTATTATCGCTAGAACAACAATTATTATACTTATTATTCCCAATATTATCAATATAACATGCATTATTACCCACATTACACAGTTATTATCGCTAGAACTATAATAATTATACTCATTACTCCTGATATTATCAATATAACATCCATTATTACCTATATTATACAGTTGTTATCTCTAGAACTATAATAATTATACCTATTACTCGAAATATTATCAATATAACATGCATTATTACCCACATTATACTGTAATTATCTCTAGAAATATAATAATTATACCTATTACTCGAAATATTATCAATATAACATGCATTATTACCCATATTATACCGTTAGTATCTCTAGAACTATAATAATTATACTCATTAATCCCAATATTATCAATATAACATGCATTATTACCCACAGTACACAGTTATCATCGCTAGAACTATAATAATTATACTTACTACTCCCAATATTATCAATATAACATGCATTATTACCCACATTACACAGTTATGATTGCTAGAACTATAATAATTATACTCATTACTCCCGATATTATCAATATAACATCCATTATTACCTATATTATACAGTTGTTATCTCTAGAACTATAATAATTATACCTATTACTCGAAATATTATAAATATAACATGCATTATTACCCATATTATACCGTTAGTATCTCTAGAACTATAATAATTATACCCATTACTCCCAATATTATCAATATAACATGCATTATTACCCACATTATACAGTTATTATCGCTAGAACTATAATAACTATACTTATTATTCCCAATATTATCAATATAACATGCATTATTACCAATATTATACAATTATTATTGCTACATCTATAATAATTATACTTACCGCTTTTATTATTATCAATATAACATGCATTATTACCCACATTATACAGTTATTATCGCTAGAACTATAGTAATTATACCTATTACACCCAATATTATCAATATAACATGCATTATTACCCACATTATACACTTATTCTCGCTACATCTATAATAATTATACTTACTAATTTTATTATTATCAATATAACATGCATTATTACCCACATTATACAGTTATTATCGCTAGAACTATAATAATTATATTTATTACTCCCAATATTATCAATATAACATGCATTATTACCCACATTACACAGTTATTATCGCTAAAACTATAATAATTATACTCATTACTCCCAATATTATCAATATAACATGCATTATCACCCACATTATACTGTAATTATCGCTGGAACTATAATAATTATACTTATTATTCCCAATATTATCAATATAACATGCATTATTACCCATATTATACTGTAATTATCGCTAGAACTATAATAATTATACTAATTACTCCCAATATTATCAATATAGCATGCATTATTACCCACATTATAATTTAATTATCGCTAGAACTATAATAATTATACTCATTACTCCCGATATTATCAATATAACATCCATTATTACCTATATTATACAGTTGTTATCTCTAGAACTATAATAATTATACTCATTACTCCCAATATTATCAATATAACATGCATTATTACGAACATTATACTGTAATTATCGCTAGAACTATAATAATTATACTTATTATTCCCAATACTATCAATATAACGAGCATTATAACCCATATTATACTGTAATTATCGCTAGAAATATAATAATTATACTAATTACTCCCAATATTATCAATATAGCATGCGTTATTACCCATATTATACTTTAATTATCGCTAGAACTATAATAATTATACTTATTATTCCCAATATTATCAATATAACATGCATTATTACCCACATTATACAGTTATTATCGCTAGAACTATAATAATTATACTTATTACTCCCAATATTATCAATATAACATGCCTTATTACCCATATTATACTGTTACTATCGCCAGAACTATAATGAATATTCTTATTACTCCCAATGTTATCAATATAACATGCATTATTACCCACATTATACAGTTATTATCTCTAGAACTATAATAATTATACTCATTACTCCCAATATTATCAATATAACATGCATTATTACCCACAGTACACAGTTATTATCGCTAGAACTATAATAATTATACTTACTACTCCCAATATTATCAATATAACATGCATTGTTACCCACATTACACAGTTATGATCGCTAGAACTATAATAATTATATTTATTACTCCCAATAGTATCAATATAACATCCATTATTACCTATATTATACAGTTGTTATCTCTAGAACTATAATAATTATACCTATTACTCGAAATATTATCAATATAACATGCATTATTACCCATATTATACCGTTAGTATCTCTAGAACTATAATAATTATACTCATTACTCCCAATATTATCAATATAACATGCATTATTACCCACATTATACAGTTATTATCGCTAGAACTATAATAACTATACTTATTATTCCCAATATTATCAATATAACATTCATTATTACCAATATTATACAATTATTATTGCTACATCTATAATAATTATACTTACTGCTTTTATTATTATCAATATAACATGCATTATTACCCACATTATACAGTTATTATCGCTAGAACTATAATAATTATACCTATTACACCCAATATTATCAATATAACATGCATTATTACCCACATTATACACTTATTCTCGCTACATGTATAATAATTATACTTACTAATTTTATTATTATCAATATAACATGCATTATTACCCACATTATACAGTTATTATCGCTAAAACTATAATAATTATACTCATTACTCCCATTATTATCAATATAACATGCATTATCACCCACATTATACTGTAATTATCGCTGGAACTATAATAATTATACTTATTATTCCCAGTATTATCAATATAACATGCATTATTACCCATATTATACTGTAATTATCGCTAGAACTATAATAATTATACTAATTACTCCCAATATTATCAATATAGCATGCATTATTACCCACATTATAATTTAATTATCGCTAGAACTATAATAATTATACTCATTACTCCCGATATTATCAATATAACATCCATTATTACCTATATTATACAGTTGTTATCTCTAGAACTATAATAGCTATACCTATTACTCGAAATATTATCAATATAACATGCATTATTACCCATATTATACCGTTAGTATCTCTAGAACTATAATAATTATACTCATTACTCCCAATATTATCAATATAACATGCATTATTACCCATATTATACTGTAATTATCGCTAGAACTATAATAATTATACTAATTGCTCCCAATATTATCAATATAGCATGCATTATTACCCACATTATACAGTTATTATCGCTAGAACTATAATAATTATACTTATTACTCCCAATATTATCAATGTAACATGCATTATTACCCACATTATACAGTTATTATCGCTAGAACTATAATAACTATACTTATTATTCCCAATATTATCAATATAACATGCATTATTACCAATATTATACAATTATTATCGCTACATCTATAATAATTACACTTACTGCTTTTATTATTATCAATATAACATGCATTATTACCCACATTATACAGTTATTATCGCTAGAACTATAATAATTATACCTATTATTCCCAATATTATCAATGTAACACGCATTATTACTCACATTATACACTTATTATCGCTACATCTATAATAATTATACTTACTAATTTTATTATTATCAATATAACATGCATTATTACCCACATTACACAGTTATTATCGCTAGAACTATAATAATTATACTCATTACTCCCGATATTAGCAATATAACATCCATTATTACCTATATTATACAGTTGTTATCTCTAGAACTATAATAATTATACCTATTACTCGAAATATTATCAATATAACATGCATTATTACCCATATTATACCGTTAGTATCTCTAGAACTATAATAATTATACTCATTACTCCCAATATTATCAATATAACATGCATTATTACCCATATTATACAGTTATTATCGCTACATCTATAATAATTATACTTACTACTATTATTATTATCAATATAACATGCATTCTTACCCACATTATACTGTAACTATCGCTAGAACTATAATAATTATACTTATTATTCCCCATATTATCAATGTAACATGCATTATTACCCATATTATACTATAATTATCGCTAGAACTATAATAATTATACTAATTACTCCCAATATTTTCAATATAGCATGCATTATTACACACATTATACTTTAATTATCGCTAGAACTATAATAATTATACTCATTACTCTCGATATTATCAATATAACATCCATTATTACCCATATTATACAGTTGTTATCTCTAGAACGAGAATAATTATACCTATTACTCGAAATATTATCAAAAATAACATGCATTATTACCCACATTATACAGTTATTATCGCTAGAACTACAATTATTATACTTATTACTCCCAATATTATCAATATAACATGCATTATTACCCATATTATACTTTAATTATCGCTAGAACTATAATAATTATACTTATTACTCCAAATATTATCAACATAACATGCATTATTACCCACATTATACAGTTATTATTGCTAGAACTACAGTAATTATTCTTATTACTCCCAATATCATCAATATAACATGCATTATTACCCACATTATACTTTAATTATCGCTAGAACTATAATAATTATACTTATTACTCCAAGTATTATCAACATAACATGCATTATTACCCACATTATACAGTTATTATTGTTAGAACTACAGTAATTATTCTTATTACTCCCAATATCATCAATATAACATGCATTATTACCCACATTATACTTTAATTATCGCTAGAACTATAATAATTATACTCATTACTCCCGATATTATCAATATAACATCCATTATTACCTATATTATACAGTTGTTATCTCTAGAACTATAATAATTATACCTATTACTCGAAATATTATCAATATAATATGCATTATTACCCATATGATACCGTTAGTATCTCTAGAACTATAATAATTATACTCATTACTCCCAATATTATGAATATAACATGCATTATTACCCACATTATACTGTAATTATCGCTAGAACTATAATAATTATACTTATTATTCCCAATATTATCAATATAACATGCATTATTACCCATATTATACTGTAATTATCGCTAGAACTATAATAATTATACTAATTGCTCCCAATATTATCAATATAGCATGCATTATTACCCACATTATACAGTTATTATCGCTAGAACTATAATAATTATACTTATTACTCCCAATATTATCAATATAACATGCGCTATTACCCACATTATACTGTAATTATCGCTAGAACTATAATAATTATACTTATTATTCCCAATATTATCAATATAACATGCATTATTACCCATGTTATACAGTTATTATCGCTACATCTATAATAATTATACTTACTACTTTTATTATTATCAATATAACATGCATTATTACCCACATTATACAGTTATTATCGCTAGAACTATAATTATTGTACTGATTACTCAAAATATTATCAATATAACATGCATTATTACCCACATTATACAGTTATTATCGCTAGAACTATAATAATTATACTTACTACTCCTAATATTATAAATATAACATGCATTATTACACTCATTATACAGTCATTATCGCTAGAACTATAATAATTATACTCATTACCCCCCATATTATCAATATAACATCCATTATTACCCATATTATACAGTTGTCATCTCTAGAACTATAATAATTATACCTAGTACTCGAAATATTATCAATATAACATGCATTATTACCCACATTATACAGTTATTATCGCTAGAACTACAATTATTATACTTATTACTCCCAATATTATCAATATAACATGCACTATTACTCACATTATACTGTAATTATCGCTAGAACTATAATAATTATACTTATTATTCCCAATATTATCAATATAACATGCATTATTACCCATATTATACAGTTATTATCGCTACATCTATAATAATTATACTTACTACTTTTATTATTATCAATATAACATGCATTATTACCCATATTATACCGTTATTATCGCTAGAACTATAATAATTATACTCATTACTCCCAATATTATCAATATAACATGCATTATTACCCACATTATACTGTAATTATCGCTAGAACTAAAATAATTATACTTACTATTCCCAATATTATCAATATAACATGCATTATTACCCACATTATACAGTTATTATCTCTAGAACTATAATAATTATACTCATTACTCCCAATATTATCAATATAACATGCATTATTACCCACATTATACAGTTATTATCGCTAGAACTATAATAATTACACTTAGTAGTTTTATTATTATCAATATAACATCCATTATTATCCATACTATACAGTTGTCATCTCTAGATCTATAATAATTATACTTATTATTCCAAATATTATCAATATAACATGCATTATTACCCACATTATACAGTTATTATCTCTAGAACTATAATAATTATATTCATTACTCCCAATATTATCAATATAACATGCATTATTACCCACATTATACAGTTATTATCGCTAGAACAATAATAATTACACTTAGTACTTTTATTATTATCAATATAACATCCATTATTATCCATACTATACAGTTGTCATCTCTAGATCTATAATAATTATACTTATTATTCCAAATATTATCAATATAACATGCATTATTACTCACATTATACACTTATTATCGCTACATCTATAATAATTATTCTTACTAATTTTATTATTATCAATATAACATGCATTATTACCCACATTACACAGTTATTATCGCTAGAACTATAATAATTATACTCATTACTCCCGATATTATCAATATAACATCCATTATTACCTATATTATACAGTTGTTATCTCTAGAACTATAATAATTATACCTATTACTCGAAATATTATCAATATAATATGCATTATTACCCATATGATACCGTTAGTATCTCTAGAACTATAATAATTATACTCATTACTCCCAATATTATGAATATAACATGCATTATTACCCACATTATACTGTAATTATCGCTAGAACTATAATAATTATACTTATTATTCCCAATATTATCAATATAACATGCATTATTACCCATATTATACTGTAATTATCGCTAGAACTATAATAATTACACTAATTGCTCCCAATATTATCAATATAGCATGCATTATTACCCACATTATACTTTAATCATCGCTAGAACTATAACAATTATACTCATTACTCCCGATATTATCAATATAACATCCATTATTACCCATATTATACAGTTGTTATCTCTAGAACGAGAATAATTATACCTATTACTCGAAGTATTATGAATATAACATGCATTATTACCCACATTATACAGTTATTATCGCTAGAACTATAATAATTATACTTATTACTCCAAATATTATCAACATAACATGCATTATTACCCACATTATACAGTTATTATTGCTAGAACTACAGTAATTATTCTTATTACTCCCAATATCATCAATATAACATGCATTACTACCCACATTATACTTTAATTATCGCTAGAACTATAATAATTATACTTATTATTCCCAATATTATCAATATAACATGCATTATTACCCATGTTATACCGTTAGTATCTCTAGAACTATAATAATTATACTCATTACTCCCAATATTATCAATATAACATGCATTATTACCCATGTTATACCGTTAGTATCTCTAGAACTATAATAATTATACTCATTACTCTCGATATTATCAATATAACATCCATTATTACCCATATTATACAGTTGTTATCTCTAGAACGAGAATAATTATACCTATTACTCGAAATATTATCAAAAATAACATGCATTATTACCCACATTATACAGTTATTATCGCTAGAACTACAATTATTATACTTATTACTCCCAATATTATCAATATAACATGCATTATTACCCATATTATACTTTAATTATCGCTAGAACTATAATAATTATACTTATTACTCCAAATATTATCAACATAACATGCATTATTACCCACATTATACAGTTATTATTGCTAGAACTACAGTAATTATTCTTATTACTCCCAATATCATCAATATAACATGCATTATTACCCACATTATACTTTAATTATCGCTAGAACTATAATAATTATACTTATTACTCCAAGTATTATCAACATAACATGCATTATTACCCACATTATACAGTTATTATTGTTAGAACTACAGTAATTATTCTTATTACTCCCAATATCATCAATATAACATGCACTATTACCCACATTATACTTTAATTATCGCTAGAACTATAATAATTATACACATTACTCCAAATATTATCAATATAACATCCATTATTACCCATATTATACAGTTGTTATCTCTAGAACTATTATAATTATACTCACTAATCCCAATATTATCAATATAACATGCATTATTACCCACATTATACAGTTACAATAGCTAGAACTATAATAATTATACTTAGTACTTTTATTATTATCAGTATAACATCCATTATTACCCATACTATACAGTTGTCAGCCCTAGATCTATAATAATTATACTTATTACTCCCAATATTATCAATATAACCTGCATTATTTCCCACATTATATAGTTATTATCGCTAGAACTATAATAATTATACTCATTACTCCTGATATTATCAATATAACATCCATTATTACCTATATTATACAGTTGTTATCTCTAGAACTATAATAATTATACCTATTACTCGAAATATTATCAATATAACGTGCATTATTACCCATATTATACCGTTAGTATCTCTAGAACTATAATAATTATACTCATTACTCCCAATATTATCAATATAACATGCATTATTACCCATATTATACAGTTGTTATCTCTAGATCTATAATAATTATACTTATTATTCCCAATATTATCAATATAAAATGCATTATTACGCATATTATGCAGTTATTATTGCTAGAACTACAGTAATTATTCTTATTACTCCCTATATCATCAATATAACATGCATTATTACCCACATTATACTTTAATTATCGCTAGAACTATAATAATTATACTTATTACCCCAAATATTATCAATATAACATCCATTATTACCCATATTATACAGTTGTTATCTCTAGATCTATAATAATTATACTTATTACTCCCGATATTATCAATATAACATCCATTATTACCTATATTATACAGTTGTTATCTCTAGAACTATAATAATTATACCTATTACTCGAAATATTATCAATATAACATGCATTATTACCCATATTATACCGTTAGAATCTCTAGAACTATAATAATTATACTTATTACTCCCAATATTATCAATATAACATGCATTATTACCCACATTACACAGTTATTATCGCTAGAACTATAATAATTATACTCATTACTCCCAATATTATCAATATAACATGCATTATTACCCACATTATACAGTTATTATCTGTAGAACTATAATAATTATACTTATTACTCCCAATATTATCTATATAACATGCATTATTACCCACATTACACAGTTATTATCGCTAGAACTATAATAATTATACTCATTACTCCCAATATTATCAATATAACATGCATTATTACCCACATTATACAGTTATTATCGCTAGAACTATAATAATTACACTTAGTACTTTTATTATTATCAATATAACATCCATTATTATCCATACTATACAGTTGTCATCTCTAGATCTATAATAATTATACTTATTATTCCAAATATTATCAATATAACATGCATTATTACCCACATTATACAGTTATTATCTCTAGAACTATAATAATTATACTCATTACTCCCAATATTATCAATATAACATGCATTATTACCCACATTATACAGTTATTATCTCTAGAACTATAATAATTATACTTATTACTCCCAATATTATCAATATAACATGCATTATTACCCACATTACACAGTTATTATCGCTAGAACTATAATAATTATACTCATTACTCCCGATATTAGCAATATAACATCCATTATTACCTATATTATACAGTTGTTATCTCTAGAACTATAATAATTATACCTATTACTCGAAATATTATCAATATAACATGCATTATTACCCATATTATACCGTTAGTATCTCTAGAACTATAATAATTATACTCATTACTCCCAATATTATCAATATAACATGCATTATTACCCATATTATACAGTTATTATCGCTACATCTATAATAATTATACTTACTACTATTATTATTATCAATATAACATGCATTCTTACCCACATTATACTGTAACTATCGCTAGAACTATAATAATTATACTTATTATTCCCCATATTATCAATGTAACATGCATTATTACCCATATTATACTATAATTATCGCTAGAACTATAATAATTATACTAATTACTCCCAATATTTTCAATATAGCATGCATTATTACACACATTATACTTTAATTATCGCTAGAACTATAATAATTATACTCATTACTCTCGATATTATCAATATAACATCCATTATTACCCATATTATACAGTTGTTATCTCTAGAACGAGAATAATTATACCTATTACTCGAAATATTATCAAAAATAACATGCATTATTACCCACATTATACAGTTATTATCGCTAGAACTACAATTATTATACTTATTACTCCCAATATTATCAATATAACATGCATTATTACCCATATTATACTTTAATTATCGCTAGAACTATAATAATTATACTTATTACTCCAAATATTATCAACATAACATGCATTATTACCCACATTATACAGTTATTATTGCTAGAACTACAGTAATTATTCTTATTACTCCCAATATCATCAATATAACATGCATTATTACCCACATTATACTTTAATTATCGCTAGAACTATAATAATTATATTCATTACTCCCAATATTATCAATATAACATGCATTATTACCCACATTATACAGTTATTATCGCTAGAACAATAATAATTACACTTAGTACTTTTATTATTATCAATATAACATCCATTATTATCCATACTATACAGTTGTCATCTCTAGATCTATAATAATTATACTTATTATTCCAAATATTATCAATATAACATGCATTATTACTCACATTATACACTTATTATCGCTACATCTATAATAATTATTCTTACTAATTTTATTATTATCAATATAACATGCATTATTACCCACATTACACAGTTATTATCGCTAGAACTATAATAATTATACTCATTACTCCCGATATTATCAATATAACATCCATTATTACCTATATTATACAGTTGTTATCTCTAGAACTATAATAATTATACCTATTACTCGAAATATTATCAATATAATATGCATTATTACCCATATGATACCGTTAGTATCTCTAGAACTATAATAATTATACTCATTACTCCCAATATTATGAATATAACATGCATTATTACCCACATTATACTGTAATTATCGCTAGAACTATAATAATTATACTTATTATTCCCAATATTATCAATATAACATGCATTATTACCCATATTATACTGTAATTATCGCTAGAACTATAATAATTACACTAATTGCTCCCAATATTATCAATATAGCATGCATTATTACCCACATTATACTTTAATCATCGCTAGAACTATAACAATTATACTCATTACTCCCGATATTATCAATATAACATCCATTATTACCCATATTATACAGTTGTTATCTCTAGAACGAGAATAATTATACCTATTACTCGAAGTATTATGAATATAACATGCATTATTACCCACATTATACAGTTATTATCGCTAGAACTATAATAATTATACTTATTACTCCAAATATTATCAACATAACATGCATTATTACCCACATTATACAGTTATTATTGCTAGAACTACAGTAATTATTCTTATTACTCCCAATATCATCAATATAACATGCATTATTACCCACATTATACTTTAATTATCGCTAGAACTATAATAATTATACTTATTACTTCAAGTGTTATCAACATAACATGCATTATTACCTACATTATACAGTTATTATTGTTAGAACTACAGTAATTATTCTTATTACTCCCAATATCATCAATATAACATGCATTACTACCCACATTATACTTTAATTATCGCTAGAACTATAATAATTATACTTATTATTCCCAATATTATCAATATAACATGCATTATTACCCATGTTATACCGTTAGTATCTCTAGAACTATAATAATTATACTCATTACTCCCAATATTATCAATATAACATGCATTATTACCCATGTTATACCGTTAGTATCTCTAGAACTATAATAATTATACTCATTACTCTCGATATTATCAATATAACATCCATTATTACCCATATTATACAGTTGTTATCTCTAGAACGAGAATAATTATACCTATTACTCGAAATATTATCAAAAATAACATGCATTATTACCCACATTATACAGTTATTATCGCTAGAACTACAATTATTATACTTATTACTCCCAATATTATCAATATAACATGCATTATTACCCATATTATACTTTAATTATCGCTAGAACTATAATAATTATACTTATTACTCCAAATATTATCAACATAACATGCATTATTACCCACATTATACTTTAATTATCGCTAGAACTATAATAATTATACTTATTACTCCAAGTATTATCAACATAACATGCATTATTACCCACATTATACAGTTATTATTGTTAGAACTACAGTAATTATTCTTATTACTCCCAATATCATCAATATAACATGCACTATTACCCACATTATACTTTAATTATCGCTAGAACTATAATAATTATACACATTACTCCAAATATTATCAATATAACATCCATTATTACCCATATTATACAGTTGTTATCTCTAGAACTATTATAATTATACTCACTAATCCCAATATTATCAATATAACATGCATTATTACCCACATTATACAGTTACAATAGCTAGAACTATAATAATTATACTTAGTACTTTTATTATTATCAGTATAACATCCATTATTACCCATACTATACAGTTGTCAGCCCTAGATCTATAATAATTATACTTATTACTCCCAATATTATCAATATAACATGCATTATTTCCCACATTATATAGTTATTATCGCTAGAACTATAATAATTATACTCATTACTCCCGATATTATCAATATAACATGCATTATTACCCACATTATACAGTTATTATCGCTAGAACTATAATAATTATACTTACTACTCCTAATATTATAAATATAACATGCATTATTACACTCATTATACAGTCATTATCGCTAGAACTATAATAATTATACTCATTACCCCCCATATTATCAATATAACATCCATTATTACCCATATTATACAGTTGTCATCTCTAGAACTATAATAATTATACCTAGTACTCGAAATATTATCAATATAACATGCATTATTACCCACATTATACAGTTATTATCGCTAGAACTACAATTATTATACTTATTACTCCCAATATTATCAATATAACATGCACTATTACTCACATTATACTGTAATTATCGCTAGAACTATAATAATTATACTTATTATTCCCAATATTATCAATATAACATGCATTATTACCCATATTATACAGTTATTATCGCTACATCTATAATAATTATACTTACTACTTTTATTATTATCAATATAACATGCATTATTACCCATATTATACCGTTATTATCGCTAGAACTATAATAATTATACTCATTACTCCCAATATTATCAATATAACATGCATTATTACCCACATTATACTGTAATTATCGCTAGAACTAAAATAATTATACTTACTATTCCCAATATTATCAATATAACATGCATTATTACCCACATTATACAGTTATTATCTCTAGAACTATAATAATTATACTCATTACTCCCAATATTATCAATATAACATGCATTATTACCCACATTATACAGTTATTATCGCTAGAACTATAATAATTACACTTAGTAGTTTTATTATTATCAATATAACATCCATTATTATCCATACTATACAGTTGTCATCTCTAGATCTATAATAATTATACTTATTATTCCAAATATTATCAATATAACATGCATTATTACCCACATTATACAGTTATTATCTCTAGAACTATAATAATTATATTCATTACTCCCAATATTATCAATATAACATGCATTATTACCCACATTATACAGTTATTATCGCTAGAACAATAATAATTACACTTAGTACTTTTATTATTATCAATATAACATCCATTATTATCCATACTATACAGTTGTCATCTCTAGATCTATAATAATTATACTTATTATTCCAAATATTATCAATATAACATGCATTATTACTCACATTATACACTTATTATCGCTACATCTATAATAATTATTCTTACTAATTTTATTATTATCAATATAACATGCATTATTACCCACATTACACAGTTATTATCGCTAGAACTATAATAATTATACTCATTACTCCCGATATTATCAATATAACATCCATTATTACCTATATTATACAGTTGTTATCTCTAGAACTATAATAATTATACCTATTACTCGAAATATTATCAATATAATATGCATTATTACCCATATGATACCGTTAGTATCTCTAGAACTATAATAATTATACTCATTACTCCCAATATTATGAATATAACATGCATTATTACCCACATTATACTGTAATTATCGCTAGAACTATAATAATTATACTTATTATTCCCAATATTATCAATATAACATGCATTATTACCCATATTATACTGTAATTATCGCTAGAACTATAATAATTACACTAATTGCTCCCAATATTATCAATATAGCATGCATTATTACCCACATTATACTTTAATCATCGCTAGAACTATAACAATTATACTCATTACTCCCGATATTATCAATATAACATCCATTATTACCCATATTATACAGTTGTTATCTCTAGAACGAGAATAATTATACCTATTACTCGAAGTATTATGAATATAACATGCATTATTACCCACATTATACAGTTATTATCGCTAGAACTATAATAATTATACTTATTACTCCAAATATTATCAACATAACATGCATTATTACCCACATTATACAGTTATTATTGCTAGAACTACAGTAATTATTCTTATTACTCCCAATATCATCAATATAACATGCATTATTACCCACATTATACTTTAATTATCGCTAGAACTATAATAATTATACTTATTACTTCAAGTGTTATCAACATAACATGCATTATTACCTACATTATACAGTTATTATTGTTAGAACTACAGTAATTATTCTTATTACTCCCAATATCATCAATATAACATGCATTACTACCCACATTATACTTTAATTATCGCTAGAACTATAAGAATTATACTTATTATTCCCAATATTATCAATATAACATGCATTATTACCCATGTTATACCGTTAGTATCTCTAGAACTATAATAATTATACTCATTACTCCCAATATTATCAATATAACATGCATTATTACCCATGTTATACCGTTAGTATCTCTAGAACTATAATAATTATACTCATTACTCTCGATATTATCAATATAACATCCATTATTACCCATATTATACAGTTGTTATCTCTAGAACGAGAATAATTATACCTATTACTCGAAATATTATCAAAAATAACATGCATTATTACCCACATTATACAGTTATTATCGCTAGAACTACAATTATTATATTTATTACTCCCAATATTATCAATATAACATGCATTATTACCCATATTATACTTTAATTATCGCTAGAACTATAATAATTATACTTATTACTCCAAATATTATCAAAATAACATGCATTATTACCCACATTATACAGTTATTATTGCTAGAACTACAGTAATTATTCTTATTACTCCCAATATCATCAATATAACATGCATTATTACCCACATTATACTTTAATTATCGCTAGAACTATAATAATTATACTTATTACTCCAAGTATTATCAACATAACATGCATTATTACCCACATTATACAGTTATTATTGTTAGAACTACAGTAATTATTCTTATTACTCCCAATATCATCAATATAACATGCACTATTACCCACATTATACTTTAATTATCGCTAGAACTATAATAATTATACACATTACTCCAAATATTATCAATATAACATCCATTATTACCCATATTATACAGTTGTTATCTCTAGAACTATTATAATTATACTCACTAATCCCAATATTATCAATATAACATGCATTATTACCCACATTATACAGTTACAATAGCTAGAACTATAATAATTATACTTAGTACTTTTATTATTATCAGTATAACATCCATTATTACCCATACTATACAGTTGTCAGCCCTAGATCTATAATAATTATACTTATTACTCCCAATATTATCAATATAACCTGCATTATTTCCCACATTATATAGTTATTATCGCTAGAACTATAATAATTATACTCATTACTCCCGATATTATCAGTATAACATGCATTATTACCCACATTATACAGTTATTATCGCTAGAACAACAATTATTATACTTATTATTCCCAATATTATCAATATAACATGCATTATTACCCACATTACACAGTTATTATCGCTAGAACTATAATAATTATACTCATTACTCCTGATATTATCAATATAACATCCATTATTACCTATATTATACAGTTGTTATCTCTAGAACTATAATAATTATACCTATTACTCGAAATATTATCAATATAACGTGCATTATTACCCATATTATACCGTTAGTATCTCTAGAACTATAATAATTATACTCATTACTCCCAATATTATCAATATAACATGCATTATTACCCATATTATACAGTTGTTATCTCTAGATCTATAATAATTATACTTATTATTCCCAATATTATCAATATAAAATGCATTATTACGCATATTATGCAGTTATTATTGCTAGAACTACAGTAATTATTCTTATTACTCCCTATATCATCAATATAACATGCATTATTACCCACATTATACTTTAATTATCGCTAGAACTATAATAATTATACTTATTACCCCAAATATTATCAATATAACATCCATTATTACCCATATTATACAGTTGTTATCTCTAGATCTATAATAATTATACTTATTACTCCCGATATTATCAATATAACATCCATTATTACCTATATTATACAGTTGTTATCTCTAGAACTATAATAATTATACCTATTACTCGAAATATTATCAATATAACATGCATTATTACCCATATTATACCGTTAGTATCTCTAGAACTATAATAATTATACTTATTACTCCCAATATTATCAATATAACATGCATTATTACCCACATTACACAGTTATTATCGCTAGAACTATAATAATTATACTCATTACTCCCAATATTATTAATATAACATGCATTATTACCCACATTATACAGTTATTATCTGTAGAACTATAATAATTATACTTATTACTCCCAATATTATCTATATAACATGCATTATTACCCACATTACACAGTTATTATCGCTAGAACTATAATAATTATACTCATTACTCCCAATATTATCAATATAACATGCATTATTACCCACATTATACAGTTATTATCGCTAGAACTATAATAATTACACTTAGTACTTTTATTATTATCAATATAACATCCATTATTATCCATACTATACAGTTGTCATCTCTAGATCTATAATAATTATACTTATTATTCCAAATATTATCAATATAACATGCATTATTACCCACATTATACAGTTATTATCTCTAGAACTATAATAATTATACTCATTACTCCCAATATTATCAATATAACATGCATTATTACCCACATTATACAGTTATTATCTCTAGAACTATAATAATTATACTTATTACTCCCAATATTATCAATATAACATGCATTATTACCCACATTACACAGTTATTATCGCTAGAACTATAATAATTATACTCATTACTCCCGATATTAGCAATATAACATCCATTATTACCTATATTATACAGTTGTTATCTCTAGAACTATAATAATTATACCTATTACTCGAAATATTATCAATATAACATGCATTATTACCCATATTATACCGTTAGTATCTCTAGAACTATAATAATTATACTCATTACTCCCAATATTATCAATATAACATGCATTATTACCCATATTATACAGTTATTATCGCTACATCTATAATAATTATACTTACTACTATTATTATTATCAATATAACATGCATTCTTACCCACATTATACTGTAACTATCGCTAGAACTATAATAATTATACTTATTATTCCCCATATTATCAATGTAACATGCATTATTACCCATATTATACTATAATTATCGCTAGAACTATAATAATTATACACATTACTCCAAATATTATCAATATAACATCCATTATTACCCATATTATACAGTTGTTATCTCTAGAACTATTATAATTATACTCACTAATCCCATTATTATCAATATAACATGCATTATTACCCACATTATACAGTTACAATAGCTAGAACTATAATAATTATACTTAGTACTTTTATTATTATCAGTATAACATCCATTATTACCCATACTATACAGTTGTCAGCCCTAGATCTATAATAATTATACTTATTACTCCCAATATTATCAATATAACATGCATTATTTCCCACATTATATAGTTATTATCGCTAGAACTATAATAATTATACTCATTACTCCCGATATTATCAATATAACATGCATTATTACCCACATTATACAGTTATTATCGCTAGAACAACAATTATTATACTTATTATTCCCAATATTATCAATATAACATGCATTATTACCCACATTACACAGTTATTATCGCTAGAACTATAATAATTATACTCATTACTCCTGATATTATCAATATAACATCCATTATTACCTATATTATACAGTTGTTATCTCTAGAACTATAATAATTATACCTATTACTCGAAATATTATCAATATAACGTGCATTATTACCCATATTATACCGTTAGTATCTCTAGAACTATAATAATTATACTCATTACTCCCAATATTATCAATATAACATGCATTATTACCCATATTATACAGTTGTTATCTCTAGATCTATAATAATTATACTTATTATTCCCAATATTATCAATATAAAATGCATTATTACGCATATTATGCAGTTATTATTGCTAGAACTACAGTAATTATTCTTATTACTCCCTATATCATCAATATAACATGCATTATTACCCACATTATACTCTAATTATCGCTAGAACTATAATAATTATACTTATTACCCCAAATATTATCAATATAACATCCATTATTACCCATATTATACAGTTGTTATCTCTAGATCTATAATAATTATACTTATTACTCCCGATATTATCAATATAACATCCATTATTACCTATATTATACAGTTGTTATCTCTAGAACTATAATAATTATACCTATTACTCGAAATATTATCAATATAACATGCATTATTACCCATATTATACCGTTAGTATCTCTAGAACTATAATAATTATACTTATTACTCCCAATATTATCAATATAACATGCATTATTACCCACATTACACAGTTATTATCGCTAGAACTATAATAATTATACTCATTACTCCCAATATTATCAATATAACATGCATTATTACCCACATTATACAGTTATTATCTGTAGAACTATAATAATTATACTTATTACTCCCAATATTATCTATATAACATGCATTATTACCCCCATTACACAGTTATTATCGCTAGAACTATAATAATTATACTCATTACTCCCAATATTATCAATATAACATGCATTATTACCCACATTATACAGTTGTTATCGCTAGAACTATAATAATTACACTTAGTACTTTTATTATTATCAATATAACATCCATTATTATCCATACTATACAGTTGTCATCTCTAGATCTATAATAATTATACTTATTATTCCAAATATTATCAATATAACATGCATTATTACCCACATTATACAGTTATTATCTCTAGAACTATAATAATTATACTCATTACTCCCAATATTATCAATATAACATGCATTATTACCCACATTATACAG
Organism: Megachile leachella; assembly: GCA_963576845.1. Lineage (NCBI taxonomy): Eukaryota > Metazoa > Arthropoda > Insecta > Hymenoptera > Megachilidae > Megachile > Megachile leachella. Next base: position 133,844 of record CAUYWW010000171.1, read on the forward strand.
TTATTATCTCTAGAACTATAATAATTATACTTATTACTCCCAATATTATCAATATAACATGCATTATTACCCACATTACACAGTTATTATCGCTAGAACTATAATAATTATACTCATTACTCCCGATATTAGCAATATAACATCCATTATTACCTATATTATACAGTTGTTATCTCTAGAACTATAATAATTATACCTATTACTCGAAATATTATCAATATAACATGCATTATTACCCATATTATACCGTTAGTATCTCTAGAACTATAATAATTATACTCATTACTCCCAATATTATCAATATAACATGCATTATTACCCATATTATACAGTTATTATCGCTACATCTATAATAATTATACTTACTACTATTATTATTATCAATATAACATGCATTCTTACCCACATTATACTGTAACTATCGCTAGAACTATAATAATTATACTTATTATTCCCCATATTATCAATGTAACATGCATTATTACCCATATTATACTATAATTATCGCTAGAACTATAATAATTATACTAATTACTCCCAATATTTTCAATATAGCATGCATTATTACACACATTATACTTTAATTATCGCTAGAACTATAATAATTATACTCATTACTCTCGATATTATCAATATAACATCCATTATTACCCATATTATACAGCTGTTATCTCTAGAACGAGAATAATTATACCTATTACTCGAAATATTATCAAAAATAACATGCATTATTACCCACATTATACAGTTATTATCGCTAGAACTACAATTATTATACTTATTACTCCCAATATTATCAATATAACATGCATTATTACCCATATTATACTTTAATTATCGCTAGAACTATAATAATTATACTTATTACTCCAAATATTATCAACATAACATGCATTATTACCCACATTATACAGTTATTATTGCTAGAACTACAGTAATTATTCTTATTACTCCCAATATCATCAATATAACATGCATTATTACCCACATTATACTTTAATTATCGCTAGAACTATAATAATTATACTTATTACTCCAAGTATTATCAACATAACATGCATTATTACCCACATTATACAGTTATTATTGTTAGAACTACAGTAATTATTCTTATTACTCCCAATATCATCAATATAACATGCATTATTACCCACATTATACTTTAATTATCGCTAGAACTATAATAATTATACACATTACTCCAAATATTATCAATATAACATCCATTATTACCCATATTATACAGTTGTTATCTCTAGAACTATTATAATTATACTCACTAATCCCAATATTATCAATATAACATGCATTATTACCCACATTATACAGTTACAATAGCTAGAACTATAATAATTATAATTAGTACTTTTATTATTATCAGTATAACATCCATTATTACCCATACTATACAGTTGTCAGCCCTAGATCTATAATAATTATACTTATTACTCCCAATATTATCAATATAACATGCATTATTTCCCACATTATATAGTTATTATCGCTAGAACTATAATAATTATACTCATTACTCCCGATATTATCAATATAACATGCATTATTACCCACATTATACAGTTATTATCGCTAGAACAACAATTATTATACTTATTATTCCCAATATTATCAATATAACATGCATTATTACCCACATTACACAGTTATTATCGCTAGAACTATAATAATTATACTCATTACTCCTGATATTATCAATATAACATCCATTATTACCTATATTATACAGTTGTTATCTCTAGAACTATAATAATTATACCTATTACTCGAAATATTATCAATATAACGTGCATTATTACCCATATTATACCGTTAGTATCTCTAGAACTATAATAATTATACTCATTACTCCCAATATTATCAATATAACATGCATTATTACCCATATTATACAGTTGTTATCTCTAGATCTATAATAATTATACTTATTATTCCCAATATTATCAATATAAAATGCATTATTACGCATATTATGCAGTTATTATTGCTAGAACTACAGTAATTATTCTTATTACTCCCTATATCATCAATATAACATGCATTATTACCCACATTATACTTTAATTATCGCTAGAACTATAATAATTATACTTATTACCCCAAATATTATCAATATAACATCCATTATTACCCATATTATACAGTTGTTATCTCTAGATCTATAATAATTATACTTATTACTCCCGATATTATCAATATAACATCCATTATTACCTATATTATACAGTTGCTTTCTCTAGAACTATAATAATTATACCTATTACTCGAAATATTATCAATATAACATGCATTATTACCCATATTATACCGTTAGTATCTCTAGAACTATAATAATTATACTTATTACTCCCAATATTATCAATATAACATGCATTATTACCCACATTACACAGTTATTATCGCTAGAACTATAATAATTATACTCATTACTCCCAATATTATCAATATAACATGCATTATTACCCACATTATACAGTTATTATCTCTAGAACTATAATAATTATACTTATTACTCCCAATATTATCTATATAACATGCATTATTACCCACATTACACAGTTATTATCGCTAGAACTATAATAATTATACTCATTACTCCCAATATTATCAATATAACATGCATTATTACCCACATTATACAGTTATTATCGCTAGAACTATAATAATTACACTTAGTACTTTTATTATTATCAATATAACATCCATTATTATCCATACTATACAGTTGTCATCTCTAGATCTATAATAATTATACGTATTATTCCAAATATTATCAATATAACATGCATTATTACCCACATTATACAGTTATTATCTCTAGAACTATAATAATTATACTCATTACTCCCAATATTATCAATATAACATGCATTATTACCCACATTATACAGTTATTATCTCTAGAACTATAATAATTATACTTATTACTCCCGATATTATCAATATAACATGCATTATTACCCACATTACACAGTTATTATCGCTAGAACTATAATAATTATACTCATTACTCCCGATATTAGCAATATAACATCCATTATTACCTATATTATACAGTTGTTATCTCTAGAACTATAATAATTATACCTATTACTCGAAATATTATCAATATAACATGCATTATTACCCATATTATACCGTTAGTATCTCTAGAACTATAATAATTATACTCATTACTCCCAATATTATCAATATAACATGCATTATTACCCATATTATACAGTTATTATCGCTACATCTATAATAATTATACTTACTACTATTATTATTATCAATATAACATGCATTATTACCCACATTATACTGTAACTATCGCTAGAACTATAATAATTATACTTATTATTCCCAATATTATCAATGTAACATGCATTATTACCCATATTATACTATAATTATCGCTAGAACTATAATAATTATACTAATTACTCCCAATATTTTCAATATAGCATGCATTATTACACACATTATACTTTAATTATCGCTAGAACTATAATAATTATACTCATTACTCCCGATATTATCAATATAACATCCATTATTACCCATATTATACAGTTGTTATCTCTAGAACGAGAATAATTATACCTATTACTCGAAATATTATCAAAAATAACATGCATTATTACCCACATTATACAGTTATTATCGCTAGAACTACAATTATTATACTTATTACTCCCAGTATTATCAATATAACATGCATTATTACCCACATTATGCAGTTATTATCGCTAGAACAACAATTATTATACTTATTATTCCCAATATTATCAATATAACATGCATTATTACCCACATTACACAGTTATTATCGCTAGAACTATAATAATTATACTCATTACTCCTGATATTATCAATATAACATCCATTATTACCTATATTATACAGTTGTTATCTCTAGAACTATAATAATTATACCTATTACTCGAAATATTATCAATATAACGTGCATTATTACCCATATTATACCGTTAGTATCTCTAGAACTATAATAATTATACTCATTACTCCCAATATTATCAATATAACATGCATTATTACCCATATTATACAGTTGTTATCTCTAGATCTATAATAATTATACTTATTATTCCCAATATTATCAATATAACATGCATTATTACCCACATTATACAGTTATTATCGCTAGATCTATAATAATTATACTTATTACTCCCGATATTATCAATATAACATCCATTATTACCTATATTATACAGTTGTTATCTCTAGAACTATAATAATTATACCTATTACTCGAAATATTATCAATATAAAATGCATTATTACCCATATTATGCAGTTATTATTGCTAGAACTACAGTAATTATTCTTATTACTCCCTATATCATCAATATAACATGCATTATTACCCACATTATACTTTAATTATCGCTGGAACTATAATAATTATACTTATTACCCCAAATATTATCAATATAACATCCATTATTACCCATATTATACAGTTGTTATCTCTAGATCTATAATAATTATACTTATTACTCCCGATATTATCAATATAACATCCATTATTACCTATATTATACAGTTGTTATCTCTAGAACTATAATAATTATACCTATTACTCGAAATATTATCAATATAACATGCATTATTACCCATATTATACCGTTAGTATCTCTAGAACTATAATAATTATACTCATTACTCCCAATATTATCAATATATCATGCATTATTACCCACATTATACTGTAATTATCTCTAGAAATATAATAATTATACCTATTACTCGAAATATTATCAATATAACATGCATTATTACCAATATTATACCGTTAGTATCTCTAGAACTATAATAATTATACTCATTACTCCCAATATTATCAATATAACATGCATTATTACCCACATTATACTGTAATTATAGCTAGAACTATAATAATTATACTAATTACTCCCAATATTATCAATATAGCATGCATTATTACCCACATTATACTTTAATCATCGCTAGAACTAAAAGAATTATACTCATTACTCCCGATATTATCAATATAACATCCATTATTACCCATATTATACAGTTGTTATCTCTAGAACGAGAATAATTATACCTATTACTCGAAATATTATCAATATAACATGTATTATTACCCACAATATACAGTTATTATCGCTAGAACTACAATTATTATACTTATTACTCCCAATATTATCAATATAACATGCATTATTACCCATATTATGCAGTTATTATTGCTAGAACTACAGTAATTATTCCTATTACTCCCAATATCATCAATATAACATGCATTATTACCCACATTATACTTTAATTATCGCTAGAACTATAATAATTATACTTATAACTCCAAATATTATCAATATAACATCCATTATTACCCATATTATACAGTTGTTATCTCTAGAACTATAGTAATTATACTAATTAATCCCAATATTATCAATATAACATGCATTATTACCCACATTATACAGTTATTATCGCTAGAACTTATAATAATTATACTTATTACTCGCAATATTATCAATATAACATGCACTATTACCCATAGTATACTGTAATTATCGCTAGAACTATAATAATTATACTTATTATTCCCAGTATTATCAATATAACATGCATTATTACCCATGTTATACAGTTATTATCGCTACATCTATAATAATTATACTTACTACTTTTATTATTATCAATATAACATGCATTATTACCCACATTATACAGTTATTATCGCTAGAACTATAATAATTATACTTATTACTCCCAATATTATCAATATAACATGCATTATTACCCACATTATACAGTTATTATCGCTAGAACTATAATAACTATACTTATTATTCCCAATATTGTCAATATAACATGCATTATTACCCATATTATACACTTATTCTCGCTACATCTATAATAATTATACTTACTAATTTTATTATTATCAATATAACATGCATTATTACCCACATTATACAGTTATTATCGCTAGAACTACAATTATTATACTTATTACTCCCAATATTATCAATATAACATGCATTATTACCCACATTATACTTTAATTATCGCTAGAACTATAATAATTATACTTATTACTGCCAATATTATCAATATAACATGCATTATTGCCCACATTATACAGTTATTATCGCTAGAACTATAATAATTATACTTATTACTCCCAATATTATCAATATAACATGCATTATTACCCACATTATACAGTTATTATCGCTAGAACTATAATAACTATACTTATTATTCCCAATACTATCAATATAACATGCATTATTACCAATATTATACAATTATTATTGCTACATCTATAATAATTATACTTACTGCTTTTATTATTATCAATATAACATGCATTATTACCCACATTATACAGTTATTATCGCTAGAACTATAATAATTATACCTATTATACCCAATATTATCAATATAACATGCATTATTACCCACATTATACACTTATTCTCGCTAAATCTATAATAATTATACTTACTAATTTTATTATTATCAATATAACATGCATTATTACCCACATTATACAGTTATTATCGCTAGAACTATAATAATTATATTTATTACTCCCAATATTATCAATATAACATGCATTATTACCCACATTACACAGTTATTATCGCTAAAACTATAATAATTATACTCATTACTCCCAATATTATCAATATAACATGCATTATCACCCACATTATACTGTAATTATCGCTGGAACTATAATAATTATACTTATTATTCCCAATATTATCAATATAACATGCATTATTACCCATATTATACTGTAATTATCGCTAGAACTATAATAATTATACTAATTACTCCCAATATTATCAAGATAGCATGCATTATTACCCACATTATACTTTAATTATCGCTAGAACTATAATAATTTTACTCATTACTCCCGATATTATCAATATAACATCCATTATTACCCATATTATACAGTTGTTATCTCTAGAACGAGAATAATTATACCTATTACTCGAAATATTATCAATATAACATGCATTATTACCCATATTATACCGTTAGTATCTCTAGAATTATAATAATTATACTCATTACTCCCAATATTATCAATATAACATGAATTATTACCCACATTATACTGTAATTATCGCTAGAACTATAATAATTATACTTATTATTCCCAATACTATCAATATAACGTGCATTATTACCCATATTATACTGTAATTATCGCTAGAAATATAATAATTATACTAATTACTCCCAATATTATCAATATAGCATGCGTTATTACCCATATTATACAGTTGTTATCTCTAAAACGAGAATAATTATACCTATTACTCGAAATATTATCAATATAACATGCATTATTACCCACAATATACAGTTATTATCGCTAGAACTATAATAATTATACTTATTACTCCAAATATTATCAATATAACATGCATTATTACCCATATTATACAGTTATTATCGCTACATCTATAATAATTATACTTACTACTATTATTATTATCAATATAACATGCATTATTACCCACATTATACTGTAACTATCGCTAGAACTATAATAATTATACTTATTATTCCCAATATTATCAATGTAACATGCATTATTACCCATATTATACTATAATTATCGCTAGAACTATAATAATTATACTAATTACTCCCAATATTTTCAATATAGCATGCATTATTACACACATTATACTTTAATTATCGCTAGAACTATAATAATTATACTCATTACTCCCGATATTATCAATATAACATCCATTATTACCCATATTATACAGTTGTTATCTCTAGAACGAGAATAATTATACCTATTACTCGAAATATTATCAAAAATAACATGCATTATTACCCACATTATACAGTTATTATCGCTAGAACTACAATTATTATACTTATTACTCCCAGTATTATCAATATAACATGCATTATTACCCACATTATGCAGTTATTATCGCTAGAACAACAATTATTATACTTATTATTCCCAATATTATCAATATAACATGCATTATTACCCACATTACACAGTTATTATCGCTAGAACTATAATAATTATACTCATTACTCCTGATATTATCAATATAACATCCATTATTACCTATATTATACAGTTGTTATCTCTAGAACTATAATAATTATACCTATTACTCGAAATATTATCAATATAACGTGCATTATTACCCATATTATACCGTTAGTATCTCTAGAACTATAATAATTATACTCATTACTCCCAATATTATCAATATAACATGCATTATTACCCATATTATACAGTTGTTATCTCTAGATCTATAATAATTATACTTATTATTCCCAATATTATCAATATAACATGCATTATTACCCACATTATACAGTTATTATCGCTAGATCTATAATAATTATACTTATTACTCCCGATATTATCAATATAACATCCATTATTACCTATATTATACAGTTGTTATCTCTAGAACTATAATAATTATACCTATTACTCGAAATATTATCAATATAAAATGCATTATTACCCATATTATGCAGTTATTATTGCTAGAACTACAGTAATTATTCTTATTACTCCCTATATCATCAATATAACATGCATTATTACCCACATTATACTTTAATTATCGCTAGAACTATAATAATTATACTTATTACCCCAAATATTATCAATATAACATCCATTATTACCCATATTATACAGTTGTTATCTCTAGATCTATAATAATTATACTTATTACTCCCGATATTATCAATATAACATCCATTATTACCTATATTATACAGTTGTTATCTCTAGAACTATAATAATTATACCTATTACTCGAAATATTATCAATATAACATGCATTATTACCCATATTATACCGTTAGTATCTCTAGAACTATAATAATTATACTCATTACTCCCAATATTATCAATATATCATGCATTATTACCCACATTATACTGTAATTATCTCTAGATATATAATAATTATACCTATTACTCGAAATATTATCAATATAACATGCATTATTACCAATATTATACCGTTAGTATCTCTAGAACTATAATAATTATACTCATTACTCCCAATATTATCAATATAACATGCATTATTACCCACATTATACTGTAATTATAGCTAGAACTATAATAATTATACTTATTATTCCCAATATTATCAATATAACATGCATTATTACCCATATTATACTGTAATTATCGCTAGAACTATAATAATTATACTAATTACTCCCAATATTATCAATATAGCATGCATTATTACCCACATTATACTTTAATCATCGCTAGAACTAAAAGAATTATACTCATTACTCCCGATATTATCAATATAACATCCATTATTACCCATATTATACAGTTGTTATCTCTAGAACGAGAATAATTATACCTATTACTCGAAATATTATCAATATAACATGTATTATTACCCACAATATACAGTTATTATCGCTAGAACTACAATTATTATACTTATTACTCCCAATATTATCAATATAACATGCATTATTACCCATATTATGCAGTTATTATTGCTAGAACTACAGTAATTATTCCTATTACTCCCAATATCATCAATATAACATGCATTATTACCCACATTATACTTTAATTATCGCTAGAACTATAATAATTATACTTATTACTCCAAATATTATCAATATAACATCCATTATTACCCATATTATACAGTTGTTATCTCTAGAACTATAGTAATTATACTAATTAATCCCAATATTATCAATATAACATGCATTATTACCCACATTATACAGTTATTATCGCTAGAACTTATAATAAGTATACTTATTACTCGCAATATTATCAATATAACATGCACTATTACCCATAGTATACTGTAATTATCGCTAGAACTATAATAATTATACTTATTATTCCCAATATTATCAATATAACATGCATTATTACCCATGTTATACAGTTATTATCGCTACATCTATAATAATTATACTTACTACTTTTATTATTATCAATATAACATGCATTATTACCCACATTATACAGTTATTATCGCTAGAACTATAATAATTATACTTATTACTCCCAATATTATCAATATAACATGCATTATTACCCACATTATACAGTTATTATCGCTAGAACTATAATAACTATACTTATTATTCCCAATATTATCAATATAACATGCATTATTACCCATATTATACACTTATTCTCGCTACATCTATAATAATTATACTTACTAATTTTATTATTATCAATATAACATGCATTATTACCCACATTATACAGTTATTATCGCTAGAACTACAATTATTATACTTATTACTCCCAATATTATCAATATAACATGCATTATTACCCACATTATACTTTAATTATCGCTAGAACTATAATAATTATACTTATTACTGCCAATATTATCAATATAACATGCATTATTGCCCACATTATACAGTTATTATCGCTAGAACTATAATAATTATACTTATTACTCCCAATATTATCAATATAACATGCATTATTACCCACATTATACTGTAATTATCTCTAGATATATAATAATTATACCTATTACTCGAAATATTATCAATATAACATGCATTATTACCAATATTATACCGTTAGTATCTCTAGAACTATAATAATTATACTCATTACTCCCAATATTATCAATATAACATGCATTATTACCCACATTATACTGTAATTATAGCTAGAACTATAATAATTATACTTATTATTCCCAATATTATCAATATAACATGCATTATTACCCATATTATACTGTAATTATCGCTAGAACTATAATAATTATACTAATTACTCCCAATATTATCAATATAGCATGCATTATTACCCACATTATACTTTAATCATCGCTAGAACTAAAAGAATTATACTCATTACTCCCGATATTATCAATATAACATCCATTATTACCCATATTATACAGTTGTTATCTCTAGAACGAGAATAATTATACCTATTACTCGAAATATTATCAATATAACATGTATTATTACCCACAATATACAGTTATTATCGCTAGAACTACAATTATTATACTTATTACTCCCAATATTATCAATATAACATGCATTATTACCCATATTATGCAGTTATTATTGCTAGAACTACAGTAATTATTCCTATTACTCCCAATATCATCAATATAACATGCATTATTACCCACATTATACTTTAATTATCGCTAGAACTATAATAATTATACTTATTACTCCAAATATTATCAATATAACATCCATTATTACCCATATTATACAGTTGTTATCTCTAGAACTATAGTAATTATACTAATTAATCCCAATATTATCAATATAACATGCATTATTACCCACATTATACAGTTATTATCGCTAGAACTTATAATAAGTATACTTATTACTCGCAATATTATCAATATAACATGCACTATTACCCATAGTATACTGTAATTATCGCTAGAACTATAATAATTATACTTATTATTCCCAATATTATCAATATAACATGCATTATTACCCATGTTATACAGTTATTATCGCTACATCTATAATAATTATACTTACTACTTTTATTATTATCAATATAACATGCATTATTACCCACATTATACAGTTATTATCGCTAGAACTATAATAATTATACTTATTACTCCCAATATTATCAATATAACATGCATTATTACCCACATTATACAGTTATTATCGCTAGAACTATAATAACTATACTTATTATTCCCAATATTATCAATATAACATGCATTATTACCCATATTATACACTTATTCTCGCTACATCTATAATAATTATACTTACTAATTTTATTATTATCAATATAACATGCATTATTACCCACATTATACAGTTATTATCGCTAGAACTACAATTATTATACTTATTACTCCCAATATTATCAATATAACATGCATTATTACCCACATTATACTTTAATTATCGCTAGAACTATAATAATTATACTTATTACTGCCAATATTATCAATATAACATGCATTATTGCCCACATTATACAGTTATTATCGCTAGAACTATAATAATTATACTTATTACTCCCAATATTATCAATATAACATGCATTATTACCCACATTATACAGTTATTATCGCTAGAACTATAATAACTATACTTATTATTCCCAATACTATCAATATAACATGCATTATTACCAATATTATACAATTATTATTGCTACATCTATAATAATTATACTTACTGCTTTTATTATTATCAATATAACATGCATTATTACCCACATTATACAGTTATTATCGCTAGAACTATAATAATTATACATATTATACCCAATATTATCAATATAACATGCATTATTACCCACATTATACACTTATTCTCGCTAAATCTATAATAATTATACTTACTAATTTTATTATTATCAATATAACATGCATTATTACCCACATTATACAGTTATTATCGCTAGAACTATAATAATTATATTTATTACTCCCAATATTATCAATATAACATGCATTATTACCCACATTACACAGTTATTATCGCTAAAACTATAATAATTATACTCATTACTCCCAATATTATCAATATAACATGCATTATCACCCACATTATACTGTAATTATCGCTGGAACTATAATAATTATACTTATTGTTCCCAATATTATCAATATAACATGCATTATTACCCATATTATACTGTAATTATCGCTAGAACTATAATAATTATACTAATTACTCCCAATATTATCAAGATAGCATGCATTATTACCCACATTATACTTTAATTATCGCTAGAACTATAATAATTTTACTCATTACTCCCGATATTATCAATATAACATCCATTATTACCCATATTATACAGTTGTTATCTCTAGAACGAGAATAATTATACCTATTACTCGAAATATTATCAATATAACATGCATTATTACCCACATTATACAGTTATTATCGCTAGAAGTATAATAATTATACTCATTACTCCCGATATTATCAATATAACATCCATTATTACCTATATTATACAGTTGTTATCTCTAGAACTATAATAATTATACCTATTACTCGAAATATTATCAATATAACATGCATTATTACCCATATTATACCGTTAGTATCTCTAGAATTATAATAATTATACTCATTACTCCCAATATTATCAATATAACATGCATTATTACCCACATTATACTGTAATTATCGCTAGAACTATAATAATTATACTTATTATTCCCAATACTATCAATATAGCATGCATTATTACCCACATTATACTTTAATTATCGCTAGAACTATAATAATTATACTAATTACTCCCAATATTATCAATATAGCATGCGTTATTACCCATATTATACAGTTGTTATCTCTAGAACGAGAATAATTATACCTATTACTCGAAATATTATCAATATAACATGCATTATTACCCACAATATACAGTTATTATCGCTAGAACTATAATAATTATACTTATTTCTCCAAATATTATCAATATAACATCCATTATTACCCATATTATACAGTTGTTATCTCTAGAACTATAATAATTATACCTATTACTCGAAATATTATCAATATAACATGCATTATTACCCATATTATACCGTTAGTATCTCTAGAACTATAATAATTATACTCATTACTCCCAATATTATCAATATAACATGCATTATTACCCACATTATACTGTAATTATCGCTAGAACTATAATAATTATACTAATTACTCCCAATATTATCAATCTAGCATGCATTATTACCCACATTATACTTTAATTATCGCTAGAACTATAATAATTATACTTATTACTCCAAATATTATCAATATAACATCCATTATTACCCATATTGTACAGTTGTTATCTCTAGAACTATAATAATTATACTAATTAATCCCAATATTATCAATATAACATGCATTATTACCCACATTATACAGTTATTATCGCTAGAACTACAATTATTATACTTATTACTCCCAATATTATCAATATAACATGCATTATTACCCACATTATACTGCAATTATCGCTAGAACTATAATAATTATACTTATTACTCCCAATATTATCAATATAACATGCATTATTACCCACATTATACAGTTATTATCGCTAGAACTATAATAACAATACTTATTATTCCCAATAATATCAATATAACATGCATTATTACCAATATTATACAATTATTATTGCTACATCTATAATAATTATACTTACTGCTTTTATTATTATCAATATAACATGCATTATTACCCACATTATACAGTTGTTATCGCTAGAACTATAATAATTATACCTATTATACCCAATATTATCAATATAACATGCATTATTACCCACATTATACACATATTCTCGCTAAATCTATAATAATTATACTTACTAATTTTATTATTATCAATATAACATGCATTATTACCCACATTATACAGTTATTATCGCTAGAACTATAATAATTATATTTATTACTCCCAATATTATCAATATAACATGCATTATTACCCACATTACACAGTTATTATCGCTAAAACTATAATAATTATACTCATTACTCCCAATATTATCAATATAACATGCATTATCACCCACATTATACTGTAATTATCGCTGGAACTATAATAATTATACTTATTATTCCCAATATTATCAATATAACATGCATTATTACCCATATTATACTGTAATTATCGCTAGAACTATAATAATTATACTAATTACTCCCAATATTATCAAGATAGCATGCATTATTACCCACATTATACTTTAATTATCGCTAGAACTATAATAATTTTACTCATTACTCCCGATATTATCAATATAACATCCATTATTACCCATATTATACAGTTGTTATCTCTAGAACGAGAATAATTATACCTATTACTCGAAATATTATCAATATAACATGCATTATTACCCATATTATACCGTTAGTATCTCTAGAATTATAATAATTATACTCATTACTCCCAATATTATCAATATAACATGAATTATTACCCACATTATACTGTAATTATCGCTAGAACTATAATAATTATACTTATTATTCCCAATACTATCAATATAACGTGCATTATTACCCATATTATACTGTAATTATCGCTAGAAATATAATAATTATACTAATTACTCCCAATATTATCAATATAGCATGCGTTATTACCCATATTATACAGTTGTTATCTCTAGAACGAGAATAATTATACCTATTACTCGAAATATTATCAATATAACATGCATTATTACCCACAATATACAGTTATTATCGCTAGAACTATAATAATTATACTTATTACTCCAAATATTATCAATATAACATCCATTATTACCCATATTATACAGTTGTTATCTCTAGAACTATAATAATTATACCTATTACTCGAAATATTATCAATATAACATGCATTATTACCCATATTATACCGTTAGTATCTCTAGAACTATAATAATTATACTTATTACTCCCAATATTATCAATATAACATGCATTATTACCCACATTACACAGTTATTATCGCTAGAACTATAATAATTATACTCATTACTCCCAATATTATCAATATAACATGCATTATTACCCACATTATACAGTTATTATCTCTAGAACTATAATAATTATACTTATTACTCCCAATATTATCTATATAACATGCATTATTACCCACATTACACAGTTATTATCGCTAGAACTATAATAATTATACTCATTACTCCCAATATTATCAATATAACATGCATTATTACCCACATTATACTGTAACTATCGCAAGAACTATAATAATTATACTTATTATTCCCAATATTATCAATGTAACATGCATTATTACCCATATTATACTATAATTATCGCTAGAACTATAATAATTGTACTAATTACTCCCAATATTTTCAATATAGCATGCATTATTACACACATTATACTTTAATTATCGCTTGAACTATAATAATTATACTCATTACTCCCGATATTAGCAATATAACATCCATTATTACCTATATTATACAGTTGATATCTCTAGAACTATAATAATTATACCTATTACTCGAAATATTATCAATATAACGTGCATTATTACCGATATTATACCGTTAGTATCTCTAGAACTATAATAATTATACTCATTACTCCCAATGTTATCAATATAACATGCATTATTACCCATATTATACAGTTGTTATCTCTAGATCTATAATAATTATACTTATTATTCCCAATATTATCAATATAACATGCATTATTACCCACATTATACAGTTATTATCGCTAGATCTATAATAATTATACTTATTTCTCCCGATATTATCAATATAACATCCATTATTACCTATATTATACAGTTGTTATCTCTAGAACTATAATAATTATACCTATTACTCGAAATATTATCAATATAAAATGCATTATTACCCATATTATGCAGTTATTATTGCTAGAACTACAGTAATTATTCTTATTACTCCCTATATCATCAATATAACATGCATTATTACCCACATTATACTTTAATTATCGCTAGAACTATAATAATTATACTTATTACCCCAAATATTATCAATATAACATCCATTATTACCCATATTATACAGTTGTTATCTCTAGATCTATAATAATTATACTTATTACTCCCGATATTATCAATATAACATCCATTATTACCTATATTATACAGTTGTTATCTCTAGAACTATAATAATTATACCTATTACTCGAAATATTATCAATATAACATGCATTATTACCCATATTATACCGTTAGTATCTCTAGAACTATAATAATTATACTCATTACTCCCAATATTATCAATATAACATGCATTATTACCCACATTATACTGTAATTATCTCTAGAAATATAATAATTATACCTATTACTCGAAATATTATCAATATAACATGCATTATTACCCATATTATACCGTTAGTATCTCTAGAACTATAATAATTATACTCATTACTCCCAATATTATCAATATAACATGCATTATTACCCACATTATACTGTAATTATCGCTAGAACTATAATAATTATACTTATTATTCCCAATATTATCGATATAACATGCATTATTACCCATATTATACTGTAATTATCGCTAGAACTATAATAATTATACTAATTACTCCCAATATTATCAATATAGCATGCATTATTACACACATTATACTTTAATCATCGCTAGAACTAAAAGAATTATACTCATTACTCCCGATATTATCAATATAACATCCATTATTACCCATATTATACAGTTGTTATCTCTAGAACGAGAACAATTATACCAATTACTCGAAATATTATCAATATAACATGTATTATTACCCACAATATACAGTTATTATCGCTAGAACTACAATTATTATACTTATTACTCCCAATATTATCAATATAACATGCATTATTACCCATATTATGCAGTTATTATTGCAAGAACTACAGTAATTATTCCTATTACTCCCAATATCATCAATATAACATGCATTATTACCCACATTATACTTTAATTATCGCTAGAACTATAATAATTATACTTATTACTCCAAATATTATCAATATAACATCCATTATTACCCATATTATACAGTTGTTATCTCTAGAACTATAATAATTATACTAATTAATCCCAATATTATCAATATAACATGCATTATTACCCACATTATACAGTTATTATCGCTAGAACTACAATTATTATACTTATTACTCCCAATATTATCAATATAACATGCATTATTACCCATATTATGCAGTTATTATTGCAAGAACTACAGTAATTATTCCTATTACTCCCAATATCATCAATATAACATCCATTATTACCCATATTATACAGTTGTTATCTCTAGAACTATAATAATTATACTAATTAATCCCAATATTATCAATATAACATGCATTATTACCCATATTATGCAGTTATTATTGCTAGAACTACGGTAATTATTCCTATTACTCCCAATATCATCAATATAACATGCATTATTACCCACATTATACTTTAATTATCGCTAGAACTATAATAATTATACTTATTACTCCAAATATTATCAATATAACATGCATTATTACCCATATTATACAGTTATTATCGCTAGAACTATAATAATTATACTCATTACTCCCGATATTATCAATATAACATCCATTATTACCTATATTATACAGTTGTTATCTCTAGAACTATAATAATTATACCTATTACTCGAAATATTATCAATATAACATGCATTATTACCCATATTATACCGTTAGTATCTCTAGAATTATAATAATTATACTCATTACTCCCAATATTATCAATATAACATGCATTATTACCCACACAATACTGTAATTATCGCTAGAACTATAATAATTATACTTATTATTTCCAATACTATCAATATAACGTGCATTATTACCCATATTATACTGTAATTATCGCTAGAAATATAATAATTATACTAATTACTCCCAATATTATCAATATAGCATGCGTTATTACCCATATTATACAGTTGTTATCTCTAGAACGAGAATAATTATACCTATTACTCGAAATATTATCAATATAACATACATTATTACCCACAATATACAGTTATTATCGCTAGAACTATAATAATTATACTTATTACTCCAAATATTATCAATATAACATCCATTATTACCCATATTATACAGTTGTTATCTCTAGAACTATAATAATTATACCTATTACTCGAAATATTATCAATATAACATGCATTATTACCCATATTATACCGTTAGTATCTCTAGAACTATAATAATTATACTTATTACTCCCAATATTATCAATATAACATGCATTATTACCCACATTACACAGTTATTATCGCTAGAACTATAATAATTATACTCATTACTCCCAATATTATCAATATAACATGCATTATTACCCACATTATACAGTTATTATCTCTAGAACTATAATAATTATACTTATTACTCCCAATATTATCTATATAACATGCATTATTACCCACATTACACAGTTATTATCGCTAGTACTACAATTATTATACTTATTACTCCCAATATTATCAATATAACATGCATTATTACCCATATTATGCAGTTATTATTGCTAGAACTACAGTAATTATTCCTATTACTCCCAATATCATCAATATAACTTGCATTATTACCCACATTATACTTTAATTATCGCTAGAACTATAATAATTATACTTATTACTCCAAATATTATCAATATAACATGCACTATTACCCATAGTATACTGTAATTATCGCTAGAACTATAATAATTATACTTATTATTCCCAATATTATCAATATAACATGCATTATTACCCATGTTATACAGTTATTATCGCTACATCTATAATAATTATACTTACTGCTTTTATTATTATCAATATAACATGCATTATTACCCACATTATACAGTAATTATCGCTAGAACTATAATAATTATACCTATTAAACCCAATATTATCAATATAACATGCATTATTACCCACAGTATACACTTATTCTCGCTAAATCTATAATAATTATACTTACTAATTTTATTATTATCAATATAACATGCATTATTACCCACATTATACAGTTATTATCGCTAGAACTATAATAATTATATTTATTACTCCCAATATTATCAATATAACATGCATTATTACCCACATTACACAGTTATTATCGCTAAAACTATAATAATTATACTCATTACTCCCAATATTATCAATATAACATGCATTATCACCCACATTATACTGTAATTATCGCTGGAACTATACTAATTATACTTATTATTCCCAATATTATCAATATAACATGCATTATTACCCATATTATACTGCAATTATCGCTAGAACTATATTAATTATACTAATTACTCCCAATATTATCAAGATAGCATGCATTATTACCCACATTATACTTTAATTATCGCTAGAACTATAATAATTTTACTCATTACTCCCCATATTATCAATATAACATCCATTATTACCCATATTATACAGTTGTTATCTCTAGAACTATAATAATTATACCTATTACTCGAAATATTATCAATATAACATGCATTATTACCCATATTATACCGTTAGTATCTCTAGAATTATAATAATTATACTCATTACTCCCAATATTATCAATATAACATGCATTATTACCCACACAATACTGTAATTATCGCTAGAACTATAATAATTATACTTATTATTCCCAATACTATCAATATAACGTGCATTATTACCCATATTATACTGTAATTATCGCTAGAAATATAATAATTATACTAATTACTCCCAATATTATCAATATAGCATGCGTTATTACCCATATTATACAGTTGTTATCTCTAGAACGAGAATAATTATACCTATTACTCGAAATATTATCAATATAACATACATTATTACCCACAATATACAGTTATTATCGCTAGAACTATAATAATTATACTTATTACTCCAAATATTATCAATATAACATCCATTATTACCCATATTATACAGTTGTTATCTCTAGAACTATAATAATTATACCTATTACTCGAAATATTATCAATATAACATGCATTATTACCCATATTATACCGTTAGTATCTCTAGAACTATAATAATTATACTTATTACTCCCAATATTATCAATATAACATGCATTATTACCCACATTACACAGTTATTATCGCTAGAACTATAATAATTATACTCATTACTCCCAATATTATCAATATAACATGCATTATTACCCACATTATACAGTTATTATCTCTAGAACTATAATAATTATACTTATTACTCCCAATATTATCTATATAACATGCATTATTACCCACATTACACAGTTATTATCGCTAGTACTACAATTATTATACTTATTACTCCCAATATTATCAATATAACATGCATTATTACCCATATTATGCAGTTATTATTGCTAGAACTACAGTAATTATTCCTATTACTCCCAATATCATCAATATAACATGCAGTATTACCCACATTATACTTTAATTATCGCTAGAACTATAATAATTATACTTATTACTCCAAATATTATCAATATAACATGCACTATTACCCATAGTATACTGTAATTATCGCTAGAACTATAATAATTATACTTATTATTCCCAATATTATCAATATAACATGCATTATTACCCATGTTATACAGTTATTATCGCTACATCTATAATAATTATACTTACTGCTTTTATTATTATCAATATAACATGCATTATTACCCACATTATACAGTAATTATCGCTAGAACTATAATAATTATACCTATTAAACCCAATATTATCAATATAACATGCATTATTACCCACAGTATACACTTATTCTCGCTAAATCTATAATAATTATACTTACTAATTTTATTATTATCAATATAACATGCATTATTACCCACATTATACAGTTATTATCGCTAGAACTATAATAATTATATTTATTACTCCCAATATTATCAATATAACATGCATTATTACCCACATTACACAGTTATTATCGCTAAAACTATAATAATTATACTCATTACTCCCAATATTATCAATATAACATGCATTATCACCCACATTATACTGTAATTATCGCTGGAACTATACTAATTATACTTATTATTCCCAATATTATCAATATAACATGCATTATTACCCATATTATACTGCAATTATCGCTAGAACTATATTAATTATACTAATTACTCCCAATATTATCAAGATAGCATGCATTATTACCCACATTATACTTTAATTATCGCTAGAACTATAATAATTTTACTCATTACTCCCCATATTATCAATATAACATGCATTATTACCCACATTATACAGTTATTATCGCTAGAACTATAATAATTATACTCATTACCCCCCATATTATCAATATAACATCCATTATTACCCATATTATACAGTTGTCATCTCTAGAACTATAATAATTATACCTAGTACTCGAAATATTATCAATATAACATGCATTATTACCCACATTATACAGTTATTATCGCTAGAACTATAATAATTATACCTATTATTCCCAATATATCAATATAACATGCATTATTACACTCATTATACAGTCATTATCGCTAGAACTATAATAATTATACTCATTACCCCCCATATTATCAATATAACATCCATTATTACCCATATTATACAGTTGTCATCTCTAGAACTATAATAATTATACCTAGTACTCGAAATATTATCAATATAACATGCATTATTACCCACATTATACAGTTATTATCGCTAGAACTATAATAATTATACCTATTATTCCCAATATATCAATATAACATGCATTATTACCCATATTATGGAGTTATTATCGCTAGAACTATAATAATTATACTTATTACTTTTATTATTATCAATATAACATGCACTATTACCCATATTATGCAGTTATTATCGCTCGAACTATAATAATTATACTTATTACTTTTATTATTATCAATATAACATAACACTATTACCCATATTATGCAGTCATTAGCGCTAGAACTATAATAATTATACTTATTACTCCAAATATTATCAATATAACATCCATTATTACCCATATTATACAGTTGTTATCTCTAGAACTATAATAATTATACCTATTACTCGAAATATTATCAATATAACATGCATTATTACCCATATTATACCGTTAGTATCTCTAGAACTATAATAATTATACTTATTACTCCCAATATTACCAATATAACATGCATTATTACCCACATTACACAGTTATTATCGCTAGAACTATAATAATTATACTCATTACTCCCAATATTATCAATATAACATGCATTATTACCCACATTATACTGTAACTATCGCTAGAACTATAATAATTATACTCATTATTCCCAATATTATCAATATAACATGCATTATTACCCACATTACACAGTTATTATCGCTAGAACTATAATAATTATACTCATTACTCCCGATATTATCAATATAACATGCATTATTACCCACATTATACTGTAACTATCGCTAGAACTATAATAATTATACTTATTATTCCCAATATTATCATTGTAACATGCATTATTACCCATATTATACTATAATTATCGCTAGAACTATAATAATTATACTAATTACTCCCAATATTTTCAATACAGCATGCATTATTACACACATTATACTTTAATTATCGCTTGAACTATAATAATTATACTCATTACTCCCGATATTATCAATATAACATCCATTATTACCCATATTATACAGTTGTTATCTCTAGAACGAGAATAATTATACCTATTACTCGAAATATTATCAAAAATAACATGCATTATTACCCACATTATACAGTTATTATCGCTAGAACTACAATTATTATACTTATTACTCCCAATATTATCAATATAACATGCATTATTACCCCCATTATACAGTTATTATCTCTAGAACTATAATAATTATACTCATTATTCCCAATATTATCAATATAACATGCATTATTACCCACATTACACAGTTATTATCGCTAGAACTATAATAATTATACTCATTACTCCCGATATTATCAATATAACATCCATTATTACCTATATTATACAGTTGTTATCTCTAGAACTATAATAATTATACCTATTACTCGAAATATTATCAATATAACATGCATTATTACCCATATTATACCGTTAGTATCTCTAGAACTATAATAATTGTACTCATTACTCCCAATATTATCAATATAACATGCATTATTACCCACATTATACTGTAATTATCTCTAGAAATATAATAATTATACCTATTACTCGAAATATTATCATTACAACATGCATTATTACCCATATTATACCGTTAGTATCTCTAGAACTATAATAATTATACTCATTACTCCCAATATTATCAATATAACATGCATTATTACCCACATTATACTGTAATTATAGCTAGAACTATAATAATTATACTTATTATTCCCAATATTATCAATATAACATGCATTATTACCCATATTATACTGTAATTATCGCTAGAACTATAATAATTATACTAATTACTCCCAATATTATCAATATAGCATGCATTATTACCCACATTATACTTTAATCATCGCTAGAACTAAAAGAATTATACTCATTACTCCCGTTATTATCAATATAACATCCATTATTACCCATATTATACAGTTGTTATCTCTAGAACGAGAATAATTATACCTATTACTCGAAATATTATCAATATAACATTTATTATTACCCACAATATACAGTTATTATCGCTAGAACTACAATTATTATACTTATTACTCCCAATATTATCAATATAACATGCATTATTACCCATATTATGCAGTTATTATTGCTAGAACTACAGTAATTATTCCTATTACTCCCAATATCATCAATATAACATGCATTATTACCCACATTATACTTTAATTATCGCTAGAACTATAATAATTATACTTATTACTCCAAATATTATCAATATAACATGCACTATTACCCATAGTATACTGTAATTATCGCTAGAACTATAATAATTATACTTATTATTCCCAATATTATCAATATAACATGCACTATTACCCATAGTATACTGTAATTATCGCTAGAACTATAATAATTATACTTATTATTCCCAATATTATCAATATAACATGCATTATTACCCACATTATACAATTATTATCGCTAGAACTATAATAACTATACTTATTATTCCCAATATTATCAATATAACATGCATTATTACCAATATTATACAATTATTATTGCTACATCTATAATCATTATACTTCCTGCTTTTATTATTATCAATATAACATGCATTATTACCCACATTATACAGTAATTATCGCTAGAACTATAATAATTATACCTATTAAACCCAAAATTATCAATATAACATGCATTATTACCCACAGTATACACTTATTCTCGCTAAATCTATAATAATTATACTTACTAAATTTATTATTATCAATATAACATGCATTATTACCCACATTATACAGTTATTATCGCTAGAACTATAATAATTATATTTATTACTCCCAATATTATCAATATAACATGCATTATTACGCACATTACACAGTTATTATCGCTAAAACTATAATAATTATACTCATTACTCCCAATATTATCAATATAACATGCATTATCACCCACATTATACTGTAATTATCGCTGGAACTATACTAATTATACTTATTATTCCCAATATTATCAATATAACATGCATTATTACCCATATTATACTGCAATTATCGCTAGAACTATATTAATTATACTAATTACTCCCAATATTATCAAGATAGCATGCATTATTACCCACATTATACTTTAATTATCGCTAGAACTATAATAATTTTACTCATTACTCCCGATATTATCAATATAACATCCATTATTACCCATATTATACAGTTGTTATCTCTAGAACGAGATTAATTATACCTATTACTCGAAATATTATCAATATAACATGCATTATTACCCACATTATACAGTTATTATCGCTAGAACTATAATAATTATACTCATTACTCCCGATATTATCAATATAACATCCATTATTACCTATATTATACAGTTGTTATCTCTAGAACTATAATAATTATACCTATTACTCGAAATATTATCAATATAACATGCATTATTACCCATATTATACCGTTAGTATCTCTAGAATTATAATAATTATACTCATTACTCCCAATATTATCAATATAACATGCATTATTACCCACATTATACTGTAATTATCGCTAGAACTATAATAATTATACTTGTTATTCCCAATACTATCAATATAACGTGCATTATTACCCATATTATACTGTAATTATCGCTAGAAATATAATAATAATACTAATTACTCCCAATATTATCAATGTAGCATGCGTTATTACCCATATAATGCAGTTGTTATCTCTAGAACGAGAATAATTATACCTATTACTCGAAATATTATCAATATAACATGCATTATTACCCACAATATACAGTTATTATCGCTAGAACTATAATAATTATACTTATTACTCCAAATATTATCAATATAACATCCATTATTACCCATATTATACAGTTGTTATCTCTAGAACTATAATAATTATACCTATTACTCGAAATATTATCAATATAACATGCATTATTACCCATATTATACCGTTAGTATCTCTAGAACTATAATAATTATACTTATTACTCCCAATATTATCAATATAACATGCATTATTACCCACATTACACAGTTATTATCGCTAGAACTATAATAATTATACTCATTACTCCCAATATTATCAATATAACATGCATTATTACCCACATTATACAGTTATTATCTCTAGAACTATAATAATTATACTTATTACTCCCAATATTATCTATATAACATGCATTATTACCCACATTACACAGTTATTATCGCTAGAACTATAATAATTATACTCATTACTCCCAATATTATCAATATAACATGCATTATTACCCACATTATACTGTAACTATCGCTAGAACTATAATAATTATACTTATTATTCCCAATATTATCAATGTAACATGCATTATTACCCATATTATACTATAATTATCGCTAGAACTATAATAATTGTACTAATTACTCCCAATATTTTCAATATAGCATGCATTATTACACACATTATACTTTAATTATCGCTTGAACTATAATAATTATACTCATTACTCCCGATATTAGCAATATAACATCCATTATTACCTATATTATACAGTTGATATCTCTAGAACTATAATAATTATACCTATTACTCGAAATATTATCAATATAACGTGCATTATTACCGATATTATACCGTTAGTATCTCTAGAACTATAATAATTATACTCATTACTCCCAATATTATCAATATAACATGCATTATTACCCATATTATACAGTTGTTATCTCTAGATCTATAATAATTATACTTATTATTCCCAATATTATCAATATAACATGCATTATTACCCACATTATACAGTTATTATCGCTAGATCTATAATAATTATACTTATTATTCCCAATACTATCAATATAACGTGCATTATTACCCATATTATACTGTAATTATCGCTAGAAATATAATAATTATACTAATTACTCCCAATATTATCAATGTAGCATGCGTTATTACCCATATAATGCAGTTGTTATCTCTAGAACGAGAATAATTATACCTATTACTCGAAATATTATTAATATAACATGCATTATTACCCACAATATACAGTTATTATCGCTAGAACTATAATAATTATACTTATTACTCCAAATATTATCAATATAACATCCATTATTACCCATATTATACAGTTGTTATCTCTAGAACTATAATAATTATACTCATTAATCCCAATATTATCAATATAACATGCATTATTACCCACATTATACAGTTATTATCGCTAGAACTATAATAATTATACTTATTACTCCCAATATTATCAATATAACATGCACTATTACCCACATTATACTGTAATTATCGCTAGAACTATAATAATTATACTTATTATTCAAAATATTATGAGTATAACATGCATTATTACACATGTTATACAGTTATTATCGCTACATCTATAATAATTATACTTACTACTTTTATTATTATCAATATAACATGCATTATTACCCACATTATACAGTTATTATCGCTAGAACTATAATAATTATACTTATTACTCCCAATATTATCAATATAACATGCATTATTACCCACATTATACAGTTATTATCGCTAGAACTATAATAACTATACTTATTATTCCCAATATTATCAATATAACATGCATTATTACCCATATTATACAATTATTATCGCTACATCTATAATAATTATACTTACTGCTTTTATTATTATCAATATAACATGCATTATTACCCACATTATACAGTTATTATCGCTAGAACTATAATAAATATACTTACTACTCCTAATATTATCAATATAACATGCATTATTACACTCATTATACAGTCATTATCGCTAGAGCTATAATAATTATACTCATTACCCCCCATATTATCAATATAACATCCATTATTACCCATATTATACAGTTGTCATCTCTAGAACTATAATAATTATACCTAGTACTCGAAATATTATCAATATAACATGCATTATTACCCACATTATACAGTTATTATCGCTAGAACTATAATAATTATACCTATTATTCCCAATATATCAATATAACATGCATTATTACCCATATTATGGAGTTATTATCGCTAGAACTATAATAATTATACTTATTACTTTTATTATTATCAATATAACATGCACTATTACCCATATTATGCAGTTATTATCGCTCGAACTATAATAATTATACTTATTACTTTTATTATTATCAATATAACATAACACTATTACCCATATTATGCAGTCAGTAGCGCTAGAACTATAATAATTATACTTATTACTGCCAATATTATCAATATAACATGCACTATTACCCATATTATGCAGTTATTATCGCTAGAACTACAGTAATTATACTTATTACTCCCAATATTATCAATATAACATGCCTTATTACCCATATTATACTGTTACTATCGCCAGAACTATAATGAATATTCTTATTACTCCCAATGTTATCAATATAACATGCATTATTACCCACATTATACAGTTATTATCTCTAGAACTATAATAATTATACTCATTACTCCCAATATTATCAATGTAACATGCATTATTACCCACATTATACAGTTATTATCGCTAGAACTATAATAATTATACTTATTACTCCCAATATTATCAATATAACATGCATTATTACCCACATTATACTGTAATTATCGCTAGAACTATAATAATTATACTTATTATTCCCAATACTATCAATATAACGTGCATTATTACCCATATTATACTGTAATTATCGCTAGAAATATAATAATTATACTAATTACTCCCAATATTATCAATATAGCATGCGTTATTACCCATATTATACAGTTGTTATCTCTAGAACGAGAATAATTATACCTATTACTCAAAATATTATCAATATAACATGCATTATTACCCACAATATACAGTTATTATCGCTAGAACTATAATAATTATACTTATTACTCCAAATATTATCAATATAACATCCATTATTACCCATATTATACAGTTGTTATCTCTAGAACTATAATAATTATACTCATTAATCCCAATATTATCAATATAACATGCATTATTACCCACATTATACAGTTATTATCGCTAGAACTATAATAATTATATTTATTACTCCCAATATTATCAATATAACATGCATTATTACCCACATTACACAGTTATTATCGCTAAAACTGTAATAATTATACTCATTACTCCCAATATTATCAATATAACATGCATTATCACCTATATTATACAGTTGTTATCTCTAGAACTATAATAATTATACCTATTACTCGAAATATTATCAATATAACATGCATTATTACCCATATTATACCGTTAGTATCTCTAGAATTATAATAATTATACTCATTACTCCCAATATTATCAATATAACATGCATTATTACCCACATTATACTGTAATTATCGCTAGAACTATAATAATTTTACTTATTATTCCCAATACTATCAATATAACGTGCATTATTACCCATATTATACTGTAATTATCGCTAGAAATATAATAATTATACTAATTACTCCCAATATTATCAATGTAGCATGCGTTATTACCCATATAATGCAGTTGTTATCTCTAGAACGAGAATAATTATACCTATTACTCGAAATATTATTAATATAACATGCATTATTACCCACAATATGCAGTTATTATCGCTAGAACTATAATAATTATACTTATTACTCCAAATTTTATCAATATAACATCCATTATTACCCATATTATACAGTTGTTATCTCTAGAACTATAATAATTATACTCATTAATCCCAATATTATCAAAATAACATGCATTATTACCTACATTATACAGTTATTATCGCTAGAACTATAATAATTATACTTATTACTCCCAATATTATCAATATAACATGCACTATTACCCACAGTATACTGTAATTATCGCTAGAACTATAATAATTATACTTATTATTCAAAATATTATGAGTATAACATGCATTATTACACATGTTATACAGTTATTATCGCTACATCTATAATAATTATACTTACTACTTTTATTATTATCAATATAACATGCATTATTACCCACATTATACAGTTATTATCGCTAGAACTATAATAATTATACTTATTACTCCCAATATTATCAATATAACATGCATTATTACCCACATTATACAGTTATTATCGCTAGAACTATAATAACTATACTTATTATTCCCAATATTATCAATATAACATGCATTATTACCCATGTTATACAGTTATTATCGCTACATCTATAATAATTATACTCACTACTTTTATTATTATCAATATAACATGCATTATTACCCACATTATACTGTTATTATCGCTAGAACTATAATAACTATACTTATTATTCCCAATATTATCAATACAACATGCATTATTACCAATATTATACAATTATTATTGCTACATCTATAATAATTATACTTACTGCTTTTATTATTATCAATATAACATGCATTATTACCCACATTATACAGTAATTATCGCTAGAACTATAATAATTATACCTATTAAACCCAATATTATCAATATAACATGCATTATTACCCACAGTATATACTTATTCTCGCTAAATCTATAATAATTATACTTACTAATTTTATTATTATCAATATAACATGCATTATTACCCACATTATACAGTTATTATCGCTAGAATTATAATAATTATATTTATTACTCCCAATATTATCAATATAACATGCATTATTACCCACATTACACAGTTATTATCGCTAAAACTATAATAATTATACTCATTACTCCCAATATTATCAATATAACATGCATTATCACCCACATTATACTGTAATTATCGCTGGAACTATACTAATTATACTTATTATTCCCAATATTATCAATATAACATGCATTATTACCCATATTATACTGCAATTATCGCTAGAACTATATTAATTATACTAATTACTCCCAATATTATCAAGATAGCATGCATTATTACCCACATTATACTTTAATTATCGCTAGAACTATAATAATTTTACTCATTACTCCCGATATTATCAATATAACATCCATTATTACCCATATTATACAGTTGTTATCTCTAGAACGAGATTAATTATACCTATTACTCGAAATATTATCAATATAACATGCATTATTACCCACATTATACAGTTATTATCGCTAGAACTATAATAATTATACTCATTACTCCCGATATTATCAATATAACATCCATTATTACCTATATTATACAGTTGTTATCTCTAGAACTATAATAATTATACCTATTACTCGAAATATTATCAATATAACATGCATTATTACCCATATTATACCGTTAGTATCTCTAGAATTATAATAATTATACTCATTACTCCCAATATTATCAATATAACATGCATTATTACCCACATTATACTGTAATTATCGCTAGAACTATAATAATTATACTTATTATTCCCAATACTATCAATATAGCGTGCATTATTACCCATATTATACTGTAATTATCGCTAGAAATATAATAATTATACTAATTACTCCCAATATTATCAATATAGCATGCGTTATTACCCATATTATACAGTTGTTATCTCTAGAACGAGAATAATTATACCTATTACTCGAAATATTATCAATATAACATGCATTATTACCCACAATATACAGTTATTATCGCTAGAACTATAATAAATATACTTACTACTCCTAATATTATCAATATAACATGCATTATTACACTCATTATACAGTCATTATCGCTAGAACTATAATAATTATACTCATTACCCCCCATATTATCAATATAACATCCATTATTACCCATATTATACAGTTATTATCGCTAGAACTATAATAATTATACCTATTATTCCCAATATATCAATATAACATGCATTATTACCCATATTATGGAGTTATTATCGCTAGAACTATAATAATTATACTTATTACTTTTATTATTATCAATATAATATGCACTATTACCCATATTATGCAGTTATTATCGCTCGAACTATAATAATTATACTTATTACTTTTATTATTATCAATATAACATAACACTATTACCCATATTATGCAGTCATTAGCGCTAGAACTATAATAATTATACTTATTACTGCCAATATTATCAATATAACATGCACTATTACCCAAATTATGCAGTTATTATCGCTAGAACTACAGTAATTATACATATTACTCCCAATATTATCAATATAACATGCCTTATTACCCATATTATACTGTTACTATCGCCAGAACTATAATGAATATTCTTATTACTCCCAATGTTATCAATATAACATGCATTATTACCCACATTATACAGTTATTATCTCTAGAACTATAATAATTATACTCATTACTCCCAATATTATCAATGTAACATGCATTATTACCCACATTATACAGTTATTATCGCTAGAACTATAATAATTATACTTATTACTCCCAATATTATCAATATAACATGCATTATTACCCACAGTACACAGTTATTATCGCTAGAACTATAATAATTATACTTACTACTCCCAATATTATCAATATAACATGCATTATTACCCACATTACACAGTTATGATCGCTAGAACTATAATAATTATACTCATTACTCCCGATATTATCAATATAACATCCATTATTACCTATATTATACAGTTGTTATCTCTAGAACTATAATAATTATACCTATTACTCGAAATATTATCAATATAAAATGCATTATTACCCATATTATGCAGTTATTATTGCTAGAACTACAGTAATTATTCTTATCACTCCCTATATCATCAATATAACATGCATTATTACCCACATTATACTTTAATTATCGCTAGAACTATAATAATTATACTTATTACCCCAAATATTATCAATATAACATCCATTATTACCCATATTATGCAGTTGTTATCTCTACATCTATAATAATTATACTTATTACTCCCGATATTATCAATATAACATCCATTATTACCTATATTATACAGTTGTTATCTCTAGAACTATAATAATTATACCTATTACTCGAAATATTATCAATATAACATGCATTATTACCCATATTATACCGTTAGTATCTCTAGAACTGTAATAATTATACTCATTACTCCCAATATTATCAATATAACATGCATTATTACCCACATTATACTGTAATTATCGCTAGAACTATAATAATTATACTTATTATTCCCAATATTATCAATATAACATGCATTATTACCCATATTATACTGTAATTATCGCTAGAACTATAATAATTATACCTATTACTCGAAATATTATCAATATAACATGCATTATTACCCATATTATACTGTAATTATCGCTAGAACTATAATAATTATACTAATTACTCCCAATATCATCAATATAGCATGCATTATTACCCACATTATACTTTAATCATCGCTAGAACTAAAAGAATTATACTCATTACTCCCGATATTATCAATATAACATCCATTATTACCCATATTATACAGTTGTTATCTCTAGAACGAGAATAATTATACCTATTACTCGAAATATTATCAATATAACATGTATTATTACCCACAATATACAGTTATTATCGCTAGAACTACAATTATTATACTTATTACTCCCAATATTATCAATATAACATGCATTATTACCCATATTATGCAGTTATTATTGCTAGAACCACAGTAATTATTCCTATTACTCCCAATATCATCAATATAACATGCATTATTACCCACATTATACCTTAATTATCGCTAGAACTATAATAATTATACTTATTACTCCAAATATTATCAATATAACATCCATTATTACCCATATTATACAGTTGTTATCTCTAGAACTATAATAATTATACTAATTAATCCCAATATTATCAATATAACATGCATTATTACCCACATTATACAGTTATTATCGCTAGAACTACAGTAATTATACTTATTACTCCCAATATTATCAATATAACATGCCTTATTACCCATATTATACTGTTACTATCGCCAGAACTATAATGAATATTCTTATTACTCCCAATGTTATCAATATAACATGCATTATTACCCACATTATACAGTTATTATCTCTAGAACTATAATAATTATACTCATTACTCCCAATGTTATCAATGTAACATGCATTATTACCCACATTATACAGTTATTATCGCTAGAACTATAATAATTATACTTATTACTCCCAATATTATCAATATAACATGCATTATTACCCACAGTACACAGTTATTATCGCTAGAACTATAATAATTATACTTACTACTCCCAATATTATCAATATAACATGCATTATTACCCACATTACACAGTTATGATCGCTAGAACTATAGTAATTATACTCATTACTCCCGATATTATCAATATAACATCCATTATTACCTATATTATACAGTTGTTATCTCTAGAACTATAATAATTATACCTATTACTCGAAATATTATCAATATAACATGCATTATTACCCATATTATACCGTTAGTATCTCTAGAACTATAATAATTATACTCATTACTCCCAATATTATCAATATAACATGCATTATTACCCACATTATACAGTTATTATCGCTAGAACTATAATAACTATACTTATTATTCCCAATATTATCAACATAGCATGCATTATTACCAATATTATACAATTATTATTGCTACATCTATAATAATTATACTTACTGCTTTTATTATTATCAATATAACATGCATTATTACCCACATTATACAGTTATTATCGCTAGAACTATAATAATTATACCTATTACACCCAATATTATCAATATAACATGCATTATTACCCACATTATACACTTATTCTCGCTACATCTATAATAATTATACTTACTAATTTTATTATTATCAATATAACATGCATTATTACCCACATTATACAGTTATTATCGCTAGAACTATAATAATTATATTTATTACTCCCAATATTATCAATATAACATGCATTATTACCCATATTATACTGTAATTATCGCTATAACTATAATAATAATACTAATTACTCCCAATATTATCAATATAGCATGCATTATTACCCACATTATAATTTAATTATCGCTAGAACTATAATAATTATACTCATTACTCCCGATATTATCAATATAACATCCATTATTACCTATATTACACAGTTGTTATCTCTAGAACTATAATAATTATACCTATTACTCGAAATATTATCAATATAACATGCATTATTACCCATATTATACCGTTAGTATCTCTAGAATTATAATAATAATACTCATTACTCCCAATATTATCAATATAACATGCATTATTACCCACATTATACTGTAATTATCGCTAGAACTATAATAATTATACATATTATTCCCAATATTATCAATATAACATGCATTATTACCCACATTATACAGTTATTATCGCTAGAACTACAATAACTATACTTATTATTCCCAATATTATCAATATAACATCCATTATTACCTATATTATACAGTTGTTATCTCTAGAACTATAATAATTATACTTATTACTCCCAATATTATCAATATAACATGCATTATTACCCACAGTACACAGTTATTATCGCTAGAACTATAATAATTATACTTACTACTCCCAATATTATCAATATAACATGCATTATTACCCACATTACACAGTTATGATCGCTAGAACTATAATAATTATACTCATTACTCCCGATATTATCAATATAACATCCATTATTACCTATATTATACAGTTGTTATCTCTAGAACTATAATAATTATACCTATTACTCGAAATATTATCAATATAACATGCATTATTACCCATATTATACCGTTAGTATCTCTAGAACTATAATAATTATACTCATTACTCCCAATATTATCAATATAACATGCATTATTACCCACATTATACAGTTATTATCGCTAGAACTATAATAACTATACTTATTATTCCCAATATTATCAATATAGCATGCATTATTACCAATATTATACAATTATTATTGCTACATCTATAATAATTATACTTACTGCTTTTATTATTATCAATATAACATGCATTATTACCCACATTATACAGTTATTATCGCTAGAACTATAATAATTATACCTATTACACCCAATATTATCAATATAACATGCATTATTACCCACATTATACACTTATTCTCGCTACATCTATAATAATTATACTTACTAATTTTATTATTATCAATATAACATGCATTATTACCCACATTATACAGTTATTATCGCTAGAACTATAATAATTATATTTATTACTCCCAATATTATCAATATAACATGCATTATTACCCATATTATACTGTAATTATCGCTATAACTATAATAATTATACTAATTACTCCCAATATTATCAATATAGCATGCATTATTACCCACATTATAATTTAATTATCGCTAGAACTATAATAATTATACTCATTACTCCCGATATTATCAATATAACATCCATTATTACCTATATTACACAGTTGTTATCTCTAGAACTATAATAATTATACCTATTACTCGAAATATTATCAATATAACATGCATTATTACCCATATTATACCGTTAGTATCTCTAGAATTATAATAATAATACTCATTACTCCCAATATTATCAATATAACATGCATTATTACCCATATTATGCAGTTATTATTGCTAGAACTACAGTAATTATTCCTATTACTCCCAATATCATCAATATAACATGCATTATTACCCACATTATACTTTAATTATCGCTAGAACTATAATAATTATACTTATTACTCCAAATATTATCAATATAACATCCATTATTACCCATATTATACAGTTGTTATCTCTAGAACTATAGTAATTATACTAATTAATCCCAATATTATCAATATAACATGCATTATTACCCACATTATACAGTTATTATCGCTAGAACTTATAATAATTATACTTATTACTCGCAATATTATCAATATAACATGCACTATTACCCATAGTATACTGTAATTATCGCTAGAACTATAATAATTATACTTATTATTCCCAATATTATCAATATAACATGCATTATTACCCATGTTATACAGTTATTATCGCTACATCTATAATAATTATACTTACTACTTTTATTATTATCAATATAACATGCATTATTACCCACATTATACAGTTATTATCGCTAGAACTATAATAATTATACTTATTACTCCCAATATTATCAATATAACATGCATTATTACCCACATTATACAGTTATTATCGCTAGAACTATAATAACTATACTTATTATTCCCAATATTATCAATATAACATGCATTATTACCCATATTATACACTTATTCTCGCTACATCTATAATAATTATACTTACTAATTTTATTATTATCAATATAACATGCATTATTACCCACATTATACAGTTATTATCGCTAGAACTACAATTATTATACTTATTACTCCCAATATTATCAATATAACATGCATTATTACCCACATTATACTTTAATTATCGCTATAACTATAATAATTATACTTATTACTGCCAATATTATCAATATAACATGCATTATTGCCCACATTATACAGTTATTATCGCTAGAACTATAATAATTATACTTATTACTCCCAATATTATCAATATAACATGCATTATTACCCACATTATACAGTTATTATCGCTAGAACTATAATAACTATACTTATTATTCCCAATACTATCAATATAACATGCATTATTACCAATATTATACAATTATTATTGCTACATCTATAATAATTATACTTACTGCTTTTATTATTATCAATATAACATGCATTATTACCCACATTATACAGTTATTATCGCTAGAACTATAATAATTATACCTATTATACCCAATATTATCAATATAACATGCATTATTACCCACATTATACACTTATTCTCGCTAAATCTATAATAATTATACTTACTAATTTTATTATTATCAATATAACATGCATTATTACCCACATTATACAGTTATTATCGCTAGAACTATAATAATTATACTTATTACTCCCAATATTATCAATATAACATGCATTATTACCCACATTACACAGTTATTATCGCTAAAACTATAATAATTATACTCATTACTCCCAATATTATCAATATAACATGCATTATCACCCACATTATACTGTAATTATCGCTGGAACTATAATAATTATACTTATTGTTCCCAATATTATCAATATAACATGCATTATTACCCATATTATACTGTAATTATCGCTAGAACTATAATAATTATACTAATTACTCCCAATATTATCAAGATAGCATGCATTATTACCCACATTATACTTTAATTATCGCTAGAACTATAATAATTTTACTCATTACTCCCGATATTATCAATATAACATCCATTATTACCCATATTATACAGTTGTTATCTCTAGAACGAGAATAATTATACCTATTACTCGAAATATTATCAATATAACATGCATTATTACCCACATTATACAGTTATTATCGCTAGAACTATAATAATTATACTCATTACTCCCGATATTATCAATATAACATCCATTATTACCTATATTATACAGTTGTTATCTCTAGAACTATAATAATTATACCTATTACTCGAAATATTATCAATATAACATGCATTATTACCCATATTATACCGTTAGTATCTCTAGAATTATAATAATTATACTCATTACTCCCAATATTATCAATATAACATGCATTATTACCCACATTATACTGTAATTATCGCTAGAACTATAATAATTATACTTATTATTCCCAATACTATCAATATAGCATGCATTATTACCCACATTATACTTTAATTATCGCTAGAACTATAATAATTATACTAATTACTCCCAATATTATCAATATAGCATGCGTTATTACCCATATTATACAGTTGTTATCTCTAGAACGAGAATAATTATACCTATTACTCGAAATATTATCAATATAACATGC
Organism: Megachile leachella; assembly: GCA_963576845.1. Classification (NCBI taxonomy): domain Eukaryota; kingdom Metazoa; phylum Arthropoda; class Insecta; order Hymenoptera; family Megachilidae; genus Megachile; species Megachile leachella. Next base: position 172,923 of record CAUYWW010000171.1, read on the forward strand.
ATTATTACCCACAATATACAGTTATTATCGCTAGAACTATAATAATTATACTTATTTCTCCAAATATTATCAATATAACATCCATTATTACCCATATTATACAGTTGTTATCTCTAGAACTATAATAATTATACCTATTACTCGAAATATTATCAATATAACATGCATTATTACCCATATTATACCGTTAGTATCTCTAGAACTATAATAATTATACTCATTACTCCCAATATTATCAATATAACATGCATTATTACCCACATTATACTGTAATTATCGCTAGAACTATAATAATTATACTAATTACTCCCAATATTATCAATATAGCATGCATTATTACCCACATTATACTTTAATTATCGCTAGAACTATAATAATTATACTTATTACTCCAAATATTATCAATATAACATCCATTATTACCCATATTGTACAGTTGTTATCTCTAGAACTATAATAATTATACTAATTAATCCCAATATTATCAATATAACATGCATTATTACCCACATTATACAGTTATTATCGCTAGAACTACAATTATTATACTTATTACTCCCAATATTATCAATATAACATGCATTATTACCCACATTATACTGCAATTATCGCTAGAACTATAATAATTATACTTATTACTCCCAATATTATCAATATAACATGCATTATTACCCACATTATACAGTTATTATCGCTAGAACTATAATAACTATACTTATTATTCCCAATAATATCAATATAACATGCATTATTACCAATATTATACAATTATTATTGCTACATCTATAATAATTATACTTACTGCTTTTATTATTATCAATATAACATGCATTATTACCCACATTATACAGTTGTTATCGCTAGAACTATAATAATTATACCTATTATACCCAATATTATCAATATAACATGCATTATTACCCACATTATACACTTATTCTCGCTAAATCTATAATAATTATACTTACTAATTTTATTATTATCAATATAACATGCATTATTACCCACATTATACAGTTATTATCGCTAGAACTATAATAATTATATTTATTACTCCCAATATTATCAATATAACATGCATTATTACCCACATTACACAGTTATTATCGCTAAAACTATAATAATTATACTCATTACTCCCAATATTATCAATATAACATGCATTATCACCCACATTATACTGTAATTATCGCTGGAACTATAATAATTGTACTTATTATTCCCAATATTATCAATATAACATGCATTATTACCCATATTATACTGTAATTATCGCTAGAACTATAATAATTATACTAATTACTCCCAATATTATCAAGATAGCATGCATTATTACCCACATTATACTTTAATTATCGCTAGAACTATAATAATTTTACTCATTACTCCCGATATTATCAATATAACATCCATTATTACCCATATTATACAGTTGTTATCTCTAGAACGAGAATAATTATACCTATTACTCGAAATATTATCAATATAACATGCATTATTACCCATATTATACCGTTAGTATCTCTAGAATTATAATAATTATACTCATTACTCCCAATATTATCAATATAACATGAATTATTACCCACATTATACTGTAATTATCGCTAGAACTATAATAATTATACTTATTATTCCCAATACTATCAATATAACGTGCATTATTACCCATATTATACTGTAATTATCGCTAGAAATATAATAATTATACTAATTACTCCCAATATTATCAATATAGCATGCGTTATTACCCATATTATACAGTTGTTATCTCTAGAACGAGAATAATTATACCTATTACTCGAAATATTATCAATATAACATGCATTATTACCCACAATATACAGTTATTATCGCTAGAACTATAATAATTATACTTATTACTCCAAATATTATCAATATAACATCCATTATTACCCATATTATACAGTTGTTATCTCTAGAACTATAATAATTATACCTATTACTCGAAATATTATCAATATAACATGCATTATTACCCATATTATACCGTTAGTATCTCTAGAACTATAATAATTATACTTATTACTCCCAATATTATCAATATAACATGCATTATTACCCACATTACACAGTTATTATCGCTAGAACTATAATAATTATACTCATTACTCCCAATATTATCAATATGCCATGCATTATTACCCACATTATACAGTTATTATCTCTAGAACTATAATAATTATACTTATTACTCCCAATATTATCTATATAACATGCATTATTACCCACATTACACAGTTATTATCGCTAGAACTATAATAATTATACTCATTACTCCCAATATTATCAATATAACATGCATTATTACCCACATTATACTGTAACTATCGCTAGAACTATAATAATTATACTTATTATTCCCAATATTATCAATGTAACATGCATTATTACCCATATTATACTATAATTATCGCTAGAACTATAATAATTGTACTAATTACTCCCAATATTTTCAATATAGCATGCATTATTACACACATTATACTTTAATTATCGCTTGAACTATAATAATTATACTCATTACTCCCGATATTAGCAATATAACATCCATTATTACCTATATTATACAGTTGATATCTCTAGAACTATAATAATTATACCTATTACTCGAAATATTATCAATATAACGTGCATTATTACCGATATTATACCGTTAGTATCTCTAGAACTATAATAATTATACTCATTACTCCCAATATTATCAATATAACATGCATTATTACCCATATTATACAGTTGTTATCTCTAGATCTATAATAATTATACTTATTATTCCCAATATTATCAATATAACATGCATTATTACCCACATTATACAGTTATTATCGCTAGATCTATAATAATTATACTTATTTCTCCCGATATTATCAATATAACATCCATTATTACCTATATTATACAGTTGTTATCTCTAGAACTATAATAATTATACCTATTACTCGAAATATTATCAATATAAAATGCATTATTACCCATATTATGCAGTTATTATTGCTAGAACTACAGTAATTATTCTTATTACTCCCTATATCATCAATATAACATGCATTATTACCCACATTATACTTTAATTATCGCTAGAACTATAATAATTATACTTATTACCCCAAATATTATCAATATAACATCCATTATTACCCATATTATACAGTTGTTATCTCTAGATCTATAATAATTATACTTATTACTCCCGATATTATCAATATAACATCCATTATTACCTATATTATACAGTTGTTATCTCTAGAACTATAATAATTATACCTATTACTCGAAATATTATCAATATAACATGCATTATTACCCATATTATACCGTTAGTATCTCTAGAACTATAATAATTATACTCATTACTCCCAATATTATCAATATAACATGCATTATTACCCACATTATACTGTAATTATCTCTAGAAATATAATAATTATACCTATTACTCGAAATATTATCAATATAACATGCATTATTACCCATATTATACCGTTAGTATCTCTAGAACTATAATAATTATACTCATTACTCCCAATATTATCAATATAACATGCATTATTACCCACATTATACTGTAATTATCGCTAGAACTATAATAATTATACTTATTATTCCCAATATTATCAATATAACATGCATTATTACCCATATTATACAATTATTATCGCTACATCTATAATAATTATACTTACTGCTTTTATTATTATCAATATAACATGCATTATTACCCACATTATACAGTTATTATCGCTAGAACTATAATAATTATACTCATTACCCCCCATATTATCAATATAACATCCATTATTACCCATATTATACAGTTGTCATCTCTAGAACTATAATAATTATACCTAGTACTCGAAATATTATCAATATAACATGCATTATTACCCACATTATACAGTTATTATCGCTAGAACTATAATAATTATACCTATTATTCCCAATATATCAATATAACATGCATTATTACACTCATTATACAGTCATTATCGCTAGAACTATAATAATTATACTCATTACCCCCCATATTATCAATATAACATCCATTATTACCCATATTATACAGTTGTCATCTCTAGAACTATAATAATTATACCTAGTACTCGAAATATTATCAATATAACATGCATTATTACCCACATTATACAGTTATTATCGCTAGAACTATAATAATTATACCTATTATTCCCAATATATCAATATAACATGCATTATTACCCATATTATGGAGTTATTATCGCTAGAACTATAATAATTATACTTATTACTTTTATTATTATCAATATAACATGCACTATTACCCATATTATGCAGTTATTATCGCTCGAACTATAATAATTATACTTATTACTTTTATTATTATCAATATAACATAACACTATTACCCATATTATGCAGTCATTAGCGCTAGAACTATAATAATTATACTTATTACTCCAAATATTATCAATATAACATCCATTATTACCCATATTATACAGTTGTTATCTCTAGAACTATAATAATTATACCTATTACTCGAAATATTATCAATATAACATGCATTATTACCCATATTATACCGTTAGTATCTCTAGAACTATAATAATTATACTTATTACTCCCAATATTATCAATATAACATGCATTATTACCCACATTATACTGTAACTATCGCTAGAACTATAATAATTATACTCATTATTCCCAATATTATCAATATAACATGCATTATTACCCACATTACACAGTTATTATCGCTAGAACTATAATAATTATACTCATTACTCCCGATATTATCAATATAACATGCATTATTACCCACATTATACTGTAACTATCGCTAGAACTATAATAATTATACTTATTATTCCCAATATTATCATTGTAACATGCATTATTACCCATATTATACTATAATTATCGCTAGAACTATAATAATTATACTAATTACTCCCAATATTTTCAATACAGCATGCATTATTACACACATTATACTTTAATTATCGCTTGAACTATAATAATTATACTCATTACTCCCGATATTATCAATATAACATCCATTATTACCCATATTATACAGTTGTTATCTCTAGAACGAGAATAATTATACCTATTACTCGAAATATTATCAAAAATAACATGCATTATTACCCACATTATACAGTTATTATCGCTAGAACTACAATTATTATACTTATTACTCCCAATATTATCAATATAACATGCATTATTACCCCCATTATACAGTTATTATCTCTAGAACTATAATAATTATACTCATTATTCCCAATATTATCAATATAACATGCATTATTACCCACATTACACAGTTATTATCGCTAGAACTATAATAATTATACTCATTACTCCCGATATTATCAATATAACATCCATTATTACCTATATTATACAGTTGTTATCTCTAGAACTATAATAATTATACCTATTACTCGAAATATTATCAATATAACATGCATTATTACCCATATTATACCGTTAGTATCTCTAGAACTATAATAATTGTACTCATTACTCCCAATATTATCAATATAACATGCATTATTACCCACATTATACTGTAATTATCTCTAGAAATATAATAATTATACCTATTACTCGAAATATTATCAATACAACATGCATTATTACCCATATTATACCGTTAGTATCTCTAGAACTATAATAATTATACTCATTACTCCCAATATTATCAATATAACATGCATTATTACCCACAATATACAGTTATTATCGCTAGAACTATAATAATTATACTTATTACTCCAAATATTATCAATATAACATCCATTATTACCCATATTATACAGTTGTTATCTCTAGAACTATAATAATTATACCTATTACTCGAAATATTATCAATATAACATGCATTATTACCCATATTATACCGTTAGTATCTCTAGAACTATAATAATTATACTTATTACTCCCAATATTATCAATATAACATGCATTATTACCCACATTACACAGTTATTATCGCTAGAACTATAATAATTATACTCATTACTCCCAATATTATCAATATAACATGCATTATTACCCACATTATACAGTTATTATCTCTAGAACTATAATAATTATACTTATTACTCCCAATATTATCTATATAACATGCATTATTACCCACATTACACAGTTATTATCGCTAGAACTATAATAATTATACTCATTACTCCCAATATTATCAATATAACATGCATTATTACCCACATTATACTGTAACTATCGCTAGAACTATAATAATTATACTTATTATTCCCAATATTATCAATGTAACATGCATTATTACCCATATTATACTATAATTATCGCTAGAACTATAATAATTGTACTAATTACTCCCAATATTTTCAATATAGCATGCATTATTACACACATTATACTTTAATTATCGCTTGAACTATAATAATTATACTCATTACTCCCGATATTAGCAATATAACATCCATTATTACCTATATTATACAGTTGATATCTCTAGAACTATAATAATTATACCTATTACTCGAAATATTATCAATATAACGTGCATTATTACCGATATTATACCGTTAGTATCTCTAGAACTATAATAATTATACTCATTACTCCCAATATTATCAATATAACATGCATTATTACCCATATTATACAGTTGTTATCTCTAGATCTATAATAATTATACTTATTATTCCCAATATTATCAATATAACATGCATTATTACCCACATTATACAGTTATTATCGCTAGATCTATAATAATTATACTTATTATTCCCAATACTATCAATATAACGTGCATTATTACCCATATTATACTGTAATTATCGCTAGAAATATAATAATTATACTAATTACTCCCAATATTATCAATGTAGCATGCGTTATTACCCATATAATGCAGTTGTTATCTCTAGAACGAGAATAATTATACCTATTACTCGAAATATTATTAATATAACATGCATTATTACCCACAATATACAGTTATTATCGCTAGAACTATAATAATTATACTTATTACTCCAAATATTATCAATATAACATCCATTATTACCCATATTATACAGTTGTTATCTCTAGAACTATAATAATTATACTCATTAATCCCAATATTATCAATATAACATGCATTATTACCCACATTATACAGTTATTATCGCTAGAACTATAATAATTATACTTATTACTCCCAATATTATCAATATAACATGCACTATTACCCACATTATACTGTAATTATCGCTAGAACTATAATAATTATACTTATTATTCAAAATATTATGAGTATAACATGCATTATTACACATGTTATACAGTTATTATCGCTACATCTATAATAATTATACTTACTACTTTTATTATTATCAATATAACATGCATTATTACCCACATTATACAGTTATTATCGCTAGAACTATAATAATTATACTTATTACTCCCAATATTATCAATATAACATGCATTATTACCCACATTATACAGTTATTATCGCTAGAACTATAATAACTATACTTATTATTCCCAATATTATCAATATAACATGCATTATTACCCATATTATACAATTATTATCGCTACATCTATAATAATTATACTTACTGCTTTTATTATTATCAATATAACATGCATTATTACCCACATTATACAGTTATTATCGCTAGAACTATAATAAATATACTTACTACTCCTAATATTATCAATATAACATGCATTATTACACTCATTATACAGTCATTATCGCTAGAGCTATAATAATTATACTCATTACCCCCCATATTATCAATATAACATCCATTATTACCCATATTATACAGTTGTCATCTCTAGAACTATAATAATTATACCTAGTACTCGAAATATTATCAATATAACATGCATTATTACCCACATTATACAGTTATTATCGCTAGAACTATAATAATTATACCTATTATTCCCAATATATCAATATAACATGCATTATTACCCATATTATGGAGTTATTATCGCTAGAACTATAATAATTATACTTATTACTTTTATTATTATCAATATAACATGCACTATTACCCATATTATGCAGTTATTATCGCTCGAACTATAATAATTATACTTATTACTTTTATTATTATCAATATAACATAACACTATTACCCATATTATGCAGTCAGTAGCGCTAGAACTATAATAATTATACTTATTACTGCCAATATTATCAATATAACATGCACTATTACCCATATTATGCAGTTATTATCGCTAGAACTACAGTAATTATACTTATTACTCCCAATATTATCAATATAACATGCCTTATTACCCATATTATACTGTTACTATCGCCAGAACTATAATAATTATACTTATTATTCCCAATACTATCAATATAACGTGCATTATTACCCATATTATACTGTAATTATCGCTAGAAATATAATAATTATACTAATTACTCCCAATATTATCAATATAGCATGCGTTATTACCCATATTATACAGTTGTTATCTCTAGAACGAGAATAATTATACCTATTACTCAAAATATTATCAATATAACATGCATTATTACCCACAATATACAGTTATTATCGCTAGAACTATAATAATTATACTTATTACTCCAAATATTATCAATATAACATCCATTATTACCCATATTATACAGTTGTTATCTCTAGAACTATAATAATTATACTCATTAATCCCAATATTATCAATATAACATGCATTATTACCCACATTATACAGTTATTATCGCTAGAACTATAATAATTATATTTATTACTCCCAATATTATCAATATAACATGCATTATTACCCACATTACACAGTTATTATCGCTAAAACTATAATAATTATACTCATTACTCCCAATATTATCAATATAACATGCATTATCACCTATATTATACAGTTGTTATCTCTAGAACTATAATAATTATACCTATTACTCGAAATATTATCAATATAACATGCATTATTACCCATATTATACCGTTAGTATCTCTAGAATTATAATAATTATACTCATTACTCCCAATATTATCAATATAACATGCATTATTACCCACATTATACTGTAATTATCGCTAGAACTATAATAATTTTACTTATTATTCCCAATACTATCAATATAACGTGCATTATTACCCATATTATACTGTAATTATCGCTAGAAATATAATAATTATACTAATTACTCCCAATATTATCAATGTAGCATGCGTTATTACCCATATAATGCAGTTGTTATCTCTAGAACGAGAATAATTATACCTATTACTCGAAATATTATTAATATAACATGCATTATTACCCACAATATGCAGTTATTATCGCTAGAACTATAATAATTATACTTATTACTCCAAATTTTATCAATATAACATCCATTATTACCCATATTATACAGTTGTTATCTCTAGAACTATAATAATTATACTCATTAATCCCAATATTATCAATATAACATGCATTATTACCTACATTATACAGTTATTATCGCTAGAACTATAATAATTATACTTATTACTCCCAATATTATCAATATAACATGCACTATTACCCACAGTATACTGTAATTATCGCTAGAACTATAATAATTATACTTATTATTCAAAATATTATGAGTATAACATGCATTATTACACATGTTATACAGTTATTATCGCTACATCTATAATAATTATACTTACTACTTTTATTATTATCAATATAACATGCATTATTACCCACATTATACAGTTATTATCGCTAGAACTATAATAATTATACTTATTACTCCCAATATTATCAATATAACATGCATTATTACCCACATTATACAGTTATTATCGCTAGAACTATAATAACTATACTTATTATTCCCAATATTATCAATATAACATGCATTATTACCCATGTTATACAGTTATTATCGCTACATCTATAATAATTATACTCACTACTTTTATTATTATCAATATAACATGCATTATTACCCACATTATACTGTTATTATCGCTAGAACTATAATAACTATACTTATTATTCCCAATATTATCAATACAACATGCATTATTACCAATATTATACAATTATTATTGCTACATCTATAATAATTATACTTACTGCTTTTATTATTATCAATATAACATGCATTATTACCCACATTATACAGTAATTATCGCTAGAACTATAATAATTATACCTATTAAACCCAATATTATCAATATAACATGCATTATTACCCACAGTATATACTTATTCTCGCTAAATCTATAATAATTATACTTACTAATTTTATTATTATCAATATAACATGCATTATTACCCACATTATACAGTTATTATCGCTAGAATTATAATAATTATATTTATTACTCCCAATATTATCAATATAACATGCATTATTACCCACATTACACAGTTATTATCGCTAAAACTATAATAATTATACTCATTACTCCCAATATTATCAATATAACATGCATTATCACCCACAATATACTGTAATTATCGCTGGAACTATACTAATTATACTTATTATTCCCAATATTATCAATATAACATGCATTATTACCCATATTATACTGCAATTATCGCTAGAACTATATTAATTATACTAATTACTCCCAATATTATCAAGATAGCATGCATTATTACCCACATTATACTTTAATTATCGCTAGAACTATAATAATTTTACTCATTACTCCCGATATTATCAATATAACATCCATTATTACCCATATTATACAGTTGTTATCTCTAGAACGAGATTAATTATACCTATTACTCGAAATATTATCAATATAACATGCATTATTACCCACATTATACAGTTATTATCGCTAGAACTATAATAATTATACTCATTACTCCCGATATTATCAATATAACATCCATTATTACCTATATTATACAGTTGTTATCTCTAGAACTATAATAATTATACCTATTACTCGAAATATTATCAATATAACATGCATTATTACCCATATTATACCGTTAGTCTCTCTAGAATTATAATAATTATACTCATTACTCCCAATATTATCAATATAACATGCATTATTACCCACATTATACTGTAATTATCGCTAGAACTATAATAATTATACTTATTATTCCCAATACTATCAATATAGCGTGCATTATTACCCATATTATACTGTAATTATCGGTAGAAATATAATAATTATACTAATTACTCCCAATATTATCAATATAGCATGCGTTATTACCCATATTATACAGTTGTTATCTCTAGAACGAGAATAATTATACCTATTACTCGAAATATTATCAATATAACATGCATTATTACCCACAATATACAGTTATTATCGCTAGAACTATAATAATTATACTTATTACTCCCAATATTATCAATATAACATGCACTATTACGCACATTATACTGTAATTATCGCTAGAACTATAATAATTATACTTATTATTCAAAATATTATGAGTATAACATGCATTATTACACATGTTATACAGTTATTATCGCTACATCTATAATAATTATACTTACTACTTTTATTATTATCAATATAACATGCATTATTACCCACATTATACAGTTATTATCGCTAGAACTATAATAACTATACTTATTATTCCCAATATTATCAATATAACATGCATTATTACCCATATTATACAATTATTATCGCTACATCTATAATAATTATACTTACTGCTTTTATTATTATCAATATAACATGCATTATTACCCACATTATACAGTTATTATCGCTAGAACTATAATAAATATACTTACTACTCCTAATATTATCAATATAACATGCATTATTACACTCATTATACAGTCATTATCGCTAGAACTATAATAATTATACTCATTACCCCCCATATTATCAATATAACATCCATTATTACCCATATTATACAGTTGTCATCTCTAGAACTATAATAATTATACCTAGTACTCGAAATATTATCAATATAACATGCATTATTACCCACATTATACAGTTATTATCGCTAGAACTATAATAATTATACCTATTATTCCCAATATATCAATATAACATGCATTATTACCCATATTATGGAGTTATTATCGCTAGAACTATAATAATTATACTTATTACTTTTATTATTATCAATATAACATGCACTATTACCCATATTATGCAGTTATTATCGCTCGAACTATAATAATTATACTTATTACTTTTATTATTATCAATATAACATAACACTATTACCCATATTATGCAGTCATTAGCGCTAGAACTATAATAATTATACTTATTACTGCCAATATTATCAATATAACATGCACTATTACCCAAATTATGCAGTTATTATCGCTAGAACTACAGTAATTATTCTTATCACTCCCTATATCATCAATATAACATGCATTATTACCCACATTATACTTTAATTATCGCTAGAACTATAATAATTATACTTATTATTCCCAATACTATCAATATAGCGTGCATTATTACCCATATTATACTGTAATTATCGCTAGAAATATAATAATTATACTAATTACTCCCAATATTATCAATATAACATGCCTTATTACCCATATTATACTGTTACTATCGCCAGAACTATAATGAATATTCTTATTACTCCCAATGTTATCAATATAACATGCATTATTACCCACATTATACAGTTATTATCGCTAGAACTATAATAATTATACTTATTACTCCCAATATTATCAATATAACATGTATTATTACCCACAGTACACAGTTATTATCGCTAGAACTATAATAATTATACTTACTACTCCCAATATTATCAATATAACATGCATTATTACCCACATTACACAGTTATGATCGCTAGAACTATAATAATTATACTCATTACTCCCGATATTATCAATATAACATCCATTATTACCTATATTATACAGTTGTTATCTCTAGAACTATAATAATTATACCTATTACTCGAAATATTATCAATATAAAATGCATTATTACCCATATTATGCAGTTATTATTGCTAGAACTACAGTAATTATTCTTATCACTCCCTATATCATCAATATAACATGCATTATTACCCACATTATACTTTAATTATCGCTAGAACTATAATAATTATACTTATTACCCCAAATATTATCAATATAACATCCATTATTACCCATATTATGCAGTTGTTATCTCTAGATCTATAATAATTATACTTATTACTCCCGATATTATCAATATAACATCCATTATTACCTATATTATACAGTTGTTATCTCTAGAACTATAATAATTATACCTATTACTCGAAATATTATCAATATAACATGCATTATTACCCATATTATACCGTTAGTATCTCTAGAACTGTAATAATTATACTCATTACTCCCAATATTATCAATATAACATGCATTATTACCCACATTATACTGTAATTATCGCTAGAACTATAATAATTATACTTATTATTCCCAATATTATCAATATAACATGCATTATTACCCATATTATACTGTAATTATCGCTAGAACTATAATAATTATACCTATTACTCGAAATATTATCAATATAACATGCATTATTACCCATATTATACTGTAATTATCGCTAGAACTATAATAATTATACTAATTACTCCCAATATCATCAATATAGCATGCATTATTGCCCACATTATACTTTAATCATCGCTAGAACTAAAAGAATTATACTCATTACTCCCGATATTATCAATATAACATCCATTATTACCCATATTATACAGTTGTTATCTCTAGAACGAGAATAATTATACCTATTACTCGAAATATTATCAATATAACATGTATTATTACCCACAATATACGGTTATTATCGCTAGAACTACAATTATTATACTTATTACTCCCAATATTATCAATATAACATGCATTATTACCCATATTATGCAGTTATTATTGCTAGAACCACAGTAATTATTCCTATTACTCCCAATATCATCAATATAACATGCATTATTACCCACATTATACTTTAATTATCGCTAGAACTATAATAATTATACTTATTACTCCAAATATTATCAATATAACATCCATTATTACCCATATTATACAGTTGTTATCTCTAGAACTATAATAATTATACTAATTAATCCCAATATTATCAATATAACATGCATTATTACCCACATTATACAGTTATTATCGCTAGAACTACAATTATTATACTTATTACTCCCAATATTATCAATATAACATGCATTATTACCCACATTATACAGTTATTATCGCTAGAACTATAATAATTATACTTATTACTCCCAATATTATCAAAATAACATGCATTATTACCCACATTATACACTTATTCTCGCTAAATCTATAATAATTATACTCATTACTCCCAATATTATCAATATAACATGCATTATCACCCACATTATACTGTAATTATCGCTAGAACTATAATAATTATACCTATTACTCGAAATATTATCAATATAACATGCATTATTACCCATATTATACTGTAATTATCCCTAGCACTATAATAATTATACTAATTACTCCCAATATTATCAATATAGCATGCATTATTACCCACATTATACTTTAATCATCGCTAGAACTAAAAGAATTATACTCATTACTCCCGATATTATCAATATAACATCCATTATTACCCATATTATACAGTTGTTATCTCTAGAACGAGAATAATTATACCTATTACTCGAAATATTATCAATATAACATGTATTATTACCCACAATATACAGTTATTATCGCTAGAACTACAATTATTATACTTATTACTCCCAATATTATCAATATAACATGCATTATTACCCATATTATGCAGTTATTATTGCTAGAACCACAGTAATTATTCCTATTACTCCCAATATCATCAATATAACATGCATTATTACCCACATTATACTTTAATTATCGCTAGAACTATAATAATTATACTTATTACTCCAAATATTATCAATATAACATCCATTATTACCCATATTATACAGTTGTTATCTCTAGAACTATAATAATTATACTAATTAATCCCAATATTATCAATATAACATGCATTATTACCCACATTATACAGTTATTATCGCTAGCACTACAATTATTATACTTATTACTCCCAATACTATCAATATAACATGCATTATTACCCACATTATACAGTTATTATCGCTAGAACTATAATAATTATACTTATTACTCCCAATATTATCAAAATAACATGCATTATTACCCACATTATACACTTATTCTCGCTAAATCTATAATAATTATACTTACTAATTTTATTATTATCAATATAACATGCATTATTACCCACATTATACAGTTATTATCGCTAGAACTATAATAATTATACCTATTATTCCCAATATATCAATATAACATGCATTATTACCCATATTATGGAGTTATTATCGCTAGAACTATAATAATTATACTTATTACTTTTATTATTATCAATATAACATGCACTATTACCCATATTATGCAGTTATTATCGCTCGAACTATAATAATTATACTTATTACTTTTATTATTATCAATATAACATAACACTATTACCCATATTATGCAGTCATTAGCGCTAGAACTATAATAATTATACTTATTACTGCCAATATTATCAATATAACATGCACTATTACCCATATTATGCAGTTATTATCGCTAGAACTACAGTAATTATACTTATTACTCCCAATATTATCAATATAACATGCCTTATTACCCATATTATACTGTTACTATCGCCAGAACTATAATGAATATTCTTATTACTCCCAATGTTATCAATATAACATGCATTATTACCCACATTATACAGTTATTATCTCTAGAACTATAATAATTATACTCATTACTCCCAATGTTATCAATGTAACATGCATTATTACCCACATTATACAGTTATTATCGCTAGAACTATAATAATTATACTTATTACTCCCAATATTATCAATATAACATGCATTATTACCCACAGTACACAGTTATTATCGCTAGAACTATAATAATTATACTTACTACTCCCAATATTATCAATATAACATGCATTTTTACCCACATTACACAGTTATGATCGCTAGAACTATAGTAATTATACTCATTACTCCCGATATTATCAATATAACATCCATTATTACCTATATTATACAGTTGTTATCTCTAGAACTATAATAATTATACCTATTACTCGAAATATTATCAATATAACATGCATTATTACCCATATTATACCGTTAGTATCTCTAGAACTATAATAATTATACTCATTACTCCCAATATTATCAATATAACATGCATTATTACCCACATTATACAGTTATTATCGCTAGAACTATAATAACTATACTTATTATTCCCAATATTATCAACATAGCATGCATTATTACCAATATTATACAATTATTATTGCTACATCTATAATAATTATACTTACTGCTTTTATTATTATCAATATAACATGCATTATTACCCACATTATACAGTTATTATCGCTAGAACTATAATAATTATACCTATTACACCCAATATTATCAATATAACATGCATTATTACCCACATTATACACTTATTCTCGCTACATCTATAATAATTATACTTACTAATTTTATTATTATCAATATAACATGCATTATTACCCACATTATACAGTTATTATCGCTAGAACTATAATAATTATATTTATTACTCCCAATATTATCAATATAACATGCATTATTACCCATATTATACTGTAATTATCGCTATAACTATAATAATTATACTAATTACTCCCAATATTATCAATATAGCATGCATTATTACCCACATTATAATTTAATTATCGCTAGAACTATAATAATTATACTCATTACTCCCGATATTATCAATATAACATCCATTATTACCTATATTACACAGTTGTTATCTCTAGAACTATAATAATTATACCTATTACTCGAAATATTATCAATATAACATGCATTATTACCCATATTATACCGTTAGTATCTCTAGAATTATAATAATAATACTCATTACTCCCAATATTATCAATATAACATGCATTATTACCCACATTATACTGTAATTATCGCTAGAACTATAATAATTATACTTATTATTCCCAATATTATCAATATAACATGCATTATTACCCACATTATACAGTTATTATCGCTAGAACTATAATAATTATACTTATTACTCCCAATATTATCAATATAACATGCATTATTACCCACATTATACAGTTATTATCGCTAGAACTACAATAACTATACTTATTATTCCCAATATTATCAATATAACATCCATTATTAGCTATATTATACAGTTGTTATCTCTAGAACTATAATAATTATACTTATTACTCCCAATATTATCAATATAACATGCATTATTACCCACAGTACACAGTTATTATCGCTAGAACTATAATAATTATACTTACTACTCCCAATATTATCAATATAACATGCATTATTACCCACATTACACAGTTATGATCGCTAGAACTATAATAATTATACTCATTACTCCCGATATTATCAATATAACATCCATTATTACCTATATTATACAGTTGTTATCTCTAGAACTATAATAATTATACCTATTACTCGAAATATTATCAATATAACATGCATTATTACCCATATTATACCGTTAGTATCTCTAGAACTATAATAATTATACTCATTACTCCCAATATTATCAATATAACATGCATTATTACCCACATTATACAGTTATTATCGCTAGAAC
This sequence comes from Megachile leachella, assembly GCA_963576845.1. Lineage (NCBI taxonomy): Eukaryota > Metazoa > Arthropoda > Insecta > Hymenoptera > Megachilidae > Megachile > Megachile leachella. Next base: position 190,639 of record CAUYWW010000171.1, read on the forward strand.
TATAATAACTATACTTATTATTCCCAATATTATCAATATAGCATGCATTATTACCAATATTATACAATTATTATTGCTACATCTATAATAATTATACTTACTGCTTTTATTATTATCAATATAACATGCATTATTACCCACATTATACAGTTATTATCGCTAGAACTATAATAATTATACCTATTACACCCAATATTATCAATATAACATGCATTATTACCCACATTATACACTTATTCTCGCTACATCTATAATAATTATACTTACTAATTTTATTATTATCAATATAACATGCATTATTACCCACATTATACAGTTATTATCGCTAGAACTATAATAATTATATTTATTACTCCCAATATTATCAATATAACATGCATTATTACCCATATTATACTGTAATTATCGCTATAACTATAATAATTATACTAATTACTCCCAATATTATCAATATAGCATGCATTATTACCCACATTATAATTTAATTATCGCTAGAACTATAATAATTATACTCATTACTCCCGATATTATCAATATAACATCCATTATTACCTATATTACACAGTTGTTATCTCTAGAACTATAATAATTATACCTATTACTCGAAATATTATGAATATAACATGCATTATTACCCATATTATACCGTCAGTATCTCTAGAATTATAATAATAATACTCATTACTCCCAATATTATCAATATAACATGCATTATTACCCACATTATACTGTAATTATCGCTAGAACTATAATAATTATACTTATTATTCCCAATATTATCAATATAACATGCATTATTACCCACATTATACTTTAATTATCGCTAGAACTATAATAATTATACTTATTACTCCCTATATTATCAATATAACATGCATTATTACCCACATTATACAGTTATTATCGCTAGAACTATAAGAATTATACTTATTACTCCCAATATTATCAATATAACATGCATTATTACCCACATTATACAGTTATTATCGCTAGAACTACAATAACTATACTTATTATTCCCAATATTATCAATATAACATGCATTATTACCAATATTATACAATTATTATTGCTACATCTATAATAATTATACTTACTGCTTTTATTATTATCAATATAACATGCATTATTACCCACATTATACAGTTATTATCGCTAGAACTATAATAATTATACCTATTATACCCAATATTATCAATATAACATGCATTATCACCCACATTATACTGTAATTATCGCTGGAACTATAATAATTATACTTATTATTCCCAATATTATCAATATAACAAGCATTATTACCCATATTATACTGTAATTATCGCTAGAACTATAATAATTATACTTATTATTCCCAATATTATCAATATAACATGCATTATTACCCATATTATACTGTAATTATCGCTAGAACTATAATAATTATACTAATTACTCCCAATATTATCACTATAGCATGCATTATTACCCACATTATAATTTAATTATCGCTAGAACTATAATAATTATACTCATTACTCCCGATATTATCAATATAACATCCATTATTACCTATATTATACAGTTGTTATCTCTAGAACTATAATAATTATACCTATTACTCGAAATATTATCAATATAACATGCATTATTACCCATATTATACCGTTAGTATCTCTAGAATTATAATAATTATACTCATTACTCCCAATATTATCAATATAACATGCATTATTACCCACATTATACTGTAATTATCGCTAGAACTATAATAATTATACTTATTATTCCCAATACTATCAATATAACGTGCATTATTACCCATATTATACTGTAATTATCGCTAGAACTATAATAATTATACTAATTACTCCCAATATTATCAATATAGCATGCATTATTACCCATATTATACAGTTGTTATCTCTAGAACGAGAATAATTATACCTATTACTCGAAATATTATCAATATAACATGCATTATTACCCACAATATACAGTTATTATCGCTAGAACTACAATTATTATACTTATTACTCCCAATATTATCAATATAACATGCATTATTACCCATATTATACAGTCATTATCGCTAGAACTATAATAATTATACCTATTATACCCAATATTATCAATATAACATGCATTATCACCCACATTATACTGTAATTATCGCTGGAACTATAATAATTATACTTATTATTCCCAATATTATCAATATAACAAGCATTATTACCCATATTATACTGTAATTATCGCTAGAACTATAATAATTATACTTATTATTCCCAATATTATCAATATAACATGCATTATTACCCATATTATACTGTAATTATCGCTAGAACTATAATAATTATACTAATTACTCCCAATATTATCACTATAGCATGCATTATTACCCACATTATAATTTAATTATCGCTAGAACTATAATAATTATACTCATTACTCCCGATATTATCAATATAACATCCATTATTACCTATATTATACAGTTGTTATCTCTAGAACTATAATAATTATACCTATTACTCGAAATATTATCAATATAACATGCATTATTACCCATATTATACCGTTAGTATCTCTAGAATTATAATAATTATACTCATTACTCCCAATATTATCAATATAACATGCATTATTACCCACATTATACTGTAATTATCGCTAGAACTATAATAATTATACTTATTATTCCCAATACTATCAATATAACGTGCATTATTACCCATATTATACTGTAATTATCGCTAGAACTATAATAATTATACTAATTACTCCCAATATTATCAATATAGCATGCATTATTACCCATATTATACAGTTGTTATCTCTAGAACGAGAATAATTATACCTATTACTCGAAATATTATCAATATAACATGCATTATTACCCACAATATACAGTTATTATCGCTAGAACTACAATTATTATACTTATTACTCCCAATATTATCAATATAACATGCATTATTACCCATATTATACAGTCATTATCGCTAGAACTATAATAATTATACTTATTACTCCCAATATTATCAATATAACATGCATTATTACCCACATTATACTTTAATTATTGCTAGAACTATAATAATTATACTTATTACTCCCAATATTATCAATATAACATCCATTATTACCCATATTATACAGTTGTTATCGCTAGAACTATAATAATTATACTTATTACTCCCAATATTATCAATATAACATGCACTATTACCCACATTATACAGTTATTATCGCTAGAACTATAATAACTATACTTATTATTCCCAATATTATCAATATAACATGCATTATCACCCACATTATACTGTAATTATCGCTGGAACTATAATAATTATACTTATTATTCCCAATATTATCAATATAACAAGCATTATTACCCATATTATACTGTAATTATCGCTAGAACTATAATAATTATACTTATTATTCCCAATATTATCAATATAACATGCATTATTACCCATATTATACTGTAATTATCGCTAGAACTATAATAATTATACTAATTACTCCCAATATTATCACTATAGCATGCATTATTACCCACATTATAATTTAATTATCGCTAGAACTATAATAATTATACTCATTACTCCCGATATTATCAATATAACATCCATTATTACCTATATTATACAGTTGTTATCTCTAGAACTATAATAATTATACCTATTACTCGAAATATTATCAATATAACATGCATTATTACCCATATTATACCGTTAGTATCTCTAGAATTATAATAATTATACTCATTACTCCCAATATTATCAATATAACATGCATTATTGCCCACATTATACTGTAATTATCGCTAGAACTATAATAATTATACTTATTATTCCCAATACTATCAATATGACGTGCATTATTACCCATATTATACTGTAATTATCGCTAGAACTATAATAATTATACTAATTACTCCCAATATTATCAATATAGCATGCATTATTACCCATATTATACAGTTGTTATCTCTAGAACGAGAATAATTATACCTATTACTCGAAATATTATCAATATAACATGCATTATTACCCACAATATACAGTTATTATCGCTAGAACTACAATTATTATACTTATTACTCCCAATATTATCAATATAACATGCATTATTACCCATATTATACAGTCATTATCGCTAGAACTATAATAATTATACTTATTACTCCCAATATTATCAATATAACATGCATTATTACCCACATTATACTTTAATTATTGCTAGAACTATAATAATTATACTTATTACTCCAAATATTATCAATATAACATCCATTATTACCCATATTATACAGTTGTTATCTCTAGAACTATAATAATTATACTCATTAATCCCAATATTATCAATATAACATGCATTATTACCCACATTATACAGTTATTATCGCTAGAACTATAATAATTATACTTGTTACTCCCAATATTATCAATATAACATGCATTATTACCCACATTATACAGTTATTATCGCTAGAACTATAATAACTATACTTATTATTCCCAATATTATCAATATAACATGCATTATTACCCATATTATACACTTATTCTCGCTACATCTATAATAATTATACTTACTAATTTTATTATTATCAATATAACATGCATTATTACCCACATTATACAGTTATTATCGCTAGAACTACAATTATTATACTTATTACTCCCAATATTATCAATATAACATGCATTATTACCAACATTATACTTTAATTATCGCTAGAACTATAATAATTATACTTATTACTCCCAATATTATCAATATAACATGCATTATTACCCACATTATACAGTTATTATCGCTAGAACTATAATAATTATACTCATTACTCCCAATATTTTCAATATAACATGCATTATCACCCACATTATACTGTAATTATCGCTGGAACTATAATAATTATACTTATTATTCCCAATATTATCAATATAACATCCATTATTACCCATATTATACAGTTGTCATCTCTAGAACTATAATAATTATACCTAGTACTCGAAATATTATCAATATAACATGCATTATTACCCACATTATACAGTTATTATCGCTAGAACTATAATAATTATACCTATTATTCCCAATATATCAATATAACATGCATTATTACCCATATTATGGAGTTATTATCGCTAGAACTATAATAATTATACTCATTACTCCCAATATTATCAATGTAACATGCATTATTACCCACATTATACAGTTATTATCTCTAGAACTATAATAATTATACTCATTACTCCCAATATTATCAATGTAACATGCATTATTACCCACATTATACAGTTATTATCGCTAGAACTATAATAATTATACTTATTACTCCCAATATTATCAATATAACATGCATTATTACCCACAGTACACAGTTATTATCGCTAGAACTATAATAATTATACTTACTACTCCCAATATTATCAATATAACATGCATTATTACCCACATTACACAGTTATGATCGCTAGAACTATAATAATTATACTCATTACTCCCGATATTATCAATATAACATCCATTATTACCTATATTATACAGTTGTTATCTCTAGAACTATAATAATTATACCTATTACTCGAAATATTATCAATATAACATGCATCATTACCCATATTATACCGTTAGTATCTCTAGAACTATAATAATTATACTCATTACTCCCAATATTATCAATATAACATGCATTATTACCCACATTATACAGTTATTATCGCTAGAACTATAATAATTATACTCATTACCCCCCATATTATCAATATAACATCCATTATTACCCATATTATACAGTTGTCATCTCTAGAACTATAATAATTATACCTAGTACTCGAAATATTATCAATATAACATGCATTATTACCCACATTATACAGTTATTATCGCTAGAACTATAATAATTATACCTATTATTCCCAATATATCAATATAACATGCATTATTACACTCATTATACAGTCATTATCGCTAGAACTATAATAATTATACTCATTACCCCCCATATTATCAATATAACATCCATTATTACCCATATTATACAGTTGTCATCTCTAGAACTATAATAATTATACCTAGTACTCGAAATATTATCAATATAACATGCATTATTACCCACATTATACAGTTATTATCGCTAGAACTATAATAATTATACCTATTATTCCCAATATATCAATATAACATGCATTATTACCCATATTATGGAGTTATTATCGCTAGAACTATAATAATTATACTTATTACTTTTATTATTATCAATATAACATGCACTATTACCCATATTATGCAGTTATTATCGCTCGAACTATAATAATTATACTTATTACTTTTATTATTATCAATATAACATAACACTATTACCCATATTATGCAGTCATTAGCGCTAGAACTATAATAATTATACTTATTACTCCAAATATTATCAATATAACATCCATTATTACCCATATTATACAGTTGTTATCTCTAGAACTATAATAATTATACCTATTACTCGAAATATTATCAATATAACATGCATTATTACCCATATTATACCGTTAGTATCTCTAGAACTATAATAATTATACTTATTACTCCCAATATTATCAATATAACATGCATTATTACCCACATTATACTGTAACTATCGCTAGAACTATAATAATTATACTCATTATTCCCAATATTATCAATATAACATGCATTATTACCCACATTACACAGTTATTATCGCTAGAACTATAATAATTATACTCATTACTCCCGATATTATCAATATAACATGCATTATTACCCACATTATACTGTAACTATCGCTAGAACTATAATAATTATACTTATTATTCCCAATATTATCATTGTAACATGCATTATTACCCATATTATACTATAATTATCGCTAGAACTATAATAATTATACTAATTACTCCCAATATTTTCAATACAGCATGCATTATTACACACATTATACTTTAATTATCGCTTGAACTATAATAATTATACTCATTACTCCCGATATTATCAATATAACATCCATTATTACCCATATTATACAGTTGTTATCTCTAGAACGAGAATAATTATACCTATTACTCGAAATATTATCAAAAATAACATGCATTATTACCCACATTATACAGTTATTATCGCTAGAACTACAATTATTATACTTATTACTCCCAATATTATCAATATAACATGCATTATTACCCCCATTATACAGTTATTATCTCTAGAACTATAATAATTATACTCATTATTCCCAATATTATCAATATAACATGCATTATTACCCACATTACACAGTTATTATCGCTAGAACTATAATAATTATACTCATTACTCCCGATATTATCAATATAACATCCATTATTACCTATATTATACAGTTGTTATCTCTAGAACTATAATAATTATACCTATTACTCGAAATATTATCAATATAACATGCATTATTACCCATATTATACCGTTAGTATCTCTAGAACTATAATAATTGTACTCATTACTCCCAATATTATCAATATAACATGCATTATTACCCACATTATACTGTAATTATCTCTAGAAATATAATAATTATACCTATTACTCGAAATATTATCAATACAACATGCATTATTACCCATATTATACCGTTAGTATCTCTAGAACTATAATAATTATACTCATTACTCCCAATATTATCAATATAACATGCATTATTACCCACAATATACAGTTATTATCGCTAGAACTATAATAATTATACTTATTACTCCAAATATTATCAATATAACATCCATTATTACCCATATTATACAGTTGTTATCTCTAGAACTATAATAATTATACCTATTACTCGAAATATTATCAATATAACATGCATTATTACCCATATTATACCGTTAGTATCTCTAGAACTATAATAATTATACTTATTACTCCCAATATTATCAATATAACATGCATTATTACCCACATTACACAGTTATTATCGCTAGAACTATAATAATTATACTCATTACTCCCAATATTATCAATATAACATGCATTATTACCCACATTATACAGTTATTATCTCTAGAACTATAATAATTATACTTATTACTCCCAATATTATCTATATAACATGCATTATTACCCACATTACACAGTTATTATCGCTAGAACTATAATAATTATACTCATTACTCCCAATATTATCAATATAACATGCATTATTACCCACATTATACTGTAACTATCGCTAGAACTATAATAATTATACTTATTATTCCCAATATTATCAATGTAACATGCATTATTACCCATATTATACTATAATTATCGCTAGAACTATAATAATTGTACTAATTACTCCCAATATTTTCAATATAGCATGCATTATTACACACATTATACTTTAATTATCGCTTGAACTATAATAATTATACTCATTACTCCCGATATTAGCAATATAACATCCATTATTACCTATATTATACAGTTGATATCTCTAGAACTATAATAATTATACCTATTACTCGAAATATTATCAATATAACGTGCATTATTACCGATATTATACCGTTAGTATCTCTAGAACTATAATAATTATACTCATTACTCCCAATATTATCAATATAACATGCATTATTACCCATATTATACAGTTGTTATCTCTAGATCTATAATAATTATACTTATTATTCCCAATATTATCAATATAACATGCATTATTACCCACATTATACAGTTATTATCGCTAGATCTATAATAATTATACTTATTATTCCCAATACTATCAATATAACGTGCATTATTACCCATATTATACTGTAATTATCGCTAGAAATATAATAATTATACTAATTACTCCCAATATTATCAATGTAGCATGCGTTATTACCCATATAATGCAGTTGTTATCTCTAGAACGAGAATAATTATACCTATTACTCGAAATATTATTAATATAACATGCATTATTACCCACAATATACAGTTATTATCGCTAGAACTATAATAATTATACTTATTACTCCAAATATTATCAATATAACATCCATTATTACCCATATTATACAGTTGTTATCTCTAGAACTATAATAATTATACTCATTAATCCCAATATTATCAATATAACATGCATTATTACCCACATTATACAGTTATTATCGCTAGAACTATAATAATTATACTTATTACTCCCAATATTATCAATATAACATGCACTATTACCCACATTATACTGTAATTATCGCTAGAACTATAATAATTATACTTATTATTCAAAATATTATGAGTATAACATGCATTATTACACATGTTATACAGTTATTATCGCTACATCTATAATAATTATACTTACTACTTTTATTATTATCAATATAACATGCATTATTACCCACATTATACAGTTATTATCGCTAGAACTATAATAATTATACTTATTACTCCCAATATTATCAATATAACATGCATTATTACCCACATTATACAGTTATTATCGCTAGAACTATAATAACTATACTTATTATTCCCAATATTATCAATATAACATGCATTATTACCCATATTATACAATTATTATCGCTACATCTATAATAATTATACTTACTGCTTTTATTATTATCAATATAACATGCATTATTACCCACATTATACAGTTATTATCGCTAGAACTATAATAAATATACTTACTACTCCTAATATTATCAATATAACATGCATTATTACACTCATTATACAGTCATTATCGCTAGAGCTATAATAATTATACTCATTACCCCCCATATTATCAATATAACATCCATTATTACCCATATTATACAGTTGTCATCTCTAGAACTATAATAATTATACCTAGTACTCGAAATATTATCAATATAACATGCATTATTACCCACATTATACAGTTATTATCGCTAGAACTATAATAATTATACCTATTATTCCCAATATATCAATATAACATGCATTATTACCCATATTATGGAGTTATTATCGCTAGAACTATAATAATTATACTTATTACTTTTATTATTATCAATATAACATGCACTATTACCCATATTATGCAGTTATTATCGCTCGAACTATAATAATTATACTTATTACTTTTATTATTATCAATATAACATAACACTATTACCCATATTATGCAGTCAGTAGCGCTAGAACTATAATAATTATACTTATTACTGCCAATATTATCAATATAACATGCACTATTACCCATATTATGCAGTTATTATCGCTAGAACTACAGTAATTATACTTATTACTCCCAATATTATCAATATAACATGCCTTATTACCCATATTATACTGTTACTATCGCCAGAACTATAATAATTATACTTATTATTCCCAATACTATCAATATAACGTGCATTATTACCCATATTATACTGTAATTATCGCTAGAAATATAATAATTATACTAATTACTCCCAATATTATCAATATAGCATGCGTTATTACCCATATTATACAGTTGTTATCTCTAGAACGAGAATAATTATACCTATTACTCAAAATATTATCAATATAACATGCATTATTACCCACAATATACAGTTATTATCGCTAGAACTATAATAATTATACTTATTACTCCAAATATTATCAATATAACATCCATTATTACCCATATTATACAGTTGTTATCTCTAGAACTATAATAATTATACTCATTAATCCCAATATTATCAATATAACATGCATTATTACCCACATTATACAGTTATTATCGCTAGAACTATAATAATTATATTTATTACTCCCAATATTATCAATATAACATGCATTATTACCCACATTACACAGTTATTATCGCTAAAACTATAATAATTATACTCATTACTCCCAATATTATCAATATAACATGCATTATCACCTATATTATACAGTTGTTATCTCTAGAACTATAATAATTATACCTATTACTCGAAATATTATCAATATAACATGCATTATTACCCATATTATACCGTTAGTATCTCTAGAATTATAATAATTATACTCATTACTCCCAATATTATCAATATAACATGCATTATTACCCACATTATACTGTAATTATCGCTAGAACTATAATAATTTTACTTATTATTCCCAATACTATCAATATAACGTGCATTATTACCCATATTATACTGTAATTATCGCTAGAAATATAATAATTATACTAATTACTCCCAATATTATCAATGTAGCATGCGTTATTACCCATATAATGCAGTTGTTATCTCTAGAACGAGAATAATTATACCTATTACTCGAAATATTATTAATATAACATGCATTATTACCCACAATATGCAGTTATTATCGCTAGAACTATAATAATTATACTTATTACTCCAAATTTTATCAATATAACATCCATTATTACCCATATTATACAGTTGTTATCTCTAGAACTATAATAATTATACTCATTAATCCCAATATTATCAATATAACATGCATTATTACCTACATTATACAGTTATTATCGCTAGAACTATAATAATTATACTTATTACTCCCAATATTATCAATATAACATGCACTATTACCCACAGTATACTGTAATTATCGCTAGAACTATAATAATTATACTTATTATTCAAAATATTATGAGTATAACATGCATTATTACACATGTTATACAGTTATTATCGCTACATCTATAATAATTATACTTACTACTTTTATTATTATCAATATAACATGCATTATTACCCACATTATACAGTTATTATCGCTAGAACTATAATAATTATACTTATTACTCCCAATATTATCAATATAACATGCATTATTACCCACATTATACAGTTATTATCGCTAGAACTATAATAACTATACTTATTATTCCCAATATTATCAATATAACATGCATTATTACCCATGTTATACAGTTATTATCGCTACATCTATAATAATTATACTCACTACTTTTATTATTATCAATATAACATGCATTATTACCCACATTATACTGTTATTATCGCTAGAACTATAATAACTATACTTATTATTCCCAATATTATCAATACAACATGCATTATTACCAATATTATACAATTATTATTGCTACATCTATAATAATTATACTTACTGCTTTTATTATTATCAATATAACATGCATTATTACCCACATTATACAGTAATTATCGCTAGAACTATAATAATTATACCTATTAAACCCAATATTATCAATATAACATGCATTATTACCCACAGTATATACTTATTCTCGCTAAATCTATAATAATTATACTTACTAATTTTATTATTATCAATATAACATGCATTATTACCCACATTATACAGTTATTATCGCTAGAATTATAATAATTATATTTATTACTCCCAATATTATCAATATAACATGCATTATTACCCACATTACACAGTTATTATCGCTAAAACTATAATAATTATACTCATTACTCCCAATATTATCAATATAACATGCATTATCACCCACAATATACTGTAATTATCGCTGGAACTATACTAATTATACTTATTATTCCCAATATTATCAATATAACATGCATTATTACCCATATTATACTGCAATTATCGCTAGAACTATATTAATTATACTAATTACTCCCAATATTATCAAGATAGCATGCATTATTACCCACATTATACTTTAATTATCGCTAGAACTATAATAATTTTACTCATTACTCCCGATATTATCAATATAACATCCATTATTACCCATATTATACAGTTGTTATCTCTAGAACGAGATTAATTATACCTATTACTCGAAATATTATCAATATAACATGCATTATTACCCACATTATACAGTTATTATCGCTAGAACTATAATAATTATACTCATTACTCCCGATATTATCAATATAACATCCATTATTACCTATATTATACAGTTGTTATCTCTAGAACTATAATAATTATACCTATTACTCGAAATATTATCAATATAACATGCATTATTACCCATATTATACCGTTAGTCTCTCTAGAATTATAATAATTATACTCATTACTCCCAATATTATCAATATAACATGCATTATTACCCACATTATACTGTAATTATCGCTAGAACTATAATAATTATACTTATTATTCCCAATACTATCAATATAGCGTGCATTATTACCCATATTATACTGTAATTATCGGTAGAAATATAATAATTATACTAATTACTCCCAATATTATCAATATAGCATGCGTTATTACCCATATTATACAGTTGTTATCTCTAGAACGAGAATAATTATACCTATTACTCGAAATATTATCAATATAACATGCATTATTACCCACAATATACAGTTATTATCGCTAGAACTATAATAATTATACTTATTACTCCCAATATTATCAATATAACATGCACTATTACGCACATTATACTGTAATTATCGCTAGAACTATAATAATTATACTTATTATTCAAAATATTATGAGTATAACATGCATTATTACACATGTTATACAGTTATTATCGCTACATCTATAATAATTATACTTACTACTTTTATTATTATCAATATAACATGCATTATTACCCACATTATACAGTTATTATCGCTAGAACTATAATAACTATACTTATTATTCCCAATATTATCAATATAACATGCATTATTACCCATATTATACAATTATTATCGCTACATCTATAATAATTATACTTACTGCTTTTATTATTATCAATATAACATGCATTATTACCCACATTATACAGTTATTATCGCTAGAACTATAATAAATATACTTACTACTCCTAATATTATCAATATAACATGCATTATTACACTCATTATACAGTCATTATCGCTAGAACTATAATAATTATACTCATTACCCCCCATATTATCAATATAACATCCATTATTACCCATATTATACAGTTGTCATCTCTAGAACTATAATAATTATACCTAGTACTCGAAATATTATCAATATAACATGCATTATTACCCACATTATACAGTTATTATCGCTAGAACTATAATAATTATACCTATTATTCCCAATATATCAATATAACATGCATTATTACCCATATTATGGAGTTATTATCGCTAGAACTATAATAATTATACTTATTACTTTTATTATTATCAATATAACATGCACTATTACCCATATTATGCAGTTATTATCGCTCGAACTATAATAATTATACTTATTACTTTTATTATTATCAATATAACATAACACTATTACCCATATTATGCAGTCATTAGCGCTAGAACTATAATAATTATACTTATTACTGCCAATATTATCAATATAACATGCACTATTACCCAAATTATGCAGTTATTATCGCTAGAACTACAGTAATTATTCTTATCACTCCCTATATCATCAATATAACATGCATTATTACCCACATTATACTTTAATTATCGCTAGAACTATAATAATTATACTTATTATTCCCAATACTATCAATATAGCGTGCATTATTACCCATATTATACTGTAATTATCGCTAGAAATATAATAATTATACTAATTACTCCCAATATTATCAATATAACATGCCTTATTACCCATATTATACTGTTACTATCGCCAGAACTATAATGAATATTCTTATTACTCCCAATGTTATCAATATAACATGCATTATTACCCACATTATACAGTTATTATCGCTAGAACTATAATAATTATACTTATTACTCCCAATATTATCAATATAACATGTATTATTACCCACAGTACACAGTTATTATCGCTAGAACTATAATAATTATACTTACTACTCCCAATATTATCAATATAACATGCATTATTACCCACATTACACAGTTATGATCGCTAGAACTATAATAATTATACTCATTACTCCCGATATTATCAATATAACATCCATTATTACCTATATTATACAGTTGTTATCTCTAGAACTATAATAATTATACCTATTACTCGAAATATTATCAATATAAAATGCATTATTACCCATATTATGCAGTTATTATTGCTAGAACTACAGTAATTATTCTTATCACTCCCTATATCATCAATATAACATGCATTATTACCCACATTATACTTTAATTATCGCTAGAACTATAATAATTATACTTATTACCCCAAATATTATCAATATAACATCCATTATTACCCATATTATGCAGTTGTTATCTCTAGATCTATAATAATTATACTTATTACTCCCGATATTATCAATATAACATCCATTATTACCTATATTATACAGTTGTTATCTCTAGAACTATAATAATTATACCTATTACTCGAAATATTATCAATATAACATGCATTATTACCCATATTATACCGTTAGTATCTCTAGAACTGTAATAATTATACTCATTACTCCCAATATTATCAATATAACATGCATTATTACCCACATTATACTGTAATTATCGCTAGAACTATAATAATTATACTTATTATTCCCAATATTATCAATATAACATGCATTATTACCCATATTATACTGTAATTATCGCTAGAACTATAATAATTATACCTATTACTCGAAATATTATCAATATAACATGCATTATTACCCATATTATACTGTAATTATCGCTAGAACTATAATAATTATACTAATTACTCCCAATATCATCAATATAGCATGCATTATTGCCCACATTATACTTTAATCATCGCTAGAACTAAAAGAATTATACTCATTACTCCCGATATTATCAATATAACATCCATTATTACCCATATTATACAGTTGTTATCTCTAGAACGAGAATAATTATACCTATTACTCGAAATATTATCAATATAACATGTATTATTACCCACAATATACGGTTATTATCGCTAGAACTACAATTATTATACTTATTACTCCCAATATTATCAATATAACATGCATTATTACCCATATTATGCAGTTATTATTGCTAGAACCACAGTAATTATTCCTATTACTCCCAATATCATCAATATAACATGCATTATTACCCACATTATACTTTAATTATCGCTAGAACTATAATAATTATACTTATTACTCCAAATATTATCAATATAACATCCATTATTACCCATATTATACAGTTGTTATCTCTAGAACTATAATAATTATACTAATTAATCCCAATATTATCAATATAACATGCATTATTACCCACATTATACAGTTATTATCGCTAGAACTACAATTATTATACTTATTACTCCCAATATTATCAATATAACATGCATTATTACCCACATTATACAGTTATTATCGCTAGAACTATAATAATTATACTTATTACTCCCAATATTATCAAAATAACATGCATTATTACCCACATTATACACTTATTCTCGCTAAATCTATAATAATTATACTCATTACTCCCAATATTATCAATATAACATGCATTATCACCCACATTATACTGTAATTATCGCTAGAACTATAATAATTATACCTATTACTCGAAATATTATCAATATAACATGCATTATTACCCATATTATACTGTAATTATCCCTAGCACTATAATAATTATACTAATTACTCCCAATATTATCAATATAGCATGCATTATTACCCACATTATACTTTAATCATCGCTAGAACTAAAAGAATTATACTCATTACTCCCGATATTATCAATATAACATCCATTATTACCCATATTATACAGTTGTTATCTCTAGAACGAGAATAATTATACCTATTACTCGAAATATTATCAATATAACATGTATTATTACCCACAATATACAGTTATTATCGCTAGAACTACAATTATTATACTTATTACTCCCAATATTATCAATATAACATGCATTATTACCCATATTATGCAGTTATTATTGCTAGAACCACAGTAATTATTCCTATTACTCCCAATATCATCAATATAACATGCATTATTACCCACATTATACTTTAATTATCGCTAGAACTATAATAATTATACTTATTACTCCAAATATTATCAATATAACATCCATTATTACCCATATTATACAGTTGTTATCTCTAGAACTATAATAATTATACTAATTAATCCCAATATTATCAATATAACATGCATTATTACCCACATTATACAGTTATTATCGCTAGCACTACAATTATTATACTTATTACTCCCAATACTATCAATATAACATGCATTATTACCCACATTATACAGTTATTATCGCTAGAACTATAATAATTATACTTATTACTCCCAATATTATCAAAATAACATGCATTATTACCCACATTATACACTTATTCTCGCTAAATCTATAATAATTATACTTACTAATTTTATTATTATCAATATAACATGCATTATTACCCACATTATACAGTTATTATCGCTAGAACTATAATAATTATACCTATTATTCCCAATATATCAATATAACATGCATTATTACCCATATTATGGAGTTATTAT
Source organism: Megachile leachella (assembly GCA_963576845.1). Classification (NCBI taxonomy): domain Eukaryota; kingdom Metazoa; phylum Arthropoda; class Insecta; order Hymenoptera; family Megachilidae; genus Megachile; species Megachile leachella. The sequence continues at coordinate 207,975 of CAUYWW010000171.1, forward strand.
CGCTAGAACTATAATAATTATACTTATTACTTTTATTATTATCAATATAACATGCACTATTACCCATATTATGCAGTTATTATCGCTCGAACTATAATAATTATACTTATTACTTTTATTATTATCAATATAACATAACACTATTACCCATATTATGCAGTCATTAGCGCTAGAACTATAATAATTATACTTATTACTGCCAATATTATCAATATAACATGCACTATTACCCATATTATGCAGTTATTATCGCTAGAACTACAGTAATTATACTTATTACTCCCAATATTATCAATATAACATGCCTTATTACCCATATTATACTGTTACTATCGCCAGAACTATAATGAATATTCTTATTACTCCCAATGTTATCAATATAACATGCATTATTACCCACATTATACAGTTATTATCTCTAGAACTATAATAATTATACTCATTACTCCCAATGTTATCAATGTAACATGCATTATTACCCACATTATACAGTTATTATCGCTAGAACTATAATAATTATACTTATTACTCCCAATATTATCAATATAACATGCATTATTACCCACAGTACACAGTTATTATCGCTAGAACTATAATAATTATACTTACTACTCCCAATATTATCAATATAACATGCATTTTTACCCACATTACACAGTTATGATCGCTAGAACTATAGTAATTATACTCATTACTCCCGATATTATCAATATAACATCCATTATTACCTATATTATACAGTTGTTATCTCTAGAACTATAATAATTATACCTATTACTCGAAATATTATCAATATAACATGCATTATTACCCATATTATACCGTTAGTATCTCTAGAACTATAATAATTATACTCATTACTCCCAATATTATCAATATAACATGCATTATTACCCACATTATACAGTTATTATCGCTAGAACTATAATAACTATACTTATTATTCCCAATATTATCAACATAGCATGCATTATTACCAATATTATACAATTATTATTGCTACATCTATAATAATTATACTTACTGCTTTTATTATTATCAATATAACATGCATTATTACCCACATTATACAGTTATTATCGCTAGAACTATAATAATTATACCTATTACACCCAATATTATCAATATAACATGCATTATTACCCACATTATACACTTATTCTCGCTACATCTATAATAATTATACTTACTAATTTTATTATTATCAATATAACATGCATTATTACCCACATTATACAGTTATTATCGCTAGAACTATAATAATTATATTTATTACTCCCAATATTATCAATATAACATGCATTATTACCCATATTATACTGTAATTATCGCTATAACTATAATAATTATACTAATTACTCCCAATATTATCAATATAGCATGCATTATTACCCACATTATAATTTAATTATCGCTAGAACTATAATAATTATACTCATTACTCCCGATATTATCAATATAACATCCATTATTACCTATATTACACAGTTGTTATCTCTAGAACTATAATAATTATACCTATTACTCGAAATATTATCAATATAACATGCATTATTACCCATATTATACCGTTAGTATCTCTAGAATTATAATAATAATACTCATTACTCCCAATATTATCAATATAACATGCATTATTACCCACATTATACTGTAATTATCGCTAGAACTATAATAATTATACTTATTATTCCCAATATTATCAATATAACATGCATTATTACCCACATTATACAGTTATTATCGCTAGAACTATAATAATTATACTTATTACTCCCAATATTATCAATATAACATGCATTATTACCCACATTATACAGTTATTATCGCTAGAACTACAATAACTATACTTATTATTCCCAATATTATCAATATAACATCCATTATTAGCTATATTATACAGTTGTTATCTCTAGAACTATAATAATTATACTTATTACTCCCAATATTATCAATATAACATGCATTATTACCCACAGTACACAGTTATTATCGCTAGAACTATAATAATTATACTTACTACTCCCAATATTATCAATATAACATGCATTATTACCCACATTACACAGTTATGATCGCTAGAACTATAATAATTATACTCATTACTCCCGATATTATCAATATAACATCCATTATTACCTATATTATACAGTTGTTATCTCTAGAACTATAATAATTATACCTATTACTCGAAATATTATCAATATAACATGCATTATTACCCATATTATACCGTTAGTATCTCTAGAACTATAATAATTATACTCATTACTCCCAATATTATCAATATAACATGCATTATTACCCACATTATACAGTTATTATCGCTAGAACTATAATAACTATACTTATTATTCCCAATATTATCAATATAGCATGCATTATTACCAATATTATACAATTATTATTGCTACATCTATAATAATTATACTTACTGCTTTTATTATTATCAATATAACATGCATTATTACCCACATTATACAGTTATTATCGCTAGAACTATAATAATTATACCTATTACACCCAATATTATCAATATAACATGCATTATTACCCACATTATACACTTATTCTCGCTACATCTATAATAATTATACTTACTAATTTTATTATTATCAATATAACATGCATTATTACCCACATTATACAGTTATTATCGCTAGAACTATAATAATTATATTTATTACTCCCAATATTATCAATATAACATGCATTATTACCCATATTATACTGTAATTATCGCTATAACTATAATAATTATACTAATTACTCCCAATATTATCAATATAGCATGCATTATTACCCACATTATAATTTAATTATCGCTAGAACTATAATAATTATACTCATTACTCCCGATATTATCAATATAACATCCATTATTACCTATATTACACAGTTGTTATCTCTAGAACTATAATAATTATACCTATTACTCGAAATATTATGAATATAACATGCATTATTACCCATATTATACCGTCAGTATCTCTAGAATTATAATAATAATACTCATTACTCCCAATATTATCAATATAACATGCATTATTACCCACATTATACTGTAATTATCGCTAGAACTATAATAATTATACTTATTATTCCCAATATTATCAATATAACATGCATTATTACCCACATTATACTTTAATTATCGCTAGAACTATAATAATTATACTTATTACTCCCTATATTATCAATATAACATGCATTATTACCCACATTATACAGTTATTATCGCTAGAACTATAAGAATTATACTTATTACTCCCAATATTATCAATATAACATGCATTATTACCCACATTATACAGTTATTATCGCTAGAACTACAATAACTATACTTATTATTCCCAATATTATCAATATAACATGCATTATTACCAATATTATACAATTATTATTGCTACATCTATAATAATTATACTTACTGCTTTTATTATTATCAATATAACATGCATTATTACCCACATTATACAGTTATTATCGCTAGAACTATAATAATTATACCTATTATACCCAATATTATCAATATAACATGCATTATCACCCACATTATACTGTAATTATCGCTGGAACTATAATAATTATACTTATTATTCCCAATATTATCAATATAACAAGCATTATTACCCATATTATACTGTAATTATCGCTAGAACTATAATAATTATACTTATTATTCCCAATATTATCAATATAACATGCATTATTACCCATATTATACTGTAATTATCGCTAGAACTATAATAATTATACTAATTACTCCCAATATTATCACTATAGCATGCATTATTACCCACATTATAATTTAATTATCGCTAGAACTATAATAATTATACTCATTACTCCCGATATTATCAATATAACATCCATTATTACCTATATTATACAGTTGTTATCTCTAGAACTATAATAATTATACCTATTACTCGAAATATTATCAATATAACATGCATTATTACCCATATTATACCGTTAGTATCTCTAGAATTATAATAATTATACTCATTACTCCCAATATTATCAATATAACATGCATTATTACCCACATTATACTGTAATTATCGCTAGAACTATAATAATTATACTTATTATTCCCAATACTATCAATATAACGTGCATTATTACCCATATTATACTGTAATTATCGCTAGAACTATAATAATTATACTAATTACTCCCAATATTATCAATATAGCATGCATTATTACCCATATTATACAGTTGTTATCTCTAGAACGAGAATAATTATACCTATTACTCGAAATATTATCAATATAACATGCATTATTACCCACAATATACAGTTATTATCGCTAGAACTACAATTATTATACTTATTACTCCCAATATTATCAATATAACATGCATTATTACCCATATTATACAGTCATTATCGCTAGAACTATAATAATTATACCTATTATACCCAATATTATCAATATAACATGCATTATCACCCACATTATACTGTAATTATCGCTGGAACTATAATAATTATACTTATTATTCCCAATATTATCAATATAACAAGCATTATTACCCATATTATACTGTAATTATCGCTAGAACTATAATAATTATACTTATTATTCCCAATATTATCAATATAACATGCATTATTACCCATATTATACTGTAATTATCGCTAGAACTATAATAATTATACTAATTACTCCCAATATTATCACTATAGCATGCATTATTACCCACATTATAATTTAATTATCGCTAGAACTATAATAATTATACTCATTACTCCCGATATTATCAATATAACATCCATTATTACCTATATTATACAGTTGTTATCTCTAGAACTATAATAATTATACCTATTACTCGAAATATTATCAATATAACATGCATTATTACCCATATTATACCGTTAGTATCTCTAGAATTATAATAATTATACTCATTACTCCCAATATTATCAATATAACATGCATTATTACCCACATTATACTGTAATTATCGCTAGAACTATAATAATTATACTTATTATTCCCAATACTATCAATATAACGTGCATTATTACCCATATTATACTGTAATTATCGCTAGAACTATAATAATTATACTAATTACTCCCAATATTATCAATATAGCATGCATTATTACCCATATTATACAGTTGTTATCTCTAGAACGAGAATAATTATACCTATTACTCGAAATATTATCAATATAACATGCATTATTACCCACAATATACAGTTATTATCGCTAGAACTACAATTATTATACTTATTACTCCCAATATTATCAATATAACATGCATTATTACCCATATTATACAGTCATTATCGCTAGAACTATAATAATTATACTTATTACTCCCAATATTATCAATATAACATGCATTATTACCCACATTATACTTTAATTATTGCTAGAACTATAATAATTATACTTATTACTCCCAATATTATCAATATAACATCCATTATTACCCATATTATACAGTTGTTATCGCTAGAACTATAATAATTATACTTATTACTCCCAATATTATCAATATAACATGCACTATTACCCACATTATACAGTTATTATCGCTAGAACTATAATAACTATACTTATTATTCCCAATATTATCAATATAACATGCATTATCACCCACATTATACTGTAATTATCGCTGGAACTATAATAATTATACTTATTATTCCCAATATTATCAATATAACAAGCATTATTACCCATATTATACTGTAATTATCGCTAGAACTATAATAATTATACTTATTATTCCCAATATTATCAATATAACATGCATTATTACCCATATTATACTGTAATTATCGCTAGAACTATAATAATTATACTAATTACTCCCAATATTATCACTATAGCATGCATTATTACCCACATTATAATTTAATTATCGCTAGAACTATAATAATTATACTCATTACTCCCGATATTATCAATATAACATCCATTATTACCTATATTATACAGTTGTTATCTCTAGAACTATAATAATTATACCTATTACTCGAAATATTATCAATATAACATGCATTATTACCCATATTATACCGTTAGTATCTCTAGAATTATAATAATTATACTCATTACTCCCAATATTATCAATATAACATGCATTATTGCCCACATTATACTGTAATTATCGCTAGAACTATAATAATTATACTTATTATTCCCAATACTATCAATATGACGTGCATTATTACCCATATTATACTGTAATTATCGCTAGAACTATAATAATTATACTAATTACTCCCAATATTATCAATATAGCATGCATTATTACCCATATTATACAGTTGTTATCTCTAGAACGAGAATAATTATACCTATTACTCGAAATATTATCAATATAACATGCATTATTACCCACAATATACAGTTATTATCGCTAGAACTACAATTATTATACTTATTACTCCCAATATTATCAATATAACATGCATTATTACCCATATTATACAGTCATTATCGCTAGAACTATAATAATTATACTTATTACTCCCAATATTATCAATATAACATGCATTATTACCCACATTATACTTTAATTATTGCTAGAACTATAATAATTATACTTATTACTCCAAATATTATCAATATAACATCCATTATTACCCATATTATACAGTTGTTATCTCTAGAACTATAATAATTATACTCATTAATCCCAATATTATCAATATAACATGCATTATTACCCACATTATACAGTTATTATCGCTAGAACTATAATAATTATACTTGTTACTCCCAATATTATCAATATAACATGCATTATTACCCACATTATACAGTTATTATCGCTAGAACTATAATAACTATACTTATTATTCCCAATATTATCAATATAACATGCATTATTACCCATATTATACACTTATTCTCGCTACATCTATAATAATTATACTTACTAATTTTATTATTATCAATATAACATGCATTATTACCCACATTATACAGTTATTATCGCTAGAACTACAATTATTATACTTATTACTCCCAATATTATCAATATAACATGCATTATTACCAACATTATACTTTAATTATCGCTAGAACTATAATAATTATACTTATTACTCCCAATATTATCAATATAACATGCATTATTACCCACATTATACAGTTATTATCGCTAGAACTATAATAATTATACTCATTACTCCCAATATTTTCAATATAACATGCATTATCACCCACATTATACTGTAATTATCGCTGGAACTATAATAATTATACTTATTATTCCCAATATTATCAATATAACATCCATTATTACCCATATTATACAGTTGTCATCTCTAGAACTATAATAATTATACCTAGTACTCGAAATATTATCAATATAACATGCATTATTACCCACATTATACAGTTATTATCGCTAGAACTATAATAATTATACCTATTATTCCCAATATATCAATATAACATGCATTATTACCCATATTATGGAGTTATTATCGCTAGAACTATAATAATTATACTCATTACTCCCAATATTATCAATGTAACATGCATTATTACCCACATTATACAGTTATTATCTCTAGAACTATAATAATTATACTCATTACTCCCAATATTATCAATGTAACATGCATTATTACCCACATTATACAGTTATTATCGCTAGAACTATAATAATTATACTTATTACTCCCAATATTATCAATATAACATGCATTATTACCCACAGTACACAGTTATTATCGCTAGAACTATAATAATTATACTTACTACTCCCAATATTATCAATATAACATGCATTATTACCCACATTACACAGTTATGATCGCTAGAACTATAATAATTATACTCATTACTCCCGATATTATCAATATAACATCCATTATTACCTATATTATACAGTTGTTATCTCTAGAACTATAATAATTATACCTATTACTCGAAATATTATCAATATAACATGCATCATTACCCATATTATACCGTTAGTATCTCTAGAACTATAATAATTATACTCATTACTCCCAATATTATCAATATAACATGCATTATTACCCACATTATACAGTTATTATCGCTAGAACTATAATAACTATACTTATTATTCCCAATATTATCAATATAACATGCATTATTACCAATATTATACAATTATTATTGCTACATCTGTAATAATTATACTTACTGCTTTTATTATTATCAATATAACATGCATTATTACCCACATTATACAGTTATTATCGCTAGAACTATAATAATTATACCTATTACACCCAATATTATCAATATAACATGCATTATTACCCACATTATACACTTATTCTCGCTACATCTATAATAATTATACTTACTAATTTTATTATTATCAATATAACATGCATTATTACCCACATTATACGGTTATTATCGCTAGAACTATAATAATTATACTTACTACTCCTAATATTATCAATATAACATGCATTATTACACTCATTATACAGTCATTATTGCTAGATATATAATAATTATACTCATTACCCCCCATATTATCAATATAACATCCATTATTACCCATATTGTACAGTTGTCATCTCTAGAACTATAATAATTATACCTGGTACTCCAAATATTATCAATATAACATGCATTATTACCCACATTATACAGTTATTATCGCTAGAACTATAATAATTATACCTATTATTCCCAATATTATCGATATAACACTCATTATTACCCACATTATACAGTTATTATCGCTAGGACTATAATAATTATACTAAGCACTCCCAATATTATCAATATAACATGCACTATTACCCACATTATACTGTAATTATCGCTAGAACTATAATAATTATACTTATTACTCCCAATATTATCAATATAACAAGCATTATTACCCACATTACACAGTTATTATCGCTAGAACTATAATAATTATACTCATTACTCCCAATATTATCAATATAACATGCATTATTACCCACATTATACTGTAATTATCGCTGGAACTATAATAATTATACTTTTTATTCCCAATATTATCAATATAACATCCATTATTACCTATATTATACAGTTGTTATCTCTAGAACTATAATAATTATACCTATTACTCGAAATATTATCAATATAACATGCATTATTACCCACATTCTACATTTATTATCGCTAGAACTACAATTATTATAATTATTACTCCCAATATTATCAATATAACATGCATTATTACCCACATTATGCAGTTATTATTGCTAGAAATACAGTAATTATTCTTATTACTCCCAATATCATCAATATAACATGCATTATTACCTACATTATACTTTAATTATCGCTAGAACTATAATAATTATACATATTACTCCAAATATTATCAATATAACATCCATTATTACCTATATTATACAGTTGTTATCTCTAGAACTATAATAATTATACCTATTACTCGAAATATTATCAATATAAAATGCATTATTACCCATATTATGCAGTTATTATTGCTAGAACTACAGTAATTATTCTTATTACTCCCTATATCATCAATATAACATGCATTATTACCCACATTATACTTTAATTATCGCTAGAACTATAATAATTATACTTATTACCCCAAATATTATCAATATAACATCCATTATTACCCATATTATACAGTTGTTATCTCTAGATCTATAATAATTATACTTAGTACTCCCGATATTATCAATATAACATCCATTATTACCTATATTATACAGTTGTTATCTCTAGAACTATAATAATTATACCTATTACTCGAAATATTATCAATATAACATGCATTATTACCCATATTATACCGTTAGTATCTCTAGAACTATAATAATTATACTCATTACTCCCAATATTATCAATATAACATGCATTATTACCCACATTATACTGTAATTATCTCTAGAAATATAATAATTATACCTATTACTCGAAATATTATCAATATAACATGCATTATTACCCATATTATACCGTTAGTATCTCTAGAACTATAATAATTATACTCATTACTCCCAATATTATCAATATAACATGCATTATTACCCACATTATACTGTAATTATCGCTAGAACTATAATAATTATACTTATTATTCCCAATATTATCAATATAACATGCATTATTACCCATATTATACTGTAATTATCGCTAGAACTATAATAATTATACTAATTACTCCCAATATTATCAATATAACATCCATTATTACCCATATTATACAGTTGTCATCTCTAGAACTATAATAATTATACCTAGTACTCGAAATATTATCAATATAACATGCATTATTACCCACATTATACAGTTATTATCGCTAGAACTATAATAATTATACCTATTATTCCCAATATATCAATATAACATGCATTATTACCCATATTATGGAGTTATTATCGCTAGAACTATAATAATTATACTCATTACTCCCAATATTATCAATGTAACATGCATTATTACCCACATTATACAGTTATTATCTCTAGAACTATAATAATTATACTCATTACTCCCAATATTATCAATGTAACATGCATTATTACCCACATTATACAGTTATTATCGCTAGAACTATAATAATTATACTTATTACTCCCAATATTATCAATATAACATGCATTATTACCCACAGTACACAGTTATTATCGCTAGAACTATAATAATTATACTTACTACTCCCAATATTATCTATATAACATGCATTATTACCCACATTACACAGTTATGATCGCTAGAACTATAATAATTATACTCATTACTCCCGATATTATCAATATAACATCCATTATTACCTATATTATACAGTTGTTATCTCTAGAACTATAATAATTATACCTATTACTCGAAATATTATCAATATAACATGCATCATTACCCATATTATACCGTTAGTATCTCTAGAACTATAATAATTATACTCATTACTCCCAATATTATCAATATAACATGCATTATTACCCACATTATACAGTTATTATCGCTAGAACTATAATAACTATACTTATTATTCCCAATATTATCAATATAACATGCATTATTACCAATATTATACAATTATTATTGCTACATCTGTAATAATTATACTTACTGCTTTTATTATTATCAATATAACATGCATTATTACCCACATTATACAGTTATTATCGCTAGAACTATAATAATTATACCTATTACACCCAATATTATCAATATAACATGCATTATTACCCACATTATACACTTATTCTCGCTACATCTATAATAATTATACTTACTAATTTTATTATTATCAATATAACATGCATTATTACCCACATTATACGGTTATTATCGCTAGAACTATAATAATTATATTTATTACTCCCAATATTATCAATATAACATGCATTATTACCCATATTATACTGTAATTATCGCTAGAACTATAATAATTATACTAATTACTCCCAATATTATCAATATAGCATGCATTATTACCCACATTATAATTTAATTATCGCTAGAACTATAATAATTATACTCATTACTCCCGATATTATCAATATAACATCCATTATTACCTATATTATACAGTTGTTATCTCTAGAACTATAATAATTATACTCATTACTCCCAATATTATCAATATAACATGCATTATTACCCACATTATACTGTAATTATCGCTAGAACTATAATAATTATACTTATTATTCCCAATACTATCAATATAACGTGCATTATTACCCATATTATACTGTAATTATCGCTAGAAATATAATAATTATACTAATTACTCCCAATATTATCAATATAGCATGCGTTATTACCCATATTATACAGTTGTTATCTCTAGAACGAGAATAATTATACCTATTACTCGAAATATTATCAATATAACATGCATTATTACCCACAATATACAGTTATTATCGCTAGAACTATAATAATTATACTTATTACTCCAAATATTATCAATATAACATCCATTATTACCCATATTATACAGTTGTTATCTCTAGAACTATAATAATTATACTCATTAATCCCAATATTATCAATATAACATGCATTATTACCCACATTATACAGTTATTATCGCTAGAACTATAATAATTATACTTATTACTCCCAATATTATCAATATAACATGCATTATTACCCACAGTACACAGTTATTATCGCTAGAACTATAATAATTATACTTACTACTCCCAATATTATCAATATAACATGCATTATTACCCACATTACACAGTTATGATCGCTAGAACTATAATAATTATACTCATTACTCCCGATATTATCAATATAACATCCATTATTACCTATATTATACAGTTGTTATCTCTAGAACTATAATAATTATACCTATTACTCGAAATATTATCAATATAACATGCATTATTACCCATATTATACCGTTAGTATCTCTAGAACTATAATAATTATACTCATTACTCCCAATATTATCAATATAACATGCATTATTACCCACATTATACTGTAATTATCGCTAGAACTATAATAATTATACTTATTATTCCCAATATTATCAATATAACATGCATTATTACCCATATTATACTGTAATTATCGCTAGAACTATAATAATTATACTAATTACTCCCAATATTATCAATATAACATCCATTATTACCCATATTATACAGTTGTCATCTCTAGAACTATAATAATTATACCTAGTACTCGAAATATTATCAATATAACATGCATTATTACCCACATTATACAGTTATTATCGCTAGAACTATAATAATTATACCTATTATTCCCAATATATCAATATAACATGCATTATTACCCATATTATGGAGTTATTATCGCTAGAACTATAATAATTATACTCATTACTCCCAATATTATCAATGTAACATGCATTATTACCCACATTATACAGTTATTATCTCTAGAACTATAATAATTATACTCATTACTCCCAATATTATCAATGTAACATGCATTATTACCCACATTATACAGTTATTATCGCTAGAACTATAATAATTATACTTATTACTCCCAATATTATCAATATAACATGCATTATTACCCACAGTACACAGTTATTATCGCTAGAACTATAATAATTATACTTACTACTCCCAATATTATCAATATAACATGCATTATTACCCACATTACACAGTTATGATCGCTAGAACTATAATAATTATACTCATTACTCCCGATATTATCAATATAACATCCATTATTACCTATATTATACAGTTGTTATCTCTAGAACTATAATAATTATACCTATTACTCGAAATATTATCAATATAACATGCATTATTACCCATATTATACCGTTAGTATCTCTAGAACTATAATAATTATACTCATTACTCCCAATATTATCAATATAACATGCATTATTACCCACATTATACAGTTATTATCGCTAGAACTATAATAACTATACTTATTATTCCCAATATTATCAATATAACATGCATTATTACCAATATTATACAATTATTATTGCTACATCTGTAATAATTATACTTACTGCTTTTATTATTATCAATATAACATGCATTATTACCCACATTATACAGTTATTATCGCTAGAACTATAATAATTATACCTATTACACCCAATATTATCAATATAACATGCATTATTACCCACATTATACACTTATTCTCGCTACATCTATAATAATTATACTTACTAATTTTATTATTATCAATATAACATGCATTATTACCCACATTATACGGTTATTATCGCTAGAACTATAATAATTATATTTATTACTCCCAATATTATCAATATAACATGCATTATTACCCACATTACACAGTTATTATCGCTAAAACTATAATAATTATACTCATTACTCCCAATATTATCAATATAACATGCATTATCACCCACATTATACTGTAATTATCGCTGGAACTATAATAATTATACTTATTATTCCCAATATTATCAATATAACATGCATTATTAACCATATTATACTGTAATTATCGCTAGAACTATAATAATTATACTAATTACTCCCAATATTATCAATATAGCATGCATTATTACCCACATTATAATTTAATTATCGCTAGAACTATAATAATTATACTCATTACTCCCGATATTATCAATATAACATCCATTATTACCTATATTATACAGTTGTTATCGCTAGAACTATAATAATTATACTCATTACTCCCAATATTATCAATATAACATGCATTATTACCCACATTATACTGTAATTATCGCTGGAACTATAATAATTATACTTTTTATTCCCAATATTATCAATATAACATCCATTATTACCTATATTATACAGTTGTTATCTCTAGAACTATAATAATTATACCTATTACTCGAAATATTATCAATATAACATGCATTATTACCCACATTCTACATTTATTATCGCTAGAACTACAATTATTATAATTATTACTCCCAATATTATCAATATAACATGCATTATTACCCACATTATGCAGTTATTATTGCTAGAAATACAGTAATTATTCTTATTACTCCCAATATCATCAATATAACATGCATTATTACCTACATTATACTTTAATTATCGCTAGAACTATAATAATTATACATATTACTCCAAATATTATCAATATAACATCCATTATTACCTATATTATACAGTTGTTATCTCTAGAACTATAATAATTATACCTATTACTCGAAATATTATCAATATAAAATGCATTATTACCCATATTATGCAGTTATTATTGCTAGAACTACAGTAATTATTCTTATTACTCCCTATATCATCAATATAACATGCATTATTACCCACATTATACTTTAATTATCGCTAGAACTATAATAATTATACTTATTACCCCAAATATTATCAATATAACATCCATTATTACCCATATTATACAGTTGTTATCTCTAGATCTATAATAATTATACTTAGTACTCCCGATATTATCAATATAACATCCATTATTACCTATATTATACAGTTGTTATCTCTAGAACTATAATAATTATACCTATTACTCGAAATATTATCAATATAACATGCATTATTACCCATATTATACCGTTAGTATCTCTAGAACTATAATAATTATACTCATTACTCCCAATATTATCAATATAACATGCATTATTACCCACATTATACTGTAATTATCTCTAGAAATATAATAATTATACCTATTACTCGAAATATTATCAATATAACATGCATTATTACCCATATTATACCGTTAGTATCTCTAGAACTATAATAATTATACTCATTACTCCCAATATTATCAATATAACATGCATTATTACCCATATTATACTGTAATTATCGCTAGAACTATAATAATTATACTAATTACTCCCAATATTATCAATATAGCATGCATTATTACCCACATTATACTTTAATCATCGCTAGAACTAAAAGAATTATACTCATTACTCCCGATATTATCAATATAACATCCATTATTACCCATATTATACAGTTGTTATCTCTAGAACGAGAATAATTATACTTATTACTCGAAATATTATCAATATAACATGTATTATTACCCACAATATACAGTTATTATCGCTAGAACTACAATTATTATACTTATGACTCCCAATATCATCAATATAACATGCATTATTACCCACATTATACTTTAATTATCGCTAGAACTATAATAATTATACTTATTACTCCAAATATTATCAATATAACATCCATTATTACCCATATTATACAGTTGTTATCTCTAGAACTATAATAATTATACTAATTAATCCCAATATTATCAATATAACATGCATTATTACCCACATTATACAGTTATTATCGCTAGAACTATAATAATTATACTTATTACTCCCAATATTATCAATATAACATGCACTATTACCCATAGTATACTGTAATTATCGCTAGAACTATAATAATTATACTTATTATTCCCAATATTATCAATATAACATGCATTATTACCCATGTTATACAGTTATTATCGCTACATCTATAATAATTATACTTACTACTTTTATTATTATCAATATAACATGCATTATTACCCACATTATACAGTTATTATCGCTAGAACTATAATAATTATACTTATTACTCCCAATATTATCAATATAACATGCATTATTACCCACATTACACAGTTATTATCGCTAAAACTATAATAATTATACTCATTACTCCCAATATTATCAATATAATATGCATTATCACCCACATTATACTGTAATTATCGCTGGAACTATAATAATTATACTTATTATTCCCAATATTATCAATATAACATGCATTATTACCCATATTATACTGTAATTATCGCTAGAACTATAATAATTATGCTAATTACTCCCAATATTATCAATATAGCATGCATTATTACCCACATTATAATTTAATTATCGCTAGAACTATAATAATTATACTCATTACTCCCGATATTATCAATATAACATCCATTATTACCTATATTATACAGTTGTTATCTCTAGAACTATAATAATTATACCTATTACTCGAAATATTATCAATATAACATGCATTATTACCCATATTATACCGTTAGTATCTCTAGAATTATAATAATTATACTCATTACTCCCAATATTATCAATATAACATGCATTATTACCCACATTATACTGTAATTATCGGTAGAACTATAATAATTATACTTATTATTCCCATTACTATCAATATAACGTGCATTATTACGCATATTATACTGTAATTATCGCTAGAACTATAATAATTATACTAATTACTCCCAATATTATCAATATAGCATGCATTATTACCCATATTATACAGTTGTTATCTCTAGAACGAGAATAATTATACCTATTACTCGAAATATTATCAATATAACATGCATTATTACCCACAATATACAGTTACTATCGCTAGAACTACAATTATTATACTTATTACTCCCAATATTATCAATACAACATGCATTATAACCCATATTACGCAGCTATTATTGCTAGAACTACAGTAATTATTCCTATTACTCCCAATATCATCAATATAACATGCACTATTACGCACATTATACTGTAATTATCGCTAGAACTATAATAATTATACTTATTATTCCCAATATTATCAGTATAACATGCATTATTACACATGTTATACAGTTATTATCGCTACAACTATAATAATTATACTTACTACTTTTATTATTATCAATATAACATGCATTATTACCCACATTATACAGTTATTATCGCTAGAACTGTAATAATTATACTTATTACTCCCAATATTATCAATATAACATGCATTATTACCCACATTATACAGTTATTATCGCTAGAACTATAATAACTGTACTTATTATTCCCAATATTATCAATATAACATGCATTATTACCCATATTATACAGTTATTATCGCTAGAACTATAATTATTGTACTGATTACTCAAAATATTATCAATATAACATGCATTATTACCCACATTATACAGTTATTATCGCTAGGACTATAATAATTATACTTACTACTCCTAATATTATCAATATAACATGCATTATTACACTCATTATACAGTCATTATCGCTAGATATATAATAATTATACTCATTACCCCCCATATTATCAATATAACATCCATTATTACCCATATTGTACAGTTGTCATCTCTAGAACTATAATAATTATACCTGGTACTCCAAATATTATCAATATAACATGCATTATTACCCACATTATACAGTTATTATCGCTAGAACTATAATAATTATACCTATTATTCCCAATATTATCGATATAACACTCATTATTACCCACATTATACAGTTATTATCGCTAGGACTATAATAATTATACTAAGCACTCCCAATATTATCAATATAACATGCACTATTACCCACATTATACTGTAATTATCGCTAGAACTATAATAATTATACTTATTACTCCCAATATTATCAATATAACAAGCATTATTACCCACATTACACAGTTATTATCGCTAGAACTATAATAATTATACTCATTACTCCCAATATTATCAATATAACATGCATTATTACCCACATTATACTGTAATTATCGCTGGAACTATAATAATTATACTTTTTATTCCCAATATTATCAATATAACATCCATTATTACCTATATTATACAGTTGTTATCTCTAGAACTATAATAATTATACCTATTACTCGAAATATTATCAATATAACATGCATTATTACCCACATTCTACATTTATTATCGCTAGAACTACAATTATTATAATTATTACTCCCAATATTATCAATATAACATGTATTATTACCCACATTATGCAGTTATTATTGCTAGAAATACAGTAATTATTCTTATTACTCCCAATATCATCAATATAACATGCATTATTACCTACATTATACTTTAATTATCGCTAGAACTATAATAATTATACATATTACTCCAAATATTATCAATATAACATCCATTATTACCTATATTATACAGTTGTTATCTCTAGAACTATAATAATTATACCTATTACTCGAAATATTATCAATATAAAATGCATTATTACCCATATTATGCAGTTATTATTGCTAGAACTACAGTAATTATTCTTATTACTCCCTATATCATCAATATAACATGCATTATTACCCACATTATACTTTAATTATCTCTAGAAATATAATAATTATACCTATTACTCGAAATATTATCAATATAACATGCATTATTACCCATATTATACCGTTAGTATCTCTAGAACTATAATAATTATACTCATTACTCCCAATATTATCAATATAACATGCATTATTACCCATATTATACTGTAATTATCGCTAGAACTATAATAATTATACTAATTACTCCCAATATTATCAATATAGCATGCATTATTACCCACATTATACTTTAATCATCGCTAGAACTAAAAGAATTATACTCATTACTCCCGATATTATCAATATAACATCCATTATTACCCATATTATACAGTTGTTATCTCTAGAACGAGAATAATTATACTTATTACTCGAAATATTATCAATATAACATGTATTATTACCCACAATATACAGTTATTATCGCTAGAACTACAATTATTATACTTATGACTCCCAATATCATCAATATAACATGCATTATTACCCACATTATACTTTAATTATCGCTAGAACTATAATAATTATACTTATTACTCCAAATATTATCAATATAACATCCATTATTACCCATATTATACAGTTGTTATCTCTAGAACTATAATAATTATACTAATTAATCCCAATATTATCAATATAACATGCATTATTACCCACATTATACAGTTATTATCGCTAGAACTATAATAATTATACTTATTACTCCCAATATTATCAATATAACATGCACTATTACCCATAGTATACTGTAATTATCGCTAGAACTATAATAATTATACTTATTATTCCCAATATTATCAATATAACATGCATTATTACCCATGTTATACAGTTATTATCGCTACATCTATAATAATTATACTTACTACTTTTATTATTATCAATATAACATGCATTATTACCCACATTATACAGTTATTATCGCTAGAACTATAATAATTATACTTATTACTCCCAATATTATCAATATAACATGCATTATTACCCACATTACACAGTTATTATCGCTAAAACTATAATAATTATACTCATTACTCCCAATATTATCAATATAATATGCATTATCACCCACATTATACTGTAATTATCGCTGGAACTATAATAATTATACTTATTATTCCCAATATTATCAATATAACATGCATTATTACCCATATTATACTGTAATTATCGCTAGAACTATAATAATTATGCTAATTACTCCCAATATTATCAATATAGCATGCATTATTACCCACATTATAATTTAATTATCGCTAGAACTATAATAATTATACTCATTACTCCCGATATTATCAATATAACATCCATTATTACCTATATTATACAGTTGTTATCTCTAGAACTATAATAATTATACCTATTACTCGAAATATTATCAATATAACATGCATTATTACCCATATTATACCGTTAGTATCTCTAGAATTATAATAATTATACTCATTACTCCCAATATTATCAATATAACATGCATTATTACCCACATTATACTGTAATTATCGGTAGAACTATAATAATTATACTTATTATTCCCATTACTATCAATATAACGTGCATTATTACGCATATTATACTGTAATTATCGCTAGAACTATAATAATTATACTAATTACTCCCAATATTATCAATATAGCATGCATTATTACCCATATTATACAGTTGTTATCTCTAGAACGAGAATAATTATACCTATTACTCGAAATATTATCAATATAACATGCATTATTACCCACAATATACAGTTACTATCGCTAGAACTACAATTATTATACTTATTACTCCCAATATTATCAATACAACATGCATTATAACCCATATTACGCAGCTATTATTGCTAGAACTACAGTAATTATTCCTATTACTCCCAATATCATCAATATAACATGCACTATTACGCACATTATACTGTAATTATCGCTAGAACTATAATAATTATACTTATTATTCCCAATATTATCAGTATAACATGCATTATTACACATGTTATACAGTTATTATCGCTACAACTATAATAATTATACTTACTACTTTTATTATTATCAATATAACATGCATTATTACCCACATTATACAGTTATTATCGCTAGAACTGTAATAATTATACTTATTACTCCCAATATTATCAATATAACATGCATTATTACCCACATTATACAGTTATTATCGCTAGAACTATAATAACTGTACTTATTATTCCCAATATTATCAATATAACATGCATTATTACCCATATTATACAGTTATTATCGCTAGAACTATAATTATTGTACTGATTACTCAAAATATTATCAATATAATATGCATTATTACCCACATTATACAGTTATTATCGCTAGGACTATAATAATTATACTTACTACTCCTAATATTATCAATATAACATGCATTATTACACTCATTATACAGTCATTATCGCTAGATATATAATAATTATACTCATTACCCCCCATATTATCAATATAACATCCATTATTACCCATATTGTACAGTTGTCATCTCTAGAACTATAATAATTATACCTGGTACTCCAAATATTATCAATATAACATGCATTATTACCCACATTATACAGTTATTATCGCTAGAACTATAATAATTATACCTATTATTCCCAATATTATCGATATAACACTCATTATTACCCACATTATACAGTTATTATCGCTAGGACTATAATAATTATACTAAGCACTCCCAATATTATCAATATAACATGCACTATTACCCACATTATACTGTAATTATCGCTAGAACTATAATAATTATACTTATTACTCCCAATATTATCAATATAACAAGCATTATTACCCACATTACACAGTTATTATCGCTAGAACTATAATAATTATACTCATTACTCCCAATATTATCAATATAACATGCATTATTACCCACATTATACTGTAATTATCGCTGGAACTATAATAATTATACTTTTTATTCCCAATATTATCAATATAACATCCATTATTACCTATATTATACAGTTGTTATCTCTAGAACTATAATAATTATACCTATTACTCGAAATATTATCAATATAACATGCATTATTACCCACATTCTACATTTATTATCGCTAGAACTACAATTATTATAATTATTACTCCCAATATTATCAATATAACATGCATTATTACCCACATTATGCAGTTATTATTGCTAGAAATACAGTAATTATTCTTATTACTCCCAATATCATCAATATAACATGCATTATTACCTACATTATACTTTAATTATCGCTAGAACTATAATAATTATACATATTACTCCAAATATTATCAATATAACATCCATTATTACCTATATTATACAGTTGTTATCTCTAGAACTATAATAATTATACCTATTACTCGAAATATTATCAATATAAAATGCATTATTACCCATATTATGCAGTTATTATTGCTAGAACTACAGTAATTATTCTTATTACTCCCTATATCATCAATATAACATGCATTATTACCCACATTATACTTTAATTATCGCTAGAACTATAATAATTATACTCATTACTCCCAATATTATCAATATAACATGCATTATTACCCACATTATACTGTAATTATCGCTGGAACTATAATAATTATACTTTTTATTCCCAATATTATCAATATAACATCCATTATTACCTATATTATACAGTTGTTATCTCTAGAACTATAATAATTATACCTATTACTCGAAATATTATCAATATAACATGCATTATTACCCACATTCTACATTTATTATCGCTAGAACTACAATTATTATAATTATTACTCCCAATATTATCAATATAACATGCATTATTACCCACATTATACTGTAATTATCTCTAGAAATATAATAATTATACCTATTACTCGAAATATTATCAATATAACATGCATTATTACCCATATTATACCGTTAGTATCTCTAGAACTATAATAATTATACTCATTACTCCCAATATTATCAATATAACATGCATTATTACCCACATTATACTGTAATTATCGCTAGAACTATAATAATTATACTTATTATTCCCAATATTATCAATATAACATGCATTATTACCCATATTATGCTGTAATTATCGCTAGAACTATAATAATTATACTAATTACTCCCAATATTATCAATATAACATCCATTATTACCCATATTATACAGTTGTCATCTCTAGAACTATAATAATTATACCTAGTACTCGAAATATTATCAATATAACATGCATTATTACCCACATTATACAGTTATTATCGCTAGAACTATAATAATTATACCTATTATTCCCAATATATCAATATAACATGCATTATTACCCATATTATGGAGTTATTATCGCTAGAACTATAATAATTATACTCATTACTCCCAATATTATCAATGTAACATGCATTATTACCCACATTATACAGTTATTATCTCTAGAACTATAATAATTATACTCATTACTCCCAATATTATCAATGTAACATGCATTATTACCCACATTATACAGTTATTATCGCTAGAACTATAATAATTATACTTATTACTCCCAATATTATCAATATAACATGCATTATTACCCACAGTACACAGTTATTATCGCTAGAACTATAATAATTATACTTACTACTCCCAATATTATCAATATAACATGCATTATTACCCACATTACACAGTTATGATCGCTAGAACTATAATAATTATACTCATTACTCCCGATATTATCAATATAACATCCATTATTACCTATATTATACAGTTGTTATCTCTAGAACTATAATAATTATACCTATTACTCGAAATATTATCAATATAACATGCATTATTACCCATATTATACCGTTAGTATCTCTAGAACTATAATAATTATACTCATTACTCCCAATATTATCAATATAACATGCATTATTACCCACATTATACAGTTATTATCGCTAGAACTATAATAACTATACTTATTATTCCCAATATTATCAATATAACATGCATTATTACCAATATTATACAATTATTATTGCTACATCTGTAATAATTATACTTACTGCTTTTATTATTATCAATATAACATGCATTATTACCCACATTATACAGTTATTATCGCTAGAACTATAATAATTATACTTTTACACCCAATATTATCAATATAACATGCATTATTACCCACATTATACACTTATTCTCGCTACATCTATAATAATTATACTTACTAATTTTATTATTATCAATATAACATGCATTATTACCCACATTATACGGTTATTATCGCTAAAACTATAATAATTATACTCATTACTCCCGATATTATCAATATAACATCCATTATTACCTATATTATACAGTTGTTATCTCTAGAACTATAATAATTATACTCATTACTCCCAATATTATCAATATAACATGCATTATTACCCACATTATACTGTAATTATCGCTAGAACTATAATAATTATACTTATTATTCCCAATACTATCAATATAACGTGCATTATTACCCATATTATACTGTAATTATCGCTAGAAATATAATAATTATACTAATTACTCCCAATATTATCAATATAGCATGCGTTATTACCCATATTATACAGTTGTTATCTCTAGAACGAGAATAATTATACCTATTACTCGAAATATTATCATTATAACATGCATTATTACCCACAATATACAGTTATTATCGCTAGAACTATAATAATTATACTTATTACTCCAAATATTATCAATATAACATCCATTATTACCCATATTATACAGTTGTTATCTCTAGAACTATAATAATTATACTCATTAATCCCAATATTATCAATATAACATGCATTATTACCCACATTATACAGTTATTATCGCTAGAACTATAATAATTATACTTATTACTCCCAATATTATCAATATAACATGCATTATTACCCACAGTACACAGTTATTATCGCTAGAACTATAATAATTATACTTACTACTCCCAATATTATCAATATAACATGCATTATTACCCACATTACACAGTTATGATCGCTAGAACTATAATAATTATACTCATTACTCCCGATATTATCAATACAACATCCATTATTACCTATATTATACAGTTGTTATCTCTAGAACTATAATAATTATACCTATTACTCGAAATATTATCAATATAACATGCATTATTACCCATATTATACCGTTAGTATCTCTAGAACTATAATAATTATACTCATTACTCCCAATATTATCAATATAACATGCATTATTACCCACATTATACTGTAATTATCGCTAGAACTATAATAATTATACTTATTATTCCCAATATTATCAATATAACATGCATTATTACCCATATTATACTGTAATTATCGCTAGAACTATAATAATTATACTAATTACTCCCAATATTATCAATATAACATCCATTATTACCCATATTATACAGTTGTCATCTCTAGAACTATAATAATTATACCTAGTACTCGAAATATTATCAATATAACATGCATTATTACCCACATTATACAGTTATTATCGCTAGAACTATAATAATTATACCTATTATTCCCAATATATCAATATAACATGCATTATTACCCATATTATGGAGTTATTATCGCTAGAACTATAATAATTATACTCATTACTCCCAATATTATCAATGTAACATGCATTATTACCCACATTATACAGTTATTATCTCTAGAACTATAATAATTATACTCATTACTCCCAATATTATCAATGTAACATGCATTATTACCCACATTATACAGTTATTATCGCTAGAACTATAATAATTATACTTATTACTCCCAATATTATCAATATAACATGCATTATTACCCACAGTACACAGTTATTATCGCTAGAACTATAATAATTATACTTACTACTCCCAATATTATCAATATAACATGCATTATTACCCACATTACACAGTTATGATCGCTAGAACTATAATAATTATACTCATTACTCCCGATATTATCAATATAACATCCATTATTACCTATATTATACAGTTGTTATCTCTAGAACTATAATAATTATACCTATTACTCGAAATATTATCAATATAACATGCATTATTACCCATATTATACCGTTAGTATCTCTAGAACTATAATAATTATACTCATTACTCCCAATATTATCAATATAACATGCATTATTACCCACATTATACAGTTATTATCGCTAGAACTATAATAACTATACTTATTATTCCCAATATTATCAATATAACATGCATTATTACCAATATTATACAATTATTATTGCTACATCTGTAATAATTATACTTACTGCTTTTATTATTATCAATATAACATGCATTATTACCCACATTATACAGTTATTATCGCTAGAACTATAATAATTATACCTATTACACCCAATATTATCAATATAACATGCATTATTACCCACATTATACACTTATTCTCGCTACATCTATAATAATTATACTTACTAATTTTATTATTATCAATATAACATGCATTATTACCCACATTATACGGTTATTATCGCTAGAACTATAATAATTATATTTATTACTCCCAATATTATCAATATAACATGCATTATTACCCACATTACACAGTTATTATCGCTAAAACTATAATAATTATACTCATTACTCCCAATATTATCAATATAACATGCATTATCACCCACATTATACTGTAATTATCGCTGGAACTATAATAATTATACTTATTATTCCCAATATTATCAATATAACATGCATTATTAACCATATTATACTGTAATTATCGCTAGAACTATAATAATTATACTAATTACTCCCAATATTATCAATATAGCATGCATTATTACCCACATTATAATTTAATTATCGCTAGAACTATAATAATTATACTCATTACTCCCGATATTATCAATATAACATCCATTATTACCTATATTATACAGTTGTTATCTCTAGAACTATAATAATTATACTCATTACTCCCAATATTATCAATATAACATGCATTATTACCCACATTATACTGTAATTATCGCTAGAACTATAATAATTATACTTATTATTCCCAATACTATCAATATAACGTGCATTATTACCCATATTATACTGTAATTATCGCTAGAACTATAATAATTATACTAATTACTCCCAATATTATCAATATAACATCCATTATTACCCATATTATACAGTTGTCATCTCTAGAACTATAATAATTATACCTAGTACTCGAAATATTATCAATATAACATGCATTATTACCCACATTATACAGTTATTATCGCTAGAACTATAATAATTATACCTATTATTCCCAATATATCAATATAACATGCATTATTACCCATATTATGGAGTTATTATCGCTAGAACTATAATAATTATACTCATTACTCCCAATATTATCAATGTAACATGCATTATTACCCACATTATACAGTTATTATCTCTAGAACTATAATAATTATACTCATTACTCCCAATATTATCAATGTAACATGCATTATTACCCACATTATACAGTTATTATCGCTAGAACTATAATAATTATACTTATTACTCCCAATATTATCAATATAACATGCATTATTACCCACAGTACACAGTTATTATCGCTAGAACTATAATAATTATACTTACTACTCCCAATATTATCAATATAACATGCATTATTACCCACATTACACAGTTATGATCGCTAGAACTATAATAATTATACTCATTACTCCCGATATTATCAATATAACATCCATTATTACCTATATTATACAGTTGTTATCTCTAGAACTATAATAATTATACCTATTACTCGAAATATTATCAATATAACATGCATTATTACCCATATTATACCGTTAGTATCTCTAGAACTATAATAATTATACTCATTACTCCCAATATTATCAATATAACATGCATTATTACCCACATTATACAGTTATTATCGCTAGAACTATAATAACTATACTTATTATTCCCAGTATTATCAATATAACATGCATTATTACCAATATTATACAATTATTATTGCTACATCTGTAATAATTATACTTACTGCTTTTATTATTATCAATATAACATGCATTATTACCCACATTATACAGTTATTATCGCTAGAACTATAATAATTATACCTATTACACCCAATATTATCAATATAACATGCATTATTACCCACATTATACACTTATTCTCGCTACATCTATAATAATTATACTTACTAATTTTATTATTATCAATATAACATGCATTATTACCCACATTATACGGTTATTATCGCTAGAACTATAATAATTATATTTATTACTCCCAATATTATCAATATAACATGCATTATTACCCACATTACACAGTTATTATCGCTAAAACTATAATAATTATACTCATTACTCCCAATATTATCAATATAACATGCATTATCACCCACATTATACTGTAATTATCGCTGGAACTATAATAATTATACTTATTATTCCCAATATTATCAATATAACATGCATTATTAACCATATTATACTGTAATTATCGCTAGAACTATAATAATTATACTAATTACTCCCAATATTATCAATATAGCATGCATTATTACCCACATTATAATTTAATTATCGCTAGAACTATAATAATTATACTCATTACTCCCGATATTATCAATATAACATCCATTATTACCTATATTATACAGTTGTTATCTCTAGAACTATAATAATTATACTCATTACTCCCAATATTATCAATATAACATGCATTATTACCCACATTATACTGTAATTATCGCTAGAACTATAATAATTATACTTATTATTCCCAATACTATCAATATAACGTGCATTATTACCCATATTATACTGTAATTATCGCTAGAAATATAATAATTATACTAATTACTCCCAATATTATCAATATAGCATGCGTTATTACCCATATTATACAGTTGTTATCTCTAGAACGAGAATAATTATACCTATTACTCGAAATATTATCAATATAACATGCATTATTACCCACAATATACAGTTATTATCGCTAGAACTATAATAATTATACTTATTACTCCAAATATTATCAATATAACATCCATTATTACCCATATTATACAGTTGTTATCTCTAGAACTATAATAATTATACTCATTAATCCCAATATTATCAATATAACATGCATTATTACCCACATTATACAGTTATTATCGCTAGAACTATAATAATTATACTTATTACTCCCAATATTATCATAATAACATGCACTATTACCCACATTATACTGTAATTATCGCTAGAACTATAATAATTATACTTATTATTCAAAATATTATGAGTATAACATGCATTATTACACATGTTATACAGTTATTATCGCTACATCTATAATAATTATACTTACTACTTTTATTATTATCAATATAACATGCATTATTACCCACATTATACAGTTATTATCGCTAGAACTATAATAATTATACTTATTACTCCCAATTTTATCAATATAACATGCATTATTACCCACATTATACAGTTATTATCGCTAGAACTATAATAATTATACTTATTACTCCCAATTTTATCAATATAACATGCATTATTACCCACATTATACAGTTATTATCGCTAGAACTATAATAACTATACTTATTATTCCCAATATTATCAATATAACATGCATTATTACCCATATTATACAATTATTATCGCTACATCTATAATAATTATACTTACTAATTTTATTATTATCAATATAACATGCATTATTACCCACATTATACAGTTATTATCGCTAGAACTATAATAATTATATTTATTACTCCCAATATTATCAATATAACATGCATTATTACCCACATTACACAGTTATTATCGCTAAAACTATAATAACTATACTCATTACTCCCACTATTATCAATATAACATGCATTATCACCCACATTATACTGTAATTATCGCTGGAACTATAATAATTATACTTATTATTCCCAATATTATCAATATAACATGCATTATTACCCACATTATACTGTAATTATCGCTAGAACTATAATAATTATATTTATTACTCCCAATATTATCAATATAACATGCATTATTACCCACATTACACAGTTATTATCGCTAGAACTATAATAATTATACTCATTACTCCCGATATTAGCAATATAACATCCATTATTACCTATATTATACAGTTGTTATCTCTAGAACTATAATAATTATACCTATTACTCGAAATATTATCAATATGACATGCATTATTACCCATATTATACCGTTAGTATCTCTAGAACTATAATAATTATACTCATTACTCCCAATATTATCAATATAACATGCATTATTACCCACATTATACAGTTATTATCGCTAGAACTATAATAATTATATTTACTACTCCCAATATTATCAATATAACATGCATTATTACCCACATTACACAGTTATTATCGCTAAAACTATAATAATTATACTCATTACTCCCACTATTATCAATATAACATGCATTATCACCCACATTATACTGTAATTATCGCTGGAACTATAATAATTATACTTATTATTCCCAATATTATCAATATAACATGCATTATTACCCACATTATACTGTAACTATCGCTAGAACTATAATAATTATACTTATTATTCCCAATATTATCAATGTAACATGCATTATTACCCATATTATACTATAATTATCGCTAGAACTATAATAATTATACTGATTACTCCCAATATTTTCAATATAGCATGCATTATTACACACATTATACTTTAATTATCGCTAGAACTATAATAATTATACTCATTACTCCCGATATTATCAATATAACATCCATTATTACCCATATTATACAGTTGTTATCTCTAGAACGAGAATAATTATACCTATTACTCGAAATATTATCAAAAATAACATGCATTATTACCCACATTATACAGTTATTATCGCTAGAACTACAATTATTATACTTATTACTCCCAATATTATCAATATAACATGCATTATTACCCATATTATACTTTAATTATCGCTCGAACTATAATAATTATACTTATTACTCCAAATATTATCAACATAACATGCATTATTACCCACATTATACAGTTATTATTGCTAGAACTACAGTAATTATTCTTATTACTCCCACTATCATCAATATAACATGCATTATTACCCACATTATACTTTAATTATCGCTAGAACTATAATAATTATACTTATTACTCCAAGTATTATCAACATAACATGCATTATTACCCACATTATACAGTTGTTATCTCTAGAACTATTATAATTATACTCACTAATCCCAATATT
Organism: Megachile leachella; assembly: GCA_963576845.1. NCBI lineage: Eukaryota > Metazoa > Arthropoda > Insecta > Hymenoptera > Megachilidae > Megachile > Megachile leachella. The sequence goes on from CAUYWW010000171.1 coordinate 238,803, forward strand.
ATCAATATAACATGCATTATTACCCACATTATACAGTTACAATAGCTAGAACTATAATAATTATACTTAGTACTTTTATTATTATCAGTATAACGTCCATTATTACCCATACTATACAGTTGTCAGCCCTAGATCTATAATAATTATACTTATTACTCCCAATATTATCAATATAACATGCATTATTTCCCACATTATATAGTTATTATCGCTAGAACTATAATAATTATACTAATTACTCCCAATATTATCAATATAGCATGCATTATTACCCACATTATACTTCAATTATCGCTAGAACTATAATAATTATACTCATTACTCCCGATATTATCAATATAACATGCATTATTACCCACATTATACAGTTATTATCGCTAGAACAACAATTATTATACTTAATATTCCCAATATTATCAATATAACATGCATTATTACCCACATTACACAGTTATTATCGCTAGAACTATAATAATTATACTCATTACTCCCAATATTATCAATATAACATGCATTATTACCCACATTATACAGTTATTATCTCTAGAACTATAATAATTATACTTATTACTCCCAATATTATCTATATAACATGCATTATTACCCACATTACACAGTTATTATCGCTAGAACTATAATAATTATACTCATTACTCCCAATATTATCAATATAACATGCATTATTACCCACATTATACAGTTATTATCGCTAGAACTATAATAACTATACTTATTATTCCCAATATTATCAATATAACATGCATTATTACCAATATTATACAATTATTATTGCTACATCTATAATAATTATACTTACTGCTTTTATTATTATCAATATAACATGCATTATTACCCACATTATACAGTTATTATCGCTAGAACTATAATAATTATACCTATTACACCCAATATTATCAATATAACATGCATTATTACCCACATTATACACTTATTCTCGCTACATCTATAATAATTATACTTACTAATTTTATTATTATCAATATAACATGCATTATTACCCACATTATACAGTTATTATCGCTAGAACTATAATAATTATATTTATTACTCCCAATATTATCAATATAACATGCATTATTACCCACATTACACAGTTATTATCGCTAAAACTATAATAATTATACTCATTACTCCCAATATTATCAATATAACATGCATTATCACCCACATTGTACTGTAATTATCGCTGGAACTATAATGATTATACTTATTATTCCCAATATTATCAATATAACATGCATTATTACCCATATTATACTGTAATTATCGCTAGAACTATAACAATTATACTAATTACTCCCAATATTATCAATATAGCATGCATTATTACCCACATTATAATTTAATTATCGCTAGAACTATAATAATTATACTCATTACTCCCGATATTATCAATATAACATCCATTATTACCCATATTATACAGTTGTTATCTCTAGAACTATAATAATTATACTCATTACTCCCAATATTATCAATATAGCATGCGTTATTACCCATATTATACAGTTGTTATCTCTAGAACGAGAATAATTATACCTATTACTCGAAATATTATCAATATAACATGCATTATTACCCACAATATACAGTTATTATCGCTAGAACTATAATAATTATACTTATATCTCCAAATATTATCAATATAACATCCATTATTACCCATATTATACAGTTGTTATCTCTAGAACTATAATAATTATACTCATTAATCCCAATATTATCAATATAACATGCATTATTACCCACATTATACAGTTATTATCGCTAGAACTATAATAATTATACTTCTTACTCCCAATATTATCAATATAACATGCACTATTACCCACATTATACTGTAATTATCGCTAGAACTATAATAATTATGCTTATTATTCCCAAAATTATCAATATAACATGCATTATTAGCCACAGTACACAGTTATTATCGCTAGAACTATAATAATTATACTTACTACTCCCAATATTATCAATATAACATGCATTATTACCCACATTACACAGTTATGATCGCTAGAACTATAATAATTATACTCATTACTCCCGATATTATCAATATAACATCCATTACTACCTATATTATACAGTTGTTATCTCTAGAACTATAATAATTATACTCATTACTCCCAATATTATCAATATAACATGCATTATTACCCACATTATACAGTTATTATCGCTAGAACTATAATAACTATACTTATTATTCCCAATATTATCAATATAACATGCATTATTACCAATATTATACAATTATTATTGCTACATCTATAATAATTATACTTACTGCTTTTATTATTATCAATATAACATGCATTATTACCCACATTATACAGTTATTATCGCTAGAACTATAATAATTATACCTATTACACCCAATATTATCAATATAACATGCATTATTACCCACATTCTACATTTATTATCGCTAGAACTACAATTATTATAATTATTACTCCCAATATTATCAATATAACATGCATTATTACCCACATTATGCAGTTATTATTGCTAGAAATACAGTAATTATTCTTATTACTCCCAATATCATCAATATAACATGCATTATTACCTACATTATACTTTAATTATCGCTAGAACTATAATAATTATACATATTACTCCAAATATTATCAATATAACATCCATTATTACCTATATTATACAGTTGTTATCTCTAGAACTATAATAATTATACCTATTACTCGAAATATTATCAATATAAAATGCATTATTACCCATATTATGCAGTTATTATTGCTAGAACTACAGTAATTATTCTTATTACTCCCTATATCATCAATATAACATGCATTATTACCCACATTATACTTTAATTATCGCTAGAACTATAATAATTATACTCATTACTCCCAATATTATCAATATAACATGCATTATTACCCACATTATACTGTAATTATCGCTGGAACTATAATAATTATACTTTTTATTCCCAATATTATCAATATAACATCCATTATTACCTATATTATACAGTTGTTATCTCTAGAACTATAATAATTATACCTATTACTCGAAATATTATCAATATAACATGCATTATTACCCACATTCTACATTTATTATCGCTAGAACTACAATTATTATAATTATTACTCCCAATATTATCAATATAACATGCATTATTACCCACATTATACTGTAATTATCTCTAGAAATATAATAATTATACCTATTACTCGAAATATTATCAATATAACATGCATTATTACCCATATTATACCGTTAGTATCTCTAGAACTATAATAATTATACTCATTACTCCCAATATTATCAATATAACATGCATTATTACCCACATTATACTGTAATTATCGCTAGAACTATAATAATTATACTTATTATTCCCAATATTATCAATATAACATGCATTATTACCCATATTATGCTGTAATTATCGCTAGAACTATAATAATTATACTAATTACTCCCAATATTATCAATATAACATCCATTATTACCCATATTATACAGTTGTCATCTCTAGAACTATAATAATTATACCTAGTACTCGAAATATTATCAATATAACATGCATTATTACCCACATTATACAGTTATTATCGCTAGAACTATAATAATTATACCTATTATTCCCAATATATCAATATAACATGCATTATTACCCATATTATGGAGTTATTATCGCTAGAACTATAATAATTATACTCATTACTCCCAATATTATCAATGTAACATGCATTATTACCCACATTATACAGTTATTATCTCTAGAACTATAATAATTATACTCATTACTCCCAATATTATCAATGTAACATGCATTATTACCCACATTATACAGTTATTATCGCTAGAACTATAATAATTATACTTATTACTCCCAATATTATCAATATAACATGCATTATTACCCACAGTACACAGTTATTATCGCTAGAACTATAATAATTATACTTACTACTCCCAATATTATCAATATAACATGCATTATTACCCACATTACACAGTTATGATCGCTAGAACTATAATAATTATACTCATTACTCCCGATATTATCAATATAACATCCATTATTACCTATATTATACAGTTGTTATCTCTAGAACTATAATAATTATACCTATTACTCGAAATATTATCAATATAACATGCATTATTACCCATATTATACCGTTAGTATCTCTAGAACTATAATAATTATACTCATTACTCCCAATATTATCAATATAACATGCATTATTACCCACATTATACAGTTATTATCGCTAGAACTATAATAACTATACTTATTATTCCCAATATTATCAATATAACATGCATTATTACCAATATTATACAATTATTATTGCTACATCTGTAATAATTATACTTACTGCTTTTATTATTATCAATATAACATGCATTATTACCCACATTATACAGTTATTATCGCTAGAACTATAATAATTATACTTTTACACCCAATATTATCAATATAACATGCATTATTACCCACATTATACACTTATTCTCGCTACATCTATAATAATTATACTTACTAATTTTATTATTATCAATATAACATGCATTATTACCCACATTATACGGTTATTATCGCTAAAACTATAATAATTATACTCATTACTCCCGATATTATCAATATAACATCCATTATTACCTATATTATACAGTTGTTATCTCTAGAACTATAATAATTATACTCATTACTCCCAATATTATCAATATAACATGCATTATTACCCACATTATACTGTAATTATCGCTAGAACTATAATAATTATACTTATTATTCCCAATACTATCAATATAACGTGCATTATTACCCATATTATACTGTAATTATCGCTAGAAATATAATAATTATACTAATTACTCCCAATATTATCAATATAGCATGCGTTATTACCCATATTATACAGTTGTTATCTCTAGAACGAGAATAATTATACCTATTACTCGAAATATTATCATTATAACATGCATTATTACCCACAATATACAGTTATTATCGCTAGAACTATAATAATTATACTTATTACTCCAAATATTATCAATATAACATCCATTATTACCCATATTATACAGTTGTTATCTCTAGAACTATAATAATTATACTCATTAATCCCAATATTATCAATATAACATGCATTATTACCCACATTATACAGTTATTATCGCTAGAACTATAATAATTATACTTATTACTCCCAATATTATCAATATAACATGCATTATTACCCACAGTACACAGTTATTATCGCTAGAACTATAATAATTATACTTACTGCTCCCAATATTATCAATATAACATGCATTATTACCCACATTACACAGTTATGATCGCTAGAACTATAATAATTATACTCATTACTCCCGATATTATCAATATAACATCCATTATTACCTATATTATACAGTTGTTATCTCTAGAACTATAATAATTATACCTATTACTCGAAATATTATCAATATAACATGCATTATTACCCATATTATACCGTTAGTATCTCTAGAACTATAATAATTATACTCATTACTCCCAATATTATCAATATAACATGCATTATTACCCACATTATACTGTAATTATCGCTAGAACTATAATAATTATACTTATTATTCCCAATATTATCAATATAACATGCATTATTACCCATATTATACTGTAATTATCGCTAGAACTATAATAATTATACTAATTACTCCCAATATTATCAATATAACATCCATTATTACCCATATTATACAGTTGTCATCTCTAGAACTATAATAATTATACCTAGTACTCGAAATATTATCAATATAACATGCATTATTACCCACATTATACAGTTATTATCGCTAGAACTATAATAATTATACCTATTATTCCCAATATATCAATATAACATGCATTATTACCAATATTATGGAGTTATTATCGCTAGAACTATAATAATTATACTCATTACTCCCAATATTATCAATGTAACATGCATTATTACCCACATTATACAGTTATTATCTCTAGAACTATAATAATTATACTCATTACTCCCAATATTATCAATGTAACATGCATTATTACCCACATTATACAGTTATTATCGCTAGAACTATAATAATTATACTTATTACTCCCAATATTATCAATATAACATGCATTATTACCCACAGTACACAGTTATTATCGCTAGAACTATAATAATTATACTTACTACTCCCAATATTATCAATATAACATGCATTATTACCCACATTACACAGTTATGATCGCTGGAACTATAATAATTATACTCATTACTCCCGATATTATCAATATAACATCCATTATTACCTATATTATACAGTTGTTATCTCTAGAACTATAATAATTATACCTATTACTCGAAATATTATCAATATAACATGCATTATTACCCATATTATACCGTTAGTATCTCTAGAACTATAATAATTATACTCATTACTCCCAATATTATCAATATAACATGCATTATTACCCACATTATACAGTTATTATCGCTAGAACTATAATAACTATACTTATTATTCCCAATATTATCAATATAACATGCATTATTACCAATATTATACAATTATTATTGCTACATCTGTAATAATTATACTTACTGCTTTTATTATTATCAATATAACATGCATTATTACCCACATTATACAGTTATTATCGCTAGAACTATAATAATTATACCTATTACACCCAATATTATCAATATAACATGCATTATTACCCACATTATACACTTATTCTCGCTACATCTATAATAATTATACTTACTAATTTTATTATTATCAATATAACATGCATTATTACCCACATTATACGGTTATTATCGCTAGAACTATAATAATTATATTTATTACTCCCAATATTATCAATATAACATGCATTATTACCCACATTACACAGTTATTATCGCTAAAACTATAATAATTATACTCATTACTCCCAATATTATCAATATAACATGCATTATCACCCACATTATACTGTAATTATCGCTGGAACTATAATAATTATACTTATTATTCCCAATATTATCAATATAACATGCATTATTAACCATATTATACTGTAATTATCGCTAGAACTATAATAATTATACTAATTACTCCCAATATTATCAATATAGCATGCATTATTACCCACATTATAATTTAATTATCGCTAGAACTATAATAATTATACTCATTACTCCCGATATTATCAATATAACATCCATTATTACCTATATTATACAGTTGTTATCTCTAGAACTATAATAATTATACTCATTACTCCCAATATTATCAATATAACATGCATTATTACCCACATTATACTGTAATTATCGCTAGAACTATAATAATTATACTTATTATTCCCAATACTATCAATATAACGTGCATTATTACCCATATTATACTGTAATTATCGCTAGAACTATAATAATTATACTAATTACTCCCAATATTATCAATATAACATCCATTATTACCCATATTATACAGTTGTCATCTCTAGAACTATAATAATTATACCTAGTACTCGAAATATTATCAATATAACATGCATTATTACCCACATTATACAGTTATTATCGCTAGAACTATAATAATTATACCTATTATTCCCAATATATCAATATAACATGCATTATTACCCATATTATGGAGTTATTATCGCTAGAACTATAATAATTATACTCATTACTCCCAATATTATCAATGTAACATGCATTATTACCCACATTATACAGTTATTATCTCTAGAACTATAATAATTATACTCATTACTCCCAATATTATCAATGTAACATGCATTATTACCCACATTATACAGTTATTATCGCTAGAACTATAATAATTATACTTATTACTCCCAATATTATCAATATAACATGCATTATTACCCACAGTACACAGTTATTATCGCTAGAACTATAATAATTATACTTACTACTCCCAATATTATCAATATAACATGCATTATTACCCACATTACACAGTTATGATCGCTAGAACTATAATAATTATACTCATTACTCCCGATATTATCAATATAACATCCATTATTACCTATATTATACAGTTGTTATCTCTAGAACTATAATAATTATACCTATTACTCGAAATATTATCAATATAACATGCATTATTACCCATATTATACCGTTAGTATCTCTAGAACTATAATAATTATACTCATTACTCCCAATATTATCAATATAACATGCATTATTACCCACATTATACAGTTATTATCGCTAGAACTATAATAACTATACTTATTATTCCCAATATTATCAATATAACATGCATTATTACCAATATTATACAATTATTATTGCTACATCTGTAATAATTATACTTACTGCTTTTATTATTATCAATATAACATGCATTATTACCCACATTATACAGTTATTATCGCTAGAACTATAATAATTATACCTATTACACCCAATATTATCAATATAACATGCATTATTACCCACATTATACACTTATTCTCGCTACATCTATAATAATTATACTTACTAATTTTATTATTATCAATATAACATGCATTATTACCCACATTATACGGTTATTATCGCTAGAACTATAATAATTATATTTATTACTCCCAATATTATCAATATAACATGCATTATTACCCACATTACACAGTTATTATCGCTAAAACTATAATAATTATACTCATTACTCCCAATATTATCAATATAACATGCATTATCACCCACATTATACTGTAATTATCGCTGGAACTATAATAATTATACTTATTATTCCCAATATTATCAATATAACATGCATTATTAACCATATTATACTGTAATTATCGCTAGAACTATAATAATTATACTAATTACTCCCAATATTATCAATATAGCATGCATTATTACCCACATTATAATTTAATTATCGCTAGAACTATAATAATTATACTCATTACTCCCGATATTATCAATATAACATCCATTATTACCTATATTATACAGTTGTTATCTCTAGAACTATAATAATTATACTCATTACTCCCAATATTATCAATATAACATGCATTATTACCCACATTATACTGTAATTATCGCTAGAACTATAATAATTATACTTATTATTCCCAATACTATCAATATAACGTGCATTATTACCCATATTATACTGTAATTATCGCTAGAAATATAATAATTATACTAATTACTCCCAATATTATCAATATAGCATGCGTTATTACCCATATTATACAGTTGTTATCTCTAGAACGAGAATAATTATACCTATTACTCGAAATATTATCAATATAACATGCATTATTACCCACAATATACAGTTATTATCGCTAGAACTATAATAATTATACTTATTACTCCAAATATTATCAATATAACATCCATTATTACCCATATTATACAGTTGTTATCTCTAGAACTATAATAATTATACTCATTAATCCCAATATTATCAATATAACATGCATTATTACCCACATTATACAGTTATTATCGCTAGAACTATAATAATTATACTTATTACTCCCAATATTATCATAATAACATGCACTATTACCCACATTATACTGTAATTATCGCTAGAACTATAATAATTATACTTATTATTCAAAATATTATGAGTATAACATGCATTATTACACATGTTATACAGTTATTATCGCTACATCTATAATAATTATACTTACTACTTTTATTATTATCAATATAACATGCATTATTACCCACATTATACAGTTATTATCGCTAGAACTATAATAATTATACTTATTACTCCCAATTTTATCAATATAACATGCATTATTACCCACATTATACAGTTATTATCGCTAGAACTATAATAATTATACTTATTACTCCCAATTTTATCAATATAACATGCATTATTACCCACATTATACAGTTATTATCGCTAGAACTATAATAACTATACTTATTATTCCCAATATTATCAATATAACATGCATTATTACCCATATTATACAATTATTATCGCTACATCTATAATAATTATACTTACTAATTTTATTATTATCAATATAACATGCATTATTACCCACATTATACAGTTATTATCGCTAGAACTATAATAATTATATTTATTACTCCCAATATTATCAATATAACATGCATTATTACCCACATTACACAGTTATTATCGCTAAAACTATAATAACTATACTCATTACTCCCACTATTATCAATATAACATGCATTATCACCCACATTATACTGTAATTATCGCTGGAACTATAATAATTATACTTATTATTCCCAATATTATCAATATAACATGCATTATTACCCACATTATACTGTAATTATCGCTAGAACTATAATAATTATATTTATTACTCCCAATATTATCAATATAACATGCATTATTACCCACATTACACAGTTATTATCGCTAGAACTATAATAATTATACTCATTACTCCCGATATTAGCAATATAACATCCATTATTACCTATATTATACAGTTGTTATCTCTAGAACTATAATAATTATACCTATTACTCGAAATATTATCAATATGACATGCATTATTACCCATATTATACCGTTAGTATCTCTAGAACTATAATAATTATACTCATTACTCCCAATATTATCAATATAACATGCATTATTACCCACATTATACAGTTATTATCGCTAGAACTATAATAATTATATTTACTACTCCCAATATTATCAATATAACATGCATTATTACCCACATTACACAGTTATTATCGCTAAAACTATAATAATTATACTCATTACTCCCACTATTATCAATATAACATGCATTATCACCCACATTATACTGTAATTATCGCTGGAACTATAATAATTATACTTATTATTCCCAATATTATCAATATAACATGCATTATTACCCACATTATACTGTAACTATCGCTAGAACTATAATAATTATACTTATTATTCCCAATATTATCAATGTAACATGCATTATTACCCATATTATACTATAATTATCGCTAGAACTATAATAATTATACTGATTACTCCCAATATTTTCAATATAGCATGCATTATTACACACATTATACTTTAATTATCGCTAGAACTATAATAATTATACTCATTACTCCCGATATTATCAATATAACATCCATTATTACCCATATTATACAGTTGTTATCTCTAGAACGAGAATAATTATACCTATTACTCGAAATATTATCAAAAATAACATGCATTATTACCCACATTATACAGTTATTATCGCTAGAACTACAATTATTATACTTATTACTCCCAATATTATCAATATAACATGCATTATTACCCATATTATACTTTAATTATCGCTCGAACTATAATAATTATACTTATTACTCCAAATATTATCAACATAACATGCATTATTACCCACATTATACAGTTATTATTGCTAGAACTACAGTAATTATTCTTATTACTCCCACTATCATCAATATAACATGCATTATTACCCACATTATACTTTAATTATCGCTAGAACTATAATAATTATACTTATTACTCCAAGTATTATCAACATAACATGCATTATTACCCACATTATACAGTTGTTATCTCTAGAACTATTATAATTATACTCACTAATCCCAATATTATCAATATAACATGCATTATTACCCACATTATACAGTTACAATAGCTAGAACTATAATAATTATACTTAGTACTTTTATTATTATCAGTATAACGTCCATTATTACCCATACTATACAGTTGTCAGCCCTAGATCTATAATAATTATACTTATTACTCCCAATATTATCAATATAACATGCATTATTTCCCACATTATATAGTTATTATCGCTAGAACTATAATAATTATACTAATTACTCCCAATATTATCAATATAGCATGCATTATTACCCACATTATACTTCAATTATCGCTAGAACTATAATAATTATACTCATTACTCCCGATATTATCAATATAACATGCATTATTACCCACATTATACAGTTATTATCGCTAGAACAACAATTATTATACTTAATATTCCCAATATTATCAATATAACATGCATTATTACCCACATTACACAGTTATTATCGCTAGAACTATAATAATTATACTCATTACTCCCAATATTATCAATATAACATGCATTATTACCCACATTATACAGTTATTATCTCTAGAACTATAATAATTATACTTATTACTCCCAATATTATCTATATAACATGCATTATTACCCACATTACACAGTTATTATCGCTAGAACTATAATAATTATACTCATTACTCCCAATATTATCAATATAACATGCATTATTACCCACATTATACAGTTATTATCGCTAGAACTATAATAACTATACTTATTATTCCCAATATTATCAATATAACATGCATTATTACCAATATTATACAATTATTATTGCTACATCTATAATAATTATACTTACTGCTTTTATTATTATCAATATAACATGCATTATTACCCACATTATACAGTTATTATCGCTAGAACTATAATAATTATACCTATTACACCCAATATTATCAATATAACATGCATTATTACCCACATTATACACTTATTCTCGCTACATCTATAATAATTATACTTACTAATTTTATTATTATCAATATAACATGCATTATTACCCACATTATACAGTTATTATCGCTAGAACTATAATAATTATATTTATTACTCCCAATATTATCAATATAACATGCATTATTACCCACATTACACAGTTATTATCGCTAAAACTATAATAATTATACTCATTACTCCCAATATTATCAATATAACATGCATTATCACCCACATTATACTGTAATTATCGCTGGAACTATAATGATTATACTTATTATTCCCAATATTATCAATATAACATGCATTATTACCCATATTATACTGTAATTATCGCTAGAACTATAACAATTATACTAATTACTCCCAATATTATCAATATAGCATGCATTATTACCCACATTATAATTTAATTATCGCTAGAACTATAATAATTATACTCATTACTCCCGATATTATCAATATAACATCCATTATTACCCATATTATACAGTTGTTATCTCTAGAACTATAATAATTATACTCATTACTCCCAATATTATCAATATAGCATGCGTTATTACCCATATTATACAGTTGTTATCTCTAGAACGAGAATAATTATACCTATTACTCGAAATATTATCAATATAACATGCATTATTACCCACAATATACAGTTATTATCGCTAGAACTATAATAATTATACTTATATCTCCAAATATTATCAATATAACATCCATTATTACCCATATTATACAGTTGTTATCTCTAGAACTATAATAATTATACTCATTAATCCCAATATTATCAATATAACATGCATTATTACCCACATTATACAGTTATTATCGCTAGAACTATAATAATTATACTTCTTACTCCCAATATTATCAATATAACATGCACTATTACCCACATTATACTGTAATTATCGCTAGAACTATAATAATTATGCTTATTATTCCCAAAATTATCAATATAACATGCATTATTAGCCACAGTACACAGTTATTATCGCTAGAACTATAATAATTATACTTACTACTCCCAATATTATCAATATAACATGCATTATTACCCACATTACACAGTTATGATCGCTAGAACTATAATAATTATACTCATTACTCCCGATATTATCAATATAACATCCATTACTACCTATATTATACAGTTGTTATCTCTAGAACTATAATAATTATACTCATTACTCCCAATATTATCAATATAACATGCATTATTACCCACATTATACAGTTATTATCGCTAGAACTATAATAACTATACTTATTATTCCCAATATTATCAATATAACATGCATTATTACCAATATTATACAATTATTATTGCTACATCTATAATAATTATACTTACTGCTTTTATTATTATCAATATAACATGCATTATTACCCACATTATACAGTTATTATCGCTAGAACTATAATAATTATACCTATTACACCCAATATTATCAATATAACATGCATTATTACCCACATTATACACTTATTCTCGCTACATCTATAATAATTATACTTACTAATTTTATTATTATCAATATAACATGCATTATTACCCACATTATACAGTTATTATCGCTAGAACTATAATAATTATATTTATTACTCCCAATATTATCTATATAACATGCATTATTACCCACATTACACAGTTATTATCGCTAAAACTATAATAATTATACTCATTACTCCCAATATTATCAATATAACATGCATTATCACCCACATTATACTGTAATTATCGCTGGAACTATAATAATTATACTTATTATTCCCAATATTATCAATATAACATGCATTATTACCCATATTATACTGTAATTATCGCTAGAACTATAATAATTATACTAATTACTCCCAATATTATCAATATAGCATGCATTATTACCCACATTATAATTTAATTATCGCTAGAACTATATTAATTATACTCATTACTCCCGATATTATCAATATAACATCCATTATTACCCATATTATACAGTTGTTATCTCTAGAACTATAATAATTATACTCATTACTCCCAATATTATCAATATAGCATGCGTTATTACCCATATTATACAGTTGTTATCTCTAGAACGAGAATAATTATACCTATTACTCGAAATATTATCAATATAACATGCATTATTACCCACAATATACAGTTATTATCGCTAGAACTATAATAATTATACTTATTACTCCAAATATTATCAATATAACATCCATTATTACCCATATTATACAGTTGTTATCTCTAGAACTATAATAATTATACTCATTAATCCCAATATTATCAATATAACATGCATTATTACCCACATTATACAGTTATTATCGCTAGAACTATAATAATTATACTTCTTACTCCCAATATTATCAATATAACATGCACTATTACCCACATTATACTGTAATTATCGCTAGAACTATAATAATTATACTTATTATTCAAAATATTATGAGTATAACATGCATTATTACACATGTTATACAGTTATTATCGCTACATCTATAATAATTATACTTACTACTTTTATTATTATCAATATAACATGCATTATTACCCACATTATACAGTTATTATCGCTAGAACTATAATAATTGTACTTATTACTCCCAATTTTATCAATATAACATGCATTATTACCCACATTATACAGTTATTATCGCTAGAACTATAATAACTATACTTATTATTCCCAATATTATCAATATAACATGCATTATTACCCATATTATACAATTATTATCGCTACATCTATAATAATTATACTTACTGCTTTTATTATTATCAATATAACATGCATTATTACCCACATTATACAGTTATTATCGCTAGAACTATAATAAATATACTTACTAATTTTATTATTATCAATATAACATGCATTATTACCCACATTATACAGTTATTATCGCTAGAACTATAATAATTATACTTATTACTCCCAATTTTATCAATATAACATGCATTATTACCCACATTATACAGTTATTATCGCTAGAACTATAATAACTATACTTATTATTCCCAATGTTATCAATATAACATGCATTATTACCCATATTATACAATTATTATCGCTACATCTATAATAATTATACTTACTAATTTTATTATTATCAATATAACATGCATTATTACCCACATTATACAGTTATTATCGCTAGAACTATAATAATTATATTTATTACTCCCAATATTATCGATATAACATGCATTATTACCCACATTACACAGTTATTATCGCTAAAACTATAATAATTATACTCATTACTCCCAATATTATCAATATAACATGCATTATTACCCACATTATACTGTAACTATCGCTAGAACTATAATAATTATACTTATTATTCCCAATATTATCAATGTAACATGCATTATTACCCATATTATACTATAATTATCGCTAGAACTATAATAATTATACTAATTACTCCCAATATTTTCAATATAGCATGCATTATTACACACATTATACTTTAATTATCGCCAGAACTATAATAATTATACTCATTACTCCCGATATTATCAATATAACATCCATTATTACCCATATTATACAGTTGTTATCTCTAGAACGAGAATAATTATACCTATTACTCGAAATATTATCAAAAATAACATGCATTATTACCCACATTATACAGTTATTATCGCTAGAACAACAATTATTATACTTATTATTCCCAATATTATCAATATAACATGCATTATTACCCACATTACACAGTTATTATCGCTAGAACTATAATAATTATACTCATTACTCCTGATATTATCAATATAACATCCATTATTACCTATATTATACAGTTGTTATCTCTAGAACTATAATAATTATACCTATTATTCGAAATATTATCAATATAACGTGCATTATTACCCATATTATACCGTTAGTATCTCTAGAACTATAATAATTATACTCATTACTCCCAATATTATCAATATAACATGCATTATTACCCATATTATACAGTTGCTATCTCTAGATCTATAATAATTATACTTATTATTCCCAATATTATCAATATAACATGCATTATTACCCACATTATACAGTTATTATCGCTAGATCTATAATAATTATACTTATTACTCCCGATATTATCAATATAACATCCATTATTACCTATATTATACAGTTGTTATCTCTAGAACTATAATAATTATACCTATTACTCGAAATATTATCAATATAAAATGCATTATTACCCATATTATACCGTTAGTATCTCTAGAACTATAATAATTATACTCATTAATCCCAATATTATCAATATAACATGCATTATTACACATATTATACTGTAATTATCGCTAGAACTATAATAATTATACTAATTACTCCCAATATTATCAATATAGCATGCATTATTACCCACATTATACTTTAATCATCGCTAGAACTAAAAGAATTATACTCATTACTCCCGATATTATCAATATAACATCCATTATTACCCATATTATACAGTTGTTATCTCTAGAACGAGAATAATTATACCTATTACTCGAAATATTATCAATATAACATGTATTATTACCCAAAATATACAGTTATTATCGCTAGAACTACAATTATTATACTTATTACTCCCAATATTATCAATATAGCATGCATTATTACCCATATTATGCAGTTATTATTGCTAGAACTACAGTAATTATTCCTATTACTCCCAATATCATCAATATAACATGCACTATTACCCACATTATACTGTAATTATCGCTAGAACTATAATAATTATACTTATTATTCCCAATATTATCAATATAACATGCATTATTACCCATATTATACTGTAATTATCGCTAGAACTATAATAATTATACTAATTACTCCCAATATTATCAATATAGCATGCATTATTACCCACATTATACTTTAATCATCGCTAGAACTAAAAGAATTATACTCATTACTCCCGATATTATCAATATAACATCCATTATTACCCATATTATACAGTTGTTATCTCTAGAACGAGAATAATTATACCTATTACTCGAAATATTATCAATATAACATGTATTATTACCCAAAATATACAGTTATTATCGCTAGAACTACAATTATTATACTTATTACTCCCAATATTATCAATATAGCATGCATTATTACCCATATTATGCAGTTATTATTGCTAGAACTACAGTAATTATTCCTATTACTCCCAATATCATCAATATAACATGCATTATTACCCACATTATACTTTAATTATCGCTAGAACTATAATAATTATACTTATTACTCCAAATATTATCAATATAACATCCATTATTACCCATATTATACAGTTGTTATCTCTAGAACTATAATAATTATACTAATTAATCCCAATATTATCAATATAACATGCATTATTACCCACATTATACAGTTATTATCGCTAGAACTATAATAATTATACTTATTACTCCCAATATTATCAATATAACATGCACTATTACCCATAGTACACAGTTATTATCGCTAGAACTATAATAATTATACTTATTATTCCCAATATTATCAATATAACATGCATTATTACCCACATTATACAGTTATTATCGCTAGAAATACAATTATTATACTTATTACTCCCAATATTATCAATATAACATGCATTATTACCCACATTATACTTTAATTATCGCTAGAACTATAATAATTATACTTATTACTCCCAATATTATCAATATAACATGCATTATTGCCCACATTATACCGTTAGTATCTCTAGAACTATAATAATTATACTCATTACTCCCAATATTATCAATATAACATGCATTATTACCCACATTATACAGTTATTATCGCTAGAACTATAATAACTATACTTATTATTCCCAATATTATCAATATAACATGCATTATTACCAATATTATACAATTATTATTGCTACATCTATAATAATTATACTTACTGCTTTTATTATTATCAATATAACATGCATTATTACCCACATTATACAGTTATTATCGCTAGAACTATAATAATTATACCTATTATACCCAATATTATCAATATAACATGCATTATTACCCATATTATACTGTAATTATCGCTAGAACTATAATAATTATACTAATTAATCCCAATATTATCAATATAACATGCATTATTACCCACATTATACAGTTATTATCGCTAGAACTACAATTATTATACTTATTACTCCCAATATTATCAATATAACATGCATTATTACCCACATTATACTGCAATTATCGCTAGAACTATAATAATTATACTTATTACTCCCAATATTATCAATATAACATGCATTATTACCCACATTATACAGTTATTATCGCTAGAACTGTAATAATTATACTTATTACTCCCAATATTATCAATATAACATGCATTATTACCCACATTATACACTTATTCTCGCTAAATCTATAGTAATTATACTTACTAATTTTATTATTATCAATATAACATGCATTATTACCCACATTATACAGTTATTATCGCTAGAACTATAATAATTATATTTATTACTCCCAATATTATCAATATAACATGCATTATTACCCACATTACACAGTTATTATCGCTAAAACTATAATAATTATACTGATTACTCCCAATATTATCAATATAACATGCATTATCACTTTCATTATACTGTAATTATTGCTGGAACTATAATAATTATACTTATTATTCCCAATATTATCAATATAACATGCATTATTACCCATATTATACTGTAATTATCGCTAGAACTATAATAATTATACTAATTACTCCCAATATTATCAAGATAGCATGCATTATTACCCACATTATACTTTAATTATCGCTAGAACTATAATAATTTTACTCATTACTCCCGATATTATCAATATAACATCCATTATTACCCATATTATACAGTTGTTATCTCTAGAACGAGAATAATTATACCTATTACTCGAAATATTATCAATATAACATGCATTATTACCCACATTATACAGTTATTATCGCTAGAACTATAATAATTATACTTATTACTCCAAATATTATCAATATAACATCCATTATTACCCATATTATACAGTTGTTATCTCTAGAACTATAATAATTATACTCATTAATCCCAGTATTATCAATATAACATGCATTATTACCCACATTATACAGTTATTATCGCTAGAACTATAATAATTATACTTATTACTCCCAATATTATCAATATAACATGCATTATTACCCACATTATACAGTTATTATCGCTAGAACTATAATAATTATACTTATTACTCCCAATATTATCAATATAACATGCATTATTACCCACATTATACAGTTATTATCGCTAGAACTATAATAACTATACTTATTATTCCCAATATTATCAATATAACATGCATTATTACCCATATTATACAATTATTATCGCTACATCTATAATAATTATACTTACTGCTTTTATTATTATCAATATAACATGCATTATTACCCACATTATACAGTTATTATCGCTAGAACTATAATAAATATACTTACTACTCCTAATATTATCAATATAACATGCATTATTACACTCATTATACAGTCATTATCGCTAGAACTATAATAATTATACTCATTACCCCCCATATTATCAATATAACATCCATTATTACCCATATTATACAGTTGTCATCTCTAGAACTATAATATTTATACCTAGTACTCGAAATATTATCAATATAACATGCATTATTACCCACATTATACAGTTATTATCGCCAGAACTATAATAATTATACCTATTATTCCCAATATATCAATATAACATGCATTATTACCCATATTATGGAGTTATTATCGCTAGAACTATAATAATTATACTTATTACTTTTATTATTATCAATATAACATGCACTATTACCCATATTATGCAGTTATTATCGCTCGAACTATAATAATTATACTTATTACTTTTATTATTATCAATATAACATAACACTATTACCCATATTATGCAGTCATTAGCGCTAGAACTATAATAATTATACTTATTACTGCCAATATTATCAATATAACATGCACTATTACCCATATTATGCAGTTATTATCGCTAGAACTACAGTAATTATACTTATTACTCCCAATATTATCAATATAACATGCCTTATTACCCATATTATACTGTTACTATCGCCAGAACTATAATAATTATACTTATTACTCCCAATATTATCAATATAGCATGCATTATTACCCACATTATACAGTTATTATCGCTAGAACTATAATAACTATACTTATTATTCCCAATATTATCAATATAACATGCATTATTACCAATATTATACAATTATTATTGCTGCATCGATAATAATTATACTTACTGCTTTTATTATTATCAATATAACATGCATTATTACCCACATTATACAGTTATTATCGCTAGAACTATAATAATTATACTCATTACTCCCAATATTATCAATATAACATGCATTATCACCCACATTATACTGTAATTATCGCTGGAACTATAATAATTATACTTATTATTCCCAATATTATCAATATAACATGCATTATTACCCATATTATACTGTAATTATCGCTAGAACTATAATAATTATACTAATTACTCCCAGTATTATCAATATAGCATGCATTATTACCCACATTATAATTTAATTATCGCTAGAACTATAATAATTATACTCATTACTCCCGATATTATCAATATAACATCCATTATTACCTATATTATACGGTTGTTATCTCTAGAACTATAATAATTATACCTATTACTCGAAATATTATCAATATAACATGCATTATTACCCATATTATACTGTTAGTATCTCTAGAACTATAATAATTATACTCATTACTCCCAATATTATCAATATAACATGCATTATTACCCATATTATACTGTAATTATCGCTAGAACTATAATAATTATACTAACTACTCCCAATATTATCAATATAGCATGCATTATTACCCACATTATACTTTAATCATCGCTAGAACTATAATAATTATACTCATTACTCCCGATATTATCAATATAACATCCATTATTACCCATATTATACAGTTGTTATCTCTAGAACGAGAATAATTATACCTATTACTCGAAATATTATCAATATAACATGCATTATTACCCACAATATACAGCTATTATCGCTAGAACTACAATTATTATACTTATTACTCCCAATATTATCAATATAACATGCATTATTACCCATATTATGCAGTTATTATTGCTAGAACTACAGTAATTATTCCTATTACTCCCAATATCATCAATATAACATGCATTATTACCCACATTATACTTTAATTATCGCTAGACCTATAATAATTATACTTATTACTCCAAATATTATCAATATAACATCCATTATTACCCATATTATACAGTTGTTATCTCTAGAACTATAATAATTATACTCATTAATCCCAATATTATCAATATAACATGCATTATTACCCACATTATACAGTTATTATCGCTAGAACTATAATAATTATACTTATTACTCCCAATATTATCAATATAACATGCACTATTACCCACAGTATACTGTAATTATCGCTAGAACTATAATAATTATACTTATTATACCCAATATTATCAATATAACATGCATTATTACCCATGTTATACAGTTATTATCGCTACATCTATAATAATTATACTTTCTACTTTTATTATTATCAATATAACATGCATTATTACCCACATTATACAGTTATTATCGCTAGAACTACAATTATTATACTTATTACTCCCAATATTATCAATATAACATGCATTATTACCCACATTATACTTTAATTATCGCTAGAACTATAATAATTATACTTATTACTCCCAATATTATCAATATAACATGCATTATTACCCACATTATACAGTTATTATCGCTAGAACTATAATAATTATACTTATTACTCCCAATATTATCAATATAATATGCATTATCACCCACATTATACTGTAATTATCGCTGGAACTATAATAATTATACTTATTATTCCCAATATTATCAATATAACATGCATTATTACCCATATTATACTGTAATTATCGCTAGAATTATAATAATTATACTCATTACTCCCGATATTATCAATATAACATCCATTATTACCTATATTATACAGTTGTTATCTCTAGAACTATAATAATTATACCTATTACTCGAAATATTATCAATATAACATGCATTATTACCCATATTATACCGTTAGTAACTCTAGAATTATAATAATTATACTCATTACTCCCAATATTATCAATATAACATGCATTATTACCCACATTATACTGTAATTATCGCTGGAACTATAATAATTATACTTATTATTCCCAATATTATCAATATAACATGCATTATTACCCATATTATACTGTAATTATCGCTAGAACTATAATAATTATACTAATTACTCCCAATATTATCAATATAGCATGCATTATTACCCACATTATAATTTAATTATCGCTAGAACTATAATAATTATACTCATTACTCCCGATATTATCAATATAACATCCATTATTACCTATATTATACAGTTGTGATCTCTAGAACTATAATAATTATACCTATTACTCGAAATATTATCAATATAACATGCATTATTACCCATATTATACCGTTAGTATCTCTAGAATTATAATAATTATACTCATTACTCCCAATATTATCAATATAACATGCATTATTACCCACATTATACTGTAATTATCGCTAGAACTATAATAATTATACTTATTATTCCCAATACTATCAATATAACGTGCATTATTACCCATATTATACTGTAATTATCGCTAGAACTATAATAATTATACTAATTACTCCCAATATTATCAATATAGCATGCATTATTACCCATATTATACAGTTGTTATCTCTAGAAGGAGAATAATTATACCTATTACTAGAAATATTATCAATATAACATGCATTATTACCCACAATATACAGTTATTATCGCTAGAACTACAATTATTATACTTATTACTCCCAATATTATCAATATAACATGCATTATTACCCACATTATACAGTTATTATCGCTAGAACTATAATAATTATACCTATTATACCCAATATTATCAATATAACATGCATTATTACGCACATTATACACTTATTCTCGCTACATCTATAATAATTATACTTACTAATTTTATTATTATCAATACAACATGCATTATTGCCCACACTATACAGTTATTATCGCTAGAACTATAATAATTATATTTATTACTCCCAATATTATCATAATAACATGCATTATTACCCACATTACACAGTTATTATCGCTAAAACTATAATAATTATACTCATTACTCCCAATATTATCAATATAATATGCATTATCACCCACATTATACTGTAATTATCGCTGGAACTATAATAATTATACTTATTATTCCCAATATTATCAATATAACATGCATTATTACCCATATTATACTGTAATTATCGCTAGAACTATAATAATTATACTAATTACTCCCAATATTATCAATATAGCATGCATTATTACCCACATTATAATTTAATTATCGCTAGAACTATAATAATTATACTCATTACTCCCGATATTATCAATATAACATCCATTATTACCTATATTATACAGTTGTTATCTCTAGAACTATAATAATTATACCTATTACTCGAAATATTATCAATATAACATGCATTATTACCCATATTATACCGTTAGTAACTCTAGAATTATAATAATTATACTCATTACTCCCAATATTATCAATATAACATGCATTATTACCCACATTATACTGTAATTATCGCTGGAACTATAATAATTATACTTATTATTCCCAATATTATCAATATAACATGCTTTATTACCCATATTATACTGTAATTATCGCTAGAACTATAATAATTATACTAATTACTCCCAATATTATCAATATAGCATGCATTATTACCCACATTATACTTTAATTATCGCTAGACCTATAATAATTATACTTATTACTCCAAATATTATCAATATAACATCCATTATTACCCATATTATACAGTTGTTATCTCTAGAACTATAATAATTATACTCATTAATCCCAATATTATCAATATAACATGCATTATTACCCACATTATACAGTTATTATCGCTAGAACTATAATAATTATACTTATTACTCCCAATATTATCAATATAACATGCACTATTACCCACAGTATACTGTAATTATCGCTAGAACTATAATAATTATACTTATTATACCCAATATTATCAATATAACATGCATTATTACCCACATTATACAGTTATTATCGCTAGAACTACAATTATTATACTTATTACTCCCAATATTATCAATATAACATGCATTATTACCCACATTATACAGTTATTATCGCTAGAACTATAATAATTATACCTATTACTCCCAATATTATCAATATAACATGCATTCTTACCCACATTATACAGTTATTATCGCTAGAACTATAATAACTATACTTATTATTCCCAATATTATCAATATAACATGCATTATTACCAATATTATACAATTATTATTGCTACATCTATAATAATTATACTTACTGCTTTTATTATTATCAATATAACATGCATTATTACCCACATTATACAGTTATTATCGCTAGAACTATAATAATTATACCTATTATACCCAATATTACCAATATAACATGCATTATTACCCACATTATACACTTATTCTCGCTACATCTATAATAATTATACTTACTAATTTTATTATTATCAATATAACATGCATTATTGCCCACACTATACAGTTATTATCGCTAGAACTATAATAATTATATTTATTACTCCCAATATTATCATAATAACATGCATTATTACCCACATTACACAGTTATTATCGCTAAAACTATAAAAATTATACTCATTACTCCCAATATTATCAATATAATATGCATTATCACCCACATTATACTGTAATTATCGCTGGAACTATAATAATTATACTTATTATTCCCAATATTATCAATATAACATGCATTATTACCCATATTATACTGTAATTATCGCTAGAATTATAATAATTATACTCATTACTCCCGATATTATCAATATAACATCCATTATTACCTATATTATACAGTTGTTATCTCTAGAACTATAATAATTATACCTATTACTCGAAATATTATCAATATAACATGCATTATTACCCATATTATACCGTTAGTAACTCTAGAATTATAATAATTATACTCATTACTCCCAATATTATCAATATAACATGCATTATTACCCACATTATACTGTAATTATCGCTGGAACTATAATAATTATACTTATTATTCCCAATATTATCAATATAACATGCATTATTACCCATATTATACTGTAATTATCGCTAGAACTATAATAATTATACTAATTACTCCCAATATTATCAATATAGCATGCATTATTACCCACATTATAATTTAATTATCGCTAGAACTATAATAATTATACTCATTACTCCCGATATTATCAATATAACATCCATTATTACCTATATTATACAGTTGTGATCTCTAGAACTATAATAATTATACCTATTACTCGAAATATTATCAATATAACATGCATTATTACCCATATTATACCGTTAGTATCTCTAGAATTATAATAATTATACTCATTACTCCCAATATTATCAATATAACATGCATTATTACCCACATTATACTGTAATTATCGCTAGAACTATAATAATTATACTTATTATTCCCAATACTATCAATATAACGTGCATTATTACCCATATTATACTGTAATTATCGCTAGAACTATAATAATTATACTAATTACTCCCAATATTATCAATATAGCATGCATTATTACCCATATTATACAGTTGTTATCTCTAGAAGGAGAATAATTATACCTATTACTAGAAATATTATCAATATAACATGCATTATTACCCACAATATACAGTTATTATCGCTAGAACTACAATTATTATACTTATTACTCCCAATATTATCAATATAACATGCATTATTACCCATATTATACAGTTATTATCGCTAGAACTATAATAATTATACTTATTACTCCCAATATTATCAATATAACATGCATTATTACCCACATTATACAGTTATTATCGCTAGAACTATAATAACTATACTTATTATTCCCAATATTATCAATATAACATGCATTATTACCCACATTACACAGTTATTATCGCTAGAACTATAATAATTATACTCATTACTCCCGATATTATCAATATAACATCCATTATTACCTATATTAGACAGTTGTTATCTCTAGAACTATAATAATTATACCTATTACTCGAAATATTATCAATATAACATGCATTATTACCCACAATATACAGTTATTATCGCTAGAACTACAATTATTATACTTATTACTCCCAATATTATCAATATAACATGCATTATTACCCATATTATGCAGTTATTATTGCTAGAACTACAGTAATTATTCCTATTACTCCCAATATCATCAATATAACATGCATTATTACCCACATTATACTTTAATTATTGCTAGAACTATAATAATTATACTTATTACTCCAAATATTATCAATATAACATCCATTATTACCCATATTATACAGTTGTTATCTCTAGAACTATAATAATTATACTCATTAATCCCAATATTATCAATATAACATGCATTATTACCCACATTATACAGTTATTATCGCTAGAACTATAATAATTATACTTGTTACTCCCAATATTATCCATATAACATGCATTATTACCCACATTATACAGTTATTATCGCTAGAACTATAATAACTATACTTATTATTCCCAATATTATCAATATAACATGCATTATTACCAATATTATACAATTATTATTGCTACATCTATAATAATTATACTTACTGCTTTTATTATTATCAATATAACATGCATTATTACCCACATTATACAGTTATTATCGCAAGAACTCTAATAATTATACCTATTATACCCAATATTATCAATATAACATGCATTATTACCCACATTATACACTTATTCTCGCTACATCTATAATAATTATACTTACTAATTTTATTATTATCAATATAACATGCATTATTACCCACATTATACAGTTATTATCGCTAGAACTATAATAATTATACTCATTACTCCCAATATTATCAATATAACATGCATTATCACCCACATTATACTGTAATTATCGCTGGAACTATAATAATTATACTTATTATTCCCAATATTATCAATATAACATGCATTATTACCCATATTATACTGTAATTATCGCTAGAACTATAATAATTATACTAATTACTCCCAATATTATCAATATAGCATGCATTATTACCCACATTATAATTTAATTATCGCTAGAACTATAATAATTATACTCATTACTCCCGATATTATCAATATAACATCCATTATTACCTATATTATACAGTTGTTATCTCTAGAACTATAATAATTATACCTATTACTCGAAATATTATCAATATAACATGCATTATTACCCACATTATACTTTAATCATCGCTAGAACTATAATAATTATACTCATTACTCCCGATATTATCAATATAACATCCATTATTACCCATATTATACAGTTGTTATCTCTAGAACGAGAATAATTATACCTATTACTCGAAATATTATCAATATAACATGCATTATTACCCACAATATACAGCTATTATCGCTAGAACTACAATTATTATACTTATTACTCCCAATATTATCAATATAACATGCATTATTACCCATATTATGCAGTTATTATTCCTAGAACTACAGTAATTATTCCTATTACTCCCAATATCATCAATATAACATGCATTATTACCCACATTATACTTTAATTATCGCTAGACCTATAATAATTATACTTATTACTCCAAATATTATCAATATAACATCCATTATTACCCATATTATACAGTTGTTATCTCTAGAACTATAATAATTATACTCATTAATCCCAATATTATCAATATAACATGCATTATTACCCACATTATACAGTTATTATCGCTAGAACTATAATAATTATACTTATTACTCCCAATATTATCAATATAACATGCACTATTACCCACAGTATACTGTAATTATCGCTAGAACTATAATAATTATACTTATTATACCCAATATTATCAATATAACATGCATTATTACCCATGTTATACAGTTATTATCGCTACATCTATAATAATTATACTTTCTACTTTTATTATTATCAATATAACATGCATTATTACCCACATTATACAGTTATTATCGCTAGAACTACAATTATTATACTTATTACTCCCAATATTATCAATATAACATGCATTATTACCCACATTATACTTTAATTATCGCTAGAACTATAATAATTATACTTATTACTCCCAATATTATCAATATAACATGCATTATTACCCACATTATACAGTTATTATCGCTAGAACTATAATAATTATACTTATTACTCCCAATATTATCAATATAACATGCATTATTACCCACATTATACAGTTATTATCGCTAGAACTATAATAACTATACTTATTATTCCCAATATTATCAATATAACATGCATTATTACCAATATTATACAATTATTATTGCTACATCTATAATAATTATACTTACTGCTTTTATTATTATCAATATAACATGCATTATTACCCACATTATACAGTTATTATCGCTAGAACTATAATAATTATACCTATTATACCCAATATTATCAATATAACATGCATTATTACCCACATTATACACTTATTCTCGCTACATCTATAATAATTATACTTACTAATTTTATTATTATCAATATAACATGCATTATTGCCCACACTATACAGTTATTATCGCTAGAACTGTAATAATTATATTTATTACTCCCAATATTATCATAATAACATGCATTATTACCCACATTACACAGTTATTATCGCTAAAACTATAATAATTATACTCATTACTCCCAATATTATCAATATAATATGCATTATCACCCACATTATACTGTAATTATCGCTGGAACTATAATAATTATACTTATTATTCCCAATATTATCAATATAACATGCATTATTACCCATATTATACTGTAATTATCGCTAGAACTATAATAATTATACTAATTACTCCCAATATTATCAATATAGCATGCATTATTACCCACATTATAATTTAATTATCGCTAGAACTATAATAATTATACTCATTACTCCCGATATTATCAATATAACATCCATTATTACCTATATTATACAGTTGTTATCTCTAGAACTATAATAATTATACCTATTACTCGAAATATTATCAATATAACATGCATTATTACCCATATTATACCGTTAGTAACTCTAGAATTATAATAATTATACTCATTACTCCCAATATTATCAATATAACATGCATTATTACCCACATTATACTGTAATTATCGCTGGAAATATAATAATTATACTTATTATTCCCAATATTATCAATATAACATGCTTTATTACCCATATTATACTGTAATTATCGCTAGAACTATAATAATTATACTAATTACTCCCAATATTATCAATATAGCATGCATTATTACCCACATTATACTTTAATTATCGCTAGACCTATAATAATTATACTTATTACTCCAAATATTATCCATATAACATCCATTATTACCCATATTATACAGTTGTTATCTCTAGAACTATAATAATTATACTCATTAATCCCAATATTATCAATATAACATGCATTATTACCCACATTATACTTTAATTATCGCTAGAACTATAATAATTATACTTATTACTCCCAATATTATCAATATAACATGCATTATTACCCACATTATACAGTTATTATCGCTAGAACTATAATAATTATACTTATTACTCCCAATATTATCAATATAACATGCATTATTACCCACATTATACAGTTATTATCGCTAGAACTATAATAACTATACTTATTATTCCCAATATTATCAATATAACATGCATTATTACCAATATTATACAATTATTATTGCTACATCTATAATAATTATACTTACTGCTTTTATTATTATCAATATAACATGCATTATTACCCACATTATACAGTTATTATCGCTAGAACTATAATAATTATACCTATTATACCCAATATTACCAATATAACATGCATTATTACCCACATTATACACTTATTCTCGCTACATCTATAATAATTATACTTACTAATTTTATTATTATCAATATAACATCCATTATTGCCCACACTATACAGTTATTATCGCTAGAACTATAATAATTATATTTATTACTCCCAATATTATCATAATAACATGCATTATTACCCACATTACACAGTTATTATCGCTAAAACTATAAAAATTATACTCATTACTCCCAATATTATCAATATAATATGCATTATCACCCACATTATACTGTAATTATCGCTGGAACTATAATAATTATACTTATTATTCCCAATATTATCAATATAACATGCATTATTACCCATATTATACTGTAATTATCGCTAGAACTATAATAATTATACTAATTACTCCCAATATTATCAGTATAGCATGCATTATTACCCACATTATAATTTAATTATCGCTAGAACTATAATAATTATACTCATTACTCCCGATATTATCAATATAACATCCATTATTACCTATATTATGCAGTTGTTATCTCTAGAACTATAATAATTATACCTATTACTCGAAATATTATCAATATAACATGCATTATTACCCATATTATACCGTTAGTAACTCTAGAATTATAATAATTATACTCATTACTCCCAATATTATCAATATAACATGCATTATTACCCACATTATACTGTAATTATCGCTGGAACTATAATAATTATACTTATTATTCCCAATATTATCAATATAACATGCATTATTACCCATATTATACTGTAATTATCGCTAGAACTATAATAATTATACTAATTACTCCCAATATTATCAATATAGCATGCATTATTACCCACATTATAATTTAATTATCGCTAGAACTATAATAATTATACTCATTACTCCCGATATTATCAATATAACATCCATTATTACCTATATTATACAGTTGTTACCTCTAGAACTATAATAATTATACCTATTACTCGAAATATTATCAATATAACATGCATTATTACCCATATTATACCGTTAGTATCTCTAGAATTATAATAATTATACTCATTACTCCCAATATTATCAATATAACATGCATTATTACCCACATTATACTGTAATTATCGCTAGAACTATAATAATTATACTTATTATTCCCAAGACTATCAATATAACGTGCATTATTACCCATATTATACTGTAATTATCGCTAGAACTATAATAATTATACTAATTACTCCCAATATTATCAATATAGCATGCATTATTACCCATATTATACAGTTATTATCGCTAGAACTATAATAATTATACTTATTACTCCCAATATTATCAATATAACATGCATTATTACCCACATTATACAGTTATTATCGCTAGAACTATAATAACTATACTTATTATTCCCAATATTATCAATATAACATGCATTATTACCCACATTACACAGTTATTATCGCTAGAACTATAATAATTATACTCATTACTCCCGATATTATCAATATAACATCCATTATTACCTATATTAGACAGTTGTTATCTCTAGAACTATAATAATTATACCTATTACTCGAAATATTATCAATATAACATGCATTATTACCCACAATATACAGTTATTATCGCTAGAACTACAATTATTATACTTATTACTCCCAATATTATCAATATAACATGCATTATTACCCATATTATGCAGTTATTATTGCTAGAACTACAGTAATTATTCCTATTACTCCCAATATCATCAATATAACATGCATTATTACCCACATTATACTTTAATTATTGCTAGAACTATAATAATTATACTTATTACTCCAAATATTATCAATATAACATCCATTATTACCCATATTATACAGTTGTTATCTCTAGAACTATAATAATTATACTCATTAATCCCAATATTATCAATATAACATGCATTATTACCCACATTATACAGTTATTATCGCTAGAACTATAATAATTATACTTGTTACTCCCAATATTATCCATATAACATGCATTATTACCCACATTATACAGTTATTATCGCTAGAACTATAATAACTATACTTATTATTCCCAATATTATCAATATAACATGCATCATTACCAATATTATACAATTATTATTGCTACATCTATAATAATTATACTTACTGCTTTTATTATTATCAATATAACATGCATTATTACCCACATTATACAGTTATTATCGCAAGAACTCTAATAATTATACCTATTATACCCAATATTATCAATATAACATGCATTATTACCCACATTATACACTTATTCTCGCTACATCTAGAATAATTATACTTACTAATTTTATTATTATCAATATAACATGCATTATTACCCACATTATACAGTTATTATCGCTAGAACTATAATAATTATACTCATTACTCCCAATATTATCAATATAACATGCATTATCACCCACATTATACTGTAATTATCGCTGGAACTATAATAATTATACTTATTATTCCCAATATTATCAATATAACATGCATTATTACCCATATTATACTGTAATTATCGCTAGAACTATTATAATTATACTAATTACTCCCAATATTATCAATATAGCATGCATTATTACCCACATTATAATTTAATTATCGCTAGAACTATAATAATTATACTCATTACTCCCGATATTATCAATATAACATCCATTATTACCTATATTATACAGTTGTTATCTCTAGAACTATAATAATTATACCTATTACTCGAAATATTATCAATATAACATGCATTATTACCCACATTATACTTTAATCATCGCTAGAACTATAATAATTATACTCATTACTCCCGATATTATCAATATAACATCCATTATTACCCATATTATACAGTTGTTATCTCTAGAACGAGAATAATTATACCTATTACTCGAAATATTATCAATATAACATGCATTATTACCCACAATATACACCTATTATCGCTAGAACTACAATTATTATACTTATTACTCCCAATATTATCAATATAACATGCATTATTACCCATATTATGCAGTTATTATTGCTAGAACTACAGTAATTATTCCTATTACTCCCAATATCATCAATATAACATGCATTATTACCCACATTATACTTTAATTATCGCTAGACCTATAATAATTATACTTATTACTCCAAATATTATCAATATAACATCCATTATTACCCATATTATACAGTTGTTATCTCTAGAACTATAATAATTATACTCATTAATCCCAATATTATCAATATAACATGCATTATTACCCACATTATACAGTTATTATCGCTAGAACTACAATTATTATACTTATTACTCCCAATATTATCAATATAACATGCATTATTACCCACATTATACTTTAATTATCGCTAGAACCATAATAATTATACTTATTACTCCCAATATTATCAATATAACATGCATTATTACCCACATTATACAGTTATTATCGCTAGAACTATAATAATTATACTTATTACTCCCAATATTATCAATATAACATGCATTATTACCCACATTATACAGTTATTATCGCTAGAACTATAATAACTATACTTATTATTCCCAATATTATCAATATAACATGCATTATTACCAATATTATACACTTATTCTCGCTACATCTATAATAATTATACTTACTAATTTTATTATTATCAATATAACATGCATTATTGCCCACACTATACAGTTATTATCGCTAGAACTGTAATAATTATATTTATTACTCCCAATATTATCATAATAACATGCATTATTACCCACATTACACAGTTATTATCGCTAAAACTATAATAATTATACTCATTACTCCCAATATTATCAATATAATATGCATTATCACCCACATTATACTGTAATTATCGCTGGAACTATAATAATTATACTTATTATTCCCAATATTATCAATATAACATGCATTATTACCCATATTATACTGTAATTATCGCTAGAACTATAATAATTATACTAATTACTCCCAATATTATCAATATAGCATGCATTATTACCCACATTATAATTTAATTATCGCTAGAACTATAATAATTATACTCATTACTCCCGATATTATCAATATAACATCCATTATTACCTATATTATACAGTTGTTATCTCTAGAACTATAATAATTATACCTATTACTCGAAATATTATCAATATAACATGCATTATTACCCATATTATACCGTTAGTAACTCTAGAATTATAATAATTATACTCATTACTCCCAATATTATCAATATAACATGCATTATTACCCACATTATACTGTAATTATCGCTGGAAATATAATAAGTATACTTATTATTCCCAATATTATCAATATAACATGCTTTATTACCCATATTATACTGTAATTATCGCTAGAACTATAATAATTATACTAATTACTCCCAATATTATCAATATAGCATGCATTATTACCCACATTATACTTTAATTATCGCTAGACCTATAATAATTATACTTATTACTCCAAATATTATCCATATAACATCCATTATTACCCATATTATACAGTTGTTATCTCTAGAACTATAATAATTATACTCATTAATCCCAATATTATCAATATAACATGCATTATTACCCACATTATACTTTAATTATCGCTAGAACTATAATAATTATACTTATTACTCCCAATATTATCAATATAACATGCATTATTACCCACATTATACAGTTATTATCGCTAGAACTATAATAATTATACTTATTACTCCCAATATTATCAATATAACATGCATTATTACCCACATTATACAGTTATTATCGCTAGAACTATAATAACTATACTTATTATTCCCAATATTATCAATATAACATGCATTATTACCAATATTATACAATTATTATTGCTACATCTATAATAATTATACTTACTGCTTTTATTATTATCAATATAACATGCATTATTACCCACATTATACAGTTATTATCGCTAGAACTATAATAATTATACCTATTATACCCAATATTACCAATATAACATGCATTATTACCCACATTATACACTTATTCTCGCTACATCTATAATAATTATACTTACTAATTTTATTATTATCAATATAACATCCATTATTGCCCACACTATACAGTTATTATCGCTAGAACTATAATAATTATATTTATTACTCCCAATATTATCATAATAACATGCATTATTACCCACATTACACAGTTATTATCGCTAAAACTATAACAATTATACTCATTACTCCCAATATTATCAATATAATATGCATTATCACCCACATTATACTGTAATTATCGCTGGAACTATAATAATTATACTTATTATTCCCAATATTATCAATATAACATGCATTATTACCCATATTATACTGTAATTATCGCTAGAACTATAATAATTATACTAATTACTCCCAATATTATCAGTATAGCATGCATTATTACCCACATTATAATTTAATTATCGCTAGAACTATAATAATTATACTCATTACTCCCGATATTATCAATATAACATCCATTATTACCTATATTATGCAGTTGTTATCTCTAGAACTATAATAATTATACCTATTACTCGAAATATTATCAATATAACATGCATTATTACCCATATTATACCGTTAGTAACTCTAGAATTATAATAATTATACTCATTACTCCCAATATTATCAATATAACATGCATTATTACCCACATTATACTGTAATTATCGCTGGAACTATAATAATTATACTTATTATTCCCAATATTATCAATATAACATGCATTATTACCCATATTATACTGTAATTATCGCTAGAACTATAATAATTATACTAATTACTCCCAATATTATCAATATAGCATGCATTATTACCCACATTATAATTTAATTATCGCTAGAACTATAATAATTATACTCATTACTCCCGATATTATCAATATAACATCCATTATTACCTATATTATACAGTTGTTACCTCTAGAACTATAATAATTATACCTATTACTCGAAATATTATCAATATAACATGCATTATTACCCATATTATACCGTTAGTATCTCTAGAATTATAATAATTATACTCATTACTCCCAATATTATCAATATAACATGCATTATTACCCACATTATACTGTAATTATCGCTAGAACTATAATAATTATACTTATTATTCCCAAGACTATCAATATAACGTGCATTATTACCCATATTATACTGTAATTATCGCTAGAACTATAATAATTATACTAATTACTCCCAATATTATCAATATAGCATGCATTATTACCCATATTATACAGTTGTTATCTCTAGAAGCAGAATAATTATACCTATTACTAGAAATATTATCAATATAACATGCATTATTACCCACAATATACAGTTATTATCGCTAGAACTACAATTATTATACTTATTACTCCCAATATTATCAATATAACATGCATTATTACCCATATTATACAGTTATTATCGCTAGAACTATAATAATTATACTTATTACTCCCAATATTATCAATATAACATGCATTATTACCCACATTATACAGTTATTATCGCTAGAACTATAATAACTATACTTATTATTCCCAATATTATCAATATAACATGCATTATTACCCACATTACACAGTTATTATCGCTAGAACTATAATAATTATACTCATTACTCCCGATATTATCAATATAACATCCATTATTACCTATATTAGACAGTTGTTATCTCTAGAACTATAATAATTATACCTATTACTCGAAATATTATCAATATAACATGCATTATTACCCACAATATACAGTTATTATCGCTAGAACTACAATTATTATACTTATTACTCCCAATATTATCAATATAACATGCATTATTACCCATATTATGCAGTTATTATTGCTAGAACTACAGTAATTATTCCTATTACTCCCAATATCATCAATATAACATGCATTATTACCCACATTATACTTTAATTATTGCTAGAACTATAATAATTATACTTATTACTCCAAATATTATCAATATAACATCCATTATTACCCATATTATACAGTTGTTATCTCTAGAACTATAATAATTATACTCATTAATCCCAATATTATCAATATAACATGCATTATTACCCACATTATACAGTTATTATCGCTAGAACTATAATAATTATACTTGTTACTCCCAATATTATCCATATAACATGCATTATTACCCACATTATACAGTTATTATCGCTAGAACTATAATAACTATACTTATTATTCCCAATATTATCAATATAACATGCATCATTACCAATATTATACAATTATTATTGCTACATCTATAATAATTATACTTACTGCTTTTATTATTATCAATATAACATGCATTATTACCCACATTATACAGTTATTATCGCAAGAACTCTAATAATTATACCTATTATACCCAATATTATCAATATAACATGCATTATTACCCACATTATACACTTATTCTCGCTACATCTAGAATAATTATACTTACTAATTTTATTATTATCAATATAACATGCATTATTACCCACATTATACAGTTATTATCGCTAGAACTATAATAATTATACTCATTACTCCCAATATTATCAATATAACATGCATTATCACCCACATTATACTGTAATTATCGCTGGAACTATAATAATTATACTTATTATTCCCAATATTATCAATATAACATGCATTATTACCCATATTATACTGTAATTATCGCTAGAACTATTATAATTATACTAATTACTCCCAATATTATCAATATAGCATGCATTATTACCCACATTATAATTTAATTATCGCTAGAACTATAATAATTATACTCATTACTCCCGATATTATCAATATAACATCCATTATTACCTATATTATACAGTTGTTATCTCTAGAACTATAATAATTATACCTATTACTCGAAATATTATCAATATAACATGCATTATTACCCATATTATACCGTTAGTAACTCTAGAATTATAATAATTATACTCATTACTCCCAATATTATCAATATAACATGCATTATTACCCACATTATACTGTAATTATCGCTGGAACTATAATAATTATACTTATTATTCCCAATATTATCAATATAACATGCTTTATTACCCATATTATACTGTAATTATCGCTAGAACTATAATAATTATACTAATTACTCCCAATATTATCAATATAGCATGCATTATTACCCACATTATACTTTAATTATCGCTAGACCTATAATAATTATACTTATTACTCCAAATATTATCAATATAACATCCATTATTACCCATATTATACAGTTGTTATCTCTAGAACTATAATAATTATACTCATTAATCCCAATATTATCAATATAACATGCATTATTACCCACATTATACAGTTATTATCGCTAGAACTATAATAATTATACTTATTACTCCCAATATTATCAATATAACATGCACTATTACCCACAGTATACTGTAATTATCGCTAGAACTATAATAATTATACTTATTATACCCAATATTATCAATATAACATGCATTATTACCCACATTATACAGTTATTATCGCTAGAACTACAATTATTATACTTATTACTCCCAATATTATCAATATAACATGCATTATTACCCACATTATACAGTTATTATCGCTAGAACTATAATAATTATACTTATTACTCCCAATATTATCAATATAACATGCATTATTACCCACATTATACAGTTATTATCGCTAGAACTATAATAACTATACTTATTATTCCCAATATTATCAATATAACATGCATTATTACCAATATTATACAATTATTATTGCTACATCTATAATAATTATACTTACTGCTTTTATTATTATCAATATAACATGCATTATTACCCACATTATACAGTTATTATCGCTAGAACTATAATAATTATACCTATTATACCCAATATTACCAATATAACATGCATTATTACCCACATTATACACTTATTCTCGCTACATCTATAATAATTATACTTACTAATTTTATTATTATCAATATAACATGCATTATTGCCCACACTATACAGTTATTATCGCTAGAACTATAATAATTATATTTATTACTCCCAATATTATCATAATAACATGCATTATTACCCACATTACACAGTTATTATCGCTAAAACTATAAAAATTATACTCATTACTCCCAATATTATCAATATAATATGCATTATCACCCACATTATACTGTAATTATCGCTGGAACTATAATAATTATACTTATTATTCCCAATATTATCAATATAACATGCATTATTACCCATATTATACTGTAATTATCGCTAGAATTATAATAATTATACTCATTACTCCCGATATTATCAATATAACATCCATTATTACCTATATTATACAGTTGTTATCTCTAGAACTATAATAATTATACCTATTACTCGAAATATTATCAATATAACATGCATTATTACCCATATTATACCGTTAGTAACTCTAGAATTATAATAATTATACTCATTACTCCCAATATTATCAATATAACATGCATTATTACCCACATTATACTGTAATTATCGCTGGAACTATAATAATTATACTTATTATTCCCAATATTATCAATATAACATGCATTATTACCCATATTATACTGTAATTATCGCTAGAACTATAATAATTATACTAATTACTCCCAATATTATCAATATAGCATGCATTATTACCCACATTATAATTTAATTATCGCTAGAACTATAATAATTATACTCATTACTCCCGATATTATCAATATAACATCCATTATTACCTATATTATACAGTTGTGATCTCTAGAACTATAATAATTATACCTATTACTCGAAATATTATCAATATAACATGCATTATTACCCATATTATACCGTTAGTATCTCTAGAATTATAATAATTATACTCATTACTCCCAATATTATCAATATAACATGCATTATTACCCACATTATACTGTAATTATCGCTAGAACTATAATAATTATACTTATTATTCCCAATACTATCAATATAACGTGCATTATTACCCATATTATACTGTAATTATCGCTAGAACTATAATAATTATACTAATTACTCCCAATATTATCAATATAGCATGCATTATTACCCATATTATACAGTTGTTATCTCTAGAAGGAGAATAATTATACCTATTACTAGAAATATTATCAATATAACATGCATTATTACCCACAATATACAGTTATTATCGCTAGAACTACAATTATTATACTTATTACTCCCAATATTATCAATATAACATGCATTATTACCCATATTATACAGTTATTATCGCTAGAACTATAATAATTATACTTATTACTCCCAATATTATCAATATAACATGCATTATTACCCACATTATACAGTTATTATCGCTAGAACTATAATAACTATACTTATTATTCCCAATATTATCAATATAACATGCATTATTACCCACATTACACAGTTATTATCGCTAGAACTATAATAATTATACTCATTACTCCCGATATTATCAATATAACATCCATTATTACCTATATTAGACAGTTGTTATCTCTAGAACTATAATAATTATACCTATTACTCGAAATATTATCAATATAACATGCATTATTACCCACAATATACAGTTATTATCGCTAGAACTACAATTATTATACTTATTACTCCCAATATTATCAATATAACATGCATTATTACCCATATTATGCAGTTATTATTGCTAGAACTACAGTAATTATTCCTATTACTCCCAATATCATCAATATAACATGCATTATTACCCACATTATACTTTAATTATTGCTAGAACTATAATAATTATACTTATTACTCCAAATATTATCAATATAACATCCATTATTACCCATATTATACAGTTGTTATCTCTAGAACTATAATAATTATACTCATTAATCCCAATATTATCAATATAACATGCATTATTACCCACATTATACAGTTATTATCGCTAGAACTATAATAATTATACTTGTTACTCCCAATATTATCCATATAACATGCATTATTACCCACATTATACAGTTATTATCGCTAGAACTATAATAACTATACTTATTATTCCCAATATTATCAATATAACATGCATTATTACCAATATTATACAATTATTATTGCTACATCTATAATAATTATACTTACTGCTTTTATTATTATCAATATAACATGCATTATTACCCACATTATACAGTTATTATCGCAAGAACTCTAATAATTATACCTATTATACCCAATATTATCAATATAACATGCATTATTACCCACATTATACACTTATTCTCGCTACATCTATAATAATTATACTTACTAATTTTATTATTATCAATATAACATGCATTATTACCCACATTATACAGTTATTATCGCTAGAACTATAATAATTATACTCATTACTCCCAATATTATCAATATAACATGCATTATCACCCACATTATACTGTAATTATCGCTGGAACTATAATAATTATACTTATTATTCCCAATATTATCAATATAACATGCATTATTACCCATATTATACTGTAATTATCGCTAGAACTATAATAATTATACTAATTACTCCCAATATTATCAATATAGCATGCATTATTACCCACATTATAATTTAATTATCGCTAGAACTATAATAATTATACTCATTACTCCCGATATTATCAATATAACATCCATTATTACCTATATTATACAGTTGTTATCTCTAGAACTATAATAATTATACCTATTACTCGAAATATTATCAATATAACATGCATTATTACCCACATTATACTTTAATCATCGCTAGAACTATAATAATTATACTCATTACTCCCGATATTATCAATATAACATCCATTATTACCCATATTATACAGTTGTTATCTCTAGAACGAGAATAATTATACCTATTACTCGAAATATTATCAATATAACATGCATTATTACCCACAATATACAGCTATTATCGCTAGAACTACAATTATTATACTTATTACTCCCAATATTATCAATATAACATGCATTATTACCCATATTATGCAGTTATTATTCCTAGAACTACTGTAATTATTCCTATTACTCCCAATATCATCAATATAACATGCATTATTACCCACATTATACTTTAATTATCGCTAGACCTATAATAATTATACTTATTACTCCAAATATTATCAATATAACATCCATTATTACCCATATTATACAGTTGTTATCTCTAGAACTATAATAATTATACTCATTAATCCCAATATTATCAATATAACATGCATTATTACCCACATTATACAGTTATTATCGCTAGAACTATAATAATTATACTTATTACTCCCAATATTATCAATATAACATGCACTATTACCCACAGTATACTGTAATTATCGCTAGAACTATAATAATTATACTTATTATACCCAATATTATCAATATAACATGCATTATTACCCATGTTATACAGTTATTATCGCTACATCTATAATAATTATACTTTCTACTTTTATTATTATCAATATAACATGCATTATTACCCACATTATACAGTTATTATCGCTAGAACTACAATTATTATACTTATTACTCCCAATATTATCAATATAACATGCATTATTACCCACATTATACTTTAATTATCGCTAGAACTATAATAATTATACTTATTACTCCCAATATTATCAATATAACATGCATTATTACCCACATTATACAGTTATTATCGCTAGAACTATAATAATTATACATATTACTCCCAATATTATCAATATAACATGCATTATTACCCACATTATACAGTTATTATCGCTAGAACTATAATAACTATACTTATTATTCCCAATATTATCAATATAACATGCATTATTACCAATATTATACAATTATTATTGCTACATCTATAAT
The DNA here is from genome assembly GCA_963576845.1 of Megachile leachella. Taxonomy (NCBI): domain Eukaryota; kingdom Metazoa; phylum Arthropoda; class Insecta; order Hymenoptera; family Megachilidae; genus Megachile; species Megachile leachella. The sequence goes on from CAUYWW010000171.1 coordinate 282,351, forward strand.
AATTATACTTACTGCTTTTATTATTATCAATATAACATGCATTATTACCCACATTATACAGTTATTATCGCTAGAACTATAATAATTATACCTATTATACCCAATATTATCAATATAACATGCATTATTACCCACATTATACACTTATTCTCGCTACATCTATAATAATTATACTTACTAATTTTATTATTATCAATATAACATGCATTATTGCCCACACTATACAGTTATTATCGCTAGAACTGTAATAATTATATTTATTACTCCCAATATTATCATAATAACATGCATTATTACCCACATTACACAGTTATTATCGCTAAAACTATAATAATTATACTCATTACTCCCAATATTATCAATATAATATGCATTATCACCCACATTATACTGTAATTATCGCTGGAACTATAATAATTATACTTATTATTCCCAATATTATCAATATAACATGCATTATTACCCATATTATACTGTAATTATCGCTAGAACTATAATAATTATACTAATTACTCCCAATATTATCAATATAGCATGCATTATTACCCACATTATAATTTAATTATCGCTAGAACTATAATAATTATACTCATTACTCCCGATATTATCAATATAACATCCATTATTACCTATATTATACAGTTGTTATCTCTAGAACTATAATAATTATACCTATTACTCGAAATATTATCAATATAACATGCATTATTACCCATATTATACCGTTAGTAACTCTAGAATTATAATAATTATACTCATTACTCCCAATATTATCAATATAACATGCATTATTACCCACATTATACTGTAATTATCGCTGGAAATATAATAATTATACTTATTATTCCCAATATTATCAATATAACATGCTTTATTACCCATATTATACTGTAATTATCGCTAGAACTATAATAATTATACTAATTACTCCCAATATTATCAATATAGCATGCATTATTACCCACATTATACTTTAATTATCGCTAGACCTATAATAATTATACTTATTACTCCAAATATTATCCATATAACATCCATTATTACCCATATTATACAGTTGTTATCTCTAGAACTATAATAATTATACTCATTAATCCCAATATTATCAATATAACATGCATTATTACCCACATTATACTTTAATTATCGCTAGAACTATAATAATTATACTTATTACTCCCAATATTATCAATATAACATGCATTATTACCCACATTATACAGTTATTATCGCTAGAACTATAATAATTATACTTATTACTCCCAATATTATCAATATAACATGCATTATTACCCACATTATACAGTTATTATCGCTAGAACTATAATAACTATACTTATTATTCCCAATATTATCAATATAACATGCATTATTACCAATATTATACAATTATTATTGCTACATCTATAATAATTATACTTACTGCTTTTATTATTATCAATATAACATGCATTATTACCCACATTATACAGTTATTATCGCTAGAACTATAATAATTATACCTATTATACCCAATATTACCAATATAACATGCATTATTACCCACATTATACACTTATTCTCGCTACATCTATAATAATTATACTTACTAATTTTATTATTATCAATATAACATCCATTATTGCCCACACTATACAGTTATTATCGCTAGAACTATAATAATTATATTTATTACTCCCAATATTATCATAATAACATGCATTATTACCCACATTACACAGTTATTATCGCTAAAACTATAAAAATTATACTCATTACTCCCAATATTATCAATATAATATGCATTATCACCCACATTATACTGTAATTATCGCTGGAACTATAATAATTATACTTATTATTCCCAATATTATCAATATAACATGCATTATTACCCATATTATACTGTAATTATCGCTAGAACTATAATAATTATACTAATTACTCCCAATATTATCAGTATAGCATGCATTATTACCCACATTATAATTTAATTATCGCTAGAACTATAATAATTATACTCATTACTCCCGATATTATCAATATAACATCCATTATTACCTATATTATGCAGTTGTTATCTCTAGAACTATAATAATTATACCTATTACTCGAAATATTATCAATATAACATGCATTATTACCCATATTATACCGTTAGTAACTCTAGAATTATAATAATTATACTCATTACTCCCAATATTATCAATATAACATGCATTATTACCCACATTATACTGTAATTATCGCTGGAACTATAATAATTATACTTATTATTCCCAATATTATCAATATAACATGCATTATTACCCATATTATACTGTAATTATCGCTAGAACTATAATAATTATACTAATTACTCCCAATATTATCAATATAGCATGCATTATTACCCACATTATAATTTAATTATCGCTAGAACTATAATAATTATACTCATTACTCCCGATATTATCAATATAACATCCATTATTACCTATATTATACAGTTGTTACCTCTAGAACTATAATAATTATACCTATTACTCGAAATATTATCAATATAACATGCATTATTACCCATATTATACCGTTAGTATCTCTAGAATTATAATAATTATACTCATTACTCCCAATATTATCAATATAACATGCATTATTACCCACATTATACTGTAATTATCGCTAGAACTATAATAATTATACTTATTATTCCCAAGACTATCAATATAACGTGCATTATTACCCATATTATACTGTAATTATCGCTAGAACTATAATAATTATACTAATTACTCCCAATATTATCAATATAGCATGCATTATTACCCATATTATACAGTTATTATCGCTAGAACTATAATAATTATACTTATTACTCCCAATATTATCAATATAACATGCATTATTACCCACATTATACAGTTATTATCGCTAGAACTATAATAACTATACTTATTATTCCCAATATTATCAATATAACATGCATTATTACCCACATTACACAGTTATTATCGCTAGAACTATAATAATTATACTCATTACTCCCGATATTATCAATATAACATCCATTATTACCTATATTAGACAGTTGTTATCTCTAGAACTATAATAATTATACCTATTACTCGAAATATTATCAATATAACATGCATTATTACCCACAATATACAGTTATTATCGCTAGAACTACAATTATTATACTTATTACTCCCAATATTATCAATATAACATGCATTATTACCCATATTATGCAGTTATTATTGCTAGAACTACAGTAATTATTCCTATTACTCCCAATATCATCAATATAACATGCATTATTACCCACATTATACTTTAATTATTGCTAGAACTATAATAATTATACTTATTACTCCAAATATTATCAATATAACATCCATTATTACCCATATTATACAGTTGTTATCTCTAGAACTATAATAATTATACTCATTAATCCCAATATTATCAATATAACATGCATTATTACCCACATTATACAGTTATTATCGCTAGAACTATAATAATTATACTTGTTACTCCCAATATTATCAATATAACATGCATTATTACCCACATTATACAGTTATTATCGCTAGAACTATAATAACTATACTTATTATTCCCAATATTATCAATATAACATGCATCATTACCAATATTATACAATTATTATTGCTACATCTATAATAATTATACTTACTGCTTTTATTATTATCAATATAACATGCATTATTACCCACATTATACAGTTATTATCGCAAGAACTCTAATAATTATACCTATTATACCCAATATTATCAATATAACATGCATTATTACCCACATTATACACTTATTCTCGCTACATCTAGAATAATTATACTTACTAATTTTATTATTATCAATATAACATGCATTATTACCCACATTATACAGTTATTATCGCTAGAACTATAATAATTATACTCATTACTCCCAATATTATCAATATAACATGCATTATCACCCACATTATACTGTAATTATCGCTGGAACTATAATAATTATACTTATTATTCCCAATATTATCAATATAACATGCATTATTACCCATATTATACTGTAATTATCGCTAGAACTATTATAATTATACTAATTACTCCCAATATTATCAATATAGCATGCATTATTACCCACATTATAATTTAATTATCGCTAGAACTATAATAATTATACTCATTACTCCCGATATTATCAATATAACATCCATTATTACCTATATTATACAGTTGTTATCTCTAGAACTATAATAATTATACCTATTACTCGAAATATTATCAATATAACATGCATTATTACCCACATTATACTTTAATCATCGCTAGAACTATAATAATTATACTCATTACTCCCGATATTATCAATATAACATCCATTATTACCCATATTATACAGTTGTTATCTCTAGAACGAGAATAATTATACCTATTACTCGAAATATTATCAATATAACATGCATTATTACCCACAATATACACCTATTATCGCTAGAACTACAATTATTATACTTATTACTCCCAATATTATCAATATAACATGCATTATTACCCATATTATGCAGTTATTATTGCTAGAACTACAGTAATTATTCCTATTACTCCCAATATCATCAATATAACATGCATTATTACCCACATTATACTTTAATTATCGCTAGACCTATAATAATTATACTTATTACTCCAAATATTATCAATATAACATCCATTATTACCCATATTATACAGTTGTTATCTCTAGAACTATAATAATTATACTCATTAATCCCAATATTATCAATATAACATGCATTATTACCCACATTATACAGTTATTATCGCTAGAACTATAATAATTATACTTATTACTCCCAATATTATCAATATAACATGCACTATTACCCACAGTATACTGTAATTATCGCTAGAACTATAATAATTATACTTATTATACCCAATATTATCAATATAACATGCATTATTACCCATGTTATACAGTTATTATCGCTACATCTATAATAATTATACTTTCTACTTTTATTATTATCAATATAACATGCATTATTACCCACATTATACAGTTATTATCGCTAGAACTACAATTATTATACTTATTACTCCCAATATTATCAATATAACATGCATTATTACCCACATTATACTTTAATTATCGCTAGAACCATAATAATTATACTTATTACTCCCAATATTATCAATATAACATGCATTATTACCCACATTATACAGTTATTATCGCTAGAACTATAATAATTATACTTATTACTCCCAATATTATCAATATAACATGCATTATTACCCACATTATACAGTTATTATCGCTAGAACTATAATAACTATACTTATTATTCCCAATATTATCAATATAACATGCATTATTACCAATATTATACACTTATTCTCGCTACATCTATAATAATTATACTTACTAATTTTATTATTATCAATATAACATGCATTATTGCCCACACTATACAGTTATTATCGCTAGAACTGTAATAATTATATTTATTACTCCCAATATTATCATAATAACATGCATTATTACCCACATTACACAGTTATTATCGCTAAAACTATAATAATTATACTCATTACTCCCAATATTATCAATATAATATGCATTATCACCCACATTATACTGTAATTATCGCTGGAACTATAATAATTATACTTATTATTCCCAATATTATCAATATAACATGCATTATTACCCATATTATACTGTAATTATCGCTAGAACTATAATAATTATACTAATTACTCCCAATATTATCAATATAGCATGCATTATTACCCACATTATAATTTAATTATCGCTAGAACTATAATAATTATACTCATTACTCCCGATATTATCAATATAACATCCATTATTACCTATATTATACAGTTGTTATCTCTAGAACTATAATAATTATACCTATTACTCGAAATATTATCAATATAACATGCATTATTACCCATATTATACCGTTAGTAACTCTAGAATTATAATAATTATACTCATTACTCCCAATATTATCAATATAACATGCATTATTACCCACATTATACTGTAATTATCGCTGGAAATATAATAATTATACTTATTATTCCCAATATTATCAATATAACATGCTTTATTACCCATATTATACTGTAATTATCGCTAGAACTATAATAATTATACTAATTACTCCCAATATTATCAATATAGCATGCATTATTACCCACATTATACTTTAATTATCGCTAGACCTATAATAATTATACTTATTACTCCAAATATTATCCATATAACATCCATTATTACCCATATTATACAGTTGTTATCTCTAGAACTATAATAATTATACTCATTAATCCCAATATTATCAATATAACATGCATTATTACCCACATTATACTTTAATTATCGCTAGAACTATAATAATTATACTTATTACTCCCAATATTATCAATATAACATGCATTATTACCCACATTATACAGTTATTATCGCTAGAACTATAATAATTATACTTATTACTCCCAATATTATCAATATAACATGCATTATTACCCACATTATACAGTTATTATCGCTAGAACTATAATAACTATACTTATTATTCCCAATATTATCAATATAACATGCATTATTACCAATATTATACAATTATTATTGCTACATCTATAATAATTATACTTACTGCTTTTATTATTATCAATATAACATGCATTATTACCCACATTATACAGTTATTATCGCTAGAACTATAATAATTATACCTATTATACCCAATATTACCAATATAACATGCATTATTACCCACATTATACACTTATTCTCGCTACATCTATAATAATTATACTTACTAATTTTATTATTATCAATATAACATCCATTATTGCCCACACTATACAGTTATTATCGCTAGAACTATAATAATTATATTTATTACTCCCAATATTATCATAATAACATGCATTATTACCCACATTACACAGTTATTATCGCTAAAACTATAAAAATTATACTCATTACTCCCAATATTATCAATATAATATGCATTATCACCCACATTATACTGTAATTATCGCTGGAACTATAATAATTATACTTATTATTCCCAATATTATCAATATAACATGCATTATTACCCATATTATACTGTAATTATCGCTAGAACTATAATAATTATACTAATTACTCCCAATATTATCAGTATAGCATGCATTATTACCCACATTATAATTTAATTATCGCTAGAACTATAATAATTATACTCATTACTCCCGATATTATCAATATAACATCCATTATTACCTATATTATGCAGTTGTTATCTCTAGAACTATAATAATTATACCTATTACTCGAAATATTATCAATATAACATGCATTATTACCCATATTATACCGTTAGTAACTCTAGAATTATAATAATTATACTCATTACTCCCAATATTATCAATATAACATGCATTATTACCCACATTATACTGTAATTATCGCTGGAACTATAATAATTATACTTATTATTCCCAATATTATCAATATAACATGCATTATTACCCATATTATACTGTAATTATCGCTAGAACTATAATAATTATACTAATTACTCCCAATATTATCAATATAGCATGCATTATTACCCACATTATAATTTAATTATCGCTAGAACTATAATAATTATACTCATTACTCCCGATATTATCAATATAACATCCATTATTACCTATATTATACAGTTGTTACCTCTAGAACTATAATAATTATACCTATTACTCGAAATATTATCAATATAACATGCATTATTACCCATATTATACCGTTAGTATCTCCAGAATTATAATAATTATACTCATTACTCCCAATATTATCAATATAACATGCATTATTACCCACATTATACTGTAATTATCGCTAGAACTATAATAATTATACTTATTATTCCCAAGACTATCAATATAACGTGCATTATTACCCATATTATACTGTAATTATCGCTAGAACTATAATAATTATACTAATTACTCCCAATATTATCAATATAGCATGCATTATTACCCATATTATACAGTTGTTATCTCTAGAAGCAGAATAATTATACCTATTACTAGAAATATTATCAATATAACATGCATTATTACCCACAATATACAGTTATTATCGCTAGAACTACAATTATTATACTTATTACTCCCAATATTATCAATATAACATGCATTATTACCCATATTATACAGTTATTATCGCTAGAACTATAATAATTATACTTATTACTCCCAATATTATCAATATAACATGCATTATTACCCACATTATACAGTTATTATCGCTAGAACTATAATAACTATACTTATTATTCCCAATATTATCAATATAACATGCATTATTACCCACATTACACAGTTATTATCGCTAGAACTATAATAATTATACTCATTACTCCCGATATTATCAATATAACATCCATTATTACCTATATTAGACAGTTGTTATCTCTAGAACTATAATAATTATACCTATTACTCGAAATATTATCAATATAACATGCATTATTACCCACAATATACAGTTATTATCGCTAGAACTACAATTATTATACTTATTACTCCCAATATTATCAATATAACATGCATTATTACCCATATTATGCAGTTATTATTGCTAGAACTACAGTAATTATTCCTATTACTCCCAATATCATCAATATAACATGCATTATTACCCACATTATACAGTTATTATCGCTAGAACTATAATAATTATACTTATTATACCCAATATTATCAATATAACATGCATTATTACCCATGTTATACAGTTATTATCGCTACATCTATAATAATTATACTTTCTACTTTTATCATTATCAATATAACATGCATTATTACCCACATTATACAGTTATTATCGCTAGAACTACAATTATTATACTTATTACTCCCAATATTATCAATATAACATGCATTATTACCCACATTATACTTTAATTATCGCTAGAACCATAATAATTATACTTATTACTCCCAATATTATCAATATAACATGCATTATTACCCACATTATACAGTTATTATCGCTAGAACTATAATAATTATACTTATTACTCCCAATATTATCAATATAACATGCATTATTACCCACATTATACAGTTATTATCGCTAGAACTATAATAACTATACTTATTATTCCCAATATTATCAATATAACATGCATTATTACCAATATTATACACTTATTCTCGCTACATCTATAATAATTATACTTACTAATTTTATTATTATCAATATAACATGCATTATTGCCCACACTATACAGTTATTATCGCTAGAACTGTAATAATTATATTTATTACTCCCAATATTATCATAATAACATGCATTATTACCCACATTACACAGTTATTATCGCTAAAACTATAATAATTATACTCATTACTCCCAATATTATCAATATAATATGCATTATCACCCACATTATACTGTAATTATCGCTGGAACTATAATAATTATACTTATTATTCCCAATATTATCAATATAACATGCATTATTACCCATATTATACTGTAATTATCGCTAGAACTATAATAATTATACTAATTACTCCCAATATTATCAATATAGCATGCATTATTACCCACATTATAATTTAATTATCGCTAGAACTATAATAATTATACTCATTACTCCCGATATTATCAATATAACATCCATTATTACCTATATTATACAGTTGTTATCTCTAGAACTATAATAATTATACCTATTACTCGAAATATTATCAATATAACATGCATTATTACCCACAATATACAGCTATTATCGCTAGAACTACAATTATTATACTTATTACTCCCAATATTATCAATATAACATGCATTATTACCCATATTATGCAGTTATTATTGCTAGAACTACAGTAATTATTCCTATTACTCCCAATATCATCAATATAACATGCATTATTACCCACATTATACTTTAATTATCGCTAGACCTATAATAATTATACTTATTACTCCAAATATTATCAATATAACATCCATTATTACCCATATTATACAGTTGTTATCTCTAGAACTATAATAATTACACTCATTAATCCCAATATTATCAATATAACATGCATTATTACCCACATTATACAGTTATTATCGCTAGAACTATAATAATTATACTTATTACTCCCAATATTATCAATATAACATGCACTATTACCCACAGTATACTGTAATTATCGCTAGAACTATAATAATTATACTTATTATACCCAATATTATCAATATAACATGCATTATTACCCATGTTATACAGTTATTATCGCTACATCTATAATAATTATACTTTCTACTTTTATTATTATCAATATAACATGCATTATTACCCACATTATACAGTTATTATCGCTAGAACTACAATTATTATACTTATTACTCCCAATATTATCAATATAACATGCATTATTACCCACATTATACTTTAATTATCGCTAGAACTATAATAATTATACTTATTACTCCCAATATTATCAATATAACATGCATTATTACCCACATTATACAGTTATTATCGCTAGAACTATAATAATTATACTTATTACTCCCAATATTATCAATATAACATGCATTATTACCCACATTGTACAGTTATTATCGCTAGAACTATAATAACTATACTTATTATTCCCAATATTATCAATATAACATGCATTATTACCAATATTATACAATTATTATTGCTACATCTATAATAATTATACTTACTGCTTTTATTATTATCAATATAACATGCATTATTACCCACATTATACACTTATTCTCGCTACATCTATAATAATTATACTTACTAATTTTATTATTATCAATATAACATGCATTATTGCCCACACTATACAGTTATTATCGCTAGAACTATAATAATTATATTTATTACTCCCAATATTATCATAATAACATGCATTATTACCCACATTACACAGTTATTATCGCTAAAACTATAATAATTATACTCATTACTCCCAATATTATCAATATAATATGCATTATCACCCACATTATACTGTAATTATCGCTGGAACTATAATAATTATACTTATTATTCCCAATATTATCAATATAACATGCATTATTACCCATATTATACTGTAATTATCGCTAGAACTATAATAATTATACTAATTACTCCCAATATTATCAATATAGCATGCATTATTACCCACATTATAATTTAATTATCGCTAGAACTATAATAATTATACTCATTACTCCCGATATTATCAATATAACATCCATTATTACCTATATTATACAGTTGTTATCTCTAGAACTATAATAATTATACCTATTACTCGAAATATTATCAATATAACAGGCATTATTACCCATATTATACCGTTAGTAACTCTAGAATTATAATAATTATACTCATTACTCCCAATATTATCAATATAACATGCATTATTACCCACATTATACTGTAATTATCGCTGGAACTATAATAATTATACTTATTATTCCCAATATTATCAATATAACATGCATTATTACCCATATTATACTGTAATTATCGCTAGAACTATAATAATTATACTAATTACTCCCAATATTATCAATATAGCATGCATTATTACCCACATTATAATTTAATTATCGCTAGAACTATAATAATTATACTCATTACTCCCGATATTATCAATATAACATCCATTATTACCTATATTATACAGTTGTTATCTCTAGAACTATAATAATTATACCTATTACTCGAAATATTATCAATATAACATGCATTATTACCCATATTATACCGTTAGTATCTCTAGAATTATAATAATTATACTCATTACTCCCAATATTATCAATATAACATGCATTATTACCCACATTATACTGTAATTATCGCTAGAACTATAATAATTATACTTATTATTCCCAATACTATCAATATAACGTGCATTATTACCCATATTATACTGTAATTATCGCTAGAACTGTAATAATTATACTAATTACTCCCAATATTATCAATATAGCATGCATTATTACCCATATTATACAGTTGTTATCTCTAGAAGGAGAATAATTATACCTATTACTAGAAATATTATCAATATAACATGCATTATTACCCACAATATACAGTTATTATCGCTAGAACTACAATTATTATACTTATTACTCCCAATATTATCAATATAACATGCATTATTACCCATATTATACAGTTATTATCGCTAGAACTATAATAATTATACTTATTACTCCCAATATTATCAATATAACATGCATTATTACCCACATTATACAGTTATTATCGCTAGAACTATAACAACTATACTTATTATTCCCAATATTATCAATATAACATGCATTATTACCCACATTACACAGTTATTATCGCTAGAACTATAATAATTATACTCATTACTCCCGATATTATCAATATAACATCCATTATTACCTATATTAGACAGTTGTTATCTCTAGAACTATAATAATTATACCTATTACTCGAAATATTATCAATATAACATGCATTATTACCCACAATATACAGTTATTATCGCTAGAACTACAATTATTATACTTATTACTCCCAATATTATCAATATAACATGCATTATTACCCATATTATGCAGTTATTATTGCTAGAACTACAGTAATTATTCCTATTACTCCCAATATCATCAATATAACATGCATTATTACCCACACTATACTTTAATTATTGCTAGAACTATAATAATTATACTTATTACTCCAAATATTATCAATATAACATCCATTATTACCCATATTATACAGTTGTTATCTCTAGAACTATAATAATTATACTCATTAATGCCAATATTATCAATATAACATGCATTATTACCCACATTATACAGTTATTATCGCTAGAACTATAATAATTATACTTGTTACTCCCAATATTATCAATATAACATGCATTATTACCCACGTTATACAGTTATTATCGCTAGAACTATAATAATTATACCTATTATACCCAATATTATCAATATAACATGCATTATTACCCACATTATACACTTATTCTCGCTACATCTATAATAATTATACTTACTAATTTTATTATTATCAATATAACATGCATTATTACCCACACTATACAGTTATTATCGCTAGAACTATAATAATTATATTTATTACTCCCAATATTATCATAATAACATGCATTATTACCCACATTACACAGTTATTATCGCTAAAACTATAATAATTATACTCATTACTCCCAATATTATCAATATAATATGCATTATCACCCACATTATACTGTAATTATCGCTGGAACTATAATAATTATACTTATTATTCCCAATATTATCAATATAACATGCATTATTACCCATATTATACTGTAATTATCGCTAGAACTATAATAATTATACTAATTACTCCCAATATTATCAATATAGCATGCATTATTACCCACATTATAATTTAATTATCGCTAGAACTATAATAATTATACTAATTACTCCCAATATTATCAATATAGCATGCATTATTACCTATATTATACAGTAATTATCGCTAGAACGAGAATAATTATACCTATTACTCGAAATATTATCAATATAACATGCATTATTACCCACAATATACAGTTACTATCGCTAGAACTACAATTATTATACTTATTACTCCCAATATTATCAATACAACATGCATTATTACCCATATTACGCAGTTATTATTGCTAGAACTACAGTAATTATTCCTATTACTCCCAATATCATCAATATAACATGCACTATTACCCACATTATACTGTAATTATCGCTAGAACTATAATAATTATACTTATTATTCCCAATACTATCAATATAACGTGCATTATTACGCATATTATACTGTAATTATCGCTAGAACTATAATAATTATGCTAATTACTCCCAATATTATCAATATAGCATGCATTATTACCCATATTATACAGTTGTTATCTCTAGAACGAGAATAATTATACCTATTACTCGAAATATTATCAATATAACATGCATTATTCCCCACAATATACAGTTACTATCGCTAGAACTACAATTATTATACTTATTACTCCCAATATTATCAATACAACATGCATTATTACCCATATTACGCAGTTATTATTGCTAGAACTACAGTAATTATTCCTATTACTCCCAATATCATCAATATAACATGCACTATTACCCACATTATACTGTAATTATCGCTAGAACTATAATAATTATACTTATTATTCCCAATATTATCAGTATAACATGCATTATTACACATGTTATACAGTTATTATCGCTACAACTATAATAATTATACTTACTACTTTTATTATTATCAATATAACATGCATTATTACCCACATTACACAGTTATTATCGCTAGAACTATAATAATTATACTCATTACTCCCGATATTATCAATATAACATCCATTATTACCTATATTAGACAGTTGTTATCTCTAGAACTATAATAATTATGCTTTTACTCGAAATATTATCAATATAACATGCATTATTACCCACAATATACAGTTATTATCGCTAGAACTACAATTATTATACTTATTACTCCCAATATTATCAATATAACATGCATTATTACCCATATTATGCAGTTATTATTGCTAGAACTACAGTAATTATTCCTATTACTCCAAATATCATCAATATAACATGCATTATTACCCACATTATACTTTAATTATTGCTAGAACTATAATAATTATACTTATTACTCCAAATATTATCAATATAACATCCATTATTACCCATATTATACAGTTGTTATCTCTAGAACTATAATAATTATACTCATTAATCCCAATATTATCAATATAACATGCATTATTACCCACATTATACAGTTATTATCGCTAGAACTATAATAATTATACTTATTATTCCCAATATTATCAATATAACATGCATTATTACCCATATTATACTGTAATTATCGCTAGAACTATAATAATTATACTAATTACTCCCAATATTATCAATATAGCATGCATTATTACCCACATTATAATTTAATTATCGCTAAAACTATAATAATTATACTCATTACTCCCGATATTATCAATATAACATCCATTATTACCTATATTATACAGTTGTTATCTCTAGAACTATAATAATTATACCTATTACTCGAAATATTATCAATATAACATGCATTATTACCCACAATATACAGTTACTATCGCTAGAACTACAATTATTATACTTATTACTCCCAATATTATCAATACAACATGCATTATTACCCATATTACGCAGTTATTATTGCTAGAACTACAGTAATTATTCCTATTACTCCCAATATCATCAATATAACATGCACTATTACCCACATTATACTGTAATTATCGCTAGAACTATAATAATTATACTTATTATTCCCAATACTATCAATATAACGTGCATTATTACGCATATTATACTGTAATTATCGCTAGAACTATAATAATTATACTAATTACTCCCAATATTATCAATATAGCATGCATTATTACCCATATTATACAGTTGTTATCTCTAGAACGAGAATAATTATACCTATTACTCGAAATATTATCAATATAACATGCATTATTACCCACAATATACAGTTACTATCGCTAGAACTACAATTATTATACTTATTACTCCCAATATTATCAATACAACATGCATTATTACCCATATTACGCAGTTATTATTGCTAGAACTACAGTAATTATTCCTATTACTCCCAATATCATCAATATAACATGCACTATTACCCACATTATACTGTAATTATCGCTAGAACTATAATAATTATACTTATTATTCCCAATATTATCAGTATAACATGCATTATTACACATGTTATACAGTTATTATCGCTACAACTATAATAATTATACTTACTACTTTTATTATTATCAATATAACATGCATTATTACCCACATTACACAGTTATTATCGCTAGAACTATAATAATTATACTCATTACTCCCGATATTATCAATATAACATCCATTATTACCTATATTAGACAGTTGTTATCTCTAGAACTATAATAATTATACCTATTACTCGAAATATTATCAATATAACATGCATTATTACCGACAATATACAGTTATTATCGCTAGAACTACAATTATTATACTTATTACTCCCAATATTATCAATATAACATGCATTATTACCCATATTATGCAGTTATTATTGCTAGAACTACAGTAATTATTCCTATTACTCCAAATATCATCAATATAACATGCATTATTACCCACATTATACTTTAATTATTGCTAGAACTATAATAATTATACTTATTACTCCAAATATTATCAATATAACATCCATTATTACCCATATTATACAGTTGTTATCTCTAGAACTATAATAATTATACTCATTAATCCCAATATTATCAATATAACATGCATTATTACCCACATTATACAGTTATTATCGCTAGAACTATAATAATTATACTTGTTACTCCCAATATTATCAATATAACATGCATTATTACCCACATTATACAGTTATTATCGCTAGAACTATAATAACTATACTTATTATTCCCAATATTATCAATATAACATGCATTATTACCCACATTATAATTTAATTATCGCTAAAACTATAATAATTATACTCATTACTCCCGATATTATCAATATAACATCCATTATTACCTATATTATACAGTTGTTATCTCTAGAACTATAATAATTATACCTATTACTCGAAATATTATCAATATAACATGCATTATTACCCACAATATACAGTTACTATCGCTAGAACTACAATTATTATACTTATTACTCCCAATATTATCAATACAACATGCATTATTACCCATATTACGCAGTTATTATTGCTAGAACTACAGTAATTATTCCTATTACTCCCAATATCATCAATATAACATGCACTATTACCCACATTATACTGTAATTATCGCTAGAACTATAATAATTATACTTATTATTCCCAATACTATCAATATAACGTGCATTATTACGCATATTATACTGTAATTATCGCTAGAACTATAATAATTATACTAATTACTCCCAATATTATCAATATAGCATGCATTATTACCCATATTATACAGTTGTTATCTCTAGAACGAGAATAATTATACCTATTACTCGAAATATTATCAATATAACATGCATTTTACCCACAATATACAGTTACTATCGCTAGAACTACAATTATTATACTTATTACTCCCAATATTATCAATACAACATGCATTATTACCCATATTACGCAGTTATTATTGCTAGAACTACAGTAATTATTCCTATTACTCCCAATATCATCAATATAACATGCACTATTACCCACATTATACTGTAATTATCGCTAGAACTATAATAATTATACTTATTATTCCCAATATTATCAGTATAACATGCATTATTACACATGTTATACAGTTATTATCGCTACAACTATAATAATTATACTTACTACTTTTATTATTATCAATATAACATGCATTATTACCCACATTACACAGTTATTATCGCTAGAACTATAATAATTATACTCATTACTCCCGATATTATCAATATAACATCCATTATTACCTATATTAGACAGTTGTTATCTCTAGAACTATAATAATTATACCTATTACTCGAAATATTATCAATATAACATGCATTATTACCCACAATATACAGTTATTATCGCTAGAACTACAATTATTATACTTATTACTCCCAATATTATCAATATAACATGCATTATTACCCATATTATGCAGTTATTATTGCTAGAACTACAGTAATTATTCCTATTACTCCAAATATCATCAATATAACATGCATTATTACCCACATTATACTTTAATTATTGCTAGAACTATAATAATTATACTTATTACTCCAAATATTATCAATATAACATCCATTATTACCCATATTATACAGTTGTTATCTCTAGAACTATAATAATTATACTCATTAATCCCAATATTATCAATATAACATGCATTATTACCCACATTATACAGTTATTATCGCTAGAACTATAATAATTATACTTGTTACTCCCAATATTATCAATATAACATGCATTATTACCCACATTATACAGTTATTATCGCTAGAACTATAATAACTATACTTATTATTCCCAATATTATCAATATAACATGCATTATTACCCATATTATACACTTATTCTCGCTACATCTATAATAATTATACTTACTAATTTTATTATTATCAATATAACATGCATTATTACCCACATTATACAGTTATTATCGCTAGAACTACAATTATTATACTTATTACTCCCAATATTATCAATATAACATGCATTATTACCAACATTATACTTTAATTATCGCTAGAACTATAATAATTATACTTATTACTCCCAATATTATCAATATAACATGCATTATCACCCACATTATACAGTTATTATTGCTAGAACTATAATAATTATACTTATTACTCCCAATATTATCAATATAACATGCATTATTACCCACATTATACAGTTATTATCGCTAGAACTATAATAACTATACTTATTATTCCCAATATTATCAATATAACATGCATTATTACCAATATTATACAATTATTATTGCTACATCTATAATAATTATACTTACTGCTTTTATTATTATCAATATAACATGCATTATTACCCACATTATACAGTTATTATCGCAAGAACTCTAATAATTATACCTATTATACCCAATATTATCAATATAGCATGCATTATTACCCACATTATACACTTATTCTCGCTACATCTATAATAATTATACTTACTAATTTTATTATTGTCAATATAACATGCATTATTACCCACATTATACAGTTATTACCGCTAGAACTATAATAATTATACTCATTACTCCCAATATTATCAATATAACATGCATTATCACCCACATTATACTGTAATTATCGCTGGAACTATAATAATTATACTTATTATTCCCAATATTATCAATATAACATGCATTATTACCCATATTATAATTTAATTATCGCTAAAACTATAATAATTATACTCATTACTCCCGATATTATCAATATAACATCCATTATTACCTATATTATACAGTTGTTATCTCTAGAACTATAATAATTATACCTATTACTCGAAATATTATCAATATAACATGCATTATTACCCATATTATACCGTTAGTATCTCTAGAATTATAATAATTATACTCATTACTCCCAATATTATCAATATAACATGCATTATTACCCACATTATACTGTAATTATCGCTAGAACTATAATAATTATACTTATTATTCCCAATACTATCAATATAACGTGCATTATTACGCATATTATACTGTAATTATCGCTAGAACTATAATAATTATACTAATTACTCCCAATATCATCAATATAGCATGCATTATTACCCATATTATACAGTTGTTATCTCTAGAACGAGAATAATTATACCTATTACTCGAAATATTATCAATATAACATGCATTATTACCCACAATATACAGTTACTATCGCTAGAACTACAATTATTATACTTATTACTCCCAATATTATCAATACAACATGCATTATTACCCATATTACGCAGTTATTATTGCTAGAACTATAATAATTATACTCATTACTCCCGATATTATCAATATAACATCCATTATTACCTATATTAGACAGTTGTTATCTCTAGAACTATAATAATTATACCTATTACTCGAAATATTATCAATATAACATGCATTATTACCCACATTATACAGTTATTATCGCTAGAACTACAATTATTATACTTATTACTCCCAATATTATCAATATAACATGCATTATTACCCACATTATACTTTAATTATCGCTAGAACTATAATAATTATACTTATTACTCCCAATATTATCAATATAACATGCATTATTACCCACATTATACAGTTATTATCGCTAGAACTATAATAATTATACTTATTACTCCCAATATTATCAATATAACATGCATTATTACCCACATTATACAGTTATTATCGCTAGAACTATAATAACTATACTTATTATTCCCAATATTATCAATATAACATGCATTATTACCAATATTATACAATTATTATTGCTACATCTATAATAATTATACTTACTGCTTTTATTATTATCAATATAACATGCATTATTACCCACATTATACAGTTATTATCGCTAGAACTATAATAATTATACCTATTATACCCAATATTATCAATATAACATGCATTATTACCCACATTATACACTTATTCTCGCTACATCTATAATAATTATACTTACTAATTTTATTATTATCAATATAACATGCATTATTGCCCACACTATACAGTTATTATCGCTAGAACTATAATAATTATACTAATTACTCCCAATATTATCAATATAGCATGCATTATTACCCACATTATAATTTAATTATCGCTAGAACTATAATAATTATACTTATTATTCCCAATACTATCAATATAACGTGCATTATTACCCATATTATACTGTAATTATCGCTAGAACTATAATAATTATACTAATTACTCCCAATATTATCAATATAGCATGCATTATTACCCATATTATACAGTTGTTATCTCTAGAAGGAGAATAATTATACCTATTACTAGAAATATTATCAATATAACATGCATTATTACCCACAATATACAGTTATTATCGCTAGAACTACAATTATTATACTTATTACTCCCAATATTATCAATATAACATGCATTATTACCCATATTATGCAGTTATTATTGCTAGAACTACAGTAATTATTCCTATTACTCCCAATATCATCAATATAACATGCATTATTACCCACATTATACTTTAATTATTGCTAGAACTATAATAATTATACTTATTGCTCCAAATATTATCAATATAACATCCATTATTACCCATATTATACAGTTGTTATCTCTAGAACTATAATAATTATACTCATTAATCCCAATGTTATCAATATAACATGCATTATTACCCACATTATACAGTTATTATCGCTAGAACTATAATAATTATACTTGTTACTCCCAATATTATCAATATAACATGCATTATTACCCACATTATACAGTTATTATCGCTAGAACTATAATAACTATACTTATTATTCCCAATATTATCAATATAACATTCATTATTACCCATATTATACACTTATTCTCGCTACATCTATAATAATTATACTTACTAATTTTATTATTATCAATATAACATGCATTATTACCCACATTATACAGTTATTATCGCTAGAACTACAATTATTATACTTATTACTCCCAATATTATCAATATAACATGCATTATTACCAACATTATACTTTAATTATCGCTAGAACTATAATAATTATACCTATTATACCCAATATTATCAATATAACATGCATTATTACCCACATTATACACTTATTCTCGCTACATCTATAATAATTATACTTACTAATTTTATTATTATCAATATAACATGCATTATTACCCACACTATACAGTTATTATCGCTAGAACTATAATAATTATATTTATTACTCCCAATATTATCATAATAACATGCATTATTACCCACATTACACAGTTATTATCGCTAAAACTATAATAATTATACTCATTACTCCCAATATTATCAATATAATATGCATTATCACCCACATTATACTGTAATTATCGCTGGAACTATAATAATTATACTTATTATTCCCAATATTATCAATATAACATGCATTATTACCCATATTATACTGTAATTATCGCTAGAACTATAATAATTATACTAATTACTCCCTATATTATCAATATAGCATGCATTATTACCCACATTATAATTTAATTATCGCTAGAACTATAATAATTATACTAATTACTCCCAGTATTATCAATATAGCATGCATTATTACCTATATTATACAGTAATTATCGCTGGAACGAGAATAATTATACCTATTACTCGAAATATTATCAATATAACATGCATTATTACCCACAATATACAGTTACTATCGCTAGAACTACAATTATTAAACTTATTACTCCCAATATTATCAATACAACATGCATTATTACCCATATTACGCAGTTATTATTGCTAGAACTACAGTAATTATTCCTATTACTCCCAATATCATCAATATAACATGCACTACTACCCACATTATACTGTAATTATCGCTAGAACTATAATAATTATACTTATTATTCCCAATATTATCAGTATAACATGCATTATTACACATGTTATACAGTTATTATCGCTACAACTATAATAATTATACTTACTACTTTTATTATTATCAATATAACATGCATTATTACCCACATTATACAGTTATTATCGCTAGAACTATAATAATTATACTCATTACTCCCGATATTATCAATATAACATCCATTATTACCTATATTAGACAGTTGTTATCTCTAGAACTATAATAATTATACCTATTACCCGAAATATTATCAATATAACATGCATTATTACCCACAATATACAGTTATTATCGCTAGAACTACAATTATTATACTTATTACTCCCAATATTATCAATATAACATGCATTATTACCCATATTATGCAGTTATTATTGCTAGAACTACAGTAATTATTCCTATTACTCCAAATATCATCAATATAACATGCATTATTACCCACATTATACTATAATTATTGCTAGAACTATAATAATTATACTTATTACTCCAAATATTATCAATATAACATCCATTATTACCCATATTATACAGTTGTTATCTCTAGAACTATAATAATTATACTTGTTACTCCCAATATTATCAATATAACATGCATTATTACCCACATTGTACAGTTATTATCGCTAGAACTATAATAACTATACTTATTATTCCCAATATTATCAATATAACATGCATTATTACCCATATTATACACTTATTCTCGCTACATCTATAATAATTATACTTACTAATTTTATTATTATCAATATAACATGCATTATTACCCACATTATACAGTTATTATCGCTAGACCTACAATTATTATACTTATTACTCCCGATATTATCAATATAACATCCATTATTACCTATATTATACAGTTGTTATCTCTAGAACTATAATAATTATACTTATTACTCCCAATATTATCAATATAACATGCATTATTACCCACATTATACAGTTATTATCGCTAGAACTATAATAACTATACTTATTATTCCCAATATTATCAATATAACATGCATTATTACCCACATTACACAGTTATTATCGCTAGAACTATAATAATTATACTCATTACTCCCGATATTATCAATATAACATCCATTATTACCTATATTAGACAGTTGTTATCTCTAGAACTATAATAATTATACCTATTACTCGAAATATTATCAATATAACATGCATTATTACCCACAATATACAGTTATTATCGCTAGAACTACAATTATTATACTTATTACTCCCAATATTATCAATATAACATGCATTATCACCCACATTATACTGTAATTATCGCTGGAACTATAATAATTATACTTATTATTCCCAATATTATCAATATAACATGCATTATTACCCATATTATACACTTATTCTCGCTACATCTATAATAATTATACTTACTAATTTTATTATTATCAATATAACATGCATTATTACCCACATTATACAGTTATTATCGCTAGAACTACAATTATTATACTTATTACTCCCAATATTATCAATATAACATGCATTATTACCAACATTATACTTTAATTATCGCTAGAACTATAATAATTATACTTATTACTCCCAATATTATCAATATAACATGCATTATCACCCACATTATACAGTTATTATTGCTAGAACTATAATAATTATACTTATTACTCCCAATATTATCAATATAACATGCATTATTACCCACATTATACAGTTATTATCGCTAGAACTATAATAACTATACTTATTATTCCCAATATTATCAATATAACATGCATTATTACCAATATTATACAATTATTATTGCTACATCTATAATAATTATACTTACTGCTTTTATTATTATCAATATAACATGCATTATTACCCACATTATACAGTTATTATCGCAAGAACTCTAATAATTATACCTATTATACCCAATATTATCAATATAGCATGCATTATTACCCACATTATACACTTATTCTCGCTACATCTATAATAATTATACTTACTAATTTTATTATTATCAATATAACATGCATTATTACCCACATTATACAGTTATTACCGCTAGAACTATAATAATTATACTCATTACTCCCAATATTATCAATATAACATGCATTATCACCCACATTATACTGTAATTATCGCTGGAACTATAATAATTATACTTATTATTCCCAATATTATCAATATAACATGCATTGTTACCCATATTATAATTTAATTATCGCTAAAACTATAATAATTATACTCATTACTCCCGATATTATCAATATAACATCCATTATTACCTATATTATACAGTTGTTATCTCTAGAACTATAATAATTATACCTATTACTCGAAATATTATCAATATAACATGCATTATTACCCATATTATACCGTTAGTATCTCTAGAATTATAATAATTATACTCATTACTCCCAATATTATCAATATAACATGCATTATTACCCACATTATACTGTAATTATCGCTAGAACTATAATAATTATACTTATTATTCCCAATACTATCAATATAACGTGCATTATTACGCATATTATACTGTAATTATCGCTAGAACTATAATAATTATACTAATTACTCCCAATATTATCAATATAGCATGCATTATTACCCATATTATACAGTTGTTATCTCTAGAACGAGAATAATTATACCTATTACTCGAAATATTATCAATATAACATGCATTATTACCCACAATATACAGTTACTATCGCTAGAACTACAATTATTATACTTATTACTCCCAATATTATCAATACAACATGCATTATTACCCATATTACGCAGTTATTATTGCTAGAACTATAATAATTATACTCATTACTCCCGATATTATCAATATAACATCCATTATTACCTATATTAGACAGTTGTTATCTCTAGAACTATAATAATTATACCTATTACTCGAAATATTATCAATATAACATGCATTATTACCCACATTATACAGTTATTATCGCTAGAACTACAATTATTATACTTATTACTCCCAATATTATCAATATAACATGCATTATTACCCACATTATACTTTAATTATCGCTAGAACTATAATAATTATACTTATTACTCCCAATATTATCAATATAACATGCATTATTACCCACATTATACAGTTATTATCGCTAGAACTATAATAATTATACTTATTACTCCCAATATTATCAATATAACATGCATTATTACCCACATTATACAGTTATTATCGCTAGAACTATAATAACTATACTTATTATTCCCAATATTATCAATATAACATGCATTATTACCAATATTATACAATTATTATTGCTACATCTATAATAATTATACTTACTGCTTTTATTATTATCAATATAACATGCATTATTACCCACATTATACAGTTATTATCGCTAGAACTATAATAATTATACCTATTATACCCAATATTATCAATATAACATGCATTATTACCCACATTATACACTTATTCTCGCTACATCTATAATAATTATACTTACTAATTTTATTATTATCAATATAACATGCATTATTGCCCACACTATACAGTTATTATCGCTAGAACTATAATAATTATACTAATTACTCCCAATATTATCAATATAGCATGCATTATTACCCACATTATAATTTAATTATCGCTAGAACTATAATAATTATACTTATTATTCCCAATACTATCAATATAACGTGCATTATTACCCATATTATACTGTAATTATCGCTAGAACTATAATAATTATACTAATTACTCCCAATATTATCAATATAGCATGCATTATTACCCATATTATACAGTTGTTATCTCTAGAAGGAGAATAATTATACCTATTACTAGAAATATTATCAATATAACATGCATTATTACCCACAATATACAGTTATTATCGCTAGAACTACAATTATTATACTTATTACTCCCAATATTATCAATATAACATGCATTATTACCCATATTATGCAGTTATTATTGCTAGAACTACAGTAATTATTCCTATTACTCCCAATATCATCAATATAACATGCATTATTACCCACATTATACTTTAATTATTGCTAGAACTATAATAATTATACTTATTGCTCCAAATATTATCAATATAACATCCATTATTACCCATATTATACAGTTGTTATCTCTAGAACTATAATAATTATACTCATTAATCCCAATGTTATCAATATAACATGCATTATTACCCACATTATACAGTTATTATCGCTAGAACTATAATAATTATACTTGTTACTCCCAATATTATCAATATAACATGCATTATTACCCACATTATACAGTTATTATCGCTAGAACTATAATAACTATACTTATTATTCCCAATATTATCAATATAACATTCATTATTACCCATATTATACACTTATTCTCGCTACATCTATAATAATTATACTTACTAATTTTATTATTATCAATATAACATGCATTATTACCCACATTATACAGTTATTATCGCTAGAACTACAATTATTATACTTATTACTCCCAATATTATCAATATAACATGCATTATTACCAACATTATACTTTAATTATCGCTAGAACTATAATAATTATACCTATTATACCCAATATTATCAATATAACATGCATTATTACCCACATTATACACTTATTCTCGCTACATCTATAATAATTATACTTACTAATTTTATTATTATCAATATAACATGCATTATTACCCACACTATACAGTTATTATCGCTAGAACTATAATAATTATATTTATTACTCCCAATATTATCATAATAACATGCATTATTACCCACATTACACAGTTATTATCGCTAAAACTATAATAATTATACTCATTACTCCCAATATTATCAATATAATATGCATTATCACCCACATTATACTGTAATTATCGCTGGAACTATAATAATTATACTTATTATTCCCAATATTATCAATATAACATGCATTATTACCCATATTATACTGTAATTATCGCTAGAACTATAATAATTATACTAATTACTCCCTATATTATCAATATAGCATGCATTATTACCCACATTATAATTTAATTATCGCTAGAACTATAATAATTATACTAATTACTCCCAGTATTATCAATATAGCATGCATTATTACCTATATTATACAGTAATTATCGCTGGAACGAGAATAATTATACCTATTACTCGAAATATTATCAATATAACATGCATTATTACCCACAATATACAGTTACTATCGCTAGAACTACAATTATTAAACTTATTACTCCCAATATTATCAATACAACATGCATTATTACCCATATTACGCAGTTATTATTGCTAGAACTACAGTAATTATTCCTATTACTCCCAATATCATCAATATAACATGCACTACTACCCACATTATACTGTAATTATCGCTAGAACTATAATAATTATACTTATTATTCCCAATATTATCAGTATAACATGCATTATTACACATGTTATACAGTTATTATCGCTACAACTATAATAATTATACTTACTACTTTTATTATTATCAATATAACATGCATTATTACCCACATTATACAGTTATTATCGCTAGAACTATAATAATTATACTCATTACTCCCGATATTATCAATATAACATCCATTATTACCTATATTAGACAGTTGTTATCTCTAGAACTATAATAATTATACCTATTACCCGAAATATTATCAATATAACATGCATTATTACCCACAATATACAGTTATTATCGCTAGAACTACAATTATTATACTTATTACTCCCAATATTATCAATATAACATGCATTATTACCCATATTATGCAGTTATTATTGCTAGAACTACAGTAATTATTCCTATTACTCCAAATATCATCAATATAACATGCATTATTACCCACATTATACTATAATTATTGCTAGAACTATAATAATTATACTTATTACTCCAAATATTATCAATATAACATCCATTATTACCCATATTATACAGTTGTTATCTCTAGAACTATAATAATTATACTTGTTACTCCCAATATTATCAATATAACATGCATTATTACCCACATTGTACAGTTATTATCGCTAGAACTATAATAACTATACTTATTATTCCCAATATTATCAATATAACATGCATTATTACCCATATTATACACTTATTCTCGCTACATCTATAATAATTATACTTACTAATTTTATTATTATCAATATAACATGCATTATTACCCACATTATACAGTTATTATCGCTAGACCTACAATTATTATACTTATTACTCCCGATATTATCAATATAACATCCATTATTACCTATATTATACAGTTGTTATCTCTAGAACTATAATAATTATACTTATTACTCCCAATATTATCAATATAACATGCATTATTACCCACATTATACAGTTATTATCGCTAGAACTATAATAACTATACTTATTATTCCCAATATTATCAATATAACATGCATTATTACCCACATTACACAGTTATTATCGCTAGAACTATAATAATTATACTCATTACTCCCGATATTATCAATATAACATCCATTATTACCTATATTAGACAGTTGTTATCTCTAGAACTATAATAATTATACCTATTACTCGAAATATTATCAATATAACATGCATTATTACCCACAATATACAGTTATTATCGCTAGAACTACAATTATTATACTTATTACTCCCAATATTATCAATATAACATGCATTATCACCCACATTATACTGTAATTATCGCTGGAACTATAATAATTATACTTATTATTCCCAATATTATCAATATAACATGCATTATTACCCATATTATACTGTAATTATCGCTAGAACTATAATAATTATACTAATTACTCCCAATATTATCAATATAGCATGCATTATTACCCACATTATAATTTAATTATCGCTAGAACTATAATAATTATACTCATTACTCCCGATATTATCAATATAACATCCATTATTACCTATATTATACAGTTGTTATCTCTAGAACTATAATAATTATACCTATTACTCGAAATATTATCAATATAACATGCATTATTACCCATATTATACCGTTAGTATCTCTAGAATTATAATAATTATACTCATTACTCCCAATATTATCAATATAACATGCATTATTACCCACATTATACTGTAATTATCGCTAGAACTATAATAATTATACTTATTATTCCCAATATTATCAATATAGCATGCATTATTACCCATATTATACAGTTGTTATCTCTAGAAGGAGAATAATTATACCTATTACTAGAAATATTATCAATATAACATGCATTATTACCCACAATATACAGTTATTATCGCTAGAACTACAACTATTATACTTATTACTCCCAATATTATCAATATAACATGCATTATTACCCATATTATACAGTTATTATCGCTAGAACTGTAATAATTATACTTATTACTCCCAATATTATCAATATAACATGCATTATTACCCACATTATACAGTTATTATCGCTAGAACTATAATAACTATACTTATTATTCCCAATATTATCAATATAACATGCATTATTACCCACATTACACAGTTATTATCGCTAGAACTATAATAATTATACTCATTACTCCCGATATTATCAATATAACATCCATTATTACCTATATTAGACAGTTGTTATCTCTAGAACTATAATAATTATACCTATTACTCGAAATATTATCAATATAACATGCATTATTACCCACAATATACAGTTATTATCGCTAGAACTACAATTATTATACTTATTACTCCCAATATTATCAATATAACATGCATTATTACCCATATTATGCAGTTATTATTGCTAGAACTACAGTAATTATTCCTATTACTCCCAATATCATCAATATAACATGCATTATTACCCACATTATACTTTAATTATTGCTAGAACTATAATAATTATACTTATTGCTCCAAATATTATCAATATAACATCCATTATTACCCATATTATACAGTTGTTATCTCTAGAACTATAATAATTATACTCATTAATCCCAATGTTATCAATATAACATGCATTATTACCCACATTATACAGTTATTATCGCTAGAACTATAATAATTATACTTGTTACTCCCAATATTATCAATATAACATGCATTATTACCCACATTATACAGTTATTATCGCTAGAACTATAATAACTATACTTATTATTCCCAATATTATCAATATAACATTCATTATTACCCATATTATACACTTATTCTCGCTACATCTATAATAATTATACTTACTAATTTTATTATTATCAATATAACATGCATTATTACCCACATTATACAGTTATTATCGCTAGAACTACAATTATTATACTTATTACTCCCAATATTATCAATATAACATGCATTATTACCAACATTATACTTTAATTATCGCTAGAACTATAATAATTATACCTATTATACCCAATATTATCAATATAACATGCATTATTACCCATATTATACTGTAATTATCGCTAGAACTATAATAATTATACTAATTACTCCCAATATTATCAATATAGCATGCATTATTACCCACATTATAATTTAATTATCGCTAGAACTATAATAATTATACTAATTACTCCCAATATTATCAATATAGCATGCATTATTACCTATATTATACAGTAATTATCGCTAGAACGAGAATAATTATACCTATTACTCGAAATATTATCAATATAACATGCATTATTACCCACAATATACAGTTACTATCGCTAGAACTACAATTATTATACTTATTACTCCCAATATTATCAATACAACATGCATTATTACCCATATTACGCACTTATTATTGCTAGAACTACAGTAATTATTCCTATTACTCCCAATATCATCAATATAACATGCACTATTACCCACATTATACTGTAATTATCGCTAGAACTATAATAATTATACTTATTATTCCCAATATTATCAGTATAACATGCATTATTACACATGTTATACAGTTATTATCGCTACAACTATAATAATTATACTTACTACTTTTATTATTATCAATATAACATGCATTATTACCCACATTACACAGTTATTATCGCTACAACTATAATAATTATACTCATTACTCCCGATATTATCAATATAACATCCATTATTACCTATATTAGACAGTTGTTATCTCTAGAACTATAATAATTATACCTATTACCCGAAATATTATCAATATAACATGCATTATTACCCACAATATACAGTTATTATCGCTAGAACTACAATTATTATACTTATTACTCCCAATATTATCAATATAACATGCATTATTACCCATATTATGCAGTTATTATTGCTAGAACTACAGTAAATATTCCTATTACTCCAAATATCATCAATATAACATGCATTATTACCCACATTATACTATAATTATTGCTAGAACTATAATAATTATACTTATTACTCCAAATATTATCAATATAACATCCATTATTACCCATATTATACAGTTGTTATCTCTAGAACTATAATAATTATACTCATTAATCCCAATATTATCAATATAACATGCATTATTATACAGTTATTATCGCTAGAACTATAATAATTATACTTGTTACTCCCAATATTATCAATATAACATGCATTATTACCCACATTATACAGTTATTATCGCTAGAACTATAATAACTATACTTATTATTCCCAATATTATCAATATAACATGCATTATTACCCATATTATACACTTATTCTCGCTACATCTATAATAATTATACTTACTAATTTTATTATTATCAATATAACATGCATTATTACCCACATTATACAGTTATTATCGCTAGAACTACAATTATTATACTTATTACTCCCAATATTATCAATATAACATGCATTATTACCAACATTATACTTTAATTATCGCTAGAACTATAATAATTATACTTATTACTCCCAATATTATCAATATAACATGCATTATTACCCACATTATACAGTTATTATCGCTAGAACTATAATAATTATACTTATTACTCCCAATATTATCAATATAACATTCATTATTACCCACATTATACAGTTATTATCGCTAGAACTATAATAACTATACTTATTATTCCCAATATTATCAATATAACATGCATTATTACCAATATTATACAATTACTATTGCTACATCTATAATAATTATACTTACTGCTTTTATTATTATCAATATAACATGCATCATTACCCACATTATACAGTTATTATCGCAAGAACTCTAATAATTATACCTATTATACCCAATATTATCAATATAACATGCATTATTACCCACATTATACACTTATTCTCGCTACATCTATAATAATTATACTTACTAATTTTATTATTATCAATATAACATGCATTATTACCCACATTATACAGTTATTATCGCTAGAACTATAATAATTATACTCATTACTCCCAATATTATCAATATAACATGCATTATCACCCACATTATACTGTAATTATCGCTAGAACTATAATAATTATACTAATTACTCCCAATATTATCAATATAGCATGCATTATTACCCACATTATACAGTTATTATCGCTAGAACTATAATAATTATACTCATTACTCCCGATATTATCAATATAACATCCATTATTACCTATATTAGACAGTTGTTATCTCTAGAACTATAATAATTATACCTATTACCCGAAATATTATCAATATAACATGCATTATTACCCACAATATACAGTTATTATCGCTAGAACTACAATTATTATACTTATTACTCCCAATATTATCAATATAACATGCATTATTACCCATATTATGCAGTTATTATTGCTAGAACTACAGTAATTATTCCTATTACTCCAAATATCATCAATATAACATGCATTATTACCCACATTATACTATAATTATTGCTAGAACTATAATAATTATACTTATTACTCCAAATATTATCAATATAACATCCATTATTACCCATATTATACAGTTGTTATCTCTAGAACTATAATAATTATACTTGTTACTCCCAATATTATCAATATAACATGCATTATTACCCACATTGTACAGTTATTATCGCTAGAACTATAATAACTATACTTATTATTCCCAATATTATCAATATAACATGCATTATTACCCATATTATACACTTATTCTCGCTACATCTATAATAATTATACTTACTAATTTTATTATTATCAATATAACATGCATTATTACCCACATTATACAGTTATTATCGCTAGACCTACAATTATTATACTTATTACTCCCGATATTATCAATATAACATCCATTATTACCTATATTATACAGTTGTTATCTCTAGAACTATAATAATTATACTTATTACTCCCAATATTATCAATATAACATGCATTATTACCCACATTATACAGTTATTATCGCTAGAACTATAATAACTATACTTATTATTCCCAATATTATCAATATAACATGCATTATTACCCACATTACACCGTTATTATCGCTAGAACTATAATAATTATACTCATTACTCCCGATATTATCAATATAACATCCATTATTACCTATATTAGACAGTTGTTATCTCTAGAACTATAATAATTATACCTATTACTCGAAATATTATCAATATAACATGCATTATTACCCACAATATACAGTTATTATCGCTAGAACTACAATTATTATACTTATTACTCCCAATATTATCAATATAACATGCATTATCACCCACATTATACTGTAATTATCGCTGGAACTATAATAATTATACTTATTATTCCCAATATTATCAATATAACATGCATTATTACCCATATTATACTGTAATTATCGCTAGAACTATAATAATTATACTAATTACTCCCAATATTATCAATATAGCATGCATTATTACCCACATTATAATTTAATTATCGCTAGAACTATAATAATTATACTCATTACTCCCGATATTATCAATATAACATCCATTATTACCTATATTATACAGTTGTTATCTCTAGAACTATAATAATTATACCTATTACTCGAAATATTATCAATATAACATGCATTATTACCCATATTATACCGTTAGTATCTCTAGAATTATAATAATTATACTCATTACTCCCAATATTATCAATATAACATGCATTATTACCCACATTATACTGTAATTATCGCTAGAACTATAATAATTATACTTATTATTCCCAATACTATCAATATAACGTGCATTATTACCCATATTATACTGTAATTATCGCTAGAACTATAATAATTATACTAATTACTCCCAATATTATCAATATAGCATGCATTATTACCCATATTATACAGTTGTTATCTCTAGAAGGAGAATAATTATACCTATTACTAGAAATATTATCAATATAACATGCATTATTACCCACAATATACAGTTATTATCGCTAGAACTACAACTATTATACTTATTACTCCCAATATTATCAATATAACATGCATTATTACCCATATTATACAGTTATTATCGCTAGAACTGTAATAATTATACTTATTACTCCCAATATTATCAATATAACATGCATTATTACCCACATTATACAGTTATTATCGCTAGAACTATAATAACTATACTTATTATTCCCAATATTATCAATATAACATGCATTATTACCCACATTACACAGTTATTATCGCTAGAACTATAATAATTATACTCATTACTCCCGATATTATCAATATAACATCCATTATTACCTATATTAGACAGTTGTTATCTCTAGAACTATAATAATTATACCTATTACTCGAAATATTATCAATATAACATGCATTATTACCCACAATATACAGTTATTATCGCTAGAACTACAATTATTATACTTATTACTCCCAATATTATCAATATAACATGCATTATTACCCATATTATGCAGTTATTATTGCTAGAACTACAGTAATTATTCCTATTACTCCCAATATCATCAATATAACATGCATTATTACCCACATTATACTTTAATTATTGCTAGAACTATAATAATTATACTTATTGCTCCAAATATTATCAATATAACATCCATTATTACCCATATTATACAGTTGTTATCTCTAGAACTATAATAATTATACTCATTAATCCCAATGTTATCAATATAACATGCATTATTACCCACATTATACAGTTATTATCGCTAGAACTATAATAATTATACTTGTTACTCCCAATATTATCAATATAACATGCATTATTACCCACATTATACAGTTATTATCGCTAGAACTATAATAACTATACTTATTATTCCCAATATTATCAATATAACATTCATTATTACCCATATTATACACTTATTCTCGCTACATCTATAATAATTATACTTACTAATTTTATTATTATCAATATAACATGCATTATTACCCACATTATACAGTTATTATCGCTAGAACTACAATTATTATACTTATTACTCCCAATATTATCAATATAACATGCATTATTACCAACATTATACTTTAATTATCGCTAGAACTATAATAATTATACCTATTATACCCAATATTATCAATATAACATGCATTATTACCCACATTATACACTTATTCTCGCTACATCTATAATAATTATACTTACTAATTTTATTATTATCATAATAACATGCATTATTACCCACATTACACAGTTATTATCGCTAAAACTATAATAATTATACTCATTACTCCCAATATTATCAATATAATATGCATTATCACCCACATTATACTGTAATTATCGCTGGAACTATAATAATTATACTTATTATTCCCAATATTATCAATATAACATGCATTATTACCCATATTATACTGTAATTATCGCTAGAACTATAATAATTATACTAATTACTCCCAATATTATCAATATAGCATGCATTATTACCCACATTATAATTTAACTATCGCTGGAACTATAATAATTATACTAATTACTCCCAATATTATCAATATAGCATGCATTATTACCTATATTATACAGTAATTATCGCTAGAACGAGAATAATTATACCTATTACTCGAAATATTATCAATATAACATGCATTATTACCCACAATATACAGTTACTATCGCTAGAACTACAATTATTATACTTATTACTCCCAATATTATCAATACAACATGCATTATTACCCATATTACGCAGTTATTATTGCTAGAACTACAGTAATTATTCCTATTACTCCCAATATCATCAATATAACATGCACTATTACCCACATTATACTGTAATTATCGCTAGAACTATAATAATTATACTTACTACTTTTATTATTATCAATATAACATGCATTATTACCCACATTACACAGTTATTATCGCTAGAACTATATTAATTATACTCATTACTCCCGATATTATCAATATAACATCCATTATTACCTATATTAGACAGTTGTTATCTCTAGAACTATAATAATTATACCTATTACCCGAAATATTATCAATATAACATGCATTATTACCCACAATATACAGTTATTATCGCTAGAACTACAATTATTATACTTATTACTCCCAATATTATCAATATAACATGCATTATTACCCATATTATGCAGTTATTATTGCTAGAACTACAGTAATTATTCCTATTACTCCAAATATCATCAATATAACATGCATTATTACCCACATTATACTATAATTATTGCTAGAACTATAATAATTATACTTATTACTCCAAATATTATCAATATAACATCCATTATTACCCATATTATACAGTTGTTATCTCTAGAACTATAATAATTATACTCATTAATCCCAATATTATCAATATAACATGCATTATTACCCACATTATACAGTTATTATCGCTAGAACTATAATAATTATACTTGTTACTCCCAATATTATCAATATAACATGCATTATTACCCACATTATACAGTTATTATCGCTAGAACTATAATAACTATACTTATTATTCCCAATATTATCAATATAACATGCATTATTACCAATATTATACAATTATTATTGCTACATCTATAATAATTATACTTACTGCTTTTATTATTATCAATATAACATGCATCATTACCCACATTATACAGTTATTATTGCAAGAACTCTAATAATTATACCTATTATACCCAATATTATCAATATAACATGCATTATTACCCACGTTATACACTTATTCTCGCTACATCTATAATAATTATACTTACTAATTTTATTATTATCAATATAACATGCATTATTACCCACATTATACAGTTATTATCGCTAGAACTATAATAATTATACTCATTACTCCCAATATTATCCATATAACATGCATTATCACCCACATTATACTGTAATTATCGCTGGAACTATAATAATTATACTTATTATTCCCAATATTATCAATATAACATGCATTATTACCCATATTATACTGTAATTATCGCTAGAACTATAATAATTATACTAATTACTCCCAATATTATCAATATAGCATGCATTATTACCCACATTATAATTTAATTATCGCTAGAACTATAATAATTATACTCATTACTCCCGATATTATCAATATAACATCCATTATTACCTATATTATACAGTTGTTATCTCTAGAACTATAATAATTATACCTATTACTCGAAATATTATCAATATAACATGCATTATTACCCATATTATACCGTTAGTATCTCTAGAACTATAATAATTATACTCATTACTCCCAATATTATCAATATAACATGCATTATTACCCATATTATACTGTAATTATCGCTAGAACTATAATAATTATACTAATTACTCCCAATATTATCAATATAGCATGCATTATTACCCACATTCTACTTTAATCATCGCTAGAACTATAATAATTATACTCATTACTCCCGATATTATCAATATAACATCCATTATTACCCATATTATACAGTTGTTATCTCTAGAACGAGAATAATTATACCTATTACTCGAAATATTATCAATATAACATGCATTATTACCCACATTACACAGTTATTATCGCTAGAACTATAATAATTATACTCATTACTCCCGATCTTATCAATATAACATCCATTATTACCTATATTAGACAGTTGTTATCTCTAGAACTATAATAATTATACCTATTACTCGAAATGTTATCAATATAACATGCATTATTACCCACAATATACAGTTATTATCGCTAGAACTACAATTATTATACTTGTTACTCCCAATATTATCAATATAACATGCATTATTACCCACATTATACAGTTATTATCGCTAGAACTATAATAACTATACTTATTATTCCCAATATTATCAATATAACATTCATTATTACCCATATTATACACTTATTCTCGCTACATCTATAATAATTATACTTACTAATTTTATTATTATCAATATAACATGCATTATTACCCACATTATACAGTTATTATCGCTAGAACTACAATTATTATACTTATTACTCCCAATATTATCAATATAACATGCATTATTACCAACATTATACTTTAATTATCGCTAGAACTATAATAATTATACCTATTATACCCAATATTATCAATATAACATGCATTATTACCCATATTATACTGTAATTATCGCTAGAACTATAATAATTATACTAATTACTCCCAATATTATCAATATAGCATGCATTATTACCCACATTATAATTTAATTATCGCTAGAACTATAATAATTATACTAATTACTCCCAATATTATCAATATAGCATGCATTATTACCTATATTATACAGTAATTATCGCTAGAACGAGAATAATTATACCTATTACTCGAAATATTATCAATATAACATGCATTATTACCCACAATATACAGTTACTATCGCTAGAACTACAATTATTATACTTATTACTCCCAATATTATCAATACAACATGCATTATTACCCATATTACGCACTTATTATTGCTAGAACTACAGTAATTATTCCTATTACTCCCAATATCATCAATATAACATGCACTATTACCCACATTATACTGTAATTATCGCTAGAACTATAATAATTATACTTATTATTCCCAATATTATCAGTATAACATGCATTATTACACATGTTATACAGTTATTATCGCTACAACTATAATAATTATACTTACTACTTTTATTATTATCAATATAACATGCATTATTACCCACATTACACAGTTATTATCGCTACAACTATAATAATTATACTCATTACTCCCGATATTATCAATATAACATCCATTATTACCTATATTAGACAGTTGTTATCTCTAGAACTATAATAATTATACCTATTACCCGAAATATTATCAATATAACATGCATTATTACCCACAATATACAGTTATTATCGCTAGAACTACAATTATTATACTTATTACTCCCAATATTATCAATATAACATGCATTATTACCCATATTATGCAGTTATTATTGCTAGAACTACAGTAAATATTCCTATTACTCCAAATATCATCAATATAACATGCATTATTACCCACATTATACTATAATTATTGCTAGAACTATAATAATTATACTTATTACTCCAAATATTATCAATATAACATCCATTATTACCCATATTATACAGTTGTTATCTCTAGAACTATAATAATTATACTCATTAATCCCAATATTATCAATATAACATGCATTATTATACAGTTATTATCGCTAGAACTATAATAATTATACTTGTTACTCCCAATATTATCAATATAACATGCATTATTACCCACATTATACAGTTATTATCGCTAGAACTATAATAACTATACTTATTATTCCCAATATTATCAATATAACATGCATTATTACCCATATTATACACTTATTCTCGCTACATCTATAATAATTATACTTACTAATTTTATTATTATCAATATAACATGCATTATTACCCACATTATACAGTTATTATCGCTAGAACTACAATTATTATACTTATTACTCCCAATATTATCAATATAACATGCATTATTACCAACATTATACTTTAATTATCGCTAGAACTATAATAATTATACTTATTACTCCCAATATTATCAATATAACATGCATTATTACCCACATTATACAGTTATTATCGCTAGAACTATAATAATTATACTTATTACTCCCAATATTATCAATATAACATTCATTATTACCCACATTATACAGTTATTATCGCTAGAACTATAATAACTATACTTATTATTCCCAATATTATCAATATAACATGCATTATTACCAATATTATACAATTACTATTGCTACATCTATAATAATTATACTTACTGCTTTTATTATTATCAATATAACATGCATCATTACCCACATTATACAGTTATTATCGCAAGAACTCTAATAATTATACCTATTATACCCAATATTATCAATATAACATGCATTATTACCCACATTATACACTTATTCTCGCTACATCTATAATAATTATACTTACTAATTTTATTATTATCAATATAACATGCATTATTACCCACATTATACAGTTATTATCGCTAGAACTATAATAATTATACTCATTACTCCCAATATTATCAATATAACATGCATTATCACCCACATTATACTGTAATTATCGCTAGAACTATAATAATTATACTAATTACTCCCAATATTATCAATATAGCATGCATTATTACCCACATTATAATTTAATTATCGCTAGAACTATAATAATTATACTCATTACTCCCGATATTATCAATATAACATCCATTATTACCTATATTATACAGTTGTTATCTCTAGAACTATAATAATTATACCTATTACTCGAAATATTATCAATATAACATGCATTATTACCCATATTATACCGTTAGTATCTCTAGAACTATAATAATTATACTCATTACTCCCAATATTATCAATATAACATGCATTATTACCCATATTATACTGTAATTATCGCTAGAACTATAATAATTATACTAATTACTCCCAATATTATCAATATAGCATGCATTATTACCCACATTATACTTTAATCATCGCTAGAACTATAATAATTATACTCATTACTCCCGATATTATCAATATAACATCCATTATTACCCATATTATACAGTTGTTATCTCTAGAACGAGAATAATTATACCTATTACTCGAAATATTATCAATATAACATGCATTATTACCCACAATATACAGCTATTATCGCTAGAACTACAATTATTATACTTATTACTCCCAATATTATCAATATAACATGCATTATTACCCATATTATGCAGTTATTATTGCTAGAACTACAGTAATTATTCCTATTACTCCCAATATCATCAATATAACATGCATTATTACCCACATTATACTTTAATTATCGCTAGAACTATATTAATTATACTTATTACTCCAAATATTATCTATATAACATCCATTATTACCCATATTATACAGTTGTTATCTCTAGAACTATAATAATTATACTCATTAATCCCAATATTATCAATATAACATGCATTATTACCCACATTATACAGTTATTATCGCTAGAACTATAATAATTATACTTATTACTCCCAATATTATCAATATAACATGCACTATTACCCACAGTATACTGTAATTATCGCTAGAACTATAATAATTATACTTATTATACCCAATATTATCAATATAACATGCATTATTACCCATGTTATACAGTTATTATCGCTACATCTATAATAATTATACTTTCTACTTTTATTATTATCAATATAACATGCATTATTACCCACATTATACAGTTATTATCGCTAGAACTACAATTATTATACTTATTACTCCCAATATTATCAATATAACATGCATTATTACCCACATTATACTTTAATTATCGCTAGAACTATAATAATTATACTTATTACTCCCAATATTATCAATATAACATGCATTATTACCCACATTATACAGTTATTATCGCTAGAACTATAATAATTATACATATTACTCCCAATATTATCAATATAACATGCATTATTACCCACATTATACAGTTATTATCGCTAGAACTATAATAACTATACTTATTATTCCGAATATTATCAATATAACATGCATTATTACCAATATTATACAATTATTATTGCTACATCTATAATAATTATACTTACTGCTTTTATTATTATCAATATAACATGCATTATTACCCACATTATACAGTTATTATCGCTAGAACTACAATTATTATACTTATTACTCCCAATATTATCAATATAACATGCATTATTACCAACATTATACTTTAATTATCGCTAGAACTATAATAATTATACCTATTATACCCAATATTATCAATATAACATGCATTATTACCAACATTATACTTTAATTATCGCTAGAACTATAATAATTATACCTATTATACCCAATATTATCAATATAACATGCATTATTACCCATATTATACTGTAATTATCGCTAGAGCTATAATAATTATACTAATTACTCCCAATATTATCAATATAGCATGCATTATTACCCACATTATAATTTAATTATCGCTAGAACTATAATAATTATACTAATTACTCCCAATATTATCAATATAGCATGCATTATTACCTATATTATACAGTAATTATCGCTAGAACGAGAATAATTATACCTATTACTCGAAATATTATCAATATAACATGCATTATTACCCACAATATACAGTTACTATCGCTAGAACTTCAATTATTATACTTATTACTCCCAATATTATCAATACAACATGCATTATTACCCATATTACGCAGTTATTATTGCTAGAACTACAGTAATTATTCCTATTACTCCCAATATCATCAATATAACATGCACTATTACCCACATTATACTGTAATTATCGCTAGAACTATAATAATTATACTTATTAGTCCCAATATTATCAGTATAACATGCATTATTACACATGTTATACAGTTATTATCGCTACAACTATAATAATTATACTTACTACTTTTATTATTATCAATATAACATGCATTATTACCCACATTACACAGTTATTATCGCTAGAACTATAATAATTATACTCATTACTCCCGATATTATCAATATAACATCCATTATTACCCATATTATACAGTTGTTATCTCTAGAACGAGAATAATTATACCTATTACTCGAAATATTATCAATATAACATGCATTATTACCCACAATATACAGCTATTATCGCTAGAACTACAATTATTATACTTATTACTCCCAATATTATCAATATAACATGCATTATTACCCATATTATGCAGTTATTATTGCTAGAACTACAGTAATTATTCCTATTACTCCCAATATCATCAATATAACATGCATTATTACCCACATTATACTTTAATTATCGCTAGACCTATATTAATTATACTTATTACTCCAAATATTATCTATATAACATCCATTATTACCCATATTATACAGTTGTTATCTCTAGAACTATAATAATTATACTCATTAATCCCAATATTATCAATATAACATGCATTATTACCCACATTATACAGTTATTATCGCTAGAACTATAATAATTATACTTATTACTCCCAATATTATCAATATAACATGCACTATTACCCACAGTATACTGTAATTATCGCTAGAACTATAATAATTATACCTATTATACCCAATATTATCAATATAACATGCATTATTACCCATATTATACTGTAATTATCGCTAGAGCTATAATAATTATACTAATTACTCCCAATATTATCAATATAGCATGCATTATTACCCACATTATAATTTAATTATCGCTAGAACTATAATAATTATACTAATTACTCCCAATATTATCAATATAGCATGCATTATTACCTATATTATACAGTAATTATCGCTAGAACGAGAATAATTATACCTATTACTCGAAATATTATCAATATAACATGCATTATTACCCACAATATACAGTTACTATCGCTAGAACTTCAATTATTATACTTATTACTCCCAATATTATCAATACAACATGCATTATTACCCATATTACGCAGTTATTATTGCTAGAACTACAGTAATTATTCCTATTACTCCCAATATCATCAATATAACATGCACTATTACCCACATTATACTGTAATTATCGCTAGAACTATAATAATTATACTTATTATTCCCAATATTATCAGTATAACATGCATTATTACACATGTTATACAGTTATTATCGCTACAACTATAATAATTATACTTACTACTTTTATTATTATCAATATAACATGCATTATTACCCACATTACACAGTTATTATCGCTAGAACTATAATAATTATACTCATTACTCCCGATATTATCAATATAACATCCATTATTACCTATATTAGACAGTTGTTATCTCTAGAACTATAATAATTATACCTATTACCCGAAATATTATCAATATAACATGCATTATTACCCACAATATACAGTTATTATCGCTAGAACTACAATTATTATACTTATTACTCCCAATATTATCAATATAACATGCATTATTACCCATATTATGCAGTTATTATTGCTAGAACTACAGTAAATATTCCTATTACTCCAAATATCATCAATATAACATGCATTATTACCCACATTATACTATAATTATTGCTAGAACTATAATAATTATACTTATTACTCCAAATATTATCAATATAACATCCATTATTACCCATATTATACAGTTGTTATCTCTAGAACTATAATAATTATACTCATTAATCCCAATATTATCAATATAACATGCATTATTATACAGTTATTATCGCTAGAACTATAATAATTATACTTGTTACTCCCAATATTATCAATATAACATGCATTATTACCCACATTATACAGTTATTATCGCTAGAACTATAATAACTATACTTATTATTCCCAATATTATCAATATAACATGCATTATTAC
This sequence comes from Megachile leachella, assembly GCA_963576845.1. Taxonomy (NCBI): domain Eukaryota; kingdom Metazoa; phylum Arthropoda; class Insecta; order Hymenoptera; family Megachilidae; genus Megachile; species Megachile leachella. Next base: position 327,273 of record CAUYWW010000171.1, read on the forward strand.
CAATATTATACACTTATTCTCGCTACATCTATAATAATTATACTTACTAATTTTATTATTATCAATATAACATGCATTGTTACCCACATTATACAGTTATTATCGCTAGAACTACAATTATTATACTTATTACTCCCAATATTATCAATATAACATGCATTATTACCAACATTATACTTTAATTATCGCTAGAACTATAATAATTATACTTATTACTCCCAATATTATCAATATAACATGCATTATTACCCACATTATACAGTTATTATCGCTAGAACTATAATAATTATACTTATTACTCCCAATATTATCAATATAACATTCATTATTACCCACATTATACAGTTATTATCGCTAGAACTATAATAACTATACTTATTATTCCCAATATTATCAATATAACATGCATTATTACCAATATTATACAATTATTATTGCTACATCTATAATAATTATACTTACTGCTTTTATTATTATCAATATAACATGCATCATTACCCACATTATACAGTTATTATCGCAAGAACTCTAATAATTATACCTATTATACCCAATATTATCAATATAACATGCATTATTACCCACATTATACACTTATTCTCGCTACATCTATAATAATTATACTTACTAATTTTATTATTATCAATATAACATGCATTATTACCCACATTATACAGTTATTATCGCTAGAACTATAATAATTATACTCATTACTCCCAATATTATCAATATAACATGCATTATCACCCACATTATGCTGTAATTATCGCTGGAACTATAATAATTATACTTATTATTCCCAATATTATCAATATAACATGCATTATTACCCATATTATACTGTAATTATCGCTAGAACTATAATAATTATACTAATTACTCCCAATATTATCAATATAGCATGCATTATTACCCACATTATAATTTAATTATCGCTAGAACTATAATAATTATACTCATTACTCCCGATATTATCAATATAACATCCATTATTACCTATATTATACAGTTGTTATCTCTAGAACTATAATAATTATACCTATTACTCGAAATATTATCAATATAACATGCATTATTACCCACAATATACAGCTATTATCGCTAGAACTACAATTATTATACTTATTACTCCCAATATTATCAATATAACATGCATTATTACCCATATTATGCAGTTATTATTGCTAGAACTACAGTAATTATTCCTATTACTCCCAATATCATCAATATAACATGCATTATTACCCACATTATACTTTAATTATCGCTAGACCTATATTAATTATACTTATTACTCCAAATATTATCTATATAACATCCATTATTACCCATATTATACAGTTGTTATCTCTAGAACTATAATAATTATACTCATTAATCCCAATATTATCAATATAACATGCATTATTACCCACATTATACAGTTATTATCGCTAGAACTATAATAATTATACTTATTACTCCCAATATTATCAATATAACATGCACTATTACCCACAGTATACTGTAATTATCGCTAGAACTATAATAATTATACTTATTATACCCAATATTATCAATATAACATGCATTATTACCCATGTTATACAGTTATTATCGCTACATCTATAATAATTATACTTTCTACTTTTATTATTATCAATATAACATGCATTATTACCCACATTATACAGTTATTATCGCTAGAACTACAATTATTATACTTATTACTCCCAATATTATCAATATAACATGCATTATTACCCACATTATACTTTAATTATCGCTAGAACTATAATAATTATACTTATTACTCCCAATATTATCAATATAACATGCATTATTACCCACATTATACAGTTATTATCGCTAGAACTATAATAATTATACATATTACTCCCAATATTATCAATATAACATGCATTATTACCCACATTATACAGTTATTATCGCTAGAACTATAATAACTATACTTATTATTCCGAATATTATCAATATAACATGCATTATTACCAATATTATACAATTATTATTGCTACATCTATAATAATTATACTTACTGCTTTTATTATTATCAATATAACATGCATTATTACCCACATTATACAGTTATTATCGCTAGAACTATAATAATTATACCTATTATACCCAATATTATCAATATAACATGCATTATTACCCACATTATACACTTATTCTCGCTACATCTATAATAATTATACTTACTAATTTTATTATTATCAATATAACATGCATTATTACCCACACTATACAGTTATTATCGCTAGAACTATAATAATTATATTTATTACTCCCAATATTATCATAATAACATGCATTATTACCCACATTACACAGTTATTATCGCTAAAACTATAATAATTATACTCATTACTCCCAATATTATCAATATAATATGCATTATCACCCACATTATACTTTAATTATTGCTAGAACTATAATAATTATACTTATTACTCCAAATATTATCAATATAACATCCATTATTACCCATATTATACAGTTGTTATCTCTAGAACTATAATAATTATACTCATTAATCCCAATATTATCAATATAACATGCATTATTACCCACATTATACAGTTATTATCGCTAGAACTATAATAATTATACTTGTTACTCCCAATATTATCAATATAACATGCATTATCACCCACATTATACAGTTATTATCGCTAGAACTATAATAACTATACTTATTATTCCCAATATTATGAATATAACATGCATTATTACCCATATTATACACTTATTCTCGCTACATCTATAATAATTATACTTACTAATTTTATTATTATCAATATAACATGCATTATTACCCACATTATACAGTTATTATCGCTAGAACTACAATTATTATACTTATTACTCCCAATATTATCAATATAACATGCATTATTACCAACATTATACTTTAATTATCGCTAGAACTATAATAATTATACTTATTACTCCCAATATTATCAATATAACATGCATTATTACCCACATTATACAGTTATTATTGCTAGAAGTATAATAATTATACTTATTACACCCAATATTATCAATATAACATGCATTATCACCCACATTATACTGTAATTGTCGCTGGAACTATAATAATTATACTTATTATTCCCAATATTATCAATATAACATGCATTATTACCCATATTATACTGTAATTATCGCTAGAACTATAGTAATTATACTAATTACTCCCAATATTATCAATATAGCATGCACTATTACCCACATTATAATTTAATTATCGCTAGAACTATAATAATTATACTCATTACTCCCGATATTATCAATATAACATCCATTATTACCTATATTATACAGTTGTTATCTCTAGAACTATAATAATTATACCTATTACTCGAAATATTATTAATATAACATGCATTATTACCCATATTATACCGTTAGTATCTCTAGAACTATAATAATTATACTCATTACTCCCAATATTATCAATATAACATGCATTATTACCCATATTATACTGTAATTATCGCTAGAACTATAATAATTATACTAATTACTCCCAATATTATCAATATAGCATGCATTATTACCCACATTATACTTTAATCATCGCTAGAACTATAATAATTATACTCATTACTCCCGATATTATCAATATAACATCCATTATTACCCATATTATACAGTTGTTATCGCTAGAACGAGAATAATTATACCTATTACTCGAAATATTATCAATATAACATGCATTATTACCCACAATATACAGTTACTATCGCTAGAACTACAATTATTATACTTATTACTCCCAATATTATCAATACAACATGCATTATTACCCATATTACGCAGTTATTATTGCTAGAACTACAGTAATTATTCCTATTACTCCCAATATCATCAATATAACATGCACTATTACCCACATTATACTGTAATTATCGCTAGAACTATAATAATTATACTTATTATTCCCAATATTATCAGTATAACATGCATTATTACACATGTTATACAGTTATTATCGCTACAACTATAATAATTATACTTACTACTTTTATTATTATCAATATAACATGCATTATTACCCACAATATACAGTTATTATCGCTAGAACTACAATTATTATACTTATTACTCCCAATATTATCAATATAACATGCATTATTACCCATATTATGCAGTTATTATTGCTAGAACTACAGTAAATATTCCTATTACTCCAAATATCATCAATATAACATGCATTATTACCCACATTATACTATAATTATTGCTAGAACTATAATAATTATACTTATTACTCCAAATATTATCAATATAACATCCATTATTACCCATATTATACAGTTGTTATCTCTAGAACTATAATAATTATACTCATTAATCCCAATATTATCAATATAACATGCATTATTATACAGTTATTATCGCTAGAACTATAATAATTATACTTGTTACTCCCAATATTATCAATATAACATGCATTATTACCCACATTATACAGTTATTATCGCTAGAACTATAATAACTATACTTATTATTCCCAATATTATCAATATAACATGCATTATTACCCATATTATACACTTATTCTCGCTACATCTATAATAATTATACTTACTAATTTTATTATTATCAATATAACATGCATTATTACCCACATTATACAGTTATTATCGCTAGACCTACAATTATTATACTTATTACTCCCGATATTATCAATATAACATCCATTATTACCTATATTATACAGTTGTTATCTCTAGAACTATAATAATTATACTTATTACTCCCAATATTATCAATATAACATGCATTATTACCCACATTATACAGTTATTATCGCTAGAACTATAATAACTATACTTATTATTCCCAATATTATCAATATAACATGCATTATTACCCACATTACACAGTTATTATCGCTAGAACTATAATAATTATACTCATTACTCCCGATATTATCAATATAACATCCATTATTACCTATATTAGACAGTTGTTATCTCTAGAACTATAATAATTATACCTATTACTCGAAATATTATCAATATAACATGCATTATTACCCACAATATACAGTTATTATCGCTAGAACTACAATTATTATACTTATTACTCCCAATATTATCAATATAACATGCATTATTACCCATATTATGCAGTTATTATTGCTAGAACTACAGTAATTATTCCTATTACTCCCAATATCATCAATATAACATGCATTATTACCCACATTATACTTTAATTATTGCTAGAACTATAATAATTATACTTATTGCTCCAAATATTATCAATATAACATGCATTATCACCCATATTATACAGTTGTTATCTCTAGAACTATAATAATTATACTCATTAATCCCAATGTTATCAATATAACATGCATTATTACCCACATTATACAGTTATTATCGCTAGAACTATAATAATTATACTTGTTACTCCCAATATTATCAATATAACATGCATTATTACCCACATTATACAGTTATTATCGCTAGAACTATAATAACTATACTTATTATTCCCAATATTATCAATATAACATTCATTATTACCCATATTATACACTTATTCTCGCTACATCTATAATAATTATACTTACTAATTTTATTATTATCAATATAACATGCATTATTACCCACATTATACAGTTATTATCGCTAGAACTATAATAACTATACTTATTATTCCCAATATTATCAATATAACATTCATTATTACCCATATTATACACTTATTCTCGCTACATCTATAATAATTATACTTACTAATTTTATTATTATCAATATAACATGCATTATTACCCACACTATACAGTTATTATCGCTAGAACTATAATAATTATATTTATTACTCCCAATATTATCATAATAACATGCATTATTACCCACATTACACAGTTATTATCGCTAAAACTATAATAATTATACTCATTACTCCCAATATTATCAATATAATATGCATTATCACCCACATTATACTGTAATTATCGCTGGAACTATAATAATTATACTTATTATTCCCAATATTATCAATATAACATGCATTATTACCCATATTATACTGTAATTATCGCTAGAACTATAATAATTATACTAATTACTCCCAATATTATCAATATAGCATGCATTATTACCCACATTATAATTTAACTATCGCTAGAACTATAATAATTATACTAATTACTCCCAATATTATCAATATAGCATGCATTATTACCTATATTATACAGTAATTATCGCTAGAACGAGAATAATTATACCTATTACTCGAAATATTATCAATATAACATGCATTATTACCCACAATATACAGTTACTATCGCTAGAACTACAATTATTATACTTATTACTCCCAATATTATCAATACAACATGCATTATTACCCATATTACGCAGTTATTATTGCTAGAACTACAGTAATTATTCCTATTACTCCCAATATCATCAATATAACATGCACTATTACCCACATTATACTGTAATTATCGCTAGAACTATAATAATTATACTTATTATTCCCAATATTATCAGTATAACATGCATTATTACACATGTTATACAGTTATTATCGCTACAACTATAATAATTATACTTACTACTTTTATTATTATCAATATAACATGCATTATTACCCACATTACACAGTTATTATCGCTAGAACTATATTAATTATACTCATTACTCCCGATATTATCAATATAACATCCATTATTACCTATATTAGACAGTTGTTATCTCTAGAACTATAATAATTATACCTATTACCCGAAATATTATCAATATAACATGCATTATTACCCACAATATACAGTTATTATCGCTAGAACTACAATTATTATACTTATTACTCCCAATATTATCAATATAACATGCATTATTACCCATATTATGCAGTTATTATTGCTAGAACTACAGTAAATATTCCTATTACTCCAAATATCATCAATATAACATGCATTATTACCCACATTATACTTTAATTATTGCTAGAACTATAATAATTATACTTATTGCTCCAAATATTATCAATATAACATCCATTATTACCCATATTATACAGTTGTTATCTCTAGAACTATAATAATTATACTCATTAATCCCAATGTTATCAATATAACATGCATTATTACCCACATTATACAGTTATTATCGCTAGAACTATAATAATTATACTTGTTACTCCCAATATTATCAATATAACATGCATTATTACCCACATTATACAGTTATTATCGCTAGAACTATAATAATTATACTCATTACTCCCAATATTATCCATATAACATGCATTATCACCCACATTATACTGTAATTATCGCTGGAACTATAATAATTATACTTATAATTCCCAATATTATCAATATAACATGCATTATTACCCATATTATACTGTAATTATCGCTAGAACTATAATAATTATACTAATTACACCCAATATTATCAATATAGCATGCATTATTACCCACATTATAATTTAATTATCGCTAGAACTATAATAATTATACTCATTACTCCCGATATTATCAATATAACATCCATTATTACCTATATTATACAGTTGTTATCTCTAGAACTATAATAATTATACCTATTACTCGAAATATTATCAATATGACATGCATTATTACCCATATTATACCGTTAGTATCTCTAGAACTATAATAATTATACTCATTACTCCCAATATTATCAATATAACATGCATTATTACCCATATTATACTGTAATTATCGCTAGAACTATAATAATTATACTAATTACTCCCAATATTATCAATATAGCATGCATTATTACCCACATTCTACTTTAATCATCGCTAGAACTATAATAATTATACTCATTACTCCCGATATTATCAATATAACATCCATTATTACCCATATTATACAGTTGTTATCTCTAGAACGAGAATAATTATACCTATTACTCGAAATATTATCAATATAACATGCATTATTACCCACATTACACAGTTATTATAGCTAGAACTATAATAATTATACTCATTACTCCCGATCTTATCAATATAACATCCATTATTACCTATATTAGACAGTTGTTATCTCTAGAACTATAATAATTATACCTATTACTCGAAATATTATCAATATAACATGCATTATTACCCACAATATACAGTTATTATCGCTAGAACTACAATTATTATACTTATTACTCCCAATATTATCAATATAACATGCATTATTACCCATATTATGCAGTTATTATTGCTAGAACTACAGTAATTATTCCTATTACTCCCAATATCATCAATGTAACATGCATTATTACCCACATTATACTTTAATTATTGCTAGAACTATAATAATTATACTTATTGCTCCAAATATTATCAATATAACATCCATTATTACCCATATTATACAGTTGTTATCTCTAGAACTATAATAATTATACTCATTAATCCCAATATTATCAATATAACATGCATTATTACCTACATTATACAGTTATTATCGCTAGAACTATAATAATTATACTTGTTACTCCCAATATTATCAATATAACATGCATTATTACCCACATTATACAGTTATTATCGCTAGAACTATAATAACTATACTTATTATTCCCAATATTATCAATATAACATTCATTATTACCCATATTATACACTTATTCTCGCTACATCTATAATAATTATACTTACTAATTTTATTATTATCAATATAACATGCATTATTACCCACATTATACAGTTATTATCGCTAGAACTACAATTATTATACTTATTACTCCCAATATTATCAATATAACATGCATTATTACCAACATTATACTTTAATTGTCGCTAGAACTATAATAATTATACCTATTATACCCAATATTATCAATATAACATGCATTATTACCCACATTATACACTTATTCTCGCTACATCTATAATAATTATACTTACTAATTTTATTATTATCAATATAACATGCATTATTACCCACACTATACAGTTATTATCGCTACAACTATAATAATTATACTTACTACTTTTATTATTATCAATATAACATGCATTATTACCCACATTACTTAGTTATTATCGCTAGAACTATAATAATTATACTCATTACTCCCGATATTATCAATATAACATCCATTATTACCTATATTAGACAGTTGTTATCTCTAGAACTATAATAATTATACCTATTACTCGAAATATTATCAATATAACATGCATTATTACCCACAATATACAGTTATTATCGCTAGAACTACAATTATTATACTTATTACTCCCAATATTATCAATATAACATGCATTATTACCCATATTATGCAGTTATTATTGCTAGAACTACAGTAATTATTCCTATTACTCCAAATATCATCAATATAACATGCATTATTACCCACATTATACTTTAATTATTGCTAGAACTATAATAATTATACTTATTACTCCAAATATTATCAATATAACATCCATTATTACCCATATTATACAGTTGTTATCTCTAGAACTATAATAATTATACTCATTAATCCCAATATTATCAATATAACATTCATTATTACCCACATTATACAGTTATTATCGCTAGAACTATAATAATTATACTTGTTACTCCCAATATTATCAATATAACATGCATTATTACCCACATTATACAGTTATTATCGCTAGAACTATAATAACTATACTTATTATTCCCAATATTATCAATATAACATGCATTATTACCCATATTATACACTTATTCTCGCTACATCTATAATAATTATACTTACTAATTTTATTATTATCAATATAACATGCATTATTACCCACATTATACAGTTATTATCGCTAGAACTACAATTATTATACTTATTACTCCCAATATTATCAATATAACATGCATTATTACCAACATTATACTTTAATTATCGCTAGAACTATAATAATTATACTTATTACTCCCAATATTATCAATATAACATGCATTATTACCCACATTATACAGTTATTATCGCTAGAACTATAATAATTATACTTATTACTCCCAATATTATCAATATAACATTCATTATTACCCACATTATACAGTTATTATCGCTAGAACTATAATAACTATACTTATTATTCCCAATATTATCAATATAACATGCATTATTACCAATATTATACAATTATTATTGCTACATCTATAATAATTATACTTACTGCTTTTATTATTATCAATATAACATGCATCATTACCCACATTATACAGTTATTATCGCAAGAACTCTAATAATTATACCTATTATACCCAATATTATCAATATAACATGCATTATTACCCACATTATACACTTATTCTCGCTACATCTATAATAATTATACTTACTAATTTTATTATTATCAATATAACATGCATTATTACCCACATTATACAGTTATTATCGCTAGAACTATAATAATTATACTCATTACTCCCAATATTATCAATATAACATGCATTATCACCCACATTATACTGTAATTATCGCTGGAACTATAATAATTATACTTATTATTCCCAATATTATCAATATAACATGCATTATTACCCATATTATACTGTAATTATCGCTAGAACTATAATAATTATACTAATTACTCCCAATATTATCAATATAGCATGCATTATTACCCACATTATAATTTAATTATCGCTAGAACTATAATAATTATACTCATTACTCCCGATATTATCAATATAACATCCATTATTACCTATATTATACAGTTGTTATCTCTAGAACTATAATAATTATACCTATTACTCGAAATATTATCAATATAACATGCATTATTACCCATATTATACCGTTAGTATCTCTAGAACTATAATAATTATACTCATTACTCCCAATATTATCAATATAACATGCATTATTACCCATATTATACTGTAATTATCGCTAGAACTATAATAATTATACTAATTACTCCCAATATTATCAATATAGCATGCATTATTACCCACATTATACTTTAATCATCGCTAGAACTATAATAATTATACTCATTACTCCCGATATTATCAATATAACATCCATTATTACCCATATTATACAGTTGTTATCTCTAGAACGAGAATAATTATACCTATTACTCGAAATATTATCAATATAACATGCATTATTACCCACAATATACAGCTATTATCGCTAGAACTACAATTATTATACTTATTACTCCCAATATTATCAATATAACATGCATTATTACCCATATTATGCAGTTATTATTGCTAGAACTACAGTAATTATTCCTATTACTCCCAATATCATCAATATAACATGCATTATTACCCACATTATACTTTAATTATCGCTAGACCTATATTAATTATACTTATTACTCCAAATATTATCTATATAACATCCATTATTACCCATATTATACAGTTGTTATCTCTAGAACTATAATAATTATACTCATTAATCCCAATATTATCAATATAACATGCATTATTACCCACATTATACAGTTATTATCGCTAGAACTATAATAATTATACTTATTACTCCCAATATTATCAATATAACATGCACTATTACCCACAGTATACTGTAATTATCGCTAGAACTATAATAATTATACTTATTATACCCAATATTATCAATATAAAATGCATTATTACCCATGTTATACAGTTATTATCGCTACATCTATAATAATTATACGTTCTACTTTTATTATTATCAATATAACATGCATTATTACCAATATTATACAATTATTATTGCTACATCTATAATAATTATACTTACTGCTTTTATTATTATCAATATAACATGCATTATTACCCACATTATACAGTTATTATCGCTAGAACTATAATAATTATACCTATTATACCCAATATTATCAATATAACATGCATTATTACCCACATTATACACTTATTCTCGCTACATCTATAATAATTATACTTACTAATTTTATTATTATCAATATAACATGCATTATTACCCACACTATACAGTTATTATCGCTAGAACTATAATAATTATATTTATTACTCCCAATATTATCATAATAACATGCATTATTACCCACATTACACAGTTATTATCGCTAAAACTATAATAATTATACTCATTACTCCCAATATTATCAATATAATATGCATTATCACCCACATTATACTTTAATTATTGCTAGAACTATAATAATTATACTTATTACTCCAAATATTATCAATATAACATCCATTATTACCCATATTATACAGTTGTTATCTCTAGAACTATAATAATTATACTCATTAATCCCAATATTATCAATATAACATGCATTATTACCCACATTATACAGTTATTATCGCTAGAACTATAATAATTATACTTGTTACTCCCAATATTATCAATATAACATGCATTATCACCCACATTATACAGTTATTATCGCTAGAACTATAATAACTATACTTATTATTCCCAATATTATGAATATAACATGCATTATTACCCATATTATACACTTATTCTCGCTACATCTATAATAATTGTACTTACTAATTTTATTATTATCAATATAACATGCATTATTACCCACATTATACAGTTATTATCGCTAGAACTACAATTATTATACTTATTACTCCCAATATTATCAATATAACATGCATTATTACCAACATTATACTTTAATTATCGCTAGAACTATAATAATTATACTAATTACTCCCAATATTATCAATATAGCATGCATTATTACCCACATTATACTTTAATCATCGCTAGAACTATAATAATTATACTCATTACTCCCGATATTATCAATATAACATCCATTATTACCCATATTATACAGTTGTTATCTCTAGAACGAGAATAATTATACCTATTACTCGAAATATTATCAATATAACATGCATTATTACCCACAATATACAGCTATTATCGCTAGAACTACAATTATTATACTTATTACGCCCAATATTATCAATATAACATGCATTATTACCCACATTATACTTTAATTATCGCTAGAACTATAATAATTATACTTATTACTCCCAATATTATCAATATAACATGCATTATTACCCACATTATACAGTTATTATCGCTAGAACTATAATAATTATACTTATTACTCCCAATATTATCAATATAACATGCATTATTACCCACATTATACAGTTATTATCGCTAGAACTATAATAACTATACTTATTATTCCCAATATTATCAATATAACATGCATTATTACCAATATTATACAATTATTATTGCTACATCTATAATAATTATACTTACTGCTTTTATTATTATCAATATAACATGCATTATTACCCACATTATACAGTTATTATCGCTAGAACTATAATAATTATACCTATTATACCCAATATTATCAATATAACATGCATTATTACCCACATTATACACTTATTCTCGCTACATCTATAATAATTATACTTACTAATTTTATTATTATCAATATAACATGCATTATTACCCACACTATACAGTTATTATCGCTAGAACTATAATAATTATATTTATTACTCCCAATATTATCATAATAACATGCATTATTACCCACATTACACAGTTATTATGGCTAAAACTATAATAATTATACTCATTACTCCCAATATTATCAATATAATATGCATTATCACCCACATTATACTGTAATTATCGCTGGAACTATAATAATTATACTTATTATTCCCAATATTATCAATATAACATGCATTATTACCCATATTATACTGTAATTATCGCTACAACTATAATAATTATACTAATTACTCCCAATATTATCAATATAGCATGCATTATTACCCACATTATAATTTAATTATCGCTAAAACTATAATAATTATACTAATTACTCCCAATATTATCAATATAGCATGCATTATTACCCATATTATACAGTTGTTATCTCTAGAACGAGAATAATTATACCTATTACTCGAAATATTATCAATATAACATGCATTATTACCCACAATATACAGTTACTATCGCTAGAACTACAATTATTATACTTATTACTCCCAATATTATCAATACAACATGCATTATTACCCATATTACGCAGTTATTATTGCTAGAACTACAGTAATTATTCCTATTACTCCCAATATCATCAATATAACATGCACTATTACCCACATTATACTGTAATTATCGCTAGAACTATAATAATTATACTTATTATTCCCAATATTATCAGTATAACATGCATTATTACACATGTTATACAGTTATTATCGCTACAACTATAATAATTATACTTACTACTTTTATTATTATCAATATAACATGCATTATTACCCACATTACTTAGTTATTATCGCTAGAACTATAATAATTATACTCATTACTCCCGATATTATCAATATAACATCCATTATTACCTATATTAGACAGTTGTTATCTCTAGAACTATAATAATTATACCTATTACTCGAAATATTATCAATATAACATGCATTATTACCCACATTATACAGTTATTATCGCTAGAACTATAATAATTATACTCATTACTCCCAATATTATCCATATAACATGCATTATCACCCACATTATACTGTAATTATCGCTGGAACTATAATAATTATACTTATAATTCCCAATATTATCAATATAACATGCATTATTACCCATATTATACTGTAATTATCGCTAGAACTATAATAATTATACTAATTACACCCAATATTATCAATATAGCATGCATTATTACCCACATTATAATTTAATTATCGCTAGAACTATAATAATTATACTCATTACTCCCGATATTATCAATATAACATCCATTATTACCTATATTATACAGTTGTTATCTCTAGAACTATAATAATTATACCTATTACTCGAAATATTATCAATATGACATGCATTATTACCCATATTATACCGTTCGTATCTCTAGAACTATAATAATTATACTCATTACTCCCAATATTATCAATATAACATGCATTATTACCCATATTATACTGTAATTATCGCTAGAACTATAATAATTATACTAATTACTCCCAATATTATCAATATAGCATGCATTATTACCCACATTCTACTTTAATCATCGCTAGAACTATAATAATTATACTCATTACTCCCGATATTATCAATATAACATCCATTATTACCCATATTATACAGTTGTTATCTCTAGAACGAGAATAATTATACCTATTACTCGAAATATTATCAATATAACATGCATTATTACCCACATTACACAGTTATTATAGCTAGAACTATAATAATTATACTCATTACTCCCGATCTTATCAATATAACATCCATTATTACCTATATTAGACAGTTGTTATCTCTAGAACTATAATAATTATACCTATTACTCGAAATATTATCAATATAACATGCATTATTACCCACAATATACAGTTATTATCGCTAGAACTACAATTATTATACTTATTACTCCCAATATTATCAATATAACATGCATTATTACCCATATTATGCAGTTATTATTGCTAGAACTACAGTAATTATTCCTATTACTCCCAATATCATCAATGTAACATGCATTATTACCCACATTATACTTTAATTATTGCTAGAACTATAATAATTATACTTATTGCTCCAAATATTATCAATATAACATCCATTATTACCCATATTATACAGTTGTTATCTCTAGAACTATAATAATTATACTCATTAATCCCAATATTATCAATATAACATGCATTATTACCTACATTATACAGTTATTATCGCTAGAACTATAATAATTATACTTGTTACTCCCAATATTATCAATATAACATGCATTATTACCCACATTATACAGTTATTATCGCTAGAACTATAATAACTATACTTATTATTCCCAATATTATCAATATAACATTCATTATTACCCATATTATACACTTATTCTCGCTACATCTATAATAATTATACTTACTAATTTTATTATTATCAATATAACATGCATTATTACCCACATTATACAGTTATTATCGCTAGAACTACAATTATTATACTTATTACTCCCAATATTATCAATATAACATGCATTATTACCAACATTATACTTTAATTGTCGCTAGAACTATAATAATTATACCTATTATACCCAATATTATCAATATAACATGCATTATTACCCACATTATACACTTATTCTCGCTACATCTATAATAATTATACTTACTAATTTTATTATTATCAATATAACATGCATTATTACCCACACTATACAGTTATTATCGCTACAACTATAATAATTATACTTACTACTTTTATTATTATCAATATAACATGCATTATTACCCACATTACTTAGTTATTATCGCTAGAACTATAATAATTATACTCATTACTCCCGATATTATCAATATAACATCCATTATTACCTATATTAGACAGTTGTTATCTCTAGAACTATAATAATTATACCTATTACTCGAAATATTATCAATATAACATGCATTATTACCCACAATATACAGTTATTATCGCTAGAACTACAATTATTATACTTATTACTCCCAATATTATCAATATAACATGCATTATTACCCATATTATGCAGTTATTATTGCTAGAACTACAGTAATTATTCCTATTACTCCAAATATCATCAATATAACATGCATTATTACCCACATTATACTTTAATTATTGCTAGAACTATAATAATTATACTTATTACTCCAAATATTATCAATATAACATCCATTATTACCCATATTATACAGTTGTTATCTCTAGAACTATAATAATTATACTCATTAATCCCAATATTATCAATATAACATTCATTATTACCCACATTATACAGTTATTATCGCTAGAACTATAATAATTATACTTGTTACTCCCAATATTATCAATATAACATGCATTATTACCCACATTATACAGTTATTATCGCTAGAACTATAATAACTATACTTATTATTCCCAATATTATCAATATAACATGCATTATTACCCATATTATACACTTATTCTCGCTACATCTATAATAATTATACTTACTAATTTTATTATTATCAATATAACATGCATTATTACCCACATTATACAGTTATTATCGCTAGAACTACAATTATTATACTTATTACTCCCAATATTATCAATATAACATGCATTATTACCAACATTATACTTTAATTATCGCTAGAACTATAATAATTATACTTATTACTCCCAATATTATCAATATAACATGCATTATTACCCACATTATACAGTTATTATCGCTAGAACTATAATAATTATACTTATTACTCCCAATATTATCAATATAACATTCATTATTACCCACATTATACAGTTATTATCGCTAGAACTATAATAACTATACTTATTATTCCCAATATTATCAATATAACATGCATTATTACCAATATTATACAATTATTATTGCTACATCTATAATAATTATACTTACTGCTTTTATTATTATCAATATAACATGCATCATTACCCACATTATACAGTTATTATCGCAAGAACTCTAATAATTATACCTATTATACCCAATATTATCAATATAACATGCATTATTACCCACATTATACACTTATTCTCGCTACATCTATAATAATTATACTTACTAATTTTATTATTATCAATATAACATGCATTATTACCCACATTATACAGTTATTATCGCTAGAACTATAATAATTATACTCATTACTCCCAATATTATCAATATAACATGCATTATCACCCACATTATACTGTAATTATCGCTGGAACTATAATAATTATACTTATTATTCCCAATATTATCAATATAACATGCATTATTACCCATATTATACTGTAATTATCGCTAGAACTATAATAATTATACTAATTACTCCCAATATTATCAATATAGCATGCATTATTACCCACATTATAATTTAATTATCGCTAGAACTATAATAATTATACTCATTACTCCCGATATTATCAATATAACATCCATTATTACCTATATTATACAGTTGTTATCTCTAGAACTATAATAATTATACCTATTACTCGAAATATTATCAATATAACATGCATTATTACCCATATTATACCGTTAGTATCTCTAGAACTATAATAATTATACTCATTACTCCCAATATTATCAATATAACATGCATTATTACCCATATTATACTGTAATTATCGCTAGAACTATAATAATTATACTAATTACTCCCAATATTATCAATATAGCATGCATTATTACCCACATTATACTTTAATCATCGCTAGAACTATAATAATTATACTCATTACTCCCGATATTATCAATATAACATCCATTATTACCCATATTATACAGTTGTTATCTCTAGAACGAGAATAATTATACCTATTACTCGAAATATTATCAATATAACATGCATTATTACCCACAATATACAGCTATTATCGCTAGAACTACAATTATTATACTTATTACTCCCAATATTATCAATATAACATGCATTATTACCCATATTATGCAGTTATTATTGCTAGAACTACAGTAATTATTCCTATTACTCCCAATATCATCAATATAACATGCATTATTACCCACATTATACTTTAATTATCGCTAGACCTATATTAATTATACTTATTACTCCAAATATTATCTATATAACATCCATTATTACCCATATTATACAGTTGTTATCTCTAGAACTATAATAATTATACTCATTAATCCCAATATTATCAATATAACATGCATTATTACCCACATTATACAGTTATTATCGCTAGAACTATAATAATTATACTTATTACTCCCAATATTATCAATATAACATGCACTATTACCCACAGTATACTGTAATTATCGCTAGAACTATAATAATTATACTTATTATACCCAATATTATCAATATAAAATGCATTATTACCCATGTTATACAGTTATTATCGCTACATCTATAATAATTATACTTACTGCTTTTATTATTATCAATATAACATGCATTATTACCCACACTATACAGTTATTATCGCTAGAACTATAATAATTATACCTATTATACCCAATATTATCAATATAACATGCATTATTACCCACATTATACACTTATTCTCGCTACATCTATAATAATTATACTTACTAATTTTATTATTATCAATATAACATGCATTATTACCCACACTATACAGTTATTATCGCTAGAACTATAATAATTATATTTATTACTCCCAATATTATCATAATAACATGCATTATTACCCACATTACACAGTTATTATCGCTAAAACTATAATAATTATACTCATTACTCCCAATATTATCAATATAATATGCATTATCACCCACATTATACTTTAATTATTGCTAGAACTATAATAATTATACTTATTACTCCAAATATTATCAATATAACATCCATTATTACCCATATTATACAGTTGTTATCTCTAGAACTATAATAATTATACTCATTAATCCCAATATTATCAATATAACATGCATTATTACCCACATTATACAGTTATTATCGCTAGAACTATAATAATTATACTTGTTACTCCCAATATTATCAATATAACATGCATTATCACCCACATTATACAGTTATTATCGCTAGAACTATAATAACTATACTTATTATTCCCAATATTATGAATATAACATGCATTATTACCCATATTATACACTTATTCTCGCTACATCTATAATAATTGTACTTACTAATTTTATTATTATCAATATAACATGCATTATTACCCACATTATACAGTTATTATCGCTAGAACTACAATTATTATACTTATTACTCCCAATATTATCAATATAACATGCATTATTACCAACATTATACTTTAATTATCGCTAGAACTATAATAATTATACTAATTACTCCCAATATTATCAATATAGCATGCATTATTACCCACATTATACTTTAATCATCGCTAGAACTATAATAATTATACTCATTACTCCCGATATTATCAATATAACATCCATTATTACCCATATTATACAGTTGTTATCTCTAGAACGAGAATAATTATACCTATTACTCGAAATATTATCAATATAACATGCATTATTACCCACAATATACAGCTATTATCGCTAGAACTACAATTATTATACTTATTACGCCCAATATTATCAATATAACATGCATTATTACCCACATTATACTTTAATTATCGCTAGAACTATAATAATTATACTTATTACTCCCAATATTATCAATATAACATGCATTATTACCCACATTATACAGTTATTATCGCTAGAACTATAATAATTATACTTATTACTCCCAATATTATCAATATAACATGCATTATTACCCACATTATACAGTTATTATCGCTAGAACTATAATAACTATACTTATTATTCCCAATATTATCAATATAACATGCATTATTACCAATATTATACAATTATTATTGCTACATCTATAATAATTATACTTACTGCTTTTATTATTATCAATATAACATGCATTATTACCCACATTATACAGTTATTATCGCTAGAACTATAATAATTATACCTATTATACCCAATATTATCAATATAACATGCATTATTACCCACATTATACACTTATTCTCGCTACATCTATAATAATTATACTTACTAATTTTATTATTATCAATATAACATGCATTATTACCCACACTATACAGTTATTATCGCTAGAACTATAATAATTATATTTATTACTCCCAATATTATCATAATAACATGCATTATTACCCACATTACACAGTTATTATGGCTAAAACTATAATAATTATACTCATTACTCCCAATATTATCAATATAATATGCATTATCACCCACATTATACTGTAATTATCGCTGGAACTATAATAATTATACTTATTATTCCCAATATTATCAATATAACATGCATTATTACCCATATTATACTGTAATTATCGCTACAACTATAATAATTATACTAATTACTCCCAATATTATCAATATAGCATGCATTATTACCCACATTATAATTTAATTATCGCTAAAACTATAATAATTATACTAATTACTCCCAATATTATCAATATAGCATGCATTATTACCCATATTATACAGTTGTTATCTCTAGAACGAGAATAATTATACCTATTACTCGAAATATTATCAATATAACATGCATTATTACCCACAATATACAGTTACTATCGCTAGAACTACAATTATTATACTTATTACTCCCAATATTATCAATACAACATGCATTATTACCCATATTACGCAGTTATTATTGCTAGAACTACAGTAATTATTCCTATTACTCCCAATATCATCAATATAACATGCACTATTACCCACATTATACTGTAATTATCGCTAGAACTATAATAATTATACTTATTATTCCCAATATTATCAGTATAACATGCATTATTACACATGTTATACAGTTATTATCGCTACAACTATAATAATTATACTTACTACTTTTATTATTATCAATATAACATGCATTATTACCCACATTACTTAGTTATTATCGCTAGAACTATAATAATTATACTCATTACTCCCGATATTATCAATATAACATCCATTATTACCTATATTAGACAGTTGTTATCTCTAGAACTATAATAATTATACCTATTACTCGAAATATTATCAATATAACATGCATTATTACCCACAATATACAGTTATTATCGCTAGAACTACAATTATTATACTTATTACTCCCAATATTATCAATATAACATGCATTATTACCCATATTATGCAGTTATTATTGCTAGAACTACAGTAATTATTCCTATTACTCCAAATATCATCAATATAACATGCATTATTACCCACATTATACTTTAATTATTGCTAGAACTATAATAATTATACTTATTACTCCAAATATTATCAATATAACATTCATTATTACCCATATTATACAGTTGTTATCTCTAGAACTATAATAATTATACTCATTAATCCCAATATTATCAATATAACATGCATTATTACCCACATTATACAGTTATTATCGCTAGAACTATAATAATTATACTTGTTACTCCCAATATTATCAATACAACATGCATTATTACCCACATTATACAGTTATTATCGCTAGAACTATAATAACTATACTTATTATTCCCAATATTATCAATATAACATTCATTATTACCCATATTATACACTTATTCTCGCTACATCTATAATAATTATACTTACTAATTTTATTATTATCAATATAACATGCATTATTACCCACATTATACAGTTATTATCGCTAGAACTACAATTATTATACTTATTACTCCCAATATTATCAATATAACATGCATTATTACCAACATTATACTTTAATTATCGCTAGAACTATAATAATTATACCTATTATACCCAATATTATCAATATAACATGCATTATTACCCATATTATACTGTAATTATCGCTAGAACTATAATAATTATACTAATTACTCCCAATATTATCAATATAGCATGCATTATTACCCACATTATAATTTAATTATCGCTAGAACTATAATAATTATACTAATTACTCCCAATATTATCAATATAGCATGCATTATTACCTATATTATACAGTAATTATCGCTAGAACGAGAATAATTATACCTATTACTCGAAATATTATCAATATAACATGCATTATTACCCACAATATACAGTTACTATCGCTAGAACTACAATTATTATACTTATTACTCCCAATATTATCAATACAACATGCATTATTACCCATATTACGCAGTTATTATTGCTAGAACTACAGTAATTATTCCTATTACTCCCAATATCATCAATATAACATGCACTATTACCCACATTATACTGTAATTATCGCTAGAACTATAATAATTATACTTATTATTCCCAATATTATCAGTATAACATGCATTATTACACATGTTATACAGTTATTATCGCTACAACTATAATAATTATACTTACTACTTTTATTATTATCAATATAACATGCATTATTACCCACATTACACAGTTATTATCGCTAGAACTATAATAATTATACTCATTACTCCCGATATTATCAATGTAACATCCATTATTACCTATATTAGACAGTTGTTATCTCTAGAACTATAATAATTATACCTATTACTCGAAATATTATCAATATAACATGCATTATTACCCATATTATACCGTTAGTATCTCTAGAACTATAATAATTATACTCATTACTCCCAATATTATCAATATAACATGCATTATTACCCATATTATACTGTAATTATCGCTAGAACTATAATAATTATACTAATTACTCCCAATATTATCAATATAGCATGCATTATTACCCACATTATACTTTAATCATCGCTAGAACTATAATAATTATACTCATTACTCCCGATATTATCAATATAACATCCATTATTACCCATATTATACAGTTGTTATCTCTAGAACGAGAATAATTATACCTATTACTCGAAATATTATCAATATAACATGCATTATTACCCACAATATACAGCTATTATCGCTAGAACTACAATTATTATACTTATTACTCCCAATATTATCAATATAACATGCATTATTACCCATATTATGCAGTTATTATTGCTAGAACTACAGTAATTATTCCTATTACTCCCAATATCATCAATATAACATGCATTATTACCCACATTATACTTTAATTATCGCTAGACCTATATTAATTATACTTATTACTCCAAATATTATCAATATAACATCCATTATTACCCATATTATACAGTTGTTATCTCTAGAACTATAATAATTATACTCATTAATCCCAATATTATCAATATAACATGCATTATTACCCACATTATACAGTTATTATCGCTAGAACTATAATAATTATACTTATTACTCCCAATATTATCAATATAACATGCACTATTACCCACAGTATACTGTAATTATCGCTAGAACTATAATAATTATACTTATTATACCCAATATTATCAATATAACATGCATTATTACCCATGTTATACAGTTATTATCGCTACATCTATAATAATTATACTTTCTACTTTTATTATTATCAATATAACATGCATTATTACCCACATTATACAGTTATTATCGCTAGAACTACAATTATTATACTTATTACTCCCAATATTATCAATATAACATGCATTATTACCCACATTATACTTTAATTATCGCTAGAACTATAATAATTATACTTATTACTCCCAATATTATCAATATAACATGCATTATTACCCACATTATACAGTTATTATCGCTAGAACTATAATAATTATACATATTACTCCCAATATTATCAATATAACATGCATTATTACCCACATTATACAGTTATTATCGCTAGAACTATAATAACTATACTTATTATTCCGAATATTATCAATATAACATGCATTATTACCAATATTATACAATTATTATTGCTACATCTATAATAATTATACTTACTGCTTTCATTATTATCAATATAACATGCATTATTACCCACATTATACAGTTATTATCGCTAGAACTATAATAATTATACCTATTATACCCAATATTATCAATATAACATGCATTATTACCCACATTATACACTTATTCTCGCTACATCTATAATAATTATACTTACTAATTTTATTATTATCAATATAACATGCATTATTACCCACACTATACAGTTATTATCGCTAGAACTATAATAATTATATTTATTACTCCCAATATTATCATAATAACATGCATTATTACCCACATTACACAGTTATTATCGCTAAAACTATAATAATTATACTCATTACTCCCAATATTATCAATATAATATGCATTATCACCCACATTATACTTTAATTATTGCTAGAACTATAATAATTATACTTATTACTCCAAATATTATCAATATAACATCCATTATTACCCATATTATACAGTTGTTATCTCTAGAACTATAATAATTATACTCATTAATCCCAATATTATCAATATAACATGCATTATTACCCACATTATACAGTTATTATCGCTAGAACTATAATAATTATACTTGTTACTCCCAATATTATCAATATAACATGCATTATCACCCACATTATACAGTTATTATCGCTAGAACTATAATAACTATACTTATTATTCCCAATATTATGAATATAACATGCATTATTACCCATATTATACACTTATTCTCGCTACATCTATAATAATTATACTTACTAATTTTATTATTATCAATATAACATGCATTATTACCCACATTATACAGTTATTATCGCTAGAACTACAATTATTATACTTATTACTCCCAATATTATCAATATAACATGCATTATTACCAACATTATACTTTAATTATCGCTAGAACTATAATAATTATACTTACTACTCCCAATATTATCAATATAACATGCATTATTACCCACATTATACAGTTATTATTGCTAGAAGTATAATAATTATACTTATTACACCCAATATTATCAATATAACATGCATTATCACCCACATTATACTGTAATTGTCGCTGGAACTATAATAATTATACTTATTATTCCCAATATTATCAATATAACATGCATTATTACCCATATTATACTGTAATTATCGCTAGAACTATAATAATTATACTAATTACTCCCAATATTATCAATATAGCATGCATTATTACCCACATTATAATTTAATTATCGCTAGAACTATAATAATTATACTCATTACTCCCGATATTATCAATATAACATCCATTATTACCTATATTATACAGTTGTTATCTTTAGAACTATAATAATTATACCTATTACTCGAAATGTTATTAATATAACATGCATTATTACCCATATTATACCGTTAGTATCTCTAGAACTATAATAATTATACTCATTACTCCCAATATTATCAATATAACATGCATTATTACCCATATTATACTGTAATTATCGCTAGAACTATAATAATTATACTAATTACTCCCAATATTATCAATATAGCATGCATTATTACCCACATTATACTTTAATCATCGCTAGAACTATAATAATTATACTCATTACTCCCGATATTATCAATATAACATCCACTATTACCCATATTATACAGTTGTTATCTCTAGAACGAGAATAATTATACCTATTACTCGAAATATTATCAATATAACATGCATTATTACCCACAATATACAGTTACTATCGCTAGAACTACAATTATTATACTTATTACTCCCAATATTATCAATACAACATGCATTATTACCCATATTACGCAGTTATTATTGCTAGAACTACAGTAATTATTCCTATTACCCCCAATATCATCAATATAACATGCACTATTACCCACATTATACTGTAATTATCGCTAGAACTATAATAATTATACTTATTATTCCCAATATTATCAGTATAACATGCATTATTACACATGTTATACAGTTATTACCGCTACAACTATAATAATTATAGTTACTACTTTTATTATTATCAATATAACATGCATTATTACCCATATTATACAGTTATTATCGCTAGAACTATAATTATTGTACTGATTACTCAAAATATTATCAATATAACATGCATTATTACCCACATTATACAGTTATTATCGCTAGGACTATAATAATTATACTTACTACTCCTAATATTATCAATATAACATGCATTATTACACTCATTATACAGTCATTATCGCTAGATATATAATAATTATACTCATTACCCCCCATATTATCAATATAACATGCATTATTACCCACATTATACTGTAATTATCGCTGGAACTATAATAATTATACTTTTTATTCCCAATATTATCAATATAACATCCATTATTACCTATATTATACAGTTGTTATCTCTAGAACTATAATAATTATACCTATTACTCGAAATATTATCAATATAACATGCATTATTACCCACATTATACCGTTAGTATCTCTAGAACTATAATAATTATACTCATTACTCCCAATATTATCAATGTAACATGCATTATTACCCACATTATACTGTAATTATCGCTGGAACTATAATAATTATACTTATTATTCCCAATATTATCAATATAACGTGCATTATTACCCATATTATACTGTAATTATCGCTAGAACTATAATAATTATGCTAATTACTCCCAATATTATCAATATAGCATGCATTATTACCCATATTATACAGTTGTTATCTCTAGAACGAGAATAATTATACCTATTACTCGAAATATTATCAATATAACATGCATTATTACCCACATTCTACATTTATTATCGCTAGAACTACAATTATTATAATTATTACTCCCAATATTATCAATATAACATGCATTATTACCCACATTATGCAGTTATTATTGCTAGAAATACAGTAATTATTCTTATTACTCCAATATCATCAATATAACATGCATTATTACCTACATTATACTTTAATTATCGCTAGAACTATAATAATTATACATATTACTCCAAATATTATCAATATAACATCCATTATTACCCACATTATACAGTTATTATCGCTAGAACTATAGTAATAGTACTTATTACTCCCAATATTATCAATATAACATGCACTATTACCCATACTATGCAGTTATTATCGCCAGAACTATAATAATTATACTTATTACTCCCAATGTTATCAATATAACATGCACTATTACCCACATTATACTGTAATTATCGCTAGTACTATAATAATTATACTTATTACTCCCAATATTATCAATATAACATGCATTATTACCCACATTATACAGTTATTTTCACTAGAACTATAATAACTATACTTATTATTCCCAATATTTTCAATATAACATGCATTATTACCCACATTATACAGTTATTATCGCTTGGACTACAGTAATTATTCCTATTACTCCCAATATCATCAATATAACATGCATTATTACCCACATTATACTTTAACTATTGCTAGAACTATAATAATTATACTTATTACTCCAAATATTATCAATATAACATCCATTATTACCCATATTATACAGTTGTTATCTCTAGAACTATAATAATTATACTCATTAATCCCAATATTATCAATATAACATGCATTATTACCCACATTATACAGTTATTATCGCTAGAACTATAATAATTATACTTGTTACTCCCAATATTATCAATACAACATGCATTATTACCCACATTATACAGTTATTATCGCTAGAACTATAATAACTATACTTATTATTCCCAATATTATCAATATAACATGCATTATTACCCATATTATACACTTATTCTCGCTACATCTATAATAATTATACTTACTAATTTTATTATTATCAATATAACATGCATTATTACCCACATTATACAGTTATTATCGCTAGAACTACAATTATTATACTTATTACTCCCAATATTATCAATATAACATGCATTATTACCCACATTATACTTTCATTATCGCTAGAACTATAATAATTATACTTATTACTCCCAATATTATCAATATAACATGCATTATAACCACATTATACAGTTATTATCGCTAGAAATACAGTAATTATTCTTATTACTCCCAATATCATCAATATAACATGCATTATTACCTACATTATACTTTAATTATCGCTAGAACTATAATAATTATACATATTACTCCAAATATTATCAATATAACATCCATTATTACCCATATTATACAGTTGTTATCGCTAGAACTATAATAATTATACTTATTACTCCAAATATTATCAATGTAACATGCATTATTACCCATATTATGCAGTTATTATCGCTAGAACTATAATAATTATACTTAGTACTTTTATTATTATCAATATATCATCCATTATTACCCATACTATACAGTTGTCATCTCTAGATCTATAGTAATTATACATATTATTCCAAATATTATGAATATAACATGCATTATTACCCACATTATACAGTTATTATCGCTAGAACTATAGTAATAGTACTTATTACTCCCAATATTATCAATATAACATGCACTATTACCCATACTATGCAGTTATTATCGCCAGAACTATAATAATTATACTTATTACTCCCAATGTTATCAATATAACATGCACTATTACCCACATTATACTGTAATTATCGCTAGAACTATAATAATTATACTTATTATTCCCAATATTATCAATATAACATGCAATATTACCCATGTTATACAGTTATTATCGCTACATCTATAATAATTATACTTACTACTTTTATTATTATCAATATAACATGCATTATTACCCACATTATACAGTTATTATCGCTAGAACTATAATAATTATACTTATTACTCCCACTATTATCAATATAACATGCATTATTACCCACATTATACAGTTATTATCGCTAGAACTATAATAACTATACTTATTATTCCCAATATTATCAATATAACATGCATTATTACCCACATTATACAGTTATTATCGCTTGGACTACAGTAATTATTTCTATTACTCCCAATATCATCAATATAACATGCATTATTACCCACATTATACTTTAACTATTGCTAGAACTATAATAATTATACTTATTACTCCAAATATTATCAATATAACATCCATTATTACCCATATTATACAGTTGTTATCTCTAGAACTATAATAATTATACTCATTAATCCCAATATTATCAATATAACATGCATTATTACCCACATTATACAGTTATTATCGCTAGAACTATAATAATTATACTTGTTACTCCCAATATTATCAATATAACATGCATTATTACCCACATTATACAGTTATTATCGCTAGAACTATAATAACTATACTTATTATTCCCAATATTATCAATATTACATGCATTATTACCCATATTATACACTTATTCTCGCTACATCTATAATAATTATACTTACTAATTTTATTATTATCAATATAACATGCATTATTACCCACATTATACAGTTATTATCGCTAGAACTACAATTATTATACTTATTACTCCCAATATTATCAATATAACATGCATTATTACCCACATTATACTTTCATTATCGCTAGAACTATAATAATTATACTTATTACTCCCAATATTATCAATATAACATGCATTATTACCCACATTATACAGTTATTATCGCTAGAACTATAATAATTATACTTATTACTCCCAATATTATCAATATAACATGCACTATTACCCATACTATGCAGTTATTATCGCCAGAACTATAATAATTATACTTATTACTCCCAATGTTATCAATATAACATGCACTATTACCCACATTATACTGTAATTATCGCTAGAACTATAATAATTATACTTATTATTCCCAATATTATCAATATAACATGCATTATTACCCATGTTATACAGTTGTTATCGCTACATCTATAATAATTATACTTACTACTTTTATTATTATCAATATAACATGCATTATTACCCACATTATACAGTTATTTTCGCTAGAACTATAATAATTATACTTATTACTCCCAATATTATCAATATAACATGCATTATTACCCACACTATACAGTTATTATCGCTAGAACTATAATAACTATACTTATTATTCCCAATATTATCGATATACCATGCATTATTACCCACATTATACAGTTATTATCGCTAGAACTATAATAACTATACTTATTATTCCCAATATTATCGATATAACATGCATTATTACCCACATTATACAGTTATTATCGCTAGAACTATAATAACTATACTTATTATTCCCAATATTATCGATATAACATGCATTATTACCCACATTATACAGTTATTATCGCTAGGACTATAATAATTATACTAAGCACTCCCAATATTATCAATATAACATGCACTATTACCCACATTATACTGTAATTATCGCTAGAACTATAATAATTATACTTATTATTCCCAATACTATCAGTATTACATGCATTATTACCCATGTTATACAGTTATTATCGCTACATCTATAATAATTATACTTACTACTTTTATTATTATCAATATAACATGCATGATTACCCACATTATACAGTTATTATCGCTAGAACTATAATAATTATACCTATTATTCCCAATATTATCAATATAACATGCATTATTACCCACATTATATTGTAATTATCGCTGGAACTATAATAATTATACTTATTATTCCCAATATTATCAATATAACATGCATTATTACCCATATTATACTGTAATTATCGCTAGAACTTTAATAACTATACTTATTATTCCCAATATTATCAATATAACATGCATTATTACCCACATGATACAGTTATTATCGCTAGGACTATAATAATTATACTAAGCACTCCCAATATTATCAATATAACATGCACTATTACCCACATTATACTGTAATTATCGCTAGAACTATAATAATTATACTTATTATTCCCAATATTATCAGTATAACATGCATTATTACCCATGTTATACAGTTATTATCGCTACATCTATAATAATTATACTTACTACTTTTATTATTATCAATATAACATGCATTATTACCCACATTATACAGTTATTATCGCTAGAACTATAATAATTATACCTATTATTCCCAATATTATCAATATAACATGCATTATTACCCACATTATACAATTATTATGTCTAGAACTATAATAATTATACTCATTAATCCCAATATTATCAATATAACATGCATTATTACCCACATTATACAGTTATTATCGCTAGAACTATAATAATTATACTTATTACTCCCAATATTATCAATATAACATGCATTATTACCCACATTATACAGTTATTATCGCTAGAACTATAATAACTATACTTATTATTCCCAATATTATCAATATAACATGCATTATTACCAATATTATACAATTATTATTGCTACATCTATAATAATTATACTTACTGCTTTTATTATTATCAATATAACATGCATTATTACCCACATTATACAGTTATTAACGCTAGAACTATAATAATTATACCTATTATACCCAATATTATCAATATAACATGCATTATTACCCACATTAAACACTTATTCTCGCTACATCTATAATAATTATACTTACTAATTTTATTATTATCAATATGACATGCATTATTACCCACACTATACAGTTATTATCGCTAGAACTATAATAATTATATTTATTACTCCCAATATTATCATAATAACATGCATTATTACCCACATTGCACAGTTATTATCGCTAAAACTATAATAATTATACTCATTACTCCCAATATTATCAATATAACATGCATTATCACCCACATTATACTGTAATTATCGCTGGAACTATAATAATTATACTTATTACTCCCAATGTTATCAATATAACACGCACTATTACCCACATTATACTGTAATTATCGCTAGAACTATAATAATTATACTTATTATTTCCAATATTATCAATATAACATGCATTATTACCCATGTTATACAGTTATTATCGCTACATCTATAATAATTATACTTACTACTTTTATTATTATCAATATAACATGCATTATTACCCATATTATACAGTTATTATCGCTAGAACTATAATAATTATACTTATTACTCCCAATATTATTAATATAACATGCATTATTACCCACATTATACAGTTATTATCGCTAGAACTATAATAACTATACTTATTATTCCCAATATTATCAATATAACATGCATTATTACCCACATTATACAGTTATTATCGCTAGAACTATAATAATTATACTTATTACTCGAAATATTATCAATATAACATGCATTATCACCCACATTACACAGTTATTATCGCTAGAACTATAATAATTATATTTATTATTCCCAATATTATCAATATAACATGCATTATTACCCATATTATGCAGTTATTATCGCTAGAACTATAATAATTATACTTAGTATTTTTATTATTATCAATATATCATCCATTATTACCCATACTATACAGTTGTCATCTCTTGATCTATAGTAATTATACTTATTATTCCAAATATTATGAATATAACATGCAGTATTACCCACATTATACAGTTATTATCGCTAGAACTATAGTAATAGTACTTATTACTCCCAATATTATCAATATAACATGCACTATTACCCACATTATACTGTAATTATCGCTAGAACTATAATAATTATACTTATTATTCCCAATATTATCAATATAACATGCATTATTACCCATGTTATACAGTTATTATCGCTACATCTATAATAATTATACTTACTACTTTTATTATTATCAATATAACATGGATTATTACCCACATTATACAGTTATTATCGCTAGAACTATAATAATTATACTTATTACTCCCAATATTATCAATATAACATGCATTATTACCGACATTATACAGTTATTATCGCTAGAACTATAATAACTATACTTATTGTTCCCAATATTATCAATATAACATGCATTATTACCCACATTATACAGTTATTATCGCTAGGACTATAATAATTATACTTAGCACTTTTATCATCATCATTATAACATCCATTATTACCCATACTATACAGTTGTCATCTCTAGATCTATAATAATTATACTTATTATTCCAAATATTATTAATATAACATGCATTATTACCCACATTATACAGTTATTATCGCTAGGACTATAATAACTATACTTATTATTCCCAATATTATCAATATAACATGCATTATTACCCATATTATACAATTATTATCGCTACATCTATAACAATTATACTTACTGCTTTTATTATTATCAATATAAGATGCATTATTACCCACATTATACAGTTATTATCGCTAGAACTATAATAATTATACCTATTATTCCCAATATTATCAATATAACATGCATTATTACCCATACTATACAGTTGTCATCTCTAGATCTATAATAATTGTACTTATTATTCCCAATATTATCAATATAACATGCATTATTACCCACATTATACAGTTATTATCGATAGAACTAAAAGAATTATACTCATTACTCCCAATATTATCAATATAACATGCACTATTACCCACATTATACTGTAATTATCGCTAGAACTATAATAATTATACTTATTATTCCCAATATTATCAATATAACATGCATTATTACCCACATTATACAGTTATTATCCCTAGAACTATAATAATTATACTTAGTACTTTTATTATTATCAATATAACATTTATTATTACCCGTACTATACAGTTGTCATCTCTAGATCTATAATAATTATACTTATTATTCCCAATATTATCAATATAACATGCATTATTACCCACATTATACAGTTATTATCGCTAGAACTATAATTATTATACGCATTACTCCCGATATTATCAATATAACATCCATTATTACCCATATTATACAGTTGTTATCTCTAGAACTATAATAATTATACCTATTACTCGAAATATTATCAACATAACATGCATTATTACCCTACATTATACTGTTATTATCTCTAGAACTATAATAATTATACTTATTACTTTTATTATTTTCAATATAAGATGCATTATTACCCACATTATACAGTTATTATCGCTAGAACTATAATAACTATACTTATTATTCCCAATATTATCAATATAACATGCATTATTACCCACATTATACAGTTATTATCGCTAGAACTATAATAATTATACTTATTACTCGAAATATTATCAATATAACATGCATTATCACCCACATTACACAGTTATTATCGCTAGAACTATAATAATTATATTTATTATTCCCAATATTATCAATATAACATGCATTATTACCCATATTATGCAGTTATTATCGCTAGAACTATAATAATTATACTTAGTATTTTTATTATTATCAATATATCATCCATTATTACCCATACTATACAGTTGTCATCTCTTGATCTATAGTAATTATACTTATTATTCCAAATATTATGAATATAACATGCAGTATTACCCACATTATACAGTTATTATCGCTAGAACTATAGTAATAGTACTTATTACTCCCAATATTATCAATATAACATGCACTATTACCCACATTATACTGTAATTATCGCTAGAACTATAATAATTATACTTATTATTCCCAATATTATCAATATAACATGCATTATTACCCATGTTATACAGTTATTATCGCTACATCTATAATAATTATACTTACTACTTTTATTATTATCAATATAACATGGATTATTACCCACATTATACAGTTATTATCGCTAGAACTATAATAATTATACTTATTACTCCCAATATTATCAATATAACATGCATTATTACCGACATTACACAGTTATTATCGCTAGAACTATAATAACTATACTTATTGTTCCCAATATTATCAATATAACATGCATTATTATCCACATTATACAGTTATTATCGCTAGGACTATAATAATTATACTTAGCACTTTTATCATCATCATTATAACATCCATTATTACCCATACTATACAGTTGTCATCTCTAGATCTATAATAATTATACTTATTATTCCAAATATTATTAATATAACATGCATTATTACCCACATTATACAGTTATTATCGCTAGGACTATAATAACTATACTTATTATTCCCAATATTATCAATATAACATGCATTATTACCCATATTATACAATTATTATCGCTACATCTATAACAATTATACTTACTGCTTTTATTATTATCAATATAAGATGCATTATTACCCACATTATACAGTTATTATCGCTAGAACTATAATAATTATACCTATTATTCCCAATATTATCAATATAACATGCATTATTACCCATACTATACAGTTGTCATCTCTAGATCTATAATAATTGTACTTATTATTCCCAATATTATCAATATAACATGCATTATTACCCACATTATACAGTTATTATCGATAGAACTAAAAGAATTATACTCATTACTCCCAATATTATCAATATAACATGCACTATTACCCACATTATACTGTAATTATCGCTAGAACTATAATAATTATACTTATTATTCCCAATATTATCAATATAACATGCATTATTACCCACATTATACAGTTATTATCCCTAGAACTATAATAATTATACTTAGTACTTTTATTATTATCAATATAACATTTATTATTACCCGTACTATACAGTTGTCATCTCTAGATCTATAATAATTATACTTATTATTCCCAATATTATCAATATAACATGCATTATTACCCACATTATACAGTTATTATCGCTAGAACTATAATAATTATACTTATTACTCCCAATATTATCAATATAACATGCATCATTACCCACATTACACAGTTATTATCGCTAGAACTATAATTATTATACGCATTACTCCCGATATTATCAATATAACATCCATTATTACCCATATTATACAGTTGTTATCTCTAGAACTATAATAATTATACCTATTACTCGAAATATTATCAACATAACATGCATTATTACCCTACATTATACTGTTATTATCTCTAGAACTATAATAATTATACTTATTACTTTTATTATTTTCAATATAAGATGCATTATTACCCACATTATACAGTTATTATCGCTAGAACTATAATAATTATACCTATTATTCCCAATATTATCAATATAACATGCATTATTACCCACATTATACAGTTATTATCGCTAGAACTATAAGAATTATACTCATTACTCCCAATATTATCAATATAACATGCACTATTACCCACATTATACTGTAATTATCGCTAGAAATATAATAATTATACTTATTATTCCCAATATTATCAATATAACATGCATTATTACCCATATTATACAGTTATTATCGATGGAACTATAGTAATTATACTTATTACTCCCAATATTATCAATATAACATGCATTATTACCCACATTATACAGTTATTATCGCTAGGACTATAATAACTATACTTATTATTCCCAATATTATCAATATAACATGCATTATTACCCATATTATACAATTATTATCGCTACATCTATAATAATTATACTTACTGCTTTTATTATTATCAATATAAGATGCATTATTACCCACATTATACAGTTATTATCGCTAGAACTATAATAATTATACCTATTATTCCCAATATTATCAATATAACATGCATTATTACCCACATTATACAGTTATTATCGCTAGAACTATAAGA
Source organism: Megachile leachella (assembly GCA_963576845.1). NCBI lineage: Eukaryota > Metazoa > Arthropoda > Insecta > Hymenoptera > Megachilidae > Megachile > Megachile leachella. The sequence continues at coordinate 364,235 of CAUYWW010000171.1, forward strand.
ATTATACTCATTACTCCCAATATTATCAATATAACATGAACTATTACCCACATTATACTGTAATTATCGCTAGAACTATAATAATTATACTTATTATTCCCAATATTATCAATATAACATGCATTATTACCCATATTATACAGTTATTATCGATGGAACTATAGTAATTATACTTATTACTCCCAATATTATCAATATAACATGCATTATTACCCACATTATACAGTTATTATCGCTAGGACTATAATAACTATACTTATTATTCCCAATATTATCAATATAACATGCATTATTACCCATATTATACAATTATTATCGCTACATCTATAATAATTATACTTACTGCTTTTATTATTATCAATATAAGATGCATTATTACCCACATTATACAGTTATTATCGCTAGAACTATAATAATTATACCTATTATTCCCAATATTATCAATATAACATGACTTATTACCCACATTATACAGTTATTATCGCTAGAACTATAAGAATTATACTCATTACTCCCAATATTATCAATATAACATGAACTATTACCCACATTATACTGTAATTATCGCTAGAACTATAATAATTATACTTATTATTCCCAATATTATCAATATAACATGCATTATTACCCATATTATACAGTTATTATCGATGGAACTATAGTAATTATACTTATTACTCCCAATATTATCAATATAACATGCATTATTACCCACATTATACAGTTATTATCGCTAGAACTATAATAATTATACTTATTACTCCCAATATTATCAATATAACATGCATTATTACCCACATTATACAGTTATTATCGCTAGGACTATAATAACTATACTTATTATTCCCAATATTATCAACATGACATGCATTATTACCCATATTATACAATTATTATCGCTACATCTATAATAATTATACTTACTGCTTTTATTATTATCAATATAAGATGCATTATTACCCACATTATACAGTTATTATCGCTAGAACTATAATAATTATACCTATTATTCCCAATATTATCAATATAACATGCATTATTACCCACATTATACAGTTATTATCGCTAGAACTATAAGAATTATACTCATTACTCCCAATATTATCAATATAACATGCACTATTACCCACATTATACTGTAATTATCGCTAGAACTATAATAATTATACTTATTATTCCCAATATTATCAATATAACATGCATTATTACCCATATTATACAGTTATTATCGATGGAACTGTAGTAATTATACTTATTACTCCCAATATTATCAATTTAACATGCATTGTTACCCACAGTATACAGTTATTATCCCTAGAACTATAATAATTATACTTAGTACTTTTATTATTATCAATATAACATTTATTATTACCCGTACTATACAGTTGTCATCTCTAGATCTATAATAATTATACTTATTATTCCCAATATTATCAATATAACATGCATTATTACCCACATTATACAGTTATTATCGCTAGAACTATAATAATTATACTTATTACTCCCAATATTATCAATATAACATGCATCATTACCCACATTACACAGTTATTATCGCTAGAACTATAATTATTATACGCATTACTCCCGATATTATCAATATAACATCCATTATTACCCATATTATACAGTTGTTATCTCTAGAACTATAATAATTATACCTATTACTCGAAATATTATCAACATAACATGCATTATTACCCTACATTATACTGTTATTATCTCTAGAACTATAATAATTATACTTATTACTTTTATTATTTTCAATATAAGATGCATTATTACCCACATTATACAGTTATTATCGCTAGAACTATAATAATTATACCTATTATTCCCAATATTATCAATATAACATGCATTATTACCCACATTATACAGTTATTATCGCTAGAACTATAAGAATTATACTCATTACTCCCAATATTATCAATATAACATGCACTATTACCCACATTATACTGTAATTATCGCTAGAAATATAATAATTATACTTATTATTCCCAATATTATCAATATAACATGCATTATTACCCATATTATACAGTTATTATCGATGGAACTATAGTAATTATACTTATTACTCCCAATATTATCAATATAACATGCATTATTACCCACATTATACAGTTATTATCGCTAGGACTATAATAACTATACTTATTATTCCCAATATTATCAATATAACATGCATTATTACCCATATTATACAATTATTATCGCTACATCTATAATAATTATACTTACTGCTTTTATTATTATCAATATAAGATGCATTATTACCCACATTATACAGTTATTATCGCTAGAACTATAATAATTATACCTATTATTCCCAATATTATCAATATAACATGCATTATTACCAATATTATACAATTATTATTGCTACATCTATAATAATTATACTTACTGCTTTTATTATTATCAATATAACATGCATTATTACCCACATTATACAGTTATTATCGCTAGAACTATAATAATTATACCTATTATACCCAATATTATCAATATAACATGCATTATTACCCACATTATATTGTAATTATCGCTGGAACTATAATAATTATACTTATTATTCCCAATATTATCAATATAACATGCATTATTACCCATATTATACTGTAATTATCGCTAGAACTTTAATAACTATACTTATTATTCCCAATATTATCAATATAACATGCATTATTACCCACATGATACAGTTATTATCGCTAGGACTATAATAATTATACTAAGCACTCCCAATATTATCAATATAACATGCACTATTACCCACATTATACTGTAATTATCGCTAGAACTATAATAATTATACTTATTATTCCCAATATTATCAGTATAACATGCATTATTACCCATGTTATACAGTTATTATCGCTACATCTATAATAATTATACTTACTACTTTTATTATTATCAATATAACATGCATTATTACCCACATTATACAGTTATTATCGCTAGAACTATAATTATTATACCTATTATTCCCAATATTATCAATATAACATGCATTATTACCCACATTATACAATTATTATGTCTAGAACTATAATAATTATACTCATTAATCCCAATATTATCAATATAACATGCATTATTACCCACATTATACAGTTATTATCGCTAGAACTATAATAATTATACTTATTACTCCCAATATTATCAATATAACATGCATTATTACCCACATTATACAGTTATTATCGCTAGAACTATAATAACTATACTTATTATTCCCAATATTATCAATATAACATGCATTATTACCAATATTATACAATTATTATTGCTACATCTATAATAATTATACTTACTGCTTTTATTATTATCAATATAACATGCATTATTACCCACATTATACAGTTATTAACGCTAGAACTATAATAATTATACCTATTATACCCAATATTATCAATATAACATGCATTATTACCCACATTAAACACTTATTCTCGCTACATCTATAATAATTATACTTACTAATTTTATTATTATCAATATGACATGCATTATTACCCACACTATACAGTTATTATCGCTAGAACTATAATAATTATATTTATTACTCCCAATATTATCATAATAACATGCATTATTACCCACATTGCACAGTTATTATCGCTAAAACTATAATAATTATACTCATTACTCCCAATATTATCAATATAACATGCATTATCACCCACATTATACTGTAATTATCGCTGGAACTATAATAATTATACTTACTACTCCCAATGTTATCAATATAACTCGCACTATTACCCACATTATACTGTAATTATCGCTAGAACTATAATAATTATACTTATTATTTCCAATATTATCAATATAACATGCATTATTACCCATGTTATACAGTTATTATCGCTACATCTATAATAATTATACTTACTACTTTTATTATTATCAATATAACATGCATTATTACCCATATTATACAGTTATTATCGCTAGAACTATAATAATTATACTTATTACTCCCAATATTATCAATATAACATGCATTATTACCCACATTATACAGTTATTATCGCTAGAACTATAATAACTATACTTATTATTCCCAATATTATCAATATAACATGCATTATTACCCACATTATACAGTTATTATCGCTAGAACTATAATAATTATACTTATTACTCGAAATATTATCAATATAACATGCATTATCACCCACATTACACAGTTATTATCGCTAGAACTATAATAATTATATTTATTATTCCCAATATTATCAATATAACATGCATTATTACCCATATTATGCAGTTATTATCGCTAGAACTATAATAATTATACTTAGTATTTTTATTATTATCAATATATCATCCATTATTACCCATACTATACAGTTGTCATCTCTTGATCTATAGTAATTATACTTATTATTCCAAATATTATGAATATAACATGCAGTATTACCCACATTATACAGTTATTATCGCTAGAACTATAGTAATAGTACTTATTACTCCCAATATTATCAATATAACATGCACTATTACCCACATTATACTGTAATTATCGCTAGAACTATAATAATTATACTTATTATTCCCAATATTATCAATATAACATGCATTATTACCCATGTTATACAGTTATTATCGCTACATCTATAATAATTATACTTACTACTTTTATTATTATCAATATAACATGGATTATTACCCACATTATACAGTTATTATCGCTAGAACTATAATAATTATACTTATTACTCCCAATATTATCAATATAACATGCATTATTACCGACATTATACAGTTATTATCGCTAGAACTATAATAACTATACTTATTGTTCCCAATATTATCAATATAACATGCATTATTACCCACATTATACAGTTATTATCGCTAGGACTATAATAATTATACTTAGCACTTTTATCATCATCATTATAACATCCATTATTACCCATACTATACAGTTGTCATCTCTAGATCTATAATAATTATACTTATTATTCCAAATATTATTAATATAACATGCATTATTACCCACATTATACAGTTATTATCGCTAGGACTATAATAACTATACTTATTATTCCCAATATTATCAATATAACATGCATTATTACCCATATTATACAATTATTATCGCTACATCTATAACAATTATACTTACTGCTTTTATTATTATCAATATAAGATGCATTATTACCCACATTATACAGTTATTATCGCTAGAACTATAATAATTATACCTATTATTCCCAATATTATCAATATAACATGCATTATTACCCATACTATACAGTTGTCATCTCTAGATCTATAATAATTGTACTTATTATTCCCAATATTATCAATATAACATGCATTATTACCCACATTATACAGTTATTATCGATAGAACTAAAAGAATTATACTCATTACTCCCAATATTATCAATATAACATGCACTATTACCCACATTATACTGTAATTATCGCTAGAACTATAATAATTATACTTATTATTCCCAATATTATCAATATAACATGCATTATTACCCACATTATACAGTTATTATCCCTAGAACTATAATAATTATACTTAGTACTTTTATTATTATCAACATAACATTTATTATTACCCGTACTATACAGTTGTCATCTCTAGATCTATAATAATTATACTTATTATTCCCAATATTATCAATATAACATGCATTATTACCCACATTATACAGTTATTATCGCTAGAACTATAATAATTATACTTATTACTCCCAATATTATCAATATAACATGCATCATTACCCACATTACACAGTTATTATCGCTAGAACTATAATTATTATACGCATTACTCCCGATATTATCAATATAACATCCATTATTACCCATATTATACAGTTGTTATCTCTAGAACTATAATAATTATACCTATTACTCGAAATATTATCAACATAACATGCATTATTACCCTACATTATACTGTTATTATCTCTAGAACTATAATAATTATACTTATTACTTTTATTATTTTCAATATAAGATGCATTATTACCCACATTATACAGTTATTATCGCTAGAACTATAATAATTATACCTATTATTCCCAATATTATCAATATAACATGCATTATTACCCACATTATACAGTTATTATCGCTAGAACTATAAGAATTATACTCATTACTCCCAATATTATCAATATAACATGCACTATTACCCACATTATACTGTAATTATCGCTAGAAATATAATAATTATACTTATTATTCCCAATATTATCAATATAACATGCATTATTACCCATATTATACAGTTATTATCGATGGAACTATAGTAATTATACTTATTACTCCCAATATTATCAATATAACATGCATTATTACCCACATTATACAGTTATTATCGCTAGGACAATAATAACTATACTTATTATTCCCAATATTATCAATATAACATGCATTATTACCCATATTATACAATTATTATCGCTACATCTATAATAATTATACTTACTGCTTTTATTATTATCAATATAAGATGCATTATTACCCACATTATACAGTTATTATCGCTAGAACTATAATAATTATACCTATTATTCCCAATATTATCAATATAACATGCATTATTACCCACATTATACAGTTATTATCGCTAGAACTATAAGAATTATACTCATTACTCCCAATATTATAATATAACATGAACTATTACCCACATTATACTGTAATTATCGCTAGAACTATAATAATTATACTTATTATTCCCAATATTATCAATATAACATGCATTATTACCCATATTATACAGTTATTATCGATGGAACTATAGTAATTATACTTATTACTCCCAATATTATCAATATAACATGCATTATTACCCACATTATACAGTTATTATCGCTAGGACTATAATAACTATACTTATTATTCCCAATATTATCAATATAACATGCATTATTACCCATATTATACAATTATTATCGCTACATCTATAATAATTATACTTACTGCTTTTATTATTATCAATATAAGATGCATTATTACCCACATTATACAGTTATTATCGCTAGAACTATAATAATTATACCTATTATTCCCAATATTATCAATATAACATGCATTATTACCCACATTATACAGTTATTATCGCTAGAACTATAAGAATTATACTCATTACACCCCAATATTATCAATATAACATGAACTATTACCCACATTATACTGTAATTATCGCTAGAACTATAATAATTATACTTATTATTCCCAATATTATCAATATAACATGCATTATTACCCATATTATACAGTTATTATCGATGGAACTATAGTAATTATACTTATTACTCCCAATATTATCAATATAACATGCATTATTACCCACATTATACAGTTATTATCGCTAGAACTATAATAATTATACTTATTACTCCCAATATTATCAATATAACATGCATTATTACCCACATTATACAGTTATTATCGCTAGGACTATAATAACTATACTTATTATTCCCAATATTATCAACATGACATGCATTATTACCCATATTATACAATTATTATCGCTACATCTATAATAATTATACTTACTGCTTTTATTATTATCAATATAAGATGCATTATTACCCACATTATACAGTTATTATCGCTAGAACTATAATAATTATACCTATTATTCCCAATATTATCAATATAACATGCATTATTACCCACATTATACAGTTATTATCGCTAGAACTATAAGAATTATACTCATTACTCCCAATATTATCAATATAACATGCACTATTACCCACATTATACTGTAATTATCGCTAGAACTATAATAATTATACTTATTATTCCCAATATTATCAATATAACATGCATTATTACCCATATTATACAGTTATTATCGATGGAACTGTAGTAATTATACTTATTACTCCCAATATTATCAATTTAACATGCATTGTTACCCACAGTATACAGTTATTATCCCTAGAACTATAATAATTATACTTAGTACTTTTATTATTATCAATATAACATTTATTATTACCCGTACTATACAGTTGTCATCTCTAGATCTATAATAATTATACTTATTATTCCCAATATTATCAATATAACATGCATTATTACCCACATTATACAGTTATTATCGCTAGAACTATAATAATTATACTTATTACTCCCAATATTATCAATATAACATGCATCATTACCCACATTACACAGTTATTATCGCTAGAACTATAATTATTATACGCATTACTCCCGATATTATCAATATAACATCCATTATTACCCATATTATACAGTTGTTATCTCTAGAACTATAATAATTATACCTATTACTCGAAATATTATCAACATAACATGCATTATTACTCACATTATACCGTTATTATCTCTAGAACTATAATAATTATACTTATTACTTTTATTATTTTCAATATAAGATGCATTATTACCCACATTATACAGTTATTATCGCTGGAACTATAATAATTATACTTATTATTCCCAATATTATCAACATAACATGCATTATTACCCACATTATACTGTTATTATCTCTAGAACTATAATAATTATACTTATTACTTTTATTATTTTCAATATAAGATGCATTATTACCCACATTATACAGTTATTATCGCTAGAACTATAATAATTATACCTATTATTCCCAATATTATCAATATAATATGCATTATTACGCACATTATACAGTTATTATCGCTAGAACTAAAAGAATTATACCTATTACTCCCAATATTATCAATATAACATGCATTATTACCCACATTATACAGTTATTATCCCTAGAACTACAATAATTATACTTAGTACTTTTATTATTATCAATATAACATCCATTATTACACATACTATACAGTTGTCATCTCTAGATCGATAATAATTATACTTATTATTCCCAATATTATCAATATAGCATGCATTATTACCCACATTATACAGTTATTATCGCTAGAACTATAATAATTATACTTATTACTCCCAATATTATCAATATAACATGCATTATTACCCACATTACACAGTTATTATCGCCACAACTATAATAATTATACCTATTACTCGAAATATTATCAATATAACATGCATTATTACCGATATTATACCGTTATTATCTCTAGAACTATAATAATTATACTCATTACTCCCAATATTATCAATATAACATGCACTATTACCCACATTATACTGTTATTATCTCTAGAACTATAATAATTATACTGATTACTCCCAATATTATAAATATAACATGCATTATTACCCACATTATACAGTTATTATCGCTAGGACTATAATAACTATAGTTATTATTCCCAATATTATCAATATGACATGCATTATTACCCATATTATACAATTATTATCGCTACATCTATAATAATTATACTTACTGCTTTTATTATTATCAGTATAAGATGCATTATTACCCACATTATACAGTTATTATCGCTTGAACTATAATAATTATACTTATTATTCCCAATATTATCAACATAACATGCATTATTACCCACATTATACAGTTATTATCGCTAGAACTATAAGAATTATACTCATTACTCCCAATATTATCAATATAACATGCACTATTACCCACATTATACTGTAATTATCGCTAGAAATATAATAATTATACTTATTATTCCCAATATTATCAATATAACATGCATTATTACCCATATTATACAGTTATTATCGATGGAACTATAGTAATTATACTTATTACTCCCAATATTATCAATATAACATGCATTATTACCCACATTATACAGTTATTATCGCTAGGACAATAATAACTATACTTATTATTCCCAATATTATCAATATAACATGCATTATTACCCATATTATACAATTATTATCGCTACATCTATAATAATTATACTTACTGCTTTTATTATTATCAATATAAGATGCATTATTACCCACATTATACAGTTATTATCGCTAGAACTATAATAATTATACCTATTATTCCCAATATTATCAATATAACATGCATTATTACCCACATTATACAGTTATTATCGCTAGAACTATAAGAATTATACTCATTACTCCCAATATTATAATATAACATGAACTATTACCCACATTATACTGTAATTATCGCTAGAACTATAATAATTATACTTATTATTCCCAATATTATCAATATAACATGCATTATTACCCATATTATACAGTTATTATCGATGGAACTATAGTAATTATACTTATTACTCCCAATATTATCAATATAACATGCATTATTACCCACATTATACAGTTATTATCGCTAGGACTATAATAACTATACTTATTATTCCCAATATTATCAATATAACATGCATTATTACCCATATTATACTGTAATTATCGCTAGAACTATAATAATTATACTTATTATTCCCAATATTATCAATATAACATGCATTATTACCCATATTATACAGTTATTATCGATGGAACTGTAGTAATTATACTTATTACTCCCAATATTATCAATTTAACATGCATTGTTACCCACAGTATACAGTTATTATCCCTAGAACTATAATAATTATACTTAGTACTTTTATTATTATCAATATAACATTTATTATTACCCGTACTATACAGTTGTCATCTCTAGATCTATAATAATTATACTTATTATTCCCAATATTATCAATATAACATGCATTATTACCCACATTATACAGTTATTATCGCTAGAACTATAATAATTATACTTATTACTCCCAATATTATCAATATAACATGCATCATTACCCACATTACACAGTTATTATCGCTAGAACTATAATTATTATACGCATTACTCCCGATATTATCAATATAACATCCATTATTACCCATATTATACAGTTGTTATCTCTAGAACTATAATAATTATACCTATTACTCGAAATATTATCAACATAACATGCATTATTACTCACATTATACCGTTATTATCTCTAGAACTATAATAATTATACTTATTACTTTTATTATTTTCAATATAAGATGCATTATTACCCACATTATACAGTTATTATCGCTGGAACTATAATAATTATACTTATTATTCCCAATATTATCAACATAACATGCATTATTACCCACATTATACTGTTATTATCTCTAGAACTATAATAATTATACTTATTACTTTTATTATTTTCAATATAAGATGCATTATTACCCACATTATACAGTTATTATCGCTAGAACTATAATAATTATACCTATTATTCCCAATATTATCAATATAATATGCATTATTACGCACATTATACAGTTATTATCGCTAGAACTAAAAGAATTATACCTATTACTCCCAATATTATCAATATAACATGCATTATTACCCACATTATACAGTTATTATCCCTAGAACTACAATAATTATACTTAGTACTTTTATTATTATCAATATAACATCCATTATTACACATACTATACAGTTGTCATCTCTAGATCGATAATAATTATACTTATTATTCCCAATATTATCAATATAGCATGCATTATTACCCACATTATACAGTTATTATCGCTAGAACTATAATAATTATACTTATTACTCCCAATATTATCAATATAACATGCATTATTACCCACATTACACAGTTATTATCGCCACAACTATAATAATTATACCTATTACTCGAAATATTATCAATATAACATGCATTATTACCGATATTATACCGTTATTATCTCTAGAACTATAATAATTATACTCATTACTCCCAATATTATCAATATAACATGCACTATTACCCACATTATACTGTTATTATCTCTAGAACTATAATAATTATACTGATTACTCCCAATATTATAAATATAACATGCATTATTACCCACATTATACAGTTATTATCGCTAGGACTATAATAACTATAGTTATTATTCCCAATATTATCAATATGACATGCATTATTACCCATATTATACAATTATTATCGCTACATCTATAATAATTATACTTACTGCTTTTATTATTATCAGTATAAGATGCATTATTACCCACATTATACAGTTATTATCGCTTGAACTATAATAATTATACTTATTATTCCCAATATTATCAACATAACATGCATTATTACCCACATTATACTGTTATTATCTCTAGAACTATAATAATTATACTTATTACTCCCAATATTATCAATATAACATGCATTATTACCCACATTACACAGTTATTATCGCTAGAACTATAATTATTATACTCATTACTCCCGTTATTATCAATATAACATCCATTATTACCCATATTATACAGTTGTTATCGCCAGAACTATAATAATTATACCTATTACTCGAAATATTATCAATATAACATGCATTATTACCGATATTATACCGTTATTATCTCTAGAACTATAATAATTATACTAATTACTCCCGATATTATCAATATAACATGCATTATTACCCACATTATACAGTTATTATCGCTAGAACTATAATAATTATACTTATTACTCCCAATATTATCAATATAACATGCATCATTACCCACATTACACAGTTATTATCGCTAGAACTATAATTATTATACGCATTACTCCCGATATTATCAATATAACATCCATTATTACCCATATTATACAGTTGTTATCTCTAGAACTATAATAATTATACCTATTACTCGAAATATTATCAACATAACATGCATTATTACCCATATTATACAGTTATTATCGATGGAACTATAGTAATTATACTTATTACTCCCAATATTATCAATATAACATGCATTATTACCCACATTATACTGTTATTATCTCTAGAACTATAATAATTATACTCATTACTCCCAATATTATCAACATAACATGCATTACTACCCACATTATACTGTTATTATCTCTAGAACTATAATAATTATACTTATTACTCCCAATATTATCAATATAACATGCATTATTACCCACATTATACAGTTATTATCGCTAGAACTATAATAACTATACTTATTATTCCCAATATTATCAATATAACATGCATTATTACCCACATTATACAGTTATTATCCCTAGAACTATAATAATTATACTTAGTACTTTTATTATTATCAATATAACATTTATTATTACCCGTACTATACAGTTGTCATCTCTAGATCTATAATAATTATACTTATTATTCCCAATATTATCAATATAACATGCATTATTACCCACATTATACAGTTATTATCGCTAGAACTATAATAATTATACTTATTACTCCCAATATTATCAATATAACATGCATCATTACCCACATTACACAGTTATTATCGCTAGAACTATGATTATTATACGCATTACTCCCGATATTATCAATATAACATCCATTATTACCCATATTATACAGTTGTTATCTCTAGAACTATAATAATTATACCTATTACTCGAAATATTATCAACATAACATGCATTATTACCCATATTATACAGTTATTATCGATGGAACTATAGTAATTATACTTATTACTCCCAATATTATCAATATAACATGCATTATTACCCACATTATACAGTTATTATCGCTAGGACTATAATAACTATACTTATTATTCCCAATATTATCAATATAACATGCATTATTACCCATATTATACAATTATTATCGCTACATCTATAATAATTATACTTACTGCTTTTATTATTATCAATATAAGATGCATTATTACCCACATTATACAGTTATTATCGCTAGAACTATAATAATTATACCTATTATTCCCAATATTATCAATATAACATGCATTATTACCCACATTATACAGTTATTATCGCTAGAACTATAAGAATTATACTCATTACTCCCAATATTATCAATATAACATGAACTATTACCCACATTATACTGTAATTATCGCTAGAACTATAATAATTATACTTATTATTCCCAATATTATCAATATAACATGCATTATTACCCATATTATACAGTTATTATCGATGGAACTATAGTAATTATACTTATTACTCCCAATATTATCAATATAACATGCATTATTACCCACATTATACAGTTATTATCGCTAGGACTATAATAACTATACTTATTATTCCCAATATTATCAATATAACATGCATTATTACCCATATTATACAATTATTATCGCTACATCTATAATAATTATACTCACTGCTTTTATTATTATCAATATAAGATGCATTATTACCCACATTATACAGTTATTATCGCTAGAACTATAATAATTATACCTATTATTCCCAATATTATCAATATAACATGCATTATTACCCACATTATACAGTTATTATCGCTAGAACTATAAGAATTATACTCATTACTCCCAATATTATCAATATAACATGAACTATTACCCACATTATACTGTAATTATCGCTAGAACTATAATAATTATACTTATTATTCCCAATATTATCAATATAACATGCATTATTACCCATATTATACAGTTATTATCGATGGAACTATAGTAATTATACTTATTACTCCCAATATTATCAATATAACATGCATTATTACCCACATTATACAGTTATTATCGCTAGAACTATAATAATTATACTTATTACTCCCAATATTATCAATATAACATGCATTATTACCCACATTATACAGTTATTATCGCTAGGACTATAATAACTATACTTATTATTCCCAATATTATCAATATGACATGCATTATTACCCATATTATACAATTATTATCGCTACATCTATAATAATTATACTTACTGCTTTTATTATTATCAATATAAGATGCATTATTACCCACATTATACAGTTATTATCGCAAGAACTATAATAATTATACCTATTATTCCCAATATTATCAATATAACATGCATTATTACCCATACTATACAGTTGTCATCTCTAGATCTATAATAATTGTACTTATTATTCCCAATATTATCAATATAACGTGCATTATTACTCACATTATACAGTTATTATCGATAGAACTAAAAGAATTATACTCATTACTCCCAATATTATCAATATAACATGCACTATTACCCACATTATACTGTAATTATCGCTAGAACTATAATAATTATACTTATTATTCCCAATATTATCAATATAACATGCATTATTACCCATGTTATACAGTTATTATCGCTACATCTATAATAATTATACTTACTACTTTTATTATTATCAATATAACATCCATTATTGCCCATACTATACGGTTGTCATCCCTAGATCTATAATAATTATACTTATTATTCCAAATATTATTAATATAACATGCATTATTACCCACATTATACAGTTATTATCGCTAGGACTATAATAACTATACTTATTATTCCCAATATTATCAATATAACATGCATTATTACCCATATTATACAATTATTATCGCTACATCTATAATAATTATACTTACTGCTTTTATTATTATCAATATAAGATGCATTATTACCCACATTATACAGTTATTATCGCTAGAACTATAATAATTATACCTATTATTCCCAATATTATCAATATAACATGCATTATTACCCACATTATACAGTTATTATCGCTAGAACTATAAGAATTATACTCATTACTCCCAATATTATCAATATAACATGCACTATTACCCACATTATACTGTAATTATCGCTAGAACTATAATAATTATACTTATTATTCCCAATATTATCAATATAACATGCATTATTACCCATATTATACAGTTATTATCGATGGAACTGTAGTAATTATACTTATTACTCCCAATATTATCAATATAACATGCATTGTTACCCACAGTATACAGTTATTATCCCTAGAACTATAATAATTATACTTAGTACTTTTATTATTATCAATATAACATTTATTATTACCCGTACTATACAGTTGTCATCTCTAGATCTATAATAATTATACTTATTATTCCCAATATTATCAATATAACATGCATTATTACCCACATTATACAGTTATTATCGCTAGAACTATAATAATTATACTTATTACTCCCAATATGATCAATATAACATGCATCATTACCCACATTACACAGTTATTATCGCTAGAACTATAATTATTATACGCATTACTCCCGATATTATCAATATAACATCCATTATTACCCATATTATACAGTTGTTATCTCTAGAACTATAATAATTATACCTATTACTCGAAATATTATCAACATAACATGCATTATTACCCACATTATACTGTTATTATCTCTAGAACTATAATAATTATACTTATTACTTTTATTATATTCAATATAAGATGCATTATTACCCACATTATACAGTTATTATCGCTAGAACTATAATAATTATACTTATTATTCCCAATATTATCAACATAACATGCATTATTACCCACATTATACTGTTATTATCTCTAGAACTATAATAATTATACTTATTACTTTTATTATTTTCAATATAAGATGCATTATTACCCACATTATACAGTTATTATCGCTAGAACTATAATAATTATACCTATTATTCCCAATATTATCAATATAATATGCATTATTACGCACATTATACAGTTATTATCGCTAGAACTAAAAGAATTATACCTATTACTCCCAATATTATCAATATAACATGCATTATTACCCACATTATACAGTTATTATCGCTAGAACTATAATAATTATACTTATTACTCCCAATATTATCAATATAACATGCATTATTACCCACATTACACAGTTATTATCGCCACAACTATAATAATTATACCTATTACTCGAAATATTATCAATATAACATGCATTATTACCGATATTATACCGTTATTATCTCTAGAACTATAATAATTATACTCATTACTCCCAATATTATCAATATAACATGCACTATTACCCACATTATACTGTTATTATCTCTAGAACTATAATAATTATACTGATTACTCCCAATATTATAAATATAACATGCATTATTACCCACATTATACTGTTATTATCTCTAGAACTATAATAATTATACTTATTACTCCCAATATTATCAATATAACATGCATTATTACCCACATTACACAGTTATTATCGCTAGAACTATAATTATTATACTCATTACTCCCGTTATTATCAATATAACATCCATTATTACCCATATTATACAGTTGTTATCGCCAGAACTATAATAATTATACCTATTACTCGAAATATTATCAATATAACATGCATTATTACCGATATTATACCGTTATTATCTCTAGACCTATAATAATTATACTCATTACTCCCGATATTATCAATATAACATGCATTATTACCGATATTATACCGTTATTATCTCTAGAACTATAATAATTATACTCATTACTCCCAATATTATCAACATAACATGCATTACTACCCACATTATACTGTTATTATCTCTAGAACTATAATAATTATACTTATCACTCCCAATATTATCAATATAACATGCATTATTACCCACATTATACAGTTATTATCGCTAGAACTATAATAACTATACTTATTATTCCCAATATTATCAATATAACATGCATTATTACCCATATTATGCAGTTATTATCGCTAGAACTATAATAATTATACTTAGTACTTTTATTATTATCAATATATCATCCATTATTACCCATACTATACAGTTGTCATCTCTAGATCTATAGTAATTATACTTATTATTCCAAATATTATGAATATAACATGCATTATTACCCACATTATACAGTTATTATCGCTAGAACTATAGTAATAGTACTTATTACTCCCAATATTATCAATATAACATGCACTATTACCCATACTATGCAGTTATTATCGCCAGAACTATAATAATTATACTTATTACTCCCAATGTTATCAATATAACATGCACTATTACCCACATTATACTGTAAGTATCGCTAGAACTATAATAATTATACTTATTATTCCCAATATTATCAATATAACATGCATTATTACCCATGTTATACAGTTGTTATCTCTAGAACTATAATAATTATACTCATTAATCCCAATATTATGAATATAACATGCATTATTACCCACATTATACAGTTATTATCGCTAGAACTATAATAATTATACTTGTTACTCCCAATATTATCAATATAACATGCATTATTACCCACATTATACAGTTATTATCGCTAGAACTATAATAACTATACTTATTATTCCCAATATTATCAATATAACATGCATTATTACCCATATTATACACTTATTCTCGCTACATCTATAATAATTATACTTACTAATTTTATTATTATCAATATAACATGCATTATTACCCACATTATACAGTTATTATCGCTAGAACTACAATTATTATACTTATTACTCCCAATATTATCAATATAACATGCATTATTACCCACATTATACTTTAATTATCGCTAGAACTATAATAATTATACTTATTACTCCCAATATTATCAATATAACATGCATTATTACCCACATTATACAGTTATTATCGCTAGAACTATAATAATTATACTTATTACTCCCAATATTATCAATATAACATGCATTATCACCCACATTACACAGTTATTATCGCTAGAACTATAATAATTATACTTATTATTCCCAATATTATCAATATAACATGCATTATTACCCATGTTATACAGTTATTATCGCTACATCTATAATAATTATACTTACTACTTTTATTATTATCAATATAACATGCATTATTACCCACATTATACAGTTATTTTCGCTAGAACTATAATAATTATATTTATTACTCCCAATATTATCATAATAACATGCATTATTACCCACATTACACAGTTATTATCGCTAAAACTATAATAATTATACTCATTACTCCCAATATTATCAATATAACATGCATTATCACCCACATTATACTGTAATTATCGCTGGAACTATAATAATTATACTTATTATTCCCAATATTATCAATATAACATGCATTATTACCCATATAATACTGTAATTATCGCTAGAACTTTAATAACTATACTTATTATTCCCAATATTATCAATATAACATGCATTATTACCCACATGATACAGTTATTATCGCTAGGACTATAATAATTATACTAAGCACTCCCAATATTATCAATATAACATGCACTATTACCCACATTATACTGTAATTATCGCTAGAACTATAATAATTATACTTATTATTCCCAATATTATCAGTATAACATGCATTATTACCCATGTTATACAGTTATTATCGCTACATCTATAATAATTATACTTACTACTTTTATTATTATCAATATAACATGCATTATTACCCACATTATACAGTTATTATCGCTAGAACTATAATAATTATACCTATTATTCCCAATATTATCAATATAACATGCATTATTACCCACATTATACAATTATTATCTCTAGAACTATAATAATTATACTCATTAATCCCAATATTATCAATATAACATGCATTATTACCCACATTATACAGTTATTATCGCTAGAACTATAATAACTATACTTATTATTCCCAATATTATCAATATAACATGCATTATTACCCACATTATACAGTTATTATCCCTAGAACTATAATAATTATACTTAGTACTTTTATTATTATCAATATAACATTTATTATTACCCGTACTATACAGTTGTCATCTCTAGATCTATAATAATTATACTTATTATTCCCAATATTATCAATATAACATGCATTATTACCCACATTATACAGTTATTATCGCTAGAACTATAATAATTATACTTATTGCTCCCAATATTATCAATATAACATGCATCATTACCCACATTACACAGTTATTATCGCTAGAACTATAATTATTATACTCATTACTCCCGTTATTATCAATATAACATCCATTATTACCCATATTATACAGTTGTTATCGCCAGAACTATAATAATTATACCTATTACTCGAAATATTATCAATATAACATGCATTATTACCGATATTATACCGTTATTATCTCTAGAACTATAATAATTATACTCATTACTCCCGATATTATCAATATAACATGCATTATTACCGATATTATACCGTTATTATCTCTAGAACTATAATAATTATACTCATTACTCCCAATATTATCAACATAACATGCATTACTACCCACATTATACTGTTATTATCTCTAGAACTATAATAATTATACTTATTACTCCCAATATTATCAATATAACATGCATTATTACCCACATTATACAGTTATTATCGCTAGAACTATAATAACTATACTTATTATTCCCAATATTATCAATATAACATGCATTATTACCCACATTATACAGTTATTATCCCTAGAACTATAATAATTATACTTAGTACTTTTATTATTATCAATATAACATTTATTATTACCCGTACTATACAGTTGTCATCTCTAGATCTATAATAATTATACTTATTATTCCCAATATTATCAATATAACATGCATTATTACCCACATTATACAGTTATTATCGCTAGAACTATAATAATTATACTTATTACTCCCAATATTATCAATATAACATGCATCATTACCCACATTACACAGTTATTATCGCTAGAACTATAATTATTATACGCATTACTCCCGATATTATCAATATAACATCCATTATTACCCATATTATACAGTTGTTATCTCTAGAACTATAATAATTATACCTATTACTCGAAATATTATCAACATAACATGCATTATTACCCATATTATACAGTTATTATCGATGGAACTATAGTAATTATACTTATTACTCCCAATATTATCAATATAACATGCATTATTACCCACATTATACAGTTATTATCGCTAGGACTATAATAACTATACTTATTATTCCCAATATTATCAATATAACATGCATTATTACCCATATTATACAATTATTATCGCTACATCTATAATAATTATACTTACTGCTTTTATTATTATCAATATAAGATGCATTATTACCCACATTATACAGTTATTATCGCTAGAACTATAATAATTATACCTATTATTCCCAATATTATCAATATAACATGCATTATTACCCACATTATACAGTTATTATCGCTAGAACTATAAGAATTATACTCATTACTCCCAATATTATCAATATAACATGAACTATTACCCACATTATACTGTAATTATCGCTAGAACTATAATAATTATACTTATTATTCCCAATATTATCAATATAAGATGCATTATTACCCATATTATACAGTTATTATCGATGGAACTATAGTAATTATACTTATTACTCCCAATATTATCAATATAACATGCATTATTACCCACATTATACAGTTATTATCGCTAGGACTATAATAACTATACTTATTATTCCCAATATTATCAATATAACATGCATTATTACCCATATTATACAATTATTATCGCTACATCTATAATAATTATACATACTGCTTTTATTATTATCAATATAAGATGCATTATTACCCACATTATACAGTTATTATCGCTAGAACTATAATAATTATACCTATTATTCCGAATATTATCAATATAACATGCATTATTACCCACATTATACAGTTATTATCGCTAGAACTATAAGAATTATACTCATTACTCCCAATATTATCAATATAACATGAACTATTACCCACATTATACTGTAATTATCGCTAGAACTATAGTAATTATACTTATTATTCCCAATATTATCAATATAACATGCATTATTACCCATATTATACAGTTATTATCGATGGAACTATAGTAATTATACTTATTACTCCCAATATTATCAATATAACATGCATTATTACCCACATTATACAGTTATTATCGCTAGAACTATAATAATTATACTTATTACTCCCAATATTATCAATATAACATGCATTATTACCCACATTATACAGTTATTATCGCTAGGACTATAATAACTATACTTATTATTCCCAATATTATCAATATGACATGCATTATTACCCATATTATACAATTATTATCGCTACATCTATAATAATTATACTTACTGCTTTTATTATTATCAATATAAGATGCATTATTACCCACATTATGCAGTTATTATCGCTAGAACTATAATAATTATACCTATTATTCCCAATATTATCAATATAACATGCATTATTACCCATACTATACAGTTGTCATCTCTAGATCTATAATAATTGTACTTATTATTCCCAATATTATCAATATAACGTGCATTATTACCCACATTATACAGTTATTATCGCTAGAACTATAAGAATTATACTCATTACTCCCAATATTATCAATATAACATGCACTATTACCCACATTATACTGTACTTATCGCTAGAACTATAATAATTATACTTATTATTCCCAATATTATCAATATAACATGCATTATTACCCATATTATACAGTTATTATCGATGGAACTGTAGTAATTATACTTATTACTCCCAATATTATCAATATAACATGCATTGTTACCCACAGTATACAGTTATTATCCCTAGAACTATAATAATTATACTTAGTACTTTTATTATTATCAATATAACATTTATTATTACCCGTACTATACAGTTGTCATCTCTAGATCTATAATAATTATACTTATTATTCCCAATATTATCAATATAACATGCATTATTACCCACATTATACAGTTATTATCGCTAGAACTATAATAATTATACTTATTACTCCCAATATTATCAATATAACATGCATCATTACCCACATTACACAGTTATTATCGCTAGAACTATAATTATTATACGCATTACTCCCGATATTATCAATATAACATCCATTATTACCCATATTATACAGTTGTTATCTCTAGAACTATAATAATTATACCTATTACTCGAAATATTATCAACATAACATGCATTATTACCCACATTATACTGTTATTATCTCTAGAACTATAATAATTATACTTATTACTTTTATTATTTTCAATATAAGATGCATTATTACCCACATTATACAGTTATTATCGCTAGAACTATAATAATTATACTTATTATTCCCAATATTATCAACATAACATGCATTATTACCCACATTATACTGTTATTATCTCTAGAACTATAATAATTATACTTATTACTTTTATTATTTTCAATATAAGATGCATTATTACCCACATTATACAGTTATTATCGCTAGAACTATAATAATTATACCTATTATTCCCAATATTATCAATATAATATGCATTATTACGCACATTATACAGTTATTATCGCTAGAACTAAAAGAATTATACCTATTACTCCCAATATTATCAATATAACATGCATTATTACCCACATTATACAGTTATTATCCCTAGAACTATAATAACTATACTTATTATTCCCAATATTATCAATATAACATGCATTATTACCCATATTATGCAGTTATTATCGCTAACACTATAATAATTATACTTAGTACTTTTATTATTATCAATATATCATCCATTATTACCCATACTATACAGTTGTCATCTCTAGATCTATAGTAATTATACTTATTATTCCAAATATTATGAATATAACATGCATTATTACCCACATTATACAGTTATTATCGCTAGAACTATAGTAATAGTACTTATTACTCCCAATATTATCAATATAACATGCACTATTACCCATACTATGCAGTTATTATCGCCAGAACTATAATAATTATACTTATTACTCCCAATGTTATCAATATAACATGCACTATTACCCACATTATACTGTAATTATCGCTTGAACTATAATAATTATACTTATTATTCCCAATATTATCAATATAACATGCATTATTACCCATGTTATACAGTTATTATCGCTACATCTATAATAATTATACTTACTACTTTTATTATTATCAATATAACATGCATTATTACCCACATTATACAGTTATTATCGCTAGAACTATAATAATTATACTTATTACTCCCAATATTATCAATATAACATGCATTATTACCCACATTATACTGTTATTATCGCTAGAACTATAATAACTATACTTATTATTCCCAATATTATCAATATAACATGCATTATTACCCACATTATACAGTTATTATCGCTAGGACTACAGTAATTATTCCTATTACTCCCAATATCATCAATATAACATGCATTATTACCCACATTATACTTTAATTATTGCTAGAACTATAATAATTATACTTATTACTCCAAATATTATCAATATAACATCCATTATTACCCATATTATACAGTTGTTATCTCTAGAACTATAATAATTATACTCATTAATCCCAATATTATCAATATAACATGCATTATTACCCACATTATACAGTTATTATCGCTATAACTATAATAATTATACTTGTTACTCCCAATATTATCAATATAACATGCATTATTACCCACATTATACAGTTATTATCGCTAGAACTATAATAACTATACTTATTATTCCCAATATTATCAATATAACATGCATTATTACCCACATTATACTTTAATTATCGCTAGAACTATAATAATTATACTTATTACTCCCAATATTATCAATATAACATGCATTATTACCCACATTATACAGTTATTATCGCTAGAACTATAATAATTATACTTATTACTCCCAATATTATCAATATAACATGCATTATCACCCACATTACACAGTTATTATCGCTAGAACTATAATAATTATACTTATTATTCCCAATATTATCAATATAACATGCATTATTACCCATATTATGCAGTTATTATCGCTAGAACTATAGTAATAGTACTTATTACTCCCAATATTATCAATATAACATGCACTATTACCCATACTATGCAGTTATTATCGCCAGAACTATAATAATTATACTTATTACTCCCAATGTTATCAATATAACATGCACTATTACCCACATTATACTGTAATTATCGCTAGAACTATAATAATTATACTTATTATTCCCAATATTATCAATATAACATGCATTATTACCCATGTTATACAGTTATTATCGCTACATCTATAATAATTATACTTACTACTTTTATTATTATCAATATAACATGCATTATTACCCACATTATACAGTTATTATCGCTAGAACTATAATAATTATACTTATTACTCCCAATATTATCATAATAACATGCATTATTACCCACATTACACAGTTATTATCGCTAAAACTATAATAATTATACTCATTACTCCCAATATTATCAATATAACATGCATTATCACCCACATTATACTGTAATTATCGCTGGAACTATAATAATTATACTTATTATTCCCAATATTATCAATATAACATGCATTATTACCCATATAATACTGTAATTATCGCTAGAACTTTAATAACTATACTTATTATTCCCAATATTATCAATATAACATGCATTATTACCCACATGATACAGTTATTATCGCTAGGACTATAATAATTATACTAAGCACTCCCAATATTATCAATATAACATGCACTATTACCCACATTATACTGTAATTATCGCTAGAACTATAATAATTATACTTATTATTCCCAATATTATCAGTATAACATGCATTATTACCCATGTTATACAGTTATTATCGCTACATCTATAATAATTATACTTACTACTTTTATTATTATCAATATAACATGCATTATTACCCACATTATACAGTTATTATCGCTAGAACTATAATAATTATACCTATTATTCCCAATATTATCAATATAACATGCATTATTACCCACATTATACAATTATTATCTCTAGAACTATAATAATTATACTCATTAATCCCAATATTATCAATATAACATGCATTATTACCCACATTATACAGTTATTATCGCTAGAACTATAATAATTATACTTATTACTCCCAACATTATCAATATAACATGCATTATTACCCACATTATACAGTTATTATCGCTAGAACTATAATAATTATATTTATTACTCCCAATATTATCATAATAACATGCATTATTACCCACATTACACAGTTATTATCGCTAAAACTATAATAATTATACTCATTACTCCCAATATTATCAATATAACATGCATTATCACCCACATTATACTGTAATTGTCGCTGGAACTATAATAATTATACTTATTACTCCCAATGTTATCAATATAACACGCACTATTACCCACATTATACTGTAATTATCGCTAGAACTATAATAATTATACTTATTATTCCCAATATTATCAATATAACATGCATTATTACCCATGTTATACAGTTATTATCGCTACATCTATAATAATTATACTTACTACTTTTATTATTATCAATATAACATGCATTATTACCTACATTATAGAGTTATTATCGCTAGAACTATAATAATTATACTTATTACTCCCAATATTATCAATATAACATGCATTATCACCCACATTACACAGTTATTATCGCTAGAACTATAATAATTATACTTATTATTCCCAATATTATCAATATAACATGCATTATTACCCATATTATGCAGTTATTATCGCTAGAACTATAGTAATAGTACTTATTACTCCCAATATTATCAATATAACATGCACTATTACCCATACTATGCAGTTATTATCGCCAGAACTATAATAATTATACTTATTACTCCCAATATTATCAATATAACATGCATTATTACCCACATTATACAGTTATTATCGCTAGAACTATAATAACTATACTTATTATTCCCAATATTATCAATATAACATGCATTATTACCCATATTATGCAGTTATTATCGCTAGAACTATAATAATTATACTTAGTACTTTTATTATTATCAATATATCATCCATTATTACCCATACTATACAGTTGTCATCTCTAGATCTATAGTAATTATACTTATTATTCCAAATATTATGAATATAACATGCATTATTACCCACATTATACAGTTATTATCGCTAGAACTATAGTAATAGTACTTATTACTCCCAATATTATCAATATAACATGCACTATTACCCATACTATGCAGTTATTATCGCCAGAACTATAATAATTATACTTATTACTCCCAATGTTATCAATATAACATGCACTATTACCCACATTATACTGTAATTATCGCTAGAACTATAATAATTATACTTATTATTCCCAATATTATCAATATAACATGCATTATTACCCATGTTATACAGTTATTATCGCTACATCTATAATAATTATACTTACTACTTTTATTATTATCAATATAACATGCATTATTACCCACATTATACAGTTATTATCGCTAGAACTATAATAATTATACTTATTACTCCCAATATTATCAATATAACATGCATTATTACCCACATTATACTGTTATTATCGCTAGAACTATAATAACTATACTTATTATTCCCAATATTATCAATATAACATGCATTATCACCCACATTATACTGTAATTATCGCTGGAACTATAATAATTATACTTATTATTCCCAATATTATCAATATAACATGCATTATTACCCATATAATACTGTAATTATCGCTAGAACTTTAATAACTATACTTATTATTCCCAATATTATCAATATAACATGCATTATTACCCACATGATACAGTTATTATCGCTAGGACTATAATAATTATACTAAGCACTCCCAATATTATCAATATAACATGCACTATTACCCACATTATACTGTAATTATCGCTAGAACTATAATAATTATACTTAATATTCCCAATATTATCAGTATAACATGCATTATTACCCATGTTATACAGTTATTATCGCTACATCTGTAATAATTATACTTACTACTTTTATTATTATCAATATAACATGCATTATTACCCACATTATACAGTTATTATCGGTAGAACTATAATAATTATACCTATTATTCCCAATATTATCAATATAACATGCATTATTACCCACATTATACAATTATTATCTCTAGAACTATAATAATTATACTCATTAATCCCAATATTATCAATATAACATGCATTATTACCCACATTATACAGTTATTATCGCTAGAACTATAATAATTATACTTATTACTCCCAACATTATCAATATAACATGCATTATTACCCACATTATACAGTTATTATCGCTAGAACTATAATAATTATATTTATTACTCCCAATATTATCATAATAACATGCATTATTACCCACATTACACAGTTATTATCGCTAAAACTATAATAATTATACTCATTACTCCCAATATTATCAATATAACATGCATTATCACCCACATTATACTGTAATTATCGCTGGAACTATAATAATTATACTTCTTACTCCCAATGTTATCAATATAACACGCACTATTACCCACATTATACTGTAATTATCGCTAGAACTATAATAATTATACTTATTATTCCCAATATTATCAATATAACATGCATTATTACCCATGTTATACAGTTATTATCGCTACATCTATAATAATTATACTTACTACTTTTATTATTATCAATATAACATGCATTATTACCCACATTATAGAGTTATTATCGCTAGAACTATAATAATTATACTTATTACTCCCAATATTATCAATATAACATGCATTATCACCCACATTACACAGTTATTATCGCTAGAACTATAATAATTATACTTATTATTCCCAATATTATCAATATAACATGCATTATTACCCATATTATGCAGTTATTATCGCTAGAACTATAGTAATAGTACTTATTACTCCCAATATTATCAATATAACATGCACTATTACCCATACTATGCAGTTATTATCGCCAGAACTATAATAATTATACTTATTACTCCCAATATTATCAATATAACATGCATTATTACCCACATTATACAGTTATTATCGCTAGAACTATAATAACTATACTTATTATTCCCAATATTATCAATATAACATGCATTATTACCCATATTATGCAGTTATTATCGCTAGAACTATAATAATTATACTTAGTACTTTTATTATTATCAATATATCATCCATTATTACCCATACTATACAGTTGTCATCTCTAGATCTATAGTAATTATACTTATTATTCCAAATATTATGAATATAACATGCATTATTACCCACATTATACAGTTATTATCGCTAGAACTATAGTAATAGTACTTATTACTCCCAATATTATCAATATAACATGCACTATTACCCATACTATGCAGTTATTATCGCCAGAACTATAATAATTATACTTATTACTCCCAATGTTATCAATATAACATGCACTATTACCCACATTATACTGTAATTATCGCTAGAACTATAATAATTATACTTATTATTCCCAATATTATCAATATAACATGCATTATTACCCATGTTATACAGTTATTATCGCTACATCTATAATAATTATACTTACTACTTTTATTATTATCAATATAACATGCATTGTTACCCACATTATACAGTTATTATCGCTAGAACTATAATAATTAGACTTATTACTCCCAATATTATCAATATAACATGCATTATTACCCACATTATACTGTTATTATCGCTAGAACTATAATAACTATACTTATTATTCCCAATATTATCAATATAACATGCATTATTACCCACATTATACAGTTATTATCGCTAGGACTACAGTAATTATTCCTATTACTCCCAATATCATCAATATAACATGCATTATTACCCACATTATACTTTAATTATTGCTAGAACTATAATAATTATACTTATTACTCCAAATATTATCAATATAACATATATTATTACCCATATTATACAGTTGTTATCTCTAGAACTATAATAATTATACTCATTAATCCCAATATTATCAATATAACATGCATTATTACCCACATTATACAGTTATTATCGCTAGAACTATAATAATTATACTTGTTACTCCCAATATTATCAATATAACATGCATTATTACCCACATTATACAGTTATTATCGCTAGAACTATAATAACTATACTTATTATTCCCAATATTATCAATATAACATGCATTATTACCCATATTATACACTTATTCTCGCTACATCTATAATAATTATACTTACTAATTTTATTATTATCAATATAACATGCATTATTACCCACATTATACAGTTATTATCGCTAGAACTACAATTATTATACTTATTACTCCCAATATTATCAATATAACATGCATTATTACCCACATTATACTTTAATTATCGCTAGAACTATAATAATTATACTTATTACTCCCAATATTATCAATATAACATGCATTATTACCCACATTATACAGTTATTATCGCTAGAACTATAATAATTATACTTATTACTCCCAATATTATCAATATAACATGCATTATCACCCACATTACACAGTTATTATCGCTAGAACTATAATAATTATACTTATTATTCCCAATATTATCAATATAACATGCATTATTACCCATATTATGCAGTTATTATCGCTAGAACTATAGTAATAGTACTTATTACTCCCAATATTATCAATATAACATGCACTATTACCCATACTATGCAGTTATTATCGCCAGAACTATAATAATTATACTTATTACTCCCAATATTATCAATATAACATGCATTATTACCCACATTATACAGTTATTATCGCTAGAACTATAATAACTATACTTATTATTCCCAATATTATCAATATAACATGCATTATTACCCATATTATGCAGTTATTATCGCTAGAACTATAATAACTATACTTAGTACTTTTATTATTATCAATATATCATCCATTATTACCCATACTATACAGTTGTCATCTCTAGATCTATAGTAATTATACTTATTATTCCAAATATTATGAATATAACATGCATTATTACCCACATTATACAGTTATTATCGCTAGAACTATAGTAATAGTACTTATTACTCCCAATATTATCAATATAACATGCACTATTACCCATACTATGCAGTTATTATCGCCAGAACTATAATAATTATACTTATTACTCCCAATGTTATCAATATAACATGCACTATTACCCACATTATACTGTAATTATCGCTAGAACTATAATAATTATACTTATTATTCCCAATATTATCAATATAACATGCATTATTACCCATGTTATACAGTTATTATCGCTACATCTATAATAATTATACTTACTACTTTTATTATTATCAATATAACATGCATTATTACCCACATTATACACTTATTATCGCTAGAACTATAATAATTATACTTATTACTCCCAATATTATCAATATAACATGCATTATTACCCACATTATACTGTTATTATCGCTAGAACTATAATAACTATACTTATTATTCCCAATATTATCAATATAACATGCATTATTACCCACATTATACAGTTATTATCGCTAGGACTACAGTAATTATTCCTATTACTCCCAATATCATCAATATAACATGCATTATTACCCACATTATACTTTAATTATTGCTAGAACTATAATAATTATACTTATTACTCCAAATATTATCAATATAACATCCATTATTACCCATATTATACAGTTGTTATCTCTAGAACTATAATAATTATACTCATTAATCCCAATATTATCAATATAACATGCATTATTACCCACATTATACAGTTATTATCGCTAGAACTATAATAATTATACTTGTTACTCCCAATATTATCAATATAACATGCATTACTACCCACATTATACAGTTATTATCGCTAGAACTATAATAACTATACTTATTATTCCCAATATTATCAATATAACATGCATTATTACCCATATTATACACTTATTCTCGCTACATCTATAATAATTATACTTACTAATTTTATTATTATCAATATAACATGCATTATTACCCACATTATACAGTTATTATCGCTAGAACTACAATTATTATACTTATTACTCCCAATATTATCAATATAACATGCATTATTACCCACATTATACTTTAATTATCGCTAGAGCTATAATAATTATACTTATTACTCCCAATATTATCAATATAACATGCATTATTACCCACATTATACAGTTATTATCGCTAGAACTATAATAATTATACTTATTACTCCCAATATTATCAATATAACATGCATTATCACCCACATTACACAGTTATTATCGCTAGAACTATAATAATTATACTTATTATTCCCAATATTATCAATATAACATGCATTATTACCCATATTATGCAGTTATTATCGCTAGAACTATAGTAATAGTACTTATTACTCCCAATATTATCAATATAACATGCACTATTACCCATACTATGCAGTTATTATCGCCAGAACTATAATAATTATACTTATTACTCCCAATATTATCAATGTAACATGCATTATTACCCACATTATACAGTTATTATCGCTAGAACTATAATAACTATACTTATTATTCCCAATATTATCAATATAACATGCATTATTACCCATATTATGCAGTTATTATCGCTAGAACTATAATAATTATACTTATTACTCCCAATGTTATCAATATAACATGCACTATTACCCACATTATACTGTAATTATCGCTAGAACTATAATAATTATACTTATTATTCCCAATATTATCAATATAACATGCATTATTACCCATGTTATACAGTTATTATCGCTACATCTATAATAATTATACTTACTACTTTTATTATTATCAATATAACATGCATTATTACCCACATTACACAGTTATTATCGCTAGAACTATAATAATTATACTTATTACTCCCAATATTATCAATATAACATGCATTATTACCCACATTATACTGTTATTATCGCTAGAACTATAATAACTATACTTATTATTCCCAATATTATCAATATAACATGCATTATTACCCACATTATACAGTTATTATCGCTAGGACTACAGTAATTATTCCTATTACTCCCAATATCATCAATATAACATGCATTATTACCCACATTATACTTTAATTATTGCTAGAACTATAATAATTATACTTATTACTCCAAATATTATCAATATAACATCCATTATTACCCATATTATACAGTTGTTATCTCTAGAACTATAATAATTATACTCATTAATCCCAATATTATCAATATAACATGCATTATTACCCACATTATACAGTTATTATCGCTAGAACTATAATAATTATACTTGTTACTCCCAATATTATCAATATAACATGCATTATTACCCACATTATACAGTTATTATCGCTAGAACTATAATAACTATACTTATTATTCCCAATATTATCAATATAACATGCATTATTACCCATATTATACACTTATTCTCGCTACATCTATAATAATTATACTTACTAATTTTATTATTATCAATATAACATGCATTATTACCCACATTATACAGTTATTATCGCTAGAACTACAATTATTATACTTATTACTCCCAATATTATCAATATAACATGCATTATTACCCACATTATACTTTAATTATCGCTAGAACTATAATAATTATACTTATTACTCCCAATATTATCAATATAACATGCATTATTACCCACATTATACAGTTATTATCGCTAGAACTATAATAATTATACTTATTACTCCCAATATTATCAATATAACATGCATTATCACCCACATTACACAGTTATTATCGCTAGAACTATAATAATTATACTTATTATTCCCAATATTATCAATATAACATGCATTATTACCCATATTATGCAGTTATTATCGCTAGAACTATAGTAATAGTACTTATTACTCCCAATATTATCAATATAACATGCACTATTACCCATACTATGCAGTTATTATCGCCATAACTATAATAATTATACTTATTACTCCCAATGTTATCAATATAACATGCACTATTACCCACATTATACTGTAATTATCGCTAGAACTATAATAATTATACTTATTATTCCCAATATTATCAATATAACATGCATTATTACCCATGTTATACAGTTATTATCGCTACATCTATAATAATTATACTTACTACTTTTATTATTATCAATATAACATGCATTATTACCCACATTATACAGTTATTTTCGCTAGAACTATAATAATTATATTTATTACTCCCAATATTATCATAATAACATGCATTATTACCCACATTACACAGTTATTATCGCTAAAACTATAATAATTATACTCATTACTCCCAATATTATCAATATAACATGCATTATCACCCACATTATACTGTAATTATCGCTGGAACTATAATAATTATACTTATTATTCCCAATATTATCAATATAACATGCATTATTACCCATATAATACTGTAATTATCGCTAGAACTTTAATAACTATACTTATTATTCCCAATATTATCAATATAACATGCATTATTACCCACATGATACAGTTATTATCGCTAGGACTATAATAATTATACTAAGCACTCCCAATATTATCAATATAACATGCACTATTACCCACATTATACTGTAATTATCGCTAGAACTATAATAATTATACTTATTATTCCCAATATTATCAGTATAACATGCATTATTACCCATGTTATACAGTTATTATCGCTACATCTATAATAGTTATACTTACTACTTTTATTATTATCAATATAACATGCATTATTACCCACATTATACAGTTATTATCGCTAGAACTATAATAATTATACCTATTATTCCCAATATTATCAATATAACATGCATTATTACCCACATTATACAATTATTATCTCTAGAACTATAATAATTATACTCATTAATCCCAATATTATCAATATAACATGCATTATTACCCACATTATACAGTTATTATCGCTAGAACTATAATAATTATACTCATTAATCCCAATATTATCAATATAACATGCATTATTACCCACATTATACAGTTATTATCGCTAGAACTATAATAATTATATTTATTACTCCCAATATTATCATAATAACATGCATTATTACCCACATTACACAGTTATTATCGCTAAAACTATAATAATTATACTCATTACTCCCAATATTATCAATATAACATGCATTATCACCCACATTATACTGTAATTATCGCTGGAACTATATTAATTATACTTATTACTCCCAATGTTATCAATATAACACGCACTATTACCCACATTATACTGTAATTATCGCTAGAACTATAATAATTATACTTATTATTCCCAATATTATCAATATAACATGCATTATTACCCACATTATACAGTTATTATCGATGGAACTATAGTAATTATACTTATTACTCCCAATATTATCAATATAACATGCATTATTACCCATATTATACAGTTATTATCGATGGAACTATAGTAATTATACTTATTACTCCCAATATTATCAATATAACATGCATTATTACCCACATTATACAGTTATTATCGCTAGGACTATAATAACTATACTTATTATTCCCAATATTATCAATATAACATGCATTATTACCCATATTATACAATTATTATCGCTACATCTATAATAATTATACTTACTGCTTTTATTATTATCAATATAAGATGCATTATTACCCACATTATACAGTTATTATCGCTAGAACTATAATAACTATACCTATTATTCCCAATATTATCAATATAACATGCATTATTACCCACATTATACTTTAATTATCGCTAGAACTATAATAATTATACTTATTACTCCCAATATTATCAATATAACATGCATTATTACCCACATTATACAGTTATTATCGCTAGAACTATAATAATTATACTTATTACTCCCAATATTATCAATATAACATGCATTATCACCCACATTACACAGTTATTATCGCTAGAACTATAATAATTATACTTATTATTCCCAATATTATCAATATAACATGCATTATTACCCATATTATGCAGTTATTATCGCTAGAACTATAGTAATAGTACTTATTACTCCCAATATTATCAATATAACATGCACTATTACCCATACTATGCAGTTATTATCGCCATAACTATAATAATTATACTTATTACTCCCAATGTTATCAATATAACATGCACTATTACCCACATTATACTGTAATTATCGCTAGAACTATAATAATTATACTTATTATTCCCAATATTATCAATATAACATGCATTATTACCCATGTTATACAGTTATTATCGCTACATCTATAATAATTATACTTACTACTTTTATTATTATCAATATAACATGCATTATTACCCACATTATACAGTTATTTTCGCTAGAACTATAATAATTATATTTATTACTCCCAATATTATCATAATAACATGCATTATTACCCACATTACACAGTTATTATCGCTAAAACTATAATAATTATACTCATTACTCCCAATATTATCAATATAACATGCATTATCACCCACATTATACTGTAATTATCGCTGGAACTATAATAATTATACTTATTATTCCCAATATTATCAATATAACATGCATTATTACCCATATAATACTGTAATTATCGCTAGAACTTTAATAACTATACTTATTATTCCCAATATTATCAATATAACATGCATTATTACCCACATGATACAGTTATTATCGCTAGGACTATAATAATTATACTAAGCACTCCCAATATTATCAATATAACATGCACTATTACCCACATTATACTGTAATTATCGCTAGAACTATAATAATTATACTTATTATTCCCAATATTATCAGTATAACATGCATTATTACCCATGTTATACAGTTATTATCGCTACATCTATAATAGTTATACTTACTACTTTTATTATTATCAATATAACATGCATTATTACCCACATTATACAGTTATTATCGCTAGAACTATAATAATTATACCTATTATTCCCAATATTATCAATATAACATGCATTATTACCCACATTATACAATTATTATCTCTAGAACTATAATAATTATACTCATTAATCCCAATATTATCAATATAACATGCATTATTACCCACATTATACAGTTATTATCGCTAGAACTATAATAATTATACTCATTAATCCCAATATTATCAATATAACATGCATTATTACCCACATTATACAGTTATTATCGCTAGAACTATAATAATTATATTTATTACTCCCAATATTATCATAATAACATGCATTATTACCCACATTACACAGTTATTATCGCTAAAACTATAATAATTATACTCATTACTCCCAATATTATCAATATAACATGCATTATCACCCACATTATACTGTAATTATCGCTGGAACTATATTAATTATACTTATTACTCCCAATGTTATCAATATAACACGCACTATTACCCACATTATACTGTAATTATCGCTAGAACTATAATAATTATACTTATTATTCCCAATATTATCAATATAACATGCATTATTACCCACATTATACAGTTATTATCGATGGAACTATAGTAATTATACTTATTACTCCCAATATTATCAATATAACATGCATTATTACCCATATTATACAGTTATTATCGATGGAACTATAGTAATTATACTTATTACTCCCAATATTATCAATATAACATGCATTATTACCCACATTATACAGTTATTATCGCTAGGACTATAATAACTATACTTATTATTCCCAATATTATCAATATAACATGCATTATTACCCATATTATACAATTATTATCGCTACATCTATAATAATTATACTTACTGCTTTTATTATTATCAATATAAGATGCATTATTACCCACATTATACAGTTATTATCGCTAGAACTATAATAACTATACCTATTATTCCCAATATTATCAATATAACATGCATTATTACCCACATTATACTTTAATTATCGCTAGAACTATAATAATTATACTTATTACTCCCAATATTATCAATATAACATGCATTATTACCCACATTATACAGTTATTATCGCTAGAACTATAATAATTATACTTATTACTCCCAATATTATCAATATAACATGCATTATCACCCACATTACACAGTTATTATCGCTAGAACTATAATAATTATACTTATTATTCCCAATATTATCAATATAACATGCATTATTACCCATATTATGCAGTTATTATCGCTAGAACTATAGTAATAGTACTTATTACTCCCAATATTATCAATATAACATGCACTATTACCCATACTATGCAGTTATTATCGCCATAACTATAATAATTATACTTATTACTCCCAATGTTATCAATATAACATGCACTATTACCCACATTATACTGTAATTATCGCTAGAACTATAATAATTATACTTATTATTCCCAATATTATCAATATAACATGCATTATTACCCATGTTATACAGTTATTATCGCTACATCTATAATAATTATACTTACTACTTTTATTATTATCAATATAACATGCATTATTACCCACATTATACAGTTATTTTCGCTAGAACTATAATAATTATATTTATTACTCCCAATATTATCATAATAACATGCATTATTACCCACATTACACAGTTATTATCGCTAAAACTATAATAATTATACTCATTACTCCCAATATTATCAATATAACATGCATTATCACCCACATTATACTGTAATTATCGCTGGAACTATAATAATTATACTTATTATTCCCAATATTATCAATATAACATGCATTATTACCCATATAATACTGTAATTATCGCTAGAACTTTAATAACTATACTTATTATTCCCAATATTATCAATATAACATGCATTATTACCCACATGATACAGTTATTATCGCTAGGACTATAATAATTATACTAAGCACTCCCAATATTATCAATATAACATGCACTATTACCCACATTATACTGTAATTATCGCTAGAACTATAATAATTATACTTATTATTCCCAATATTATCAGTATAACATGCATTATTACCCATGTTATACAGTTATTATCGCTACATCTATAATAGTTATACTTACTACTTTTATTATTATCAATATAACATGCATTATTACCCACATTATACAGTTATTATCGCTAGAACTATAATAATTATACCTATTATTCCCAATATTATCAATATAACATGCATTATTACCCACATTATACAATTATTATCTCTAGAACTATAATAATTATACTCATTAATCCCAATATTATCAATATAACATGCATTATTACCCACATTATACAGTTATTATCGCTAGAACTATAATAATTATACTCATTAATCCCAATATTATCAATATAACATGCATTATTACCCACATTATACAGTTATTATCGCTAGAACTATAATAATTATATTTATTACTCCCAATATTATCATAATAACATGCATTATTACCCACATTACACAGTTATTATCGCTAAAACTATAATAATTATACTCATTACTCCCAATATTATCAATATAACATGCATTATCACCCACATTATACTGTAATTATCGCTGGAACTATATTAATTATACTTATTACTCCCAATGTTATCAATATAACACGCACTATTACCCACATTATACTGTAATTATCGCTAGAACTATAATAATTATACTTATTATTCCCAATATTATCAATATAACATGCATTATTACCCATGTTATACAGTTATTATCGCTACATCTATAATAATTATACTTACTACTTTTATTATTATCAATATAACATGCATTATTACCCACATTATAGAGTTATTATCGCTAGAACTATAATAATTATACTTATTACTCCCAATATTATCAATATAACATGCATTATTACCGACATTATACAGTTATTATCGCTAGAACTATAATAACTATACTTATTATTCCCAATATTATCAATATAACATGCAGTATTACCCACATTATACAGTTATTATCGCTAGGACTATAATAATTATACTTAGCCCTTTCTTATCATCATTATAACATCCATTATTACCCATACTATACAGTTGTCATCTCTAGATCTATAATAATTGTACTTATTATTCCCAATATTATCAATATAACATGCATTATTACCCACATTATACAGTTATTATCGATAGAACTAAAAGAATTATACTCATTACTCCCAATATTATCAATATAACATGCACTATTACCCACATTATACTGTAATTATCGCTAGAACTATAATAATTATACTTATTATTCCCCATATTATCAATATAACATGCATTATTACCCATGTTATACAGTTATTATCGCTACATCTATAATAATTATACTTACTACTTTTATTATTATCAATATAACATCCATTATTACCCATACTATACAGTTGTCATCCCTAGATCTATAATAATTATACTTATTATTCCAAATATTATTAATATAACATGCATTATTACCCACATTATACAGTTATTATCGCTAGGACTATAATAACTATACTTATTATTCCCAATGTTATCAATATAACATGCATTATTACCCATATTATACAATTATTATCGCTACATCTATAATAATTATACTTACTGCTTTTATTATTATCAATATAAGATGCATTATTACCCACATTATACAGTTATTATCGCTAGAACTATAATAATTATACCTATTATTCCCAATATTATCAATATAACATGCATTATTACCCACATTATACAGTTATTATCGCTAGAACTATAAGAATTATACTCATTACTCCCAATATTATCAATATAACATGCACTATTACCCACATTATACTGTAATTATCGCTAGAACTATAATAATTATACTTATTATTCCCAATATTATCAATATAACATGCATTATTACCCACATTATACAGTTATTATCGATGGAACTATAGTAATTATACTTATTACTCCCAATATTATCAATATAACATGCATTATTACCCATATTATACAGTTATTATCGATGGAACTATAGTAATTATACTTATTACTCCCAATATTATCAATATAACATGCATTATTACCCACATTATACAGTTATTATCGCTAGGACTATAATAACTATACTTATTATTCCCAATATTATCAATATAACATGCATTATTACCCATATTATACAATTATTATCGCTACATCTATAATAATTATACTTACTGCTTTTATTATTATCAATATAAGATGCATTATTACCCACATTATACAGTTATTATCGCTAGAACTATAATAACTATACCTATTATTCCCAATATTATCAATATAACATGCATTATTACCCACATTATACAGTTATTATCGCTAGAACTATAATAATTATACTTATTACTCCCAATATTATCAATATAACATGCATTATTACCCACATTATACAGTTATTATCGCTAGAACTATAATAATTATACTTATTACTCCCAACATTATCAATATAACATGCATTATTACCCACATTATACAGTTATTATCGCTAGAACTATAATAACTATACTTATTATTCCCAATATTATCAATATAACATGCATTATTACCAATATTATACAATTATTATTGCTACATCTATAATAATTATACTTACTGCTTTTATTATTATCAATATTAAATGCATTATTACCCACATTATACAGTTATTAACGCTAGAACTATAATAATTATACCTATTATACCCAATATTATCAATATAACATGCATTATTACCCACATTATACACTTATTCTCGCTACATCTATAATAATTATACTTACTAATTTTATTATTATCAATATAACATGCATTATTACCCACACTATACAGTTATTATCGCTAGAACTATAATAATTATATTTATTACTCCCAATATTATCATAATAACATGCATTATTACCCACATTACACAGTTATTATAGCTAAAACTATAATAATTATACTCATTACTCCCAATATTATCAATGTAACATGCATTATCACCCACATTATACTGTAATTATCGCTGGAACTATAATAACTATACTTATTACTCCCAATGTTATCAATATAACACGCACTATTACCCACATTATACTGTAATTATCGCTAGAACTATAATAATTATACTTATTATTCCCAATATTATCAATATAACATGCATTATTACCCATGTTATACAGTTATTATCGCTACATCTATAATAATTATACTTACTACTTTTATTATTATCAATATAACATGCATTATTACCCACATTATATAGTTATTATCGCTAGAACTATAATAATTATACTTAGCACTTTTATTATCATCATTATAACATCCATTATTATCCATACTATACAGTTGTCATCTCTAGATCTATAATAATTATACTTATTATTCCAAATATTATTAATATAACATGCATTATTACCCACATTATACAATTATTATCGCTAGAACTATAATAATTATACCTATTATTCCCAATATTATCAATATAACATGCATTATTACCCATACTATACAGTTGTCATCTCTAGATCTATAATAATTGTACTTATTATTCCCAATATTATCAATATAACATGCATTATTACCCACATTATACAGTTATTATCGATAGAACTAAAAGAATTATACTCATTACTCCCAATATTATCAATATAACATGCACTATTACCCACATTATACTGTAATTATCGCTAGGACTATAATAACTATACTTATTATTCCCAATATTATCAATATAACATGCATTATTACCCACATTATACAATTATTATCGCTACATCTATAATAATTATACTTACTGCTTTTATTATTATCAATATAAGATGCATTATTACCCACATTATACAGTTATTATCGCTAGAACTATAATAATTATACCTATTATTCCCAATATTATCAATATAACATGCATTATTACCCATACTATACAGTTGTCATCCCTAGATCTATAATAATTATACTTATTATTCCAAATATTATTAATATAACATGCATTATTACCCACATTATACAGTTATTATCGCTAGGACTATAATAACTATACTTATTATTCCCAATATTATCAATATAACATGCATTATTACCCATATTATACAATTATTATCGCTACATCTATAATAATTATACTTACTGCTTTTATTATTATCAATATAAGATGCATTATTACCCACATTATACAGTTATTATCGCTAGAACTATAATAATTATACCTATTATTCCCAATATTATCAATATAACATGCATTATTACCCACATTATACAGTTATTATCGCTAGAACTATAATAATTATACCTATTATTCCCAATATTATCAATATAACATGCATTATTACCCATACTATACAGTTGTCATCCCTAGATCTATAATAATTATACTTATTATTCCAAATATTATTAATATAACATGCATTATTACACACATTATACAGTTATTATCGCTAGGACTATAATAACTATACTTATTATTCCCAATATTATCAATATAACATGCATTATTACCCATATTATACAATTATTATCGCTACATCTATAATAATTATACTTACTGCTTTTATTATTATCAATATAAGATGCATTATTACCCACATTATACAGTTATTATCGCTAGAACTATAATAATTATACCTATTATTCCCAATATTATCAATATAACATGCATTATTACCCACATTATACAGTTATTATCGCTAGAACTATAATAATTATACTTATTACTCCCAATATTATCAATATAACATGCATTATCACCCACATTACACAGTTATTATCGCTAGAACTATAATAATTATACTTATTATTCCCAATA
This sequence comes from Megachile leachella, assembly GCA_963576845.1. Classification (NCBI taxonomy): domain Eukaryota; kingdom Metazoa; phylum Arthropoda; class Insecta; order Hymenoptera; family Megachilidae; genus Megachile; species Megachile leachella. The sequence goes on from CAUYWW010000171.1 coordinate 407,583, forward strand.
TTATCAATATAACATGCATTATTACCCATATTATGCAGTTATTATCGCTAGAACTATAGTAATAGTACTTATTACTCCCAATATTATCAATATAACATGCACTATTACCCATACTATGCAGTTATTATCGCCAGAACTATAATAATTATACTTATTACTCCCAATATTATCAATATAACATGCATTATTACCCACATTATACAGTTATTATCGCTAGAACTATAATAACTATACTTATTATTCCCAATATTATCAATATAACATGCATTATTACCCATATTATGCAGTTATTATCGCTAGAACTATAATAATTATACTTAGTACTTTTATTATTATCAATATATCATCCATTATTACCCATACTATACAGTTGTCATCTCTAGATCTATAGTAATTATACTTATTATTCCAAATATTATGAATATAACATGCATTATTACCCACATTATACAGTTATTATCGCTAGAACTATAGTAATAGTACTTATTACTCCCAATATTATCAATATAACATGCGCTATTACCCATACTATGCAGTTATTATCGCCAGAACTATAATACTTATACTTATTACTCCCAATGTTATCAATATAACATGCACTATTACCCACATTATACTGTAATTATCGCTAGAACTATAATAATTATACTTATTATTCCCAATATTATCAATATAACATGCATTATTACTCATGTTATACAGTTATTATCGCTACATCTATAATAATTATACTTACTACTTTTATTATTATCAATATAACATGCATTATTACCCACATTATACAGTTATTATCGCTAGAACTATAATAATTATACTTATTACTCCCAATATTATCAATATAACATGCATTATTACCCACATTATACTGTTATTATCGCTAGAACTATAATAACTATACTTATTATTCCCAATATTATCAATATAACATGCATTATCACCCACATTATACTGTAATTATCGCTGGAACTATAATAATTATACTTATTATTCCCAATATTATCAATATAACATGCATTATTACCCATATAATACTGTAATTATCGCTAGAACTTTAATAACTATACTTATTATTCCCAATATTATCAATATAACATGCATTATTACCCACATGATACAGTTATTATCGCTAGGACTATAATAATTATACTAAGCACTCCCAATATTATCAATATAACATGCACTATTACCCACATTATACTGTAATTATCGCTAGAACTATAATAATTATACTTATTATTCCCAATATTATCAGTATAACATGCATTATTACCCATGTTATACAGTTATTATCGCTACATCTGCAATAATTATACTTACTACTTTTATTATTATCAATATAACATGCATTATTACCCACATTATACAGTTATTATCGCTAGAACTATAATAATTATACCTATTATTCCCAATATTATCAATATAACATGCATTATTACCCACATTATACAATTATTATCTCTAGAACTATAATAATTATACTCATTAATCCCAATATTATCAATATAACATGCATTATTACCCACATTATACAGTTATTATCGCTAGAACTATAATAATTATACTTATTACTCCCAACATTATCAATATAACATGCATTATTACCCACATTATACAGTTATTATCGCTAGAACTATAATAATTATATTTATTACTCCCAATATTATCATAATAACATGCATTATTACCCACATTACACAGTTATTATCGCTAAAACTATAATAATTATACTCATTACTCCCAATATTATCAATATAACATGCATTATCACCCACATTATACTGTAATTATCGCTGGAACTATAATAATTATACTTCTTACTCCCAATGTTATCAATATAACACGCACTATTACCCACATTATACTGTAATTATCGCTAGAACTATAATAATTATACTTATTATTCCCAATATTATCAATATAACATGCATTATTACCCATGTTATACAGTTATTATCGCTACATCTATAATAATTATACTTACTACTTTTATTATTATCAATATAACATGCATTATTACCCACATTATAGAGTTATTATCGCTAGAACTATAATAATTATACTTATTACTCCCAATATTATCAATATAACATGCATTATCACCCACATTACACAGTTATTATCGCTAGAACTATAATAATTATACTTATTATTCCCAATATTATCAATATAACATGCATTATTACCCATATTATGCAGTTATTATCGCTAGAACTATAGTAATAGTACTTATTACTCCCAATATTATCAATATAACATGCACTATTTCCCATACTATGCAGTTATTATCGCCAGAACTATAATAATTATACTTATTACTCCCAATATTATCAATATAACATGCATTATTACCCACATTATACAGTTATTATCGCTAGAACTATAATAACTATACTTATTATTCCCAATATTATCAATATAACATGCATTATTACCCATATTATGCAGTTATTATCGCTAGAACTATAATAATTATACTTAGTACTTTTATTATTATCAATATATCATCCATTATTACCCATACTATACAGTTGTCATCTCTAGATCTATAGTAATTATACTTATTATTCCAAATATTATGAATATAACATGCATTATTACCCACATTATACAGTTATTATCGCTAGAACTATAGTAATAGTACTTATTACTCCCAATATTATCAATATAACATGCACTATTACCCATACTATGCAGTTATTATCGCCAGAACTATAATAATTATACTTATTACTCCCAATGTTATCAATATAACATGCACTATTACCCACATTATACTGTAATTATCGCTAGAACTATAATAATTATACTTATTATTCCCAATATTATCAATATAACATGCATTATTACCCATGTTATACAGTTATTATCGCTACATCTATAATAATTATACTTACTACTTTTATTATTATCAATATAACATGCATTATTACCCACATTATACAGTTATTATCGCTAGAACTATAATAATTATACTTATTACTCCCAATATTATCAATATAACATGCATTATTACCCACATTATACTGTTATTATCGCTAGAACTATAATAACTATACTTATTATTCCCAATATTATCAATATAACATGCATTATTACCCACATTATACAGTTATTATCGCTAGGACTACAGTAATTATTCCTATTACTCCCAATATCATCAATATAACATGCATTATTACCCACATTATACTTTAATTATTGCTAGAACTATAATAATTATACTTATTACTCCAAATATTATCAATATAACATCCATTATTACCCATATTATACAGTTGTTATCTCTAGAACTATAATAATTATACTCATTAATCCCAATATTATCAATATAACATGCATTATTACCCACATTATACAGTTATTATCGCTAGAACTATAATAATTATACTTGTTACTCCCAATATTATCAATATAACATGCATTATTACCCACATTATACAGTTATTATCGCTAGAACTATAATAACTATACTTATTATTCCCAATATTATCAATATAACATGCATTATTACCCATATTATACACTTATTCTCGCTACATCTATAATAATTATACTTACTAATTTTATTATTATCAATATAACATGCATTATTACCCACATTATACAGTTATTATCGCTAGAACTACAATTATTATACTTATTACTCCCAATATTATCAATATAACATGCATTATTACCCACATTATACTTTAATTATCGCTAGAACTATAATAATTATACTTATTACTCCCAATATTATCAATATAACATGCATTATTACCCACATTATACAGTTATTATCGCTAGAACTATAATAATTATACTTATTACTCCCAATATTATCAATATAACATGCATTATCACCCACATTACACAGTTATTATCGCTAGAACTATAATAATTATACTTATTATTCCCAATATTATCAATATAACATGCATTATTACCCATATTATGCAGTTATTATCGCTAGAACTATAGTAATAGTACTTATTACTCCCAATATTATCAATATAACATGCACTATTACCCATACTATGCAGTTATTATCGCCAGAACTATAATAATTATACTTATTACTCCCAATATTATCAATATAACATGCATTATTACCCACATTATACAGTTATTATCGCTAGAACTATAATAACTATACTTATTATTCCCAATATTATCAATATAACATGCATTATTACCCATATTATGCAGTTATTATCGCTAGAACTATAATAATTATACTTAGTACTTTTATTATTATCAATATATCATCCATTATTACCCATACTATACAGTTGTCATCTCTAGATCTATAGTAATTATACTTATTATTCCAAATATTATGAATATAACATGCATTATTACCCACATTATACAGTTATTATCGCTAGAACTATAGTAATAGTACTTATTACTCCCAATATTATCAATATAACATGCACTATTACCCATACTATGCAGTTATTATCGCCAGAACTATAATAATTATACTTATTACTCCCAATGTTATCAATATAACATGCACTATTACCCACATTATACTGTAATTATCGCTAGAACTATAATAATTATACTTATTATTCCCAATATTATCAATATAACATGCATTATTACCCATGTTATACAGTTATTATCGCTACATCTATAATAATTATACTTACTACTTTTATTATTATCAATATAACATGCATTATTACCCACATTATACAGTTATTATCGCTAGAACTATAATAATTATACTTATTACTCCCAATATTATCAATATAACATGCATTATTACCCACATTATACTGTTATTATCGCTAGAACTATAATAACTATACTTATTATTCCCAATATTATCAATATAACATGCATTATCACCCACATTATACTGTAATTATCGCTGGAACTATAATAATTATACTTATTATTCCCAATATTATCAATATAACATGCATTATTACCCATATAATACTGTAATTATCGCTAGAACTTTAATAACTATACTTATTATTCCCAATATTATCAATATAACATGCATTATTACCCACATGATACAGTTATTATCGCTAGGACTATAATAATTATACTAAGCACTCCCAATATTATCAATATAACATGCACTATTACCCACATTATACTGTAATTATCGCTAGAACTATAATAATTATACTTATTATTCCCAATATTATCAGTATAACATGCATTATTACCCATGTTATACAGTTATTATCGCTACATCTGTAATAATTATACTTACTACTTTTATTATTATCAATATAACATGCATTATTACCCACATTATACAGTTATTATCGGTAGAACTATAATAATTATACCTATTATTCCCAATATTATCAATATAACATGCATTATTACCCACATTATACAATTATTATCTCTAGAACTATAATAATTATACTCATTAATCCCAATATTATCAATATAACATGCATTATTACCCACATTATACAGTTATTATCGCTAGAACTATAATAATTATACTTATTACTCCCAACATTATCAATATAACATGCATTATTACCCACATTATACAGTTATTATCGCTAGAACTATAATAATTATATTTATTACTCCCAATATTATCATAATAACATGCATTATTACCCACATTACACAGTTATTATCGCTAAAACTATAATAATTATACTCATTACTCCCAATATTATCAATATAACATGCATTATCACCCACATTATACTGTAATTATCGCTGGAACTATAATAATTATACTTCTTACTCCCAATGTTATCAATATAACACGCACTATTACCCACATTATACTGTAATTATCGCTAGAACTATAATAATTATACTTATTATTCCCAATATTATCAATATAACATGCATTATTACCCATGTTATACAGTTATTATCGCTACATCTATAATAATTATACTTACTACTTTTATTATTATCAATATAACATGCATTATTACCCACATTATAGAGTTATTATCGCTAGAACTATAATAATTATACTTATTACTCCCAATATTATCAATATAACATGCATTATCACCCACATTACACAGTTATTATCGCTAGAACTATAATAATTATACTTATTATTCCCAATATTATCAATATAACATGCATTATTACCCATATTATGCAGTTATTATCGCTAGAACTATAGTAATAGTACTTATTACTCCCAATATTATCAATATAACATGCACTATTACCCATACTATGCAGTTATTATCGCCAGAACTATAATAATTATACTTATTACTCCCAATATTATCAATATAACATGCATTATTACCCACATTATACAGTTATTATCGCTAGAACTATAATAACTATACTTATTATTCCCAATATTATCAATATAACATGCATTATTACCCATATTATGCAGTTATTATCGCTAGAACTATAATAATTATACTTAGTACTTTTATTATTATCAATATATCATCCATTATTACCCATACTATACAGTTGTCATCTCTAGATCTATAGTAATTATACTTATTATTCCAAATATTATGAATATAACATGCATTATTACCCACATTATACAGTTATTATCGCTAGAACTATAGTAATAGTACTTATTACTCCCAATATTATCAATATAACATGCACTATTACCCATACTATGCAGTTATTATCGCCAGAACTATAATAATTATACTTATTACTCCCAATGTTATCAATATAACATGCACTATTACCCACATTATACTGTAATTATCGCTAGAACTATAATAATTATACTTATTATTCCCAATATTATCAATATAACATGCATTATTACCCATGTTATACAGTTATTATCGCTACATCTATAATAATTATACTTACTACTTTTATTATTATCAATATAACATGCATTATTACCCACATTATACAGTTATTATCGCTAGAACTATAATAATTATACTTATTACTCCCAATATTATCAATATAACATGCATTATTACCCACATTATACTGTTATTATCGCTAGAACTATAATAACTATACTTATTATTCCCAATATTATCAATATAACATGCATTATTACCCACATTATACAGTTATTATCGCTAGGACTACAGTAATTATTCCTATTACTCCCAATATCATCAATATAACATGCATTATTACCCACATTATACTTTAATTATTGCTAGAACTATAATAATTATACTTATTACTCCAAATATTATCAATATAACATATATTATTACCCATATTATACAGTTGTTATCTCTAGAACTATAATAATTATACTCATTAATCCCAATATTATCAATATAACATGCATTATTACCCACATTATACAGTTATTATCGCTAGAACTATAATAATTATACTTGTTACTCCCAATATTATCAATATAACATGCATTATTACCCACATTATACAGTTATTATCGCTAGAACTATAATAACTATACTTATTACTCCCAATATTATCAATATAACATGCATTATTACCCATATTATACACTTATTCTCGCTACATCTATAATAATTATACTTACTAATTTTATTATTATCAATATAACATGCATTATTACCCACATTATACAGTTATTATCGCTAGAACTACAATTATTATACTTATTACTCCCAATATTATCAATATAACATGCATTATTACCCACATTATACTTTAATTATCGCTAGAACTATAATAATTATACTTATTACTCCCAATATTATCAATATAACATGCATTATTACCCACATTATACAGTTATTATCGCTAGAACTATAATAATTATACTTATTACTCCCAATATTATCAATATAACATGCATTATCACCCACATTACACAGTTATTATCGCTAGAACTATAATAATTATACTTATTATTCCCAATATTATCAATATAACATGCATTATTACCCATATTATGCAGTTATTATCGCTAGAACTATAATAACTATACTTAGTACTTTTATTATTATCAATATATCATCCATTATTACCCATACTATACAGTTGTCATCTCTAGATCTATAGTAATTATACTTATTATTCCAAATATTATGAATATAACATGCATTATTACCCACATTATACAGTTATTATCGCTAGAACTATAGTAATAGTACTTATTACTCCCAATATTATCAATATAACATGCACTATTACCCATACTATGCAGTTATTATCGCCAGAACTATAATAATTATACTTATTACTCCCAATGTTATCAATATAACATGCACTATTACCCACATTATACTGTAATTATCGCTAGAACTATAATAATTATACTTATTATTCCCAATATTATCAATATAACATGCATTATTACCCATGTTATACAGTTATTATCGCTACATCTATAATAATTATACTTACTACTTTTATTATTATCAATATAACATGCATTATTACCCACATTATACACTTATTATCGCTAGAACTATAATAATTATACTTATTACTCCCAATATTATCAATATAACATGCATTATTACCCACATTATACTGTTATTATCGCTAGAACTATAATAACTATACTTATTATTCCCAATATTATCAATATAACATGCATTATTACCCACATTATACAGTTATTATCGCTAGGACTACAGTAATTATTCCTATTACTCCCAATATCATCAATATAACATGCATTATTACCCACATTATACTTTAATTATTGCTAGAACTATAATAATTATACTTATTACTCCAAATATTATCAATATAACATCCATTATTACCCATATTATACAGTTGTTATCTCTAGAACTATAATAATTATACTCATTAATCCCAATATTATCAATATAACATGCATTATTACCCACATTATACAGTTATTATCGCTAGAACTATAATAATTATACTTGTTACTCCCAATATTATCAATATAACATGCATTACTACCCACATTATACAGTTATTATCGCTAGAACTATAATAACTATACTTATTATTCCCAATATTATCAATATAACATGCATTATTACCCATATTATACACTTATTCTCGCTACATCTATAATAATTATACTTACTAATTTTATTATTATCAATATAACATGCATTATTACCCACATTATACAGTTATTATCGCTAGAACTACAATTATTATACTTATTACTCCCAATATTATCAATATAACATGCATTATTACCCACATTATACTTTAATTATCGCTAGAGCTATAATAATTATACTTATTACTCCCAATATTATCAATATAACATGCATTATTACCCACATTATACAGTTATTATCGCTAGAACTATAATAATTATACTTATTACTCCCAATATTATCAATATAACATGCATTATCACCCACATTACACAGTTATTATCGCTAGAACTATAATAATTATACTTATTATTCCCAATATTATCAATATAACATGCATTATTACCCATATTATGCAGTTATTATCGCTAGAACTATAGTAATAGTACTTATTACTCCCAATATTATCAATATAACATGCACTATTACCCATACTATGCAGTTATTATCGCCAGAACTATAATAATTATACTTATTACTCCCAATATTATCAATGTAACATGCATTATTACCCACATTATACAGTTATTATCGCTAGAACTATAATAACTATACTTATTATTCCCAATATTATCAATATAACATGCATTATTACCCATATTATGCAGTTATTATCGCTAGAACTATAATAATTATACTTAGTACTTTTATTATTATCAATATATCATCCATTATTACCCATACTATACAGTTGTCATCTCTAGATCTATAGTAATTATACTTATTATTCCAAATATTATGAATATAACATGCATTATTACCCACATTATACAGTTATTATCGCTAGAACTATAGTAATAGTACTTATTACTCCCAATATTATCAATATAACATGCACTATTACCCATACTATGCAGTTATTATCGCCAGAACTATAATAATTATACTTATTACTCCCAATGTTATCAATATAACATGCACTATTACCCACATTATACTGTAATTATCGCTAGAACTATAATAATTATACTTATTATTCCCAATATTATCAATATAACATGCATTATTACCCATGTTATACAGTTATTATCGCTACATCTATAATAATTATACTTACTACTTTTATTATTATCAATATAACATGCATTATTACCCACATTACACAGTTATTATCGCTAGAACTATAATAATTATACTTATTACTCCCAATATTATCAATATAACATGCATTATTACCCACATTATACTGTTATTATCGCTAGAACTATAATAACTATACTTATTATTCCCAATATTATCAATATAACATGCATTATTACCCACATTATACAGTTATTATCGCTAGGACTACAGTAATTATTCCTATTACTCCCAATATCATCAATATAACATGCATTATTACCCACATTATACTTTAATTATTGCTAGAACTATAATAATTATACTTATTACTCCAAATATTATCAATATAACATCCATTATTACCCATATTATACAGTTGTTATCTCTAGAACTATAATAATTATACTCATTAATCCCAATATTATCAATATAACATGCATTATTACCCACATTATACAGTTATTATCGCTAGAACTATAATAATTATACTTGTTACTCCCAATATTATCAATATAACATGCATTATTACCCACATTATACAGTTATTATCGCTAGAACTATAATAACTATACTTATTATTCCCAATATTATCAATATAACATGCATTATTACCCATATTATACACTTATTCTCGCTACATCTATAATAATTATACTTACTAATTTTATTATTATCAATATAACATGCATTATTACCCACATTATACAGTTATTATCGCTAGAACTACAATTATTATACTTATTACTCCCAATATTATCAATATAACATGCATTATTACCCACATTATACTTTAATTATCGCTAGAACTATAATAATTATACTTATTACTCCCAATATTATCAATATAACATGCATTATTACCCACATTATACAGTTATTATCGCTAGAACTATAATAATTATACTTATTACTCCCAATATTATTAATATAACATGCATTATCACCCACATTACACAGTTATTATCGCTAGAACTATAATAATTATACTTATTATTCCCAATATTATCAATATAACATGCATTATTACCCATATTATGCAGTTATTATCGCTAGAACTATAGTAATAGTACTTATTACTCCCAATATTATCAATATAACATGCACTATTACCCATACTATGCAGTTATTATCGCCAGAACTATAATAATTATACTTATTACTCCCAATGTTATCAATATAACATGCACTATTACCCACATTATACTGTAATTATCGCTAGAACTATAATAATTATACTTATTATTCCCAATATTATCAATATAACATGCATTATTACCCATGTTATACAGTTATTATCGCTACATCTATAATAATTATACTTACTACTTTTATTATTATCAATATAACATGCATTATTACCCACATTATACAGTTATTTTCGCTAGAACTATAATAATTATATTTATTACTCCCAATATTATCATAATAACATGCATTATTACCCACATTACACAGTTATTATCGCTAAAACTATAATAATTATACTCATTACTCCCAATATTATCAATATAACATGCATTATCACCCACATTATACTGTAATTATCGCTGGAACTATAATAATTATACTTATTATTCCCAATATTATCAATATAACATGCATTATTACCCATATAATACTGTAATTATCGCTAGAACTTTAATAACTATACTTATTATTCCCAATATTATCAATATAACATGCATTATTACCCACATGATACAGTTATTATCGCTAGGACTATAATAATTATACTAAGCACTCCCAATATTATCAATATAACATGCACTATTACCCACATTATACTGTAATTATCGCTAGAACTATAATAATTATACTTATTATTCCCAATGTTATCAGTATAACATGCATTATTACCCATGTTATACAGTTATTATCGCTACATCTATAATAGTTATACTTACTACTTTTATTATTATCAATATAACATGCATTATTACCCACATTATACAGTTATTATCGCTAGAACTATAATAATTATACCTATTATTCCCAATATTATCAATATAACATGCATTATTACCCACATTATACAATTATTATCTCTAGAACTATAATAATTATACTCATTAATCCCAATATTATCAATATAACATGCATTATTACCCACATTATACAGTTATTATCGCTAGAACTATAATAATTATACTCATTAATCCCAATATTATCAATATAACATGCATTATTACCCACATTATACAGTTATTATCGCTAGAACTATAATAATTATATTTATTACTCCCAATATTATCATAATAACATGCATTATTACCCACATTACACAGTTATTATCGCTAAAACTATAATAATTATACTCATTACTCCCAATATTATCAATATAACATGCATTATCACCCACATTATACTGTAATTATCGCTGGAACTATATTAATTATACTTATTACTCCCAATGTTATCAATATAACACGCACTATTACCCACATTATACTGTAATTATCGCTAGAACTATAATAATTATACTTATTATTCCCAATATTATCAATATAACATGCATTATTACCCATGTTATACAGTTATTATCGCTACATCTATAATAATTATACTTACTACTTTTATTATTATCAATATAACATGCATTATTACCCACATTATAGAGTTATTATCGCTAGAACTATAATAATTATACTTATTACTCCCAATATTATCAATATAACATGCATTATTACCGACATTATACAGTTATTATCGCTAGAACTATAATAACTATACTTATTATTCCCAATATTATCAATATAACATGCAGTATTACCCACATTATACAGTTATTATCGCTACGACTATAATAATTATACTTAGCCCTTTCTTATCATCATTATAACATCCATTATTACCCATACTATACAGTTGTCATCTCTAGATCTATAATAATTGTACTTATTATTCCCAATATTATCAATATAACATGCATTATTACCCACATTATACAGTTATTATCGATAGAACTAAAAGAATTATACTCATTACTCCCAATATTATCAATATAACATGCACTATTACCCACATTATACTGTAATTATCGCTAGAACTATAATAATTATACTTATTATTCCCCATATTATCAATATAACATGCATTATTACCCATGTTATACAGTTATTATCGCTACATCTATAATAATTATACTTACTACTTTTATTATTATCAATATAACATCCATTATTACCCATACTATACAGTTGTCATCCCTAGATCTATAATAATTATACTTATTATTCCAAATATTATTAATATAACATGCATTATTACCCACATTATACAGTTATTATCGCTAGGACTATAATAACTATACTTATTATTCCCAATGTTATCAATATAACATGCATTATTACCCATATTATACAATTATTATCGCTACATCTATAATAATTATACTTACTGCTTTTATTATTATCAATATAAGATGCATTATTACCCACATTATACAGTTATTATCGCTAGAACTATAATAATTATACCTATTATTCCCAATATTATCAATATAACATGCATTATTACCCACATTATACAGTTATTATCGCTAGAACTATAAGAATTATACTCATTACTCCCAATATTATCAATATAACATGCACTATTACCCACATTATACTGTAATTATCGCTAGAACTATAATAATTATACTTATTATTCCCAATATTATCAATATAACATGCATTATTACCCACATTATACAGTTATTATCGATGGAACTATAGTAATTATACTTATTACTCCCAATATTATCAATATAACATGCATTATTACCCATATTATACAGTTATTATCGATGGAACTATAGTAATTATACTTATTACTCCCAATATTATCAATATAACATGCATTATTACCCACATTATACAGTTATTATCGCTAGGACTATAATAACTATACTTATTATTCCCAATATTATCAATATAACATGCATTATTACCCATATTATACAATTATTATCGCTACATCTATAATAATTATACTTACTGCTTTTATTATTATCAATATAAGATGCATTATTACCCACATTATACAGTTATTATCGCTAGAACTATAATAACTATACCTATTATTCCCAATATTATCAATATAACATGCATTATTACCCACATTATACAGTTATTATCGCTAGAACTATAATAATTATACTTATTACTCCCAATATTATCAATATAACATGCATTATTACCCACATTATACAGTTATTATCGCTAGAACTATAATTATTATACTTATTACTCCCAACATTATCAATATAACATGCATTATTACCCACATTATACAGTTATTATCGCTAGAACTATAATAACTATACTTATTATTCCCAATATTATCAATATAACATGCATTATTACCAATATTATACAATTATTATTGCTACATCTATAATAATTATACTTACTGCTTTTATTATTATCAATATTAAATGCATTATTACCCACATTATACAGTTATTAACGCTAGAACTATAATAATTATACCTATTATACCCAATATTATCAATATAACATGCATTATTACCCACATTATACACTTATTCTCGCTACATCTATAATAATTATACTTACTAATTTTATTATTATCAATATAACATGCATTATTACCCACACTATACAGTTATTATCGCTAGAACTATAATAATTATATTTATTACTCCCAATATTATCATAATAACATGCATTATTACCCACATTACACAGTTATTATAGCTAAAACTATAATAATTATACTCATTACTCCCAATATTATCAATATAACATGCATTATCACCCACATTATACTGTAATTATCGCTGGAACTATAATAACTATACTTATTACTCCCAATGTTATCAATATAACACGCACTATTACCCACATTATACTGTAATTATCGCTAGAACTATAATAATTATACTTATTATTCCCAATATTATCAATATAACATGCATTATTACCCATGTTATACAGTTATTATCGCTACATCTATAATAATTATACTTACTACTTTTATTATTATCAATATAACATGCATTATTACCCACATTATATAGTTATTATCGCTAGAACTATAATAATTATACTTAGCACTTTTATTATCATCATTATAACATCCATTATTATCCATACTATACAGTTGTCATCTCTAGATCTATAATAATTATACTTATTATTCCAAATATTATTAATATAACATGCATTATTACCCACATTATACAATTATTATCGCTAGAACTATAATAATTATACCTATTATTCCCAATATTATCAATATAACATGCATTATTACCCATACTATACAGTTGTCATCTCTAGATCTATAATAATTGTACTTATTATTCCCAATATTATCAATATAACATGCATTATTACCCACATTATACAGTTATTATCGATAGAACTAAAAGAATTATACTCATTACTCCCAATATTATCAATATAACATGCACTATTACCCACATTATACTGTAATTATCGCTAGGACTATAATAACTATACTTATTATTCCCAATATTATCAATATAACATGCATTATTACCCACATTATACAATTATTATCGCTACATCTATAATAATTATACTTACTGCTTTTATTATTATCAATATAAGATGCATTATTACCCACATTATACAGTTATTATCGCTAGAACTATAATAATTATACCTATTATTCCCAATATTATCAATATAACATGCATTATTACCCATACTATACAGTTGTCATCCCTAGATCTATAATAATTATACTTATTATTCCAAATATTATTAATATAACATGCATTATTACCCACATTATACAGTTATTATCGCTAGGACTATAATAACTATACTTATTATTCCCAATATTATCAATATAACATGCATTATTACCCATATTATACAATTATTATCGCTACATCTATAATAATTATACTTACTGCTTTTATTATTATCAATATAAGATGCATTATTACCCACATTATACAGTTATTATCGCTAGAACTATAATAATTATACCTATTATTCCCAATATTATCAATATAACATGCATTATTACCCACATTATACAGTTATTATCGCTAGAACTATAAGAATTATACTCATTACTCCCAATATTATCAATATAACATGCACTATTACCCACATTATACTGTAATTATCGCTAGAACTATAATAATTATACTTATTATTCCCAATATTATCAATATAACATGCATTATTACCCACATTATACAGTTATTATCGATGGAACTATAGTAATTATACTTATTACTCCCAATATTATCAATATAACATGCATTATTACCCACATTATACAGTTATTATCCCTAGAACTATAATAATTATACTTAGTACTTTTATTATTATCAATATAACATTTATTATTACCCGTACTATACAGTTGTCATCTCTAGATCTATAATAATTATACTTATTATTCCCAATATTATCAATATAACATGCATTATTACCCACATTATACAGTTATTATCGCTAGAACTATAATAATTATACTTATTACTCCCAATATTATCAATATAACATGCATCATTACCCACATTACACAGTTATTATCGCTAGAACTATAATTATTATACGCATTACTCCCGATATTATCAATATAACATCCATTATTACCCATATTATACAGTTGTTATCTCTAGAACTATAATAATTATACCTATTACTCGAAATATTATCAACATAACATGCATTATTACCCACATTATACTGTTATTATCTCTAGAACTATAATAATTATACTTATTACTTTTATTATTTTCAATATAAGATGCATTATTACCCACATTATACAGTTATTATCGCTAGAACTATAATAATTATACCTATTATTCCCAATATTATCAATATAACATGCATTATTACCCACATTATACAGTTATTATCGCTAGAACTATAAGAATTATACTCATTACTCCCAATATTATCAATATAACATGCACTATTACCCACATTATACTGTAATTATCGCTAGAAATATAATAATTATACTTATTATTCCCAATATTATCAATATAACATGCATTATTACCCATATTATACAGTTATTATCGATGGAACTATAGTAATTATACTTATTACTCCCAATATTATCAATATAACATGCATTATTACCCACATTATACAGTTATTATCGCTAGGACTATAATAACTATACTTATTATTCCCAATATTATCAATATAACATGCATTATTACCCATATTATACAATTATTATCGCTACATCTATAATAATTATACTTACTGCTTTTATTATTATCAATATAAGATGCATTATTACCCACATTATACAGTTATTATCGCTAGAACTATAATAATTATACTTATTACTCCCAACATTATCAATATAATATGCATTATTACCCACATTATACAGTTATTATCGATGGAACTATAGTAATTATACTTATTACTCCCAATATTATCAATATAACATGCATTATTACCCATATTATACAGTTATTATCGATGGAACTATAGTAATTATACTTATTACTCCCAATATTATCAATATAACATGCATTATTACCCACATTATACAGTTACTATCGCTAGGACTATAATAACTATACTTATTATTCCCAATATTATCAATATAACATGCATTATTACCCATATTATACAATTATTATCGCTACATCTATAATAATTATACTTACTGCTTTTATTATTATCAATATAAGATGCATTATTACCCACATTATACAGTTATTATCGCTAGAACTATAATAATTATACTTATTACTCCCAACATTATCAATATAACATGCATTATTACCCACATTATACAGTTATTATCGCTAGAACTATAATAACTATACTTATTATTCCCAATATTATCAATATAACATGCATTATTACCAATATTATACAATTATTATTGCTACATCTATAATAATTATACTTACTGCTTTTATTATTATCAATATTAAATGCATTATTACCCACATTATACAGTTATTAACGCTAGAACTATAATAATTATACCTATTATACCCAATATTATCAATATAACATGCATTATTACCCACATTATACACTTATTCTCGCTACATCTATAATAATTATACTTACTAATTTTATTATTATCAATATAACATGCATTATTACCCACACTATACAGTTATTATCGCTAGAACTATAATAATTATATTTATTACTCCCAATATTATCATAATAACATGCATTATTACCCACATTACACAGTTATTATAGCTAAAACTATAATAATTATACTCATTACTCCCAATATTATCAATATAACATGCATTATCACCCACATTATACTGTAATTATCGCTGGAACTATAATAATTATACTTATTACTCCCAATGTTATCAATATAACACGCACTATTACCCACATTATACTGTAATTATCGCTAGAACTATAATAATTATACTTATTATTCCCAATATTATCAATATAACATGCATTATTACCCATGTTATACAGTTATTATCGCTACATCTATAATAATTATACTTACTACTTTTATTATTATCAATATAACATGCATTATTACCCACATTATATAGTTATTATCGCTAGAACTATAATAATTATACTTAGCACTTTTATTATCATCATTATAACATCCATTATTATCCATACTATACAGTTGTCATCTCTAGATCTATAATAATTATACTTATTATTCCAAATATTATTAATATAACATGCATTATTACCCACATTATACAATTATTATCGCTAGAACTATAATAATTATACCTATTATTTCCAATATTATCAATATAACATGCATTATTACCCATACTATACAGTTGTCATCTCTAGATCTATAATAATTGTACTTATTATTCCCAATATTATCAATATAACATGCATTATTACCCACATTATACAGTTATTATCGATAGAACTAAAAGAATTATACTCATTACTCCCAATATTATCAATATAACATGCACTATTACCCACATTATACTGTAATTATCGCTAGGACTATAATAACTATACTTATTATTCCCAATATTATCAATATAACATGCATTATTACCCACATTATACAATTATTATCGCTACATCTATAATAATTATACTTACTGCTTTTATTATTATCAATATAAGATGCATTATTACCCACATTATACAGTTATTATCGCTAGAACTATAATAATTATACCTATTATTCCCAATATTATCAATATAACATGCATTATTACCCATACTATACAGTTGTCATCCCTAGATCTATAATAATTATACTTATTATTCCAAATATTATTAATATAACATGCATTATTACCCACATTATACAGTTATTATCGCTAGGACTATAATAACTATACTTATTATTCCCAATATTATCAATATAACATGCATTATTACCCATATTATACAATTATTATCGCTACATCTATAATAATTATACTTACTGCTTTTATTATTATCAATATAAGATGCATTATTACCCACATTATACAGTTATTATCGCTAGAACTATAATAATTATACCTATTATTCCCAATATTATCAATATAACATGCATTATTACCCACATTATACAGTTATTATCGCTAGAACTATAAGAATTATACTCATTACTCCCAATATTATCAATATAACATGCACTATTACCCACATTATACTGTAATTATCGCTAGAACTATAATAATTATACTTATTATTCCCAATATTATCAATATAACATGCATTATTACCCACATTATACAGTTATTATCGATGGAACTATAGTAATTATACTTATTACTCCCAATATTATCAATATAACATGCATTATTACCCACATTATACAGTTATTATCCCTAGAACTATAATAATTATACTTAGTACTTTTATTATTATCAATATAACATTTATTATTACCCGTACTATACAGTTGTCATCTCTAGATCTATAATAATTATACTTATTATTCCCAATATTATCAATATAACATGCATTATTACCCACATTATACAGTTATTATCGCTAGAACTATAATAATTATACTTATTACTCCCAATATTATCAATATAACATGCATCATTACCCACATTACACAGTTATTATCGCTAGAACTATAATTATTATACGCATTACTCCCGATATTATCAATATAACATCCATTATTACCCATATTATACAGTTGTTATCTCTAGAACTATAATAATTATACCTATTACTCGAAATATTATCAACATAACATGCATTATTACCCACATTATACTGTTATTATCTCTAGAACTATAATAATTATACTTATTACTTTTATTATTTTCAATATAAGATGCATTATTACCCACATTATACAGTTATTATCGCTAGAACTATAATAATTATACCTATTATTCCCAATATTATCAATATAACATGCATTATTACCCACATTATACAGTTATTATCGCTAGAACTATAAGAATTATACTCATTACTCCCAATATTATCAATATAACATGCACTATTACCCACATTATACTGTAATTATCGCTAGAAATATAATAATTATACTTATTATTCCCAATATTATCAATATAACATGCATTATTACCCATATTATACAGTTATTATCGATGGAACTATAGTAATTATACTTATTACTCCCAATATTATCAATATAACATGCATTATTACCCACATTATACAGTTATTATCGCTAGGACTATAATAACTATACTTATTATTCCCAATATTATCAATATAACATGCATTATTACCCATATTATACAATTATTATCGCTACATCTATAATAATTATACTTACTGCTTTTATTATTATCAATATAAGATGCATTATTACCCACATTATACAGTTATTATCGCTAGAACTATAATAACTATACCTATTATTCCCAATATTATCAATATAACATGCATTATTACCCACATTATACAGTTATTATCGCTAGAACTATAATAATTATACTTATTACTCCCAATATTATCAATATAACATGCATTATTACCCACATTATACAGTTATTATCGCTAGAACTATAATAATTATACTTATTACTCCCAACATTATCAATATAACATGCATTATTACCCACATTATACAGTTATTATCGCTAGAACTATAATAACTATACTTATTATTCCCAATATTATCAATATAACATGCATTATTACCAATATTATACAATTATTATTGCTACATCTATAATAATTATACTTACTGCTTTTATTATTATCAATATAACATGCATTATTACCCACATTATACAGTTATTAACGCTAGAACTATAATAATTATACCTATTATACCCAATACTATCAATATAACATGCATTATTACCCACATTATACACTTATTCTCGCTACATCTATAATAATTATACTTACTAATTTTATTATTATCAATATAACATGCATTATTACCCACACTATACAGTTATTATCGCTAGAACTATAATAATTATATTTATTACTCCCAATATTATCATAATAACATGCATTATTACCCACATTACACAGTTATTATAGCTAAAACTATAATAATTATACTCATTACTCCCAATATTATCAATATAACATGCATTATCACCCACATTATACTGTAATTATCGCTGGAACTATAATAATTATACTTATTACTCCCAATGTTATCAATATAACACGCACTATTACCCACATTATACTGTAATTATCGCTAGAACTATAATAATTATACTTATTATTCCCAATATTATCAATATAACATGCATTATTACCCATGTTATACAGTTATTATCGCTACATCTATAATAATTATACTTACTACTTTTATTATTATCAATATAACATGCATTATTACCCACATTATATAGTTATTATCGCTAGAACTATAATAATTATACTTAGCACTTTTATTATCATCATTATAACATCCATTATTATCCATACTATACAGTTGTCATCTCTAGATCTATAATAATTATACTTATTATTCCAAATATTATTAATATAACATGCATTATTACCCACATTATACAATTATTATCGCTAGAACTATAATAATTATACCTATTATTCCCAATATTATCAATATAACATGCATTATTACCCATACTATACAGTTGTCATCTCTAGATCTATAATAATTGTACTTATTATTCCCAATATTATCAATATAACATGCATTATTACCCACATTATACAGTTATTATCGATAGAACTAAAAGAATTATACTCATTACTCCCAATATTATCAATATAACATGCACTATTACCCACATTATACTGTAATTATCGCTAGGACTATAATAACTATACTTATTATTCCCAATATTATCAATATAACATGCATTATTACCCACATTATACAATTATTATCGCTACATCTATAATAATTATACTTACTGCTTTTATTATTATCAATATAAGATGCATTATTACCCACATTATACAGTTATTATCGCTAGAACTATAATAATTATACCTATTATTCCCAATATTATCAATATAACATGCATTATTACCCATACTATACAGTTGTCATCTCTAGATCTATAATAATTGTACTTATTATTCCCAATATTATCAATATAACATGCATTATTACCCACATTATACAGTTATTATCGATAGAACTAAAAGAATTATACTCATTACTCCCAATATTATCAATATAACATGCACTATTACCCACATTATACTGTAATTATCGCTAGAACTATAATAATTATACTTATTATTCCCCATATTATCAATATAACATGCATTATTACCCATGTTATACAGTTATTATCGCTACATCTATAATAATTATACTTACTACTTTTATTATTATCAATATAACATCCATTATTACCCATACTATACAGTTGTCATCCCTAGATCTATAATAATTATACTTATTATTCCAAATATTATTAATATAACATGCATTATTACCCACATTATACAGTTATTATCGCTAGGACTATAATAACTATACTTATTATTCCCAATATTATCAATATAACGTGCATTATTACCCATATTATACAATTATTATCGCTACATCTATAATAATTATACTTACTGCTTTTATTATTATCAATATAAGATGCATTATTACCCACAATATACAGTTATTATCGCTAGAACTATAATAATTATACTTATTACTCCAAATATTATCAATATAACATGCACTATTACCCACATTATACTGTAATTATCGCTAGAACTATAATAATTATACTTATTATTCCCAATATTATCAATATAACATGCATTATTACCCATGTTATACAGTTATTATCGCTACATCTATAATAATTATACTTACTACTTTTATTATTATCAATATAACATCCATTATTACCCATACTATACGGTTGTCATCCCTAGATCTATAATAATTATACTTATTATTCCAAATATTATTAATATAACATGCATTATTACCCACATTATACAGTTATTATCGCTAGAACTATAAGAGTTATACTCATTACTCCCAATATTATCAATACAACATGCACTATTACCCACATTATACTGTAATTATCGCTAGAACTATAATAATTATACTTATTATTCCCAATATTATCAATATAACATGCATTATTACCCATATTATACAGTTATTATCGATGGAACTGTAGTAATTATACTTATTACTCCCAATATTATCAATATAACATGCATTATTACCCCCAGTATACAGTTATTATCCCTAGAACTATAATAATTATACTTAGTACTTTTATTATTATCAATATAACATTTATTATTACCCGTACTATACAGTTGTCATCTCTAGATCTAAAATAATTATACTTATTATTCCCAATATTATCAATATAACATGCATTATTACCCACATTATACAGTTATTATCGCTAGAACTATAATAATTATACTCATTACTCCCAATATTATCAATATAACATGCATCATTACCCACATTACACAGTTATTATCGCTAGAACTATAATTATTATACGCATTACTCCCGATATTATCAATATAACATCCATTATTACCCATATTATACAGTTGTTATCTCTAGAACTATAATAATTATACCTATTACTCGAAATATTATCAACATAACATGCATTATTACCCACATTATACTGTTATTATCTCTAGAACTATAATAATTATACTTATTACTTTTATTATTTTCAATATAAGATGCATTATTACCCACATTATACAGTTATTATCGCTAGAACTATAATAATTATACTTATTATTCCCAATATTATCAACATAACATGCATTATTACCCACATTATACTGTTATTATCTCTAGAACTATAATAATTATACTTATTACTTTTATTATTATCAATATAACATGCATTATCACCCACATTATACTGTAATTATCGCTGGAACTATAATAATTATACTTATTATTCCCAATATTATCAATATAACATGCATTATTACCCATATTATACTGTAATTATCGCTAGAACTATAATAATTATACTAATTACTCCCAATATTATCAATATAGCATGCATTATTACCCACATTATAATTTAATTATCGCTAGAACTATAATAATTATACTCATTACTCCCGATATTATCAATATAACATCCATTATTACCTATATTATACAGTTGTTATCTCTAGAACTATAATAATTATACCTATTACTCGAAATATTATCAATATAACATGCATTATTACCCATATTATACCGTTAGTATCTCTAGAATTATAATAATTATACTCATTACTCCCAATATTATCAATATAACATGCATTATTACCCATATTATACAGTTATTATCGCTAGAACTATAATAATTATACTAATTACTCCCAATATTATCAATATAGCATGCGTTATTACCCATATTATACAGTCATTATCGCTAGATATATAATAATTATACTCATTACCCCCCATATTATCAATATAACATCCATTATTACCCATATTATACAGTTGTCATCTCTAGAACTATAATAATTATACCTAGTACTCCAAATATTATCAATATAACATGCATTATTACCCACATTATACAGTTATTATCGCTAGAACTATAATAATTATACTTAATACTCCCAATATTATCAATATAACATGCATTATTACCCACATTACACAGTTATTATCGCTAGAACTATAATTATTATACTCATTACTCCCGTTATTATCAATATAACATCCATTATTACCCATATTATACAGTTGTTATCGCCAGAACTATAATAATTATACCTATTACTCGAAATATTATCAATATAACATGCATTATTACCGATATTATACCGTTATTATCTCTAGAACTATAATAATTATACTCATTACTCCCAATATTATCAATATAACATGCACTATTACCCACATTATACTGTTATTATCTCTAGAACTATAATAATTATACTGATTACTCCCAATATTATAAATATAACATGCATTATTACCCACATTATACAGTTATTATCGCTAGGACTATAATAACTATACTTATTATTCCCAATATTACCAATATGACATGCATTATTACCCATATTATACAATTATTATCGCTACATCTATAATAATTATACTTACTGCTTTTATTATTATCAGTATAAGATGCATTATTACCCACATTATACAGTTATTATCGCTAGAACTATAATAATTATACTTATTATTCCCAATATTATCAATATAACATGCATTATTACCCACATTATATAGTAATTATCGCTAGAACTATAATACTTATACTTATTACTCCCAATATTATCAATATAACATGCATCATTACCCACATTACACAGTTATTATCGCTAGAACTATAATTATTATACGCATTACTCCCGATATTATCAATATAACATCCATTATTACCCATATTATACAGTTGTTATCTCCAGAACTATAATAATTATACCTATTACTCGAAATATTATCAACATAACATGCATTATTACCCACATTATACAGTTATTATCGCTAGAACTATAATAATTATACTTATTATTCCCAATATTATCAACATAACATGCATTATTACCCACATTATACTGTTATTATCTCTAGAACTATAATAATTATACTTATTACTTTTATTATTTTCAATATAATATGCATTATTACCCACATTATACAGTTATTATCGCTAGAACTATAATAATTATACTTATTACTCCCAATATTATCAATATAATATGCATTATTACGCACATTATACAGTTATTATCGCTAGAACTATAATAATTATACTTATTACTCCCAATATTATCAATATAACATGCATTATTACCCACATTACACAGTTATTATCGCTAGAACTATAATAATTATACCTATTATTCCCAATATTATCAATATAACATGCATTATTACCCACATTATACAGTTATTATCGCTAGAACTAAAAGAATTATACACATTACTCCCAATATTATCAATATAACATGCATTATTACCCACATTATACAGTTATTATCGCTAGGACTATAATAACTATACTTATTATTCCCAATATTATCAATATAACATGCATTATTACCCATATTATACAATTATTATCGCTACATCTATAATAATTATACTTACTGCTTTTATTATTATCAATATAAGATGCATTATTACCCACATTATACAGTTATTATCGCTAGAACTATAATAATTATACCTATTATTCCCAATATTATCAATATAACATGCATTATTACCCACATTATACAGTTATTATCGCTAGAACTATAAGAATTATACTCATTACTCCCAATATTATCAATATAACATGCATTATTACCCACATTATACAGTTATTATCGCTAGAACTATAATAATTATACTTATTACTCCCAATATTATCAATATAACATGCATTATTACCCACATTATACAGTTATTATCGCTAGAACTATAATAATTATACCTATTATTCCCAATATTATCAATATAACATGCATTATTACCCACATTATACAGTTATTATCTCTTGAACTATAATAATTATACTCATTAATCCCAATATTATCAATATAACATGCATTATTACCCACATTATGCAGTTATTATCGCAAGAACTATAATAACTATACATATTATTCCCAATATTATCAATAAAACATGCATTATTACCCATATTATACAATTATTATCGCTACATCTATAATAATTATACTTACTGCTTTTATTATTATCAATATAAGATGCACTATTACCCACATTATACAGTTATTATCGCTAGAACTATAATAATTATACCTATTATTCCCAATATTATCAATATAACATGCATTATTACCCATACTATACAGTTGTCATCTCTAGATCTATAATAATTATACTTATTGTTCCCAATACTATCAATATAACATGCATTATTACCCACATTATACAGTTATTATCGCTAGAACCATAATAATTATACTTATTACTCCCAATATTATCAATATAACATGCATTATTACCCACATTGCACAGTTATTATCTCTAGAACTATAATAATTATACTCATTACTCCCAATATTATCAATATAACATGCATTATTACCCACATTGCACAGTTATTATCGCTAGAACTATAATAATTATACTCATTACTCCCGATATTATCAATATAACATCCATTATTACCCATATTATACAGTTGTTATCTCTAGAACTATAATAATTATACCTATTACTCGAAATATTATCAATATAACATGCATTATTACCGATATTATACCGTTATTATCTCTAGAACAATAATAATTGTA
The DNA here is from genome assembly GCA_963576845.1 of Megachile leachella. Taxonomy (NCBI): domain Eukaryota; kingdom Metazoa; phylum Arthropoda; class Insecta; order Hymenoptera; family Megachilidae; genus Megachile; species Megachile leachella. The sequence continues at coordinate 435,205 of CAUYWW010000171.1, forward strand.
CTCATTACTCCCAATATTATCAACATAACATGCATTATTACCCACATTATACTGTTATTATCTCTAGAACTATAATAATTATACTTATTATTCCCAATATTATCAATATAACATGCATTATTACCCATACTATACAGTTGTCATCTCTAGATCTATAATAATTATACTTATTATTCCCAATATTATCAATATAACATGCATTATTACCCACATTATACAGTTATTATCGCTAGAACCATAATAATTGTACTTATTACTCCCAATATTATCAATATAACATGCATTATTACCCACATTGCACAGTTATTATCGCTAGAACTATAATGATTATACTCATTACTCCCGATATTATCAATATAACATCCATTATTACCCATATTATACAGTTGTTATCTCTAGAACTATAATAATTATACCTATTACTCGAAATATTATCAATATATCATGCATTATTACCGATATTATACCGCTATTATCTCTAGAACTATAATAATTGTACTCATTACTCCCAATATTATGAACATAACATGCATTATTACCCACATTATACTGTTATTATCTCTAGAACTATAATAATTATACTTATTACTTTTATTATTTTCAATATAAGATGCATTATTACCCACATTATACAGTTATTATCGCTAGAACTACAATAATTATACTCATTACTCCCGATATTATCAATATAAGATGCATTATTACCCATATTATACAGTTATTATCGCTAGAACTATAATAATTATACCTATTATTCCCAATATTATCAATATAACATGCATTATTACCCACATTATACAGTTATTATCGCTAGAACTAAAAGAATTATACTCATTACTCCCAATATTATCAATATAACATGCACTATTACCCACATTATACTGTAATTATCGCTAGAACTATAATAATTATACTTATTATTCCCAATATTATCAATATAACATGCATTATTACCCACATTATACAGTTATTATCGCTAGAACTATAAGAATTATACTCATTACTCCCAATATTATCAATATAACATGCACTATTACCCACATTATACAGTTATTATCGCTAGAACTATAATAATTATACTTATTACTCCCAATATTATGAATATAACATGCATTATTACCCACATTATACAGTTATTATCGCTAGGACTATAATAACTATACTTATTATTCCCAATATTATCAATATAACATCCATTATTACCCATACTATACAGTTGTCATCTCTAGATCTATAATAATTATACTTATTATTCCCAATATTATCAATATAACATGCATTATTACCCACATTGTACAGTTATTATCGCTAGAACTATAATAATTATATTTATTACTCCCAATTTTATCAATATAACATGCATTATTACCCACATTACACAGTTATTATCGCTAGAACTATAATTATTATACTCATTACTCCAGATATTATCAATATAACATCCATTATTACCGATATTATACAGTTGTTTTCTCTAGCACTATAATAATTATACCTATTACTCGAAATATTATTAATATAACATGCATTATTACCGATATTATACCGTCATTATCTCTAGAACTATAATAATTATACTCATTACTCCCGATATTATCAATATAAGATGCATTATTACCCACATTATACAGTTATTATCGCTAGAACTATAATAATTATACCTATTATTCCCAATATTATCAATATAACATGCATTATTACCCACATTATACAGTTATTATCTCTTGAACTATAATAATTATACTCATTAATCCCAATATTATCAATATAACATGCATTATTACCCACATTATGCAGTTATTATCGCAAGAACTATAATAACTATACATATTATTCCCAATATTATCAATAAAACATGCATTATTACCCACATTATACAGTTATTATCGCTAGAACTATAAAAATTATACCTATTATTCCCAATATTATCAATATAACATGCATTATTACCCACATTATACAGTTATTATCGCTAGAACTAAAAGAATTATACTCATTACTCCCAATATTATCAATATAACATGCACTATTACCCACATTATACTGTAATTATCGCTAGAACTATAATAATTATACTTATTATTCCCAATATTATCAATATAACATGCATTATTACCCATATTATACAATTATTATCGCTACATCTATAATAATTATACTTACTGCTTTTATTATTATCAATATAAGATGCATTATTACCCACATTATACAGTTATTATCGCTAGAACTATAATAATTATTCTCATTACTCCCGATATTATCAATATAACATCCATTATTACCCATATTATACAGCTGTTATCTCTAGAACTATAATAATTATACCTATTACTCGAAATATTATCAATATATCATGCATTATTACCGATATTATACCGTTATTATCTCTAGAACTATAATAATAGTACTCATTACTCCCAATATTATCAACATAACATGCATTATTACCCAGATTATACTGTTATTATCTCTAGAACTATAATAATTATACTTATGACTTTTATTATTTTCAATGTAAGATGCATTATTACCCACATTATACGGTTATATTCGCTAGAACTATAATAATTATACCTATTATTCCCAATATTATCAATATAACATGCATTATTACCCACACTATACAGTTATTATCGCTAGAACTAAAAGAATTATACTCATTACTCCCAATATTATCAATATAACAGGCACTATTACCCACATTATACTGTAATTATCGCTAGAACTATAATAATTATACTTATTATTCCCAATATTATCAATATAACATGCATTATTACCCATGTTATACAGTTATTATCGCTACATCTATAATAATTATACTTACTACTTTTATTATTATCAATATAACATGCATTATTACCCACATTATACAGTTATTATCGCTAGAACGATAATAATTATACTTATTACTCCCAATATTATCAATATAACATGCATTATTACCCACATTATACAGTTATTATCGCTAGGACTATAATAACTATACTTATTATTCCCAATATTATCAATATGACATGCATTATTACCCATATTATACAATTATTATCGCTACATCTATAATAATTATACTTACTGCTTTTATTATTATCAATATAAGATGCATTATTACCAACATTATACAGTTATTATCGCTAGAACTATAATAATTATACTTATTACTCCCAATATTATCAATATAACATGCATTATTACCCACATTATACAGTTATTATCTCTAGAACTATAATAATTATACTCATTAATCCCAATATTATCAATATAACATGCATTATTACCCACATTGCACAGTTATTATCGCTAGAACTATAATAATTATATTCATTACTCCCGATATTATCAATATAACATCCATTATTACACATATTATACAGTTGTTATCTCTAGAACTATAATAATTATACCTATTACTCGAAATATTATCAATATAACATGCATTATTACCGATATTATACCGTTATTATCTCTAGAACTATAATAATTGTACTCATTACTCCCAATATTATCAACATAACATGCATTATTACCCACATTATACTGTTATTATCTCTAGAACTATAATAATTATACTTATTACTTTTATTATTTTCAATATAAGATGCATTATTACCCACATTATACAGTTATTATCGCTAGAACTATAATAATTATACCTATTATTCCCAATATTATCAATATAACATGCATTATTACCCACATTATACAGTTATTATCGCTAGAACTAAAAGAATTATACACATTACTCCCAATATTATCAATATAACATGCATTATTACCCACATTATACAGTTAATATCGCTAGGACTATAATAACTATACTTATTATTCCCAATATTATCAATATAACATGCATTATTACCCATATTATACAATTATTATCGCTACATCTATAATAATTATACTTACTGCTTTTATTATTATCAATATAAGATGCATTATTACCCACATTATACAGTTATTATCGCTAGAACTATAATAATTATACCTATTATTCCCAATATTATCAATATAACATGCATTATTACCCACATTATACAGTTATTATCGCTAGAACTATAAGAATTATACTCATTACTCCCAATATTATCAATATAACATGCACTATTACCCCCATTATACTGTAATTATCGCTAGAACTATAATAATTATACTTATTATTCCCAATATTATCAATATAACATGCATTATTACCCATATTATACAGTTATTATCGATGGAACTATAGTAATTATACTTATTACTCCCAATATTATCAATATAACATGCATTATTACCCACATTATACAGTTATTATCGCTAGAACTATAATAATTATACTTATTACTCCCAATATTATCAATATAACATGCATTATTACCCACATTATACAGTTATTATCGCTAGAACTATAATAATTATACCTATTATTCCCAATATTATCAATATAACATGCATTATTACCCACATTATGCAGTTATTATCGCAAGAACTATAATAACTATACATATTATTCCCAATATTATCAATAAAACATGCATTATTACCCATATTATACAATTATTATCGCTACATCTATAATAATTATACTTACTGCTTTTATTATTATCAATATAAGATGCACTATTACCCACATTATACAGTTATTATCGCTAGAACTATAATAATTATACCTATTATTCCCAATATTATCAATATAACATGCATTATTACCCATACTATACAGTTGTCATCTCTAGATCTATAATAATTATACTTATTGTTCCCAATACTATCAATATAACATGCATTATTACCCACATTATACAGTTATTATCGCTAGAACCATAATAATTATACTTATTACTCCCAATATTATCAATATACCATGCATTATTACCCACATTGCACAGTTATTATCTCTAGAACTATAATAATTATACTCATTACTCCCAATATTATCAATATAACATGCATTATTACCCACATTGCACAGTTATTATCGCTAGAACTATAATAATTATACTCATTACTCCCGATATTATCAATATAACATCCATTATTACCCATATTATACAGTTGTTATCTCTAGAACTATAATAATTATACCTATTACTCGAAATATTATCAATATAACATGCATTATTACCGATATTATACCGTTATTATCTCTAGAACTATAATAATTGTACTCATTACTCCCAATATTATCAACATAACATGCATTATTACCCACATTATACTGTTATTATCTCTAGAACTATAATAATTATACTTATTACTTTTATTATTTTCAATATAAGATGCATTATTACCCACATTATACAGTTATTATCGCTAGAACTATAATAATTATACCTATTATTCCCAATATTATCAATATAACATGCATTATTACCCACATTATACAGTTATTATCGCTAGAAGTAAAAGAATTATACTCATTACTCCCAATATTATCAATATAACATGCACTATTACCCACATTATACTGTAATTATCGCTAGAACTATAATAATTATACTTATTATTCCCAATATTATCAATATAACATGCATTATTACCCATACTATACAGTTGTCATCTCTAGATCTATAATAATTATACTTATTATTCCCAATATTATCAATATAACATGCATTATTACCCACATTATACAGTTATTATCGCTAGAACCATAATAATTGTACTTATTACTCCCAATATTATCAATATAACATGCATTATTACCCACATTGCACAGTTATTATCGCTAGAACTATAATGATTATACTCATTACTCCCGATATTATCAATATAACATCCATTATTACCCATATTATACAGTTGTTATCTCTAGAACTATAATAATTATACCTATTACTCGAAATATTATCAATATATCATGCATTGTTACCGATATTATACCGCTATTATCTCTAGAACTATAATAATTGTACTCATTACTCCCAATATTATGAACATAACATGCATTATTACCCACATTATACTGTTATTATCTCTAGAACTATAATAATTATACTTATTACTTTTATTATTTTCAATATAAGATGCATTATTACCCACATTATACAGTTATTATCGCTAGAACTACAATAATTATACTCATTACTCCCGATATTATCAATATAAGATGCATTATTACCCATATTATACAGTTATTATCGCTAGAACTATAATAATTATACCTATTATTCCCAATATTATCAATATAACATGCATTATTACCCACATTATACAGTTATTATCGCTAGAACTAAAAGAATTATACTCATTACTCCCAATATTATCAATATAACATGCACTATTACCCACATTATACTGTAATTATCGCTAGAACTATAATAATTATACTTATTATTCCCAATATTATCAATATAACATGCATTATTACCCACATTATGCAGTTATTATCGCAAGAACTATAATAACTATACATATTATTCCCAATATTATCAATAAAACATGCATTATTACCCATATTTTACAATTATTATCGCTACATCTATAATAATTATAGTTACTGCTTTTATTATTATCAATATAAGATGCACTATTATCCACATTATACAGTTATTATCGCTAGAACTATAATAATTATACCTATTATTCCCAATATTATCAATATAACATGCATTATTACCCATACTATACAGTTGTCATCTCTAGATCTATAATAATTATACTTATTGTTCCCAATACTATCAATATGACATGCATTATTACCCACATTATACAGTTATTATCGCTAGAACCATAATAATTATACTTATTACTCCCAATATTATCAATATAACATGCATTATTACCCACATTGCACAGTTATTATCGCTAGAACTATAATGATTATACTCATTACTCCCGATATTATCAATATAACATCCATTATTACCCATATTATACAGTTGTTATCTCTAGAACTATAATAATTATACCTATTACTCGAAATATTATCAATATAACATGCATTATTACCGATATTATACCGTTATTATCTCTAGAACTATAATAATTACACTCATTACTCCCAATATTATCAATATAACATGCATTATTACCCACATTGCACAGTTATTATCGCTAGAACTATAATAATTATACTCATTACTCCCGATATTATCAATATAACATCCATTATTACCCATATTATACAGTTGTTATCTCTAGAACTATAATAATTATACCTATTACTCGAAATATTATCAATATAACATGCATTATTACCGATATTATACCGTTATTATCTCTAGAACTATAATAATTGTACTCATTACTCCCAATATTATCAACATAACATGCATTATTACCCACATTATACTGTTATTATCTCTAGAACTATAATAATTATACTTATTACTTTTATTTTTTTCAATATAAGATGCATTATTACCCACATTATACAGTTATTATCGCTAGAACTATAATAATTATACCCATTATTCCCAATATTGTCAATATAACATGCATTATTACCCACATTATACAGTTATTATCGCTAGAACTAAAAGAATTATACTCATTACTCCCAATATTATCAATATAACATGCACTATTACCCACATTATACTGTAATTATCGCTAGAACTATAATAATTATACTTATTATTCCCAATATTATCAATATAACATGCATTATTACCCATATTATACAATTATTATCGCTACATCTATATTAATTATACTTACTGCTTTTATTATTATCAATATAAGATGCATTATTACCCACATTATACAGTTATTATCGCTAGGACTTTAATAACTATACTTATTATTCCCAATATTATCAATATAACATGCATTATTACCCATATTATACAATTATTATTGCTACATCTATAATAATTATACTTACTGCTTTTATTGTTATCAATATAAGATGCATTATTACCCACATTATACAGTTATTATCGCTAGAACTATAATAATTATACCTATTATTCCCAATATTATCAATATAACATGCATTATTACCCACATTATACAGTTATTATCGCTAGAACTATAATAATTATACTTATTATTCCCAATATTATCAATATAACATGCATTATTACCCATATTATACAGTTATTATCGATGGAACTATAGTAATTATACTTATTACTCCCAATATTATCAATATAACATGCATTATTACCCACATTATACAGTTATTATCGCTAGAACTATAATAATTATACTTATTACTCCCAATATTATCAATATAACATGCATTATTACCCACATTATACAGTTATTATCGCTAGGACTATAATAACTATACTTATTATTCCCAATATTATCAATATAACATGCATTATTACCCATATTATACAATTATTATCGCTACATCTATAATAATTATACTTACTGCTTTTATTATTATCAATATAAGATGCATTATTACCCACATTATACAGTTATTATCGCTAGAACTATAATAATTATACTTATTACTCCCAATATTATCAATATAGCATGCATTATTACCCACATTATACAGTTATTATCGCTAGGACTATAATAACTATACTTATTATTCCCAATATTATCAATATAACATGCATTATTACCCATATTATACAATTATTATCGCTACATCTATAACAATTATACTTACTGCTTTTATTATTATCAATATAAGATGCATTATTACCCACATTATGCAGTTATTATCGCTAGAACTATAATAATTATACTTATTATTCCCAATATTATCAATATAACATGCATTATTACCCACATTATACAGTTATTATCGCTAGAACCATAATAATTATACTTATTACTCCCAATATTATCAATATAACATGCATTATTACCCACATTGCACAGTTATTATCGCTAGAACTATAATGATTATACTTATTACTTTTATTATTTTCAATATAAGATGCATTATTACCCACATTATACAGTTATTATCGCTAGAACTATAATAATTATACTCATTACTCCCGATATTATCAATATAAGATGCATTATTACCCACATTATACAGTTATTATCGCTAGAACTATAATAATTATACCTATTATTCCCAATAGTATCAATATAACATGCATTATTACCCACATTATACAGTTATTATCTCTAGAACTATAATAATTATACTCATTAATCCCAATATTATCAATATAACATGCATTATTACCCACATTGCACAGTTATTATCGCTAGAACTATAATAATTATACTCATTACTCCCGATATTATCAATATAACATCCATTATTACACATATTATACAGTTGTTATCTCTAGAACTATAATAATTATACCTATTACTCGAAATATTATCAATATAACATGCATTATTACCGATATTATACCGTTATTATCTCTAGAACTATAATAATTGTACTCATTACTCCCAATATTATCAACATAACATGCATTATTACCCACATTATACTGTTATTATCTCTAGAACTATAATAATTATACTTATTACTTTTATTATTTTCAATATAAGATGCATTATTACCCACATTATACAGTTATTATCGCTAGAACTATAATAATTATACCTATTATTCCCAATATTATCAATATAACATGCATTATTACCCACATTATACAGTTATTATCGCTAGAACTAAAAGAATTATACACATTACTCCCAATATTATCAATATAACATGCATTATTACCCACATTATACAGTTATTATCGCTAGGACTATAATAACTATACTTATTATTCCCAATATTATCAATATAACATGCATTATTACCCATATTATACAATTATTATCGCTACATCTATAATAATTATACTTACTGCTTTTATTATTATCAATATAAGATGCATTATTACCCACATTATACAGTTATTATCGCTAGAACTATAATAATTATACCTATTATTCCCAATATTATCAATATAACATGCATTGTTACCCATACTATACAGTTGTCATCTCTAGATCTATAATAATTATACTTATTATTCCCAATATTATCAATATAACATGCATTATTAACGATATTATACCGTTATTATCTCTAGAACTATAATAATTATACTCATTACTCCCATTATTATCAATATAACATGCATTATTACCCACATTGCACAGTTATTATCCCTAGAACTATAATAATTATACTCATTACTCCCGATATTATTAATATAACATCCATTATTACCCATATTATACAGTTGTTATCTCTAGAACTATAATAATTATACCTATTACTCGAAATATTATCAATATATCATGCATTATTACCGATATTATACCGTTATTATCTCTAGAACTATAATAATTGTACTCATTACTCCCAATATTATCAACATAACATGCATTATTACCCACATTATACTGTTATTATCTCTAGAACTATAATAATTATACTTATTACTTTTATTATTTTCAATATAAGATGCATTATTACCCACATTATACAGTTATTATCGCTAGAACTATAATAATTATACCTATTATTCCCAATATTATCAATATGACATGCATTATTACCCATATTATACAATTATTATCACTACATCTATAATAGTTATACTTACTGCTTTTATTATTATCAATATAACATGCATTATTACCCACATTGCACAGTTATTATCGCTAGAACTATAATAATTATACTCATTACTCCCGATATTATCAATATAACATCCATTATTACCCATATTATACAGTTGTTATCTCTAGAACTATAATAATTATACCTATTACTCGAAATATTATCAATATAACATGCATTATTACCGATATTATACCGTTATTATCTCTAGAACTATAATAATTAAACTCATTACTCCCAATATTATCAACATAACATGCATTACTACCCACATTATACAGTTATTATCGCTAGAACTATAATAATTATACTTATTACTCCAAATATTATCAATATAACATGCATTATTACCCACATTATACAGTTATTATCGCTAGGACTATAATAACTATACTTATTATTCCCAATATTATCAATATGACATGCATTATTACCCATATTATACAATTATTATCGCTACATCTATAATAATTATACTTACTGCTTTTATTATTATCAATATAAGATGCATTATTACCAACATTATACAGTTATTATCGCTAGAACTATAATAATTATACCTATTATTCCCAATATTATCAACATAACATGCATTATTACCCATACTATACAGTTGTCATCTCTAGATCTATAATAATTATACTTATTATTCCCAATATTATCAATATAACATGCATTATTACCGATATTATACCGTTATTATTTCTAGAACTATAATAATTATACTCATTACTCCCAATATTATCAATATAACATGCATTATTACCCACATTGCACAGTTATTATCGCTAGAACTATAATAATTATACTCATTACTCCCGATATTATCAATATAACATCCATTATTACCCATATTATACAGTTGTTATCTCTAGAACTATAATAATTATACCTATTACTCGAAATATTATCTATATAACATGCATTATTACCGATATTATACCGCTATTATCTCTAGAACTATAATAATTATACTCATTACTCCCAATATTATCAACATAACATGCATTACTACCCACATTATACTGTTATTATCTCTAGAACTATAATAATTATACTTATTACTTTTATTATTTTCAATATAAGATGCATTATTACCCACATTATATAGTTATTATCGCTAGAACTATAATAATTATACCTATTATTCCCAATATTATCAATATAACATGCATTATTACCCATGTTATACAGTTATTATCGCTACATCTATAATAATTATACTTACTACTTTTATTATTATCAATATAACATGCATTATTACCCACATTATACAGTAATTATCGCTAGAACTATAATACTTATACTTATTACTCCCAATATTATCAATATGACATGCATTATTACCCATATTATACAATTATTATCGCTACATCTATAATAATTATACTTACTGCTTTTATTATTATCAATATAAGATGCATTATTACCCACATTATACAGTTAATATCGCTAGAACTATAATAATTATACTTATTATTCCCAATATTATCAATATAACATGCATTATTACCCATATGATACAGTTATTATCGATGGAACTATAGTAATTATACTTATTACTCCCAATATTATCAATATAACATGCATTATTACCCACATTATGCAGTTATTATCTCTCGAACTATAATAATTATACTTAGTACTTTTATTATTATCAATATAACATCCATTATTACCCATACTATACAGTTGTCATCTCTAGAACTATAATAATTATACTTATTACTCCCAATATTATCAATATAACATGCATTATTACCCACATTACACAGTTATTATCGCTACAACTATAATTATTATACTCATTACTCCCGATATTATCAATATAACATCCATTATTACCCATATTATACAGTTGTTATCTCTAGAACTATAATAATTATACTCATTACTGCCGATATTATCAATATAAGATGCATTATTACCCACATTATACAGTTATTATCGCTAGAACTATAATAATTATACCTATTATTCCCAATATTATCAATATAACATGCATTATTACCCACATTATACAGTTATTATCTCTTGAACTATAATAATTATACTCATTAATCCCAATATTATCAATATAACATGCATTATTGCCCACATTATGCAGTTATTATCGCAAGAACTATAATAACTATACTTATTATTCCCAATATTATCAATAAAACATGCATTATTACCCATATTATACAATTATTATCGCTACATCTATAATAATTATACTTACTGCTTTTATTATTATCAATTTAAGATGCACTATTACCCACATTATACAGTTATTATCGCTAGAACTATAGTAATTATACCCATTATTCCCAATATTATCAATATAACATGCATTATTACCCATACTATACAGTTGTCATCTCTACATCTATAATAATTATACTTATTGTTCCCAATACTATCAATATAACATGCATTATTACCCACATTATACAGTTATTATCGCTAGAACCATAATAATTATACTTATTACTCCCAATATTATCAATATAACATGCATTATTACCCACATTGCACAGTTATTATCGCTAGAACTATAATAATTATATTCATTGCTCCCGATATTATCAATATAACATCCATTATTACCCATATTATACAGTTGTTATCTCTAGAACTATAATAATTATACCTATTACTCGAAATATTATCAATATAACATGCATTATTACCGATATTATACCGTTATTATCTCTAGAACTATAATAATTGTACACATTACTCCCAATATTATCAACATAACATGCATTATTACCCACATTATACTGTTATTATCTCTAGAACTATAATAATTATACTTATTACTTTTATTATTTTCAATATAAGATGCATTATTACCTACATTATACGGTTATATTCGCTAGAACTATAATAATTATACCTATTACTCGAAATATTATCAATATATCATGCATTATTACCGATATTATACCGTTATTATCTCTAGAACTATAATAATAGTACTCATTACTCCCAATATTATCAACATAACATGCATTATTACCCACATTATACTGTTATTATCTCTAGAACTATAATAATTATACTTATTACTTTTATTATTTTCAATATAAGATGCATTATTACCCACATTATACGGTTATATTCGCTAGAACTATAATAATTATACCTATTATTCCCAATATTATCAATATAACATGCATTATTACCCACATTATACAGTTATTATCGCTAGAACTAAAAGAATTATACTCATTACTCCCAATATTATCAATATAACAGGCACTATTACCCACATTATACTGTAATTATCGCTAGAACTATAATAATTATACTTATTATTCCCAATATTATCAATATAACATGCATTATTACCCATGTTATACAGTTATTATCGCTACATCTATAATAATTATACTTACTACTTTTATTATTATCAATATAACATGCATTATTACCCACATTATACAGTTATTATCGCTAGAACTATAATAATTATACTTATTACTCCCAATATTATCAATATAACATGCATTATTACCGACATTATACAGTTATTATCGCTAGGACTATAATAACTATACTTATTATTCCCAATATTATCAATATGACATGCATTATTACCCATATTATACAATTATTATCGCTACATCTATAATAATTATACTTACTGCTTTTATTATTATTAATATAAGATGCATTATTACCAACATTATACAGTTATTATCGCTAGAACTATAATAATTATACCTATTATTCCCAATATTATCAACATAACATGCATTATTACCCATACTATACAGTTGTCATCTCTAGATCTATAATAATTATACTTATTATTCCCAATATTATCAATATAACATGCATTATTACCGATATTATACCGTTATTATCTCTAGAACTATAATAATTATACTCATTACTCCCAATATTATCAATATAACATGCATTATTACCCACATTGCACAGTTATTATCGCTAGAACTATAATAATTATACTCATTACTCCCGATATTATCAATATAACATCCATTATTACCCATATTATACAGTTGTTATCTCTAGAACTATAATAATTATACCTATTACTCGAAATATTATCAATATAACATGCATTATTACCGATATTATACCGTTATTATCTCTAGAACTATAATAATTATACTCATTACTCCCAATATTATCAACATAACATGCATTACTACCCACATTATACTGTTATTATCTCTAGAACTATAATAATTATACTTATTACTTTTATTATTTTCAATATAAGATGCATTATTACCCACATTATATAGTTATTATCGCTAGAACTATAATAATTATACCTATTATTCCCAATATTATCAATATAACATGCATTATTACCCATGTTATACAGTTATTATCGCTACATCTATAATAATTATACTTACTACTTTTATTATTATCAATATAACATGCATTATTACCCACATTATACAGTTATTATCGCTAGAACTATAATAATTATACTTATTACTCCCAATATTATGAATATAACATGCATTATTCCCCACATTATACAGTTATTATCGCTAGGACTATAATAACTATACTTATTATTCCCAATATTATCAATATAACATGCATTATTACCCATATTATACAATTATTATCGCTACATCTATAATAATTATACTTACTGCTTTTATTATTATCAATATAAGATGCATTATTACCCACATTATACAGTTATTATCGCTAGAACTATAATAATTATACCTATTATTCCCAATATTATCAATATAACATGCATTATTACCCACATTATACAGTTATTATCGCTAGAACTAAAAGAATTATACTCATTACTCCCAATATTATCAATATAACATGCACCATTACCCACATTATACTGTAATTATCGCTAGAACTATAATAATTATAGTTATTACTCCCAATATTATCAATATAACATCCATTATTACCCATATTATACAGTTGTCATCTCTAGATCTATAATAATTATACTTATTATTCCCAATATTATCAATATAACATGCATTATTACCGATATTATACCGTTATTATCTCTAGAACTATAATAATTGTACTCATTACTCCCAATATTATCAACATAACATGCATTATTACCCACATTATACTGTTATTATCTCTAGAACTATAATAATTATACTTATTACTTTTATTATTTTCAATATAAGATGCATTATTACCCACATTATACAGTTATTATCGCTAGAACTATAATAATTATTCTCATTACTCCCGATATTATCAATATAAGATGCATTATTACCCACATTATACAGTTATTATCGCTAGAACTATAATAATTATACCTATTATTCCCAATATTATCAATATAACATGCATTATTACCCACATTATACAGTTATTATCTCTAGAACTATAATAATTGTACTCATTACTCCCAATATTATCAACATAACATGCATTATTACCCACATTATACTGTTATTATCTCTAGAACTATAATAATTATACTTATTACTTTTATTTTTTTCAATATAAGATGCATTATTACCCACATTATACAGTTATTATCGCTAGAACTATAATAATTATACATATTATTCCCAATATTATCAATATAACATGCATTATTACCCACATTATACTGTTATTATCGCTAGAACTAAAAGAATTATACTCATTACTCCCAATATTATCAATATAACATGCACTATTACCCACATTATACTGTAATTATCGCTAGAACTATAATAATTATACTTATTATTCACAATATTATCAATATAACATGCATTATTACCCATGTTATACAGTTATTATCGCTACATCTATAATAATTATACTTACTACTTTTATTATTATCAATATAACATGCATTATTACCCACATTATACAGTTATTATCGCTAGAACTATAATAATTATACTTATTACTCCCAATATTATCAATATAACATGCATTATTACCCACATTATACAGTTATTATCGCTAGAACTATAAGAATTATACTCATTACTCCCAATATTATCAATATAACATGCACTATTACCCACATTATACTGTAATTATCGCTAGAACTATAATAATTATACTTAGTACTTTTATTATTATCAATATAACATCCATTATTACCCATATTATACAGTTGTCATCTCTAGATCTATAATAATTATACTTATTATTCCCAAAATTATCAATATAACATGCATTATTACCGATATTATACCGTTATTATCGATGGAACTATAGTAATTATACTTATTACTCCCAATATTATCAATATAACATGCATTATTACCCACATTATACAGTTATTATCCCTAGAACTATAATAATTATACTTAGTACTTTTATTATTATCAATATAACATCCATTATTACCCATATTATACAGTTGTCATCTCTAGATCTATAATAATTATACTTATTATTCCCAATATTATCAATATAACATCCATTATTACCCATATTATACAGTTGTTATCTCTAGAACTATAATAATTATACCTATTACTCGAAATATTATCAATATATCATGCATTATTACCGATATTATACCGTTATTATCTCTAGAACTATAATAATAGTACTCATTACTCCCAATATTATCAACATAACATGCATTATTACCCACATTATACTGTTATTATCTCTAGAACTATAATAATTATACTTATTACTTTTATTATTTTCAATATAAGATGCATTATTACCCACATTATGCAGTTATTATCGCTAGAACTATAATAATTATTCTCATTACTCCCGATATTATGAATATAAGATGCATTATTACCCACATTATACAGTTATTATCGCTAGAACTATAATAATTATACCTATTATTCCCAATATTATCAATATAACATGCATTATTACCCACATTATACAGTTATTATCGCTAGAACTAAAAGAATTATACTCATTACTCCCAATATTATCAATATAACATGCACTATTACCCACATTATACTGTAATTATCGCTAGTACTATAATAATTATACTTATTATTCCCAATATTATGAATATAACATGCATTATTACCCACATTATACAGTTATTATCGCTAGGACTATAATAACTATACTTATTATTCCCAATATTATCAATATAACATGCATTATTACCCATATTATACAATTATTATCGCTACATCTATAATAATTATACTTACTGCTTTTATTATTATCAATATAAGATGCATTATTACCCACATTATACAGTTATTATCGCTAGAACTATAATAATTATACCTGTTATTCCCAATATTATCAATATAACATGCATTATTACCCACATTATACAGTTATTATCGCTAGAACTATAAGAATTATACTCATTACTCCCAATATTATCAATATAACATGCACTATTACCCACATTATACTGTAATTATCGCTAGAACTATAATAATTATACTTATTATTCCCAATATTATCAATATAACATGCATTATTACCCATATTATACAGTTATTATCGATGGAACTATAGTAATTATACCTATTACTCCCAATATTATCAATATAACATGCATTATTACCCACATTGCACAGTTATTATCGCTAGAACTATAATAATTATACTCATTACTCCCGATATTATCAATATAACATCCATTATTACCCATATTATATAGATTGTTATCTCTAGAACTATAATAATTATACCCATTACTCGAAATATTATCAATATAACATGCATTATTACCGATATTATACCGTTATTATCTCTAGAACTATAATAATTGTACTCATTACTCCCAATATTATCAACATAACATGCACTATTACCCACATTATACGGTTATTATCTCTAGAACTATAATAATTATACTTATTACTTTTATTATTTTCAATATAAGATGCATTATTACCCACATTATACAGTTATTATCGCAAGAACTATAATAATTATACCTATTATTCCCAATATTATCAATATAACATGCATTATTACCCACATTATACAGTTATTATCGCTAGAACTAAAAGAATTATACTCATTACTCCCAATATTATCAATATAACATGCACTATTACCCACATTATACTGTAATTATCGCTAGGACTATAATAATTATACTTATTATTCCCAATATTATCAATATAACATGCATTATTACCCATATTATACAATTATTATCGCTACATCTATAATAATTATACTTACTGCTTTTATTATTATCAATATAAGATGCATTATTACCCACATTATACAGTTATTATCGCTAGAACTATAATAATTATACTCATTACTCCCGATATTATCAATATAACATCCATTATTACCCATATTATACAGTTGTTATCTCTAGAACTATAATAATTATACCTATTACTCGAAATATTATCAATATATCATGCATTATTACCGATATTATACCGTTATTATCTCTAGAACTATAATAATTGTACTCATTACTCCCAATATTATCAACATAACATGCATTATTACCCACATTATACTGTTATTATCTCTAGAACTATAATAATTATACTTATTACTTTTATTATTTTCAATATAAGATGCATTATTACCCACATTATACGGTTATATTCGCTAGAACTATAATAATTATACCTATTATTCCCAATATTATCAATATAACATGCATTATTACCCACATTATACAGTTATTATCGCTAGAACTAAAAGAATTATACTCATTACTCCCAATATTATCAATATAACAGGCACTATTACCCACATTATACTGTAATTATCGCTAGAACTATAATAATTATACTTATTATTCCCAATATTATCAATATAACATGCATTATTACCCATGTTATACAGTTATTATCGCTACATCTATAATAATTATACTTACTACTTTTATTATTATCAATATAACATGCATTATTACCCACATTATACAGTTATTATCGCTAGAACTATAATAATTATACTTATTACTCCCAATATTATGAATATAACATGCATTATTACCCACATTATACAGTTATTATCGCTAGGACTATAATAACTATACTTATTATTCCCAATATTATCAATATAACATGCATTATTACCCACATTATACAGTTATTATCGCTAGAACTAAAAGAATTATACTCATTACTCCCAATATTATCAATATAACATGCACTATTACCCACATTATACTGTAATTATCGCTAGGACTATAATAATTATACTTATTATTCCCAATATTATCAATATAACATGCATTATTACCCATGTTATACAGTTATTATCGCTACATCTATAATAATTATACTTACTGCTTTTATTATTATCAATATAAGATGCATTATTACCCACATTATACAGTTATTATCGCTAGAACTATAATAATTATACCTATTATTCCCAATATTATCAATATAACATGCATTATTACCCACATTATACAGTTATTATCGCTAGAACTAAAAGAATTATACTCATTACTCCCAATATTATCAATATAACATGCACCATTACCCACATTATACTGTTATTATCTCTAGAACTATAATAATTATACTTATTACTTTTATTATTTTCAATATAAGATGCATTATTACCCACATTATACAGTTATTATCGCTAGAACGATAATAATTATTCTCATTACTCCCGATATTATCAATATAAGATGCATTATTACCCACATTATACAGTTATTATCGCTAGAACTATAATAATTATACCTATTATTCCCAATATTAT
The DNA here is from genome assembly GCA_963576845.1 of Megachile leachella. Classification (NCBI taxonomy): domain Eukaryota; kingdom Metazoa; phylum Arthropoda; class Insecta; order Hymenoptera; family Megachilidae; genus Megachile; species Megachile leachella. The sequence goes on from CAUYWW010000171.1 coordinate 455,312, forward strand.
CAATATAACATGCATTATTACCCACATTATACAGTTATTATCTCTAGAACTATAATAATTGTACTCATTACTCCCAATATTATCAACATAACATGCATTATTACCCACATTATACTGTTATTATCTCTAGAACTATAATAATTATACTTATTACTTTTATTTTTTTCAATATAAGATGCATTATTACCCACATTATACAGTTATTATCGCTAGAACTATAATAATTATACATATTATTCCCAATATTATCAATATAACATGCATTATTACCCACATTATACTGTTATTATCGCTAGAACTAAAAGAATTATACTCATTACTCCCAATATTATCAATATAACATGCACTATTATCCACATTATACTGTAATTATCGCTAGAACTATAATAATTATACTTATTATTCACAATATTATCAATATAACATGCATTATTACCCATGTTATACAGTTATTATCGCTACATCTATAATAATTATACTTACTACTTTTATTATTATCAATATAACATGCATTATTACCCACATTATACAGTTATTATCGCTAGAACTATAATAATTATACTTATTACTCCCAATATTACCAATATAACATGCATTATTACCCACATTATACAGTTATTATCGCTAGAACTATAAGAATTATACTCATTACTCCCAATATTATCAATATAACATGCACTATTACCCACATTATACTGTAATTATCGCTAGAACTATAATAATTATACTTAGTACTTTTATTATTATCAATATAACATCCATTATTACCCATATTATACAGTTGTCATCTCTAGATCTATAATAATTATACTTATTATTCCCAATATTATCAATATAACATGCATTATTACCGATATTATACCGTTATTATCGATGGAACTATAGTAATTATACTTATTACTCCCAATATTATCAATATAACATGCATTATTACCCACATTATACAGTTATTACCCCTAAAACTATAATAATTATACTTAGTACTTTTATTATTATCAATATAACATCCATTATTACCCATATTATACAGTTGTCATCTCTAGATCTATAATAATTATACTTATTATTCCCAATATTATCAATATAACATGCATTATTACCGATATTATACCGTTATTATCTCTAGAACTATAATAATTGTACTCATTACTCCCAATATTATTAACATAACATGCATTATTACCCACATTATACTGTTATTATCTCTAGGACTATAATAATTATACTTATTACTTTTATTATTTTCAATATAAGATGCATTATTACCCACATTATACAGTTATTATCGCTAGAACTATAATAATTATTCTCATTACTCCCGATATTATCAATATAAGATGCATTATTACCCACATTATACAGTTATTATCGCTAGATCTATAATAATTATACCTATTATTCCCAATATTATCAATATAACATGCATTATTACCCACATTATACAGTTATTATCGCTAGAACTAAAAGAATTATACTCATTACTCCCAATATTATCAATATAACATGCACTATTACCCACATTATACTGTAATTATCGCTAGTACTATAATAATTATACTTATTATTCCCAATATTATGAATATAACATGCATTATTACCCACATTATACAGTTATTATCGCTAGGACTATAATAACTATACTTATTATTCCCAATATTATCAATATAACATGCATTATTACCCATATTATACAATTATTATCGCTACATCTATAATAATTATACTTACTGCTTTTATTATTATCAATATAAGATGCATTATTACCCACATTATACAGTTATTATCGCTAGAACTATAATAATTATACCTGTTATTCCCAATATTATCAATATAACATGCATTATTACCCACATTATACAGTTATTATCGCTAGAACTATAAGAATTATACTCATTACTCCCAATATTATCAATATAACATGCACTATTACCCACATTATACTGTAATTATCGCTAGAACTATAATAATTATACTTATTATTCCCAATATTATCAATATAACATGCATTATTACCCATATTATACAGTTATTATCGATGGAACTATAGTAATTATACCTATTACTCCCAATATTATCAATATAACATGCATTATTACCCACATTGCACAGTTATTATCGCTAGAACTATAATAATTATACTCATTACTCCCGATATTATCAATATAACATCCATTATTACCCATATTATACAGTTGTTATCTCTAGAACTATAATAATTATACCCATTACTCGAAATATTATCAATATAACATGCATTATTACCGATATTATACCGTTATTATCTCTAGAACTATAATAATTGTACTCATTACTCCCAATATTATCAACATAACATGCACTATTACCCACATTATACGGTTATTATCTCTAGAACTATAATAATTATACTTATTACTTTTATTATTTTCAATATAAGATGCATTATCACCCACATTATACAGTTATTATCGCTAGAACTATAATAATTATTCTCATTACTCCCGATATTATCAATATAAGATGCATTATTACCCACATTATACAGTTATTATCGCTAGAACCATAATAATTATACTTATTACTCCCAATATTATCAATATAACATGCATTATTACCCACATTGCACAGTTATTATCGCTAGAACTATAATAATTATATTCATTGCTCCCGATATTATCAATATAACATCCATTATTACCCATATTATACAGTTGTTATCTCTAGAACTATAATAATTATACCTATTACTCGAAATATTATCAATATAACATGCGTTATTACCGATATTATACCGTTATTATCTCTAGAACTATAATAATTGTACACATTACTCCCAATATTATCAACATAACATGCACTATTACCCACATTATACGGTTATTATCTCTAGAACTATAATAATTATACTTATTACTTTTATTATTTTCAATATAAGATGCATTATTACCCACATTATACAGTTATTATCGCTAGAACTAAAAGAATTATACTCATTACTCCCAATATTATCAATATAACATGCACTATTACCCACATTATACTGTAATTATCGCTAGGACTATAATAATTATACTTATTATTCCCAATATTATCAATATAACATGCATTATTACCCATATTATACAATTATTATCGCTACATCTATAATAATTATACTTACTGCTTTTATTATTATCAATATAAGATGCATTATTACCCACATTATACAGTTATTATCGCTAGAACTATAATAATTATACTCATTACTCCCGATATTATCAATATAACATCCATTATTACCCATATTATACAGTTGTTATCTCTAGAACTATAATAATTATACCTATTACTCGAAATATTATCAATATATCATGCATTATTACCGATATTATACCGTTATTATCTCTAGAACTATAATAATTGTACTCATTACTCCCAATATTATCAACATAACATGCATTATTACCCACATTATACTGTTATTATCTCTAGAACTATAATAATTATACTTATTACTTTTATTATTTTCAATATAAGATGCATTATTACCCACATTATACGGTTATATTCGCTAGAACTATAATAATTATACCTATTATTCCCAATATTATCAATATAACATGCATTATTACCCACATTATACAGTTATTATCGCTAGAACTAAAAGAATTATACTCATTACTCCCAATATTATCAATATAACAGGCACTATTACCCACATTATACTGTAATTATCGCTAGAACTATAATAATTATACTTATTATTCCCAATATTATCAATATAACATGCATTATTACCCATGTTATACAGTTATTATCGCTACATCTATAATAATTATACTTACTACTTTTATTATTATCAATATAACATGCATTATTACCCACATTATACAGTTATTATCGCTAGAACTATAATAATTATACTTATTACTCCCAATATTATGAATATAACATGCATTATTACCCACATTATACAGTTATTATCGCTAGGACTATAATAACTATACTTATTATTCCCAATATTATCAATATAACATGCATTATTACCCATATTATACAATTATTATCGCTACATCTATAATAATTATACTTACTGCTTTTATTATTATCAATATAAGATGCATTATTACCCACATTATACAGTTATTATCGCTAGAACTATAATAATTATACCTATTATTCCCAATATTATCAATATAACATCCATTATTACCCATATTATACAGTTGTTATCTCTAGAACTATAATAATTATACCTATTACTCGAAATATTATCAATATAACATGCATTATTACCGATATTATACCGTTATTATCTCTAGAACTATAATAATTGTACTCATTACTCCCAATATTATCAACATAACATGCATTATTACCCACATTATACTGTTATTATCTCTAGAACTATAATAATTATACTTATTACTTTTATTTTTTTCAATATAAGATGCATTATTACCCACATTATACAGTTATTATCGCTAGAACTATAATAATTATACCTATTATTCCCAATATTATCAATATAACATGCATTATTACCCATATTATACAATTATTATCGCTACATCTATAATAATTATACTTACTGCTTTTATTATTATCAATATAAGATGCATTATTACCCACATTATACAGTTATTATCGCTAGAACTATAATAATTATACTCATTACTCCCGATATTATCAATATAACATCCATTATTACCCATATTATACAGTTGTTATCTCTAGAACTATAATAATTATACCTATTACTCGAAATATTATCAATATATCATGCATTATTACCGATATTATACCGTTATTATCTCTAGAACTATAATAATTGTACTCATTACTCCCAATATTATCAACATAACATGCATTATTACCCACATTATACTGTTATTATCTCTAGAACTATAATAATTATACTTATTACTTTTATTATTTTCAATATAAGATGCATTATTACCCACATTATACGGTTATATTCGCTAGAACTATAATAATTATACCTATTATTCCCAATATTATCAATATAACATGCATTATTACCCACATTATACAGTTATTATCGCTAGAACTAAAAGAATTATACTCATTACTCCCAATATTATCAATATAACATCCATTATTACCCATATTATACAGTTGTTATCTCTAGAACTATAATAATTATACCCATTACTCGAAATATTATCAATATAACATGCATTATTACCGATATTATACCGTTATTATCTCTAGAACTATAATAATTGTACTCATTACTCCCAATATTATCAACATAACATGCACTATTACCCACATTATACGGTTATTATCTCTAGAACTATAATAATTATACTTATTACTTTTATTATTTTCAATATAAGATGCATTATTACCCACATTATACTGTAATTATCGCTAGTACTATAATAATTATACTTATTATTCCCAATATTATGAATATAACATCCATTATTACCCACATTATACAGTTATTATCGCTAGGACTATAATAACTATACTTATTATTCCCAATATTATCAATATAACATGCATTATTACCCATGTTATACAGTTATTATCGCTACATCTATAATAATTATACTTACTACTTTTATTATTATCAACATAACATGCATTATTACCCACATTATACTGTTATTATCTCTAGAACTATAATAATTATACTTATTACTTTTATTATTTTCAATATAAGATGCATTATTACCCACATTGCACAGTTATTATCGCTAGAACTATAATAATTATGTTCATTGCTCCCGATATTATCAATATAACATCCATTATTACCCACATTATACAGTTATTATCGCTAGAACTAAAAGAATTATACTCATTACTCCCAATATTATCAATATAACAGGCACTATTACCCACATTATACTGTAATTATCGCTAGAACTATAATAATTATACTTATTATTCCCAATATTATCAATATAACATGCATTATTACCCATGTTATACAGTTATTATCGCTACATCTATAATAATTATACTTACTACTTTTATTATTATCAATATAACATGCATTATTACCCACATTATACAGTTATTATCGCTAGAACTATAATAATTATACTTATTACTCCCAATATTATGAATATAACATGCATTATTACCCACATTATACAGTTATTATCGCTAGGACTATAATAACTATACTTATTATTCCCAATATTATCAATATAACATGCATTATTACCCATATTATACAATTATTATCGCTACATCTATAATAATTATACTTACTGCTTTTATTATTATCAATATAAGATGCATTATTACCCACATTATACAGTTATTATCGCTAGAACTATAATAATTATACCTATTATTCCCAATATTATCAATATAACATCCATTATTACCCATATTATACAGTTGTTATCTCTAGAACTATAATAATTATACCTATTACTCGAAATATTATCAATATAACATGCATTATTACCGATATTATACCGTTATTATCTCTAGAACTATAATAATTGTACTCATTACTCCCAATATTATCAACATAACATGCATTATTACCCACATTATACTGTTATTATCTCTAGAACTATAATAATTATACTTATTACTTTTATTTTTTTCAATATAAGATGCATTATTACCCACATTATACAGTTATTATCGCTAGAACTATAATAATTATACCTATTATTCCCAATATTATCAATATAACATGCATTATTACCCATATTATACAATTATTATCGCTACATCTATAATAATTATACTTACTGCTTTTATTATTATCAATATAAGATGCATTATTACCCACATTATACAGTTATTATCGCTAGAACTATAATAATTATACTCATTACTCCCGATATTATCAATATAACATCCATTATTACCCATATTATACAGTTGTTATCTCTAGAACTATAATAATTATACCTATTACTCGAAATATTATCAATATATCATGCATTATTACCGATATTATACCGTTATTATCTCTAGAACTATAATAATTGTACTCATTACTCCCAATATTATCAACATAACATGCATTATTACCCACATTATACTGTTATTATCTCTAGAACTATAACAATTATACTTATTACTTTTATTATTTTCAATATAAGATGCATTATTACCCACATTATACGGTTATATTCGCTAGAACTATAATAATTATACCTATTATTCCCAATATTATCAATATAACATGCATTATTACCCACATTATACAGTTATTATCGCTAGAACTAAAAGAATTATACTCATTACTCCCAATATTATCAATATAACATCCATTATTACCCATATTATACAGTTGTTATCTCTAGAACTATAATAATTATACCCATTACTCGAAATATTATCAATATAACATGCATTATTACCGATATTATACCGTTATTATCTCTAGAACTATAATAATTGTACTCATTACTCCCAATATTATCAACATAACATGCACTATTACCCACATTATACGGTTATTATCTCTAGAACTATAATAATTATACTTATTACTTTTATTATTTTCAATATAAGATGCATTATTACCCACATTATACAGTTATTATCGCTAGAACTAAAAGAATTATACTCATTACTCCCAATATTATCAATATAACATGCACTATTACCCACATTATACTGTAATTATCGCTAGTACTATAATAATTATACTTATTATTCCCAATATTATGAATATAACATGCATTATTACCCACATTATACAGTTATTATCGCTAGGACTATAATAACTATACTTATTATTCCCAATATTATCAATATAACATGCATTATTACCCATGTTATACAGTTATTATCGCTACATCTATAATAATTATACTTACTACTTTTATTATTATCAACATAACATGCATTATTACCCACATTATACTGTTATTATCTCTAGAACTATAATAATTATACTTATTACTTTTATTATTTTCAATATAAGATGCATTATTACCCACATTATACAGTTATTATCGCTAGAACTATAATAATTATTCTCATTACTCCCGATATTATCAATATAAGATGCATTATTACCCACATTATACAGTTATTATCGCTAGAACTATAATAATTATACCTATTATTCCCAATATTATCAATATAACATGCATTATTACCCACATTATACAGTTATTATCGCTAGAACTAAAAGAATTATACTCATTACTCCCAATATTATCAATATAACATGCACTATTACCCACATTATACTGTAATTATCGCTAGTACTATAATAATTATACTTATTATTCCCAATATTATGAATATAACATGCATTATTACCCACATTATACAGTTATTATCGCTAGGACTATAATAACTATACTTATTATTCCCAATATTATCAATATAACATGCATTATTACCCATATTATACAATTATTATCGCTACATCTATAATAATTATACTTACTGCTTTTATTATTATCAATATAAGATGCATTATTACCCACATTATACAGTTATTATCGCTAGAACTATAATAATTATACCTGTTATTCCCAATATTATCAATATAACATGCATTATTACCCACATTATACAGTTATTATCGCTAGAACTATAAGAATTATACTCATTACTCCCAATATTATCAATATAACATGCACTATTACCCACATTATACTGTAATTATCGCTAGAACTATAATAATTATACTTATTATTCCCAATATTATCAATATAACATGCATTATTACCCATATTATACAGTTATTATCGATGGAACTATAGTAATTATACCTATTACTCCCAATATTATCAATATAACATGCATTATTACCCACATTGCACAGTTATTATCGCTAGAACTATAATAATTATACTCATTACTCCCGATATTATCAATATAACATCCATTATTACCCATATTATACAGTTGTTATCTCTAGAACTATAATAATTTTACCCATTACTCGAAATATTATCAATATAACATGCATTATTACCGATATTATACCGTTATTATCTCTAGAACTATAATAATTGTACTCATTACTACCAATATTATCAACATAACATGCACTATTACCCACATTATACGGTTATTATCTCTAGAACTATAATAATTATACTTATTACTTTTATTATTTTCAATATAAGATGCATTATTACCCACATTATACAGTTATTATCGCTAGAACTATAATAATTATACTTATTACTCCCAATATTATCAATATAACATGCATTATTACCCACATTGCACAGTTATTATCGCTAGAACTATAATAATTATATTCATTGCTCCCGATATTATCAATATAACATCCATTATTACCCATATTATACAGTTGTTATCTCTAGAACTATAATAATTATACCTATTACTCGAAATATTATCAATATAACATGCATTATTACCGATATTATACCGTTATTATCTCTAGAACTATAATAATTGTACACATTACTCCCAATATTATCAACATAACATGCATTATTACCCACATTATACTGTTATTATCTCTAGAACTATAATAATTATACTTATTACTTTTATTATTTTCAATATAAGGTGCATTATTACCCACATTATACAGTTATTATCGCTAGAACTATAATAATTATACCTATTATTCCCAATATTATCAATATAACATGCATTATTACCCACATTATACAGTTATTATCGCTAGAACTAAAAGAATTATACTCATTACTCCCAATATTATCAATATAACATGCACTATTACCCACATTATACTGTAATTATCGCTAGGACTATAATAATTATACTTATTATTCCCAATATTATCAATATAACATGCATTATTACCCATATGATACAATTATTATCGCTACATCTATAATAATTATACTTACTGCTTTTATTATTATCAATATAAGATGCATTATTACCCACATTATACAGTTATTATCGCTAGAACTATAATAATTATACTCATTACTCCCGATATTATCAATATAACATCCATTATTACCCATATTATACAGTTGTTATCTCTAGAACTATAATAATTATACCTATTACTCGAAATATTATCAATATATCATGCATTATTACCGATATTATACCGTTATTATCTCTAGAACTATAATAATTGTACTCATTACTCCCAATATTATCAACATAACATGCATTATTACCCACATTATACTGTTATTATCTCTAGAACTATAATAATTATACTTATTACTTTTATTATTTTCAATATAAGATGCATTATTACCCACATTATACGGTTATATTCGCTAGAACTATAATAATTATACCTATTATTCCCAATATTATCAATATAACATGCATTATTACCCACATTATACAGTTATTATCGCTAGAACTAAAAGAATTATACTCATTACTCCCAATATTATCAATATAACATCCATTATTACCCATATTATACAGTTGTTATCTCTAGAACTATAATAATTATACCCATTACTCGAAATATTATCAATATAACATGCATTATTACCGATATTATACCGTTATTATCTCTAGAACTATAATAATTGTACTCATTACTCCCAATATTATCAACATAACATGCACTATTACCCACATTATACGGTTATTATCTCTAGAACTATAATAATTATACTTATTACTTTTATTATTTTCAATATAAGATGCATTATTACCCACATTATACAGTTATTATCGCTAGAACTAAAAGAATTATACTCATTACTCCCAATATTATCAATATAACATGCACTATTACCCACATTATACTGTAATTATCGCTAGTACTATAATAATTATACTTATTATTCCCAATATTATGAATATAACATGCATTATTACCCACATTATACAGTTATTATCGCTAGGACTATAATAACTATACTTATTATTCCCAATATTATCAATATAACATGCATTATTACCCATGTTATACAGTTATTATCGCTACATCTATAATAATTATACTTACTACTTTTATTATTATCAACATAACATGCATTATTACCCACATTATACTGTTATTATCTCTAGAACTATAATAATTATACTTATTACTTTTATTATTTTCAATATAAGATGCATTATTACCCACATTATACAGTTATTATCGCTAGAACTATAATAATTATTCTCATTACTCCCGATATTATCAATATAAGATGCATTATTACCCACATTATACAGTTATTATCGCTAGAACTATAATAATTATACCTATTATTCCCAATATTATCAATATAACATGCATTATTACCCACATTATACAGTTATTATCGCTAGAACTAAAAGAATTATACTCATTACTCCCAATATTATCAATATAACATGCACTATTACCCACATTATACTGTAATTATCGCTAGGACTATAATAATTATACTTATTATTCCCAATATTATCAATATAACATGCATTATTACCCATATGATACAATTATTATCGCTAGATCTATAATAATTATACTTACTGCTTTTATTATTATCAATATAAGATGCATTATTACCCACATTATACAGTTATTATCGCTAGAACTATAATAATTATACTCATTACTCCCGATATTATCAATATAACATCCATTATTACCCATATTATACAGTTGTTATCTCTAGAACTATAATAATTATACCTATTACTCGAAATATTATCAATATATCATGCATTATTACCGATATTATACCGTTATTATCTCTAGAACTATAATAATTGTACTCATTACTCCCAATATTATCAACATAACATGCATTATTACCCACATTATACTGTTATTATCTCTAGAACTATAATAATTATACTTATTACTTTTATTATTTTCAATATAAGATGCATTATTACCCACATTATACGGTTATATTCGCTAGAACTATAATAATTATACCTATTATTCCCAATATTATCAATATAACTTGCATTATTACCCACATTATACAGTTATTATCGCTAGAACTAAAAGAATTATACTCATTAGTCCCAATATTATCAATATAACATCCATTATTACCCATATTATACAGTTGTTATCTCTAGAACTATAATAATTATACCCATTACTCGAAATATTATCAATATAACATGCATTATTACCGATATTATACCGTTATTATCTCTAGAACTATAATAATTGTACTCATTACTCCCAATATTATCAACATAACATGCACTATTACCCACATTATACGGTTATTATCTCTAGAACTATAATAATTATACTTATTACTTTTATTATTTTCAATATAAGATGCATTATTACCCACATTATACAGTTATTATCGCTAGAACTAAAAGAATTATACTCATTACTCCCAATATTATCAATATAACATGCACTATTACCCACATTATACTGTAATTATCGCTAGTACTATAATAATTATACTTATTATTCCCAATATTATGAATATAACATGCATTATTACCCACATTATACAGTTATTATCGCTAGGACTATAATAACTATACTTATTATTCCCAATATTATCAATATAACATGCATTATTACCCATGTTATACAGTTATTATCGCTACATCTATAATAATTATACTTACTACTTTTATTATTATCAACATAACATGCATTATTACCCACATTATACTGTTATTATCTCTAGAACTATAATAATTATACTTATTACTTTTATTATTTTCAATATAAGATGCATTATTACCCACATTATACAGTTATTATCGCTAGAACTATAATAATTATTCTCATTACTCCCGATATTATCAATATAAGATGCATTATTACCCACATTATACAGTTATTATCGCTAGAACTATAATAATTATACCTATTATTCCCAATATTATCAATATAACATGCATTATTACCCACATTATACAGTTATTATCGCTACATCTATAATAATTATACTTACTACTTTTATTATTATCAACATAACATGCATTATTACCCACATTATACTGTTATTATCGCTACATCTATAATAATTATACTTACTGCTTTTATTATTATCAATATAAGATGCATTATTACCCACATTATACAGTTATTATCGCTAGAACTATAATAATTATACCTATTATTCCCAATATTATCAATATAACATGCATTATTACCCACATTATACAGTTATTATCGCTAGAACTAAAAGAATTATACTCATTACTCCCAATATTATCAATATAACATGCACTATTACCCACATTATACTGTAATTATCGCTAGAACTATAATAATTATACTTATTATTCCCAATATTATCAATATAACAAGCATTATTACCCATATTATACAATTATTATCGCTACATCTATAATAATTATACTTACTGCTTTTATTATTATCAATATAAGATGCATTATTACCCACATTATACAGTTATTATCGCTAGAACTATAATAATTATACTCATTACTCCCGATATTATCAATATAACATCCATTATTACCCATATTATACTGTTGTTATCTCTAGAACTATAATAATTATACCTATTACTCGAAATATTATCAATATATCATGCATTATTACCGATATTATACCGTTATTATCTCTAGAACTATAATAATAGTACTCATTACTCCCAATATTATCAACATAACATGCATTATTACCCACATTATACAGTTATTATCGCTAGAACTAAAAGAATTATACTCATTACTCCCAATATTATCAATAGAACAGGCACTATTACCCACATTATACTGTAATTATCGCTAGAACTATAATAATTATACTTATTATTCCCAATATTATCAATATAACATGCATTATTACCCATGTTATACAGTTATTATCGCTACATCTGTAATAATTATACTTACTACTTTTATTATTATCAATATAACATGCATTATTACCCACATTATACAGTTATTATCGCTAGAACTATAATAATTATACTTATTACTCCCAATATTATGAATATAACATGCATTATTACCCACATTATACAGTTATTATCGCTAGGACTATAATAACTATACTTATTATTCCCAATATTATCAATATAACATGCATTATTACCCATATTATACAATTATTATCGCTACATCTATAATAATTATACTTACTGCTTTTATTATTATCAATATAAGATGCATTATTACCCACATTATACAGTTATTATCGCTAGAACTATAATAATTATACTTATTACTTTTATTTTTTTCAATATAAGATGCATTATTACCCACATTATACAGTTATTATCGCTAGAACTATAATAATTGTACTCATTACTCCCAATATTATCAACATAACATGCATTATTACCCACATTATACTGTTATTATCTCTAGAACTATAATAATTATACTTATTACTTTTATTATTTTCAATATAAGATGCATTATTACCCACATTATACAGCTATTATCGCTAGAACTATAATAATTATACCTATTATTCCCAATATTATCAATATAACATGCATTATTACCCACATTATACAGTTATTATCGCTAGAACTTAAAGAATTATACTCATTACTCCCAATATTATCAATATAACATGCACTATTACCCACATTATACTGTAATTATCGCTAGAACTATAATAATTATACTTATTATTCCCAATGTTATCAATATAACATGCATTATTACCCATGTTATACAGTTATTATCGCTACATCTATAATAATTATACTTACTACTTTTATTATTATCAATGTAACATGCATTATTACCCACATTATACAGATATTATCGCTAGAACTATAATAATTATACTCATTACTCCCGATATTATCAATATAACATCCATTATTACCCATATTATACAGTTGTTATCTCTAGAACTATAATAATTATACCTATTACTCGAAATATTATCAATATATCATGCATTATTACCGATATTATACCGTTATTATCTCTAGAACTATAATAATTGTACTCATTACTCCCAATATTATCAACATAACATGCATTATTACCCACATTATACTGTTATTATCTCTAGAACTATAATAATTATACTTATTACTTTTATTATTTTCAATATAAGATGCATTATTACCCACATTATACGGTTATATTCGCTAGAACTATAATAATTATACCTATTATTCCCAATATTATCAATATAACATGCATTATTACCCACATTATACAGTTATTATCGCTAGAACTAAAAGAATTATACTCATTACTCCCAATATTATCAATATAACAGGCACTATTACCCACATTATACTGTAATTATCGCTAGAACTATAATAATTATACTTATTATTCCCAATATTATCAATATAACATGCATTATTACCCATGTTATACAGTTATTATCGCTACATCTATAATAATTATACTTACTACTTTTATTATTATCAATATAACATGCATTATTACCCACATTATACAGTTATTATCGCTAGAACTATAATAATTATACTTATTACTCCCAATATTATGAATATAACATGCATTATTACCCACATTATACAGTTATTATCGCTAGGACTATAATAACTATACTTATTATTCCCAATATTATCAATATAACATGCATTATTACCCATATTATACAATTATTATCGCTACATCTATAATAATTATACTTACTGCTTTTATTATTATCAATATAAGATGCATTATTACCCACATTATACAGTTATTATCGCTAGAACTATAATAATTATACCTATTATTCCCAATATTATCAATATAACATCCACTATTACCCATATTATACAGTTGTTATCTCTAGAACTATAATAATTATACCTATTACTCGAAATATTATCAATATAACATGCATTATTACCGATATTATACCGTTATTATCTCTAGAACTATAATAATTGTACTCATTACTCCCAATATTATCAACATAACATGCATTATTACCCACATTATACTGTTATTATCTCTAGAACTATAATAATTATACTTATTACTTTTATTTTTTTCAATATAAGATGCATTATTACCCACATTATACAGTTATTATCGCTAGAACTATAATAATTATACCTATTATTCCCAATATTATCAATATAACATGCATTATTACCCATATTATACAATTATTATCGCTACATCTATAATAATTATACTTACTGCTTTTATTATTATCAATATAAGATGCATTATTACCCACATTATACAGTTATTATCGCTAGAACTATAATAATTATACTCATTACTCCCGATATTATCAATATAACATCCATTATTACCCATATTATACAGTTGTTATCTCTAGAACTATAATAATTATACCTATTACTCGAAATATTATCAATATATCATGCATTATTACCGATATTATACCGTTATTATCTCTAGAACTATAATAATTGTACTCATTACTCCCAATATTATCAACATAACATGCATTATTACCCACATTATACAGTTATTATCGCTAGAACTATAATAATTATACCTATTATTCCCAATATTATCAATATAACATGCATTATTACCCACATTATACAGTTATTATCTCTTGAACTATAATAATTATACTCATTAATCCCAATATTATCAATATAACATGCATTATTACCCACATTATGCAGTTATTATCGCAAGAACTATAATAACTATACTTATTACTCCCAATATTATCAATATGACATGCATTATTACCCATGTTATACAGTTATTATCGCTACATCTATAATAATTATACTTACTACTTTTATTATTATCAATATAACATGCATTATTACCCACATTATACAGTAATTATCGCTAGAACTATAATACTTATACTTATTACTCCCAATATTATCAATATAACATGCATTATTACCCACATTATACAGTTATTATCGCTAGAACTAAAAGAATTATACTCATTACTCCCAATATTATCAATATAACATGCACTATTACCCACATTATACTGTAATTATCGCTAGAACTATAATAATTATACTTATTATTCCCAATATTATGAATATAACAAGCATTATTACCCATATTATACAATTATTATCGCTACATCTATAATAATTATACTTACTGCTTTTATTATTATCAATATAAGATGCATTATTACCCACATTATACAGTTATTATCGCTAGAACTATAATAATTATACTCATTACTCCCGATATTATCAATATAACATCCATTATTACCCATATTATACTGTTGTTATCTCTAGAACTATAATAATTATACCTATTACTCGAAATATTATCAATATATCATGCATTATTACCGATATTATACCGTTATTATCTCTAGAACTATAATAATAGTACTCATTACTCCCAATATTATCAACATAACATGCATTATTACCCACATTATACAGTTATTATCGCTAGAACTAAAAGAATTATACTCATTACTCCCAATATTATCAATAGAACAGGCACTATTACCCACATTATACTGTAATTATCGCTAGAACTATAATAATTATACTTATTATTCCCAATATTATCAATATAACATGCATTATTACCCATGTTATACAGTTATTATCGCTACATCTGTAATAATTATACTTACTACTTTTATTATTATCAATATAACATGCATTATTACCCACATTATACAGTTATTATCGCTAGAACTATAATAATTATACTTATTACTCCCAATATTATGAATATAACATGCATTATTACCCACATTATACAGTTATTATCGCTAGGACTATAATAACTATACTTATTATTCCCAATATTATCAATATAACATGCATTATTACCCATATTATACAATTATTATCGCTACATCTATAATAATTATACTTACTGCTTTTATTATTATCAATATAAGATGCATTATTACCCACATTATACAGTTATTATCGCTAGAACTATAATAATTATACTTATTACTTTTATTTTTTTCAATATAAGATGCATTATTACCCACATTATACAGTTATTATCGCTAGAACTATAATAATTGTACTCATTACTCCCAATATTATCAACATAACATGCATTATTACCCACATTATACTGTTATTATCTCTAGAACTATAATAATTATACTTATTACTTTTATTATTTTCAATATAAGATGCATTATTACCCACATTATACAGCTATTATCGCTAGAACTATAATAATTATACCTATTATTCCCAATATTATCAATATAACATGCATTATTACCCACATTATACAGTTATTATCGCTAGAACTTAAAGAATTATACTCATTACTCCCAATATTATCAATATAACATGCACTATTACCCACATTATACTGTAATTATCGCTAGAACTATAATAATTATACTTATTATTCCCAATGTTATCAATATAACATGCATTATTACCCATGTTATACAGTTATTATCGCTACATCTATAATAATTATACTTACTACTTTTATTATTATCAATGTAACATGCATTATTACCCACATTATACAGTTATTATCGCTAGAACTATAATAATTATACTCATTACTCCCGATATTATCAATATAACATCCATTATTACCCATATTATACAGTTGTTATCTCTAGAACTATAATAATTATACCTATTACTCGAAATATTATCAATATATCATGCATTATTACCGATATTATACCGTTATTATCTCTAGAACTATAATAATTGTACTCATTACTCCCAATATTATCAACATAACATGCATTATTACCCACATTATACTGTTATTATCTCTAGAACTATAATAATTATACTTATTACTTTTATTATTTTCAATATAAGATGCATTATTACCCACATTATACGGTTATATTCGCTAGAACTATAATAATTATACCTATTATTCCCAATATTATCAATATAACATGCATTATTACCCACATTATACAGTTATTATCGCTAGAACTAAAAGAATTATACTCATTACTCCCAATATTATCAATATAACAGGCACTATTACCCACATTATACTGTAATTATCGCTAGAACTATAATAATTATACTTATTATTCCCAATATTATCAATATAACATGCATTATTACCCATGTTATACAGTTATTATCGCTACATCTATAATAATTATACTTACTACTTTTATTATTATCAATATAACATGCATTATTACCCACATTATACAGTTATTATCGCTAGAACTATAATAATTATACTTATTACTCCCAATATTATGAATATAACATGCATTATTACCCACATTATACAGTTATTATCGCTAGGACTATAATAACTATACTTATTATTCCCAATATTATCAATATAACATGCATTATTACCCATATTATACAATTATTATCGCTACATCTATAATAATTATACTTACTGCTTTTATTATTATCAATATAAGATGCATTATTACCCACATTATACAGTTATTATCGCTAGAACTATAATAATTATACCTATTATTCCCAATATTATCAATATAACATCCATTATTACCCATATTATACAGTTGTTATCTCTAGAACTATAATAATTATACCTATTACTCGAAATATTATCAATATAACATGCATTATTACCGATATTATACCGTTATTATCTCTAGAACTATAATAATTGTACTCATTACTCCCAATATTATCAACATAACATGCATTATTACCCACATTATACTGTTATTATCTCTAGAACTATAATAATTATACTTATTACTTTTATTTTTTTCAATATAAGATGCATTATTACCCACATTATACAGTTATTATCGCTAGAACTATAATAATTATACCTATTATTCCCAATATTATCAATATAACATGCATTATTACCCACATTATACAGTTATTATCGCTAGAACTAAAAGAATTATACTCATTACTCCCAATATTATCAATATAACATGCACTATTACCCACATTATACTGTAATTATCGCTAGAACTATAATAATTATACTTATTATTCCCAATATTATCAATATAACATGCATTATTACCCATGTTATACAGTTATTATCGCTACATCTATAATAATTATACTTACTACTTTTATTATTATCAACATAACATGCATTATTACCCACATTATACTGTTATTATCTCTAGAACTATAATAATTATACTTATTACTTTTATTATTTTCAATATAAGATGCATTATTACCCACATTATACAGTTATTATCGCTAGAACTATAATAATTATTCTCATTACTCCCGATATTATCAATATAAGATGCATTATTACCCACATTATACAGTTATTATCGCTAGAACTATAATAATTATACCTATTATTCCCAATATTATCAATATAACATGCATTATTACCCACATTATACAGTTATTATCGCTAGAACTAAAAGAATTATACTCATTACTCCCAATATTATCAATATAACATGCACTATTACCCACATTATACTGTAATTATCGCTAGTACTATAATAATTATACTTATTATTCCCAATATTATGAATATAACATGCATTATTACCCACATTATACAGTTATTATCGCTAGGACTATAGTAACTATACTTATTATTCCCAATATTATCAATATAACATGCATTATTACCCATATTATACAATTATTATCGCTACATCTATAATAATTATACTTACTGCTTTTATTATTATCAATATAAGATGCATTATTACCCACATTATACAGTTATTATCGCTAGAACTATAATAATTATACCTGTTATTCCCAATATTATCAATATAACATGCATTATTACCCACATTATACAGTTATTATCGCTAGAACTATAAGAATTATACTCATTACTCCCAATATTATCAATATAACATGCACTATTACCCACATTATACTGTAATTATCGCTAGAACTATAATAATTATACTTATTATTCCCAATATTATCAATATAACATGCATTATTACCCATATTATACAGTTATTATCGATGGAACTATAGTAATTATACCTATTACTCCCAATATTATCAATATAACATGCATTATTACCCACATTGCACAGTTATTATCGCTAGAACTATAATAATTATACTCATTACTCCCGATATTATCAATATAACATCCATTATTACCCATATTATACAGTTGTTATCTCTAGAACTATAATAATTATACCCATTACTCGAAATATTATCAATATAACATGCATTATTGCCGATATTATACCGTTATTATCTCTAGAACTATAATAATTGTACACATTACTCCCAATATTATCAACATAACATGCATTATTACCCACATTATACTGTTATTATCTCTAGAACTATAATAATTATACTTATTACTTTTATTATTTTCAATATAAGGTGCATTATTACCCACATTATACAGTTATTATCGCTAGAACTATAATAATTATACCTATTATTCCCAATATTATCAATATAACATGCATTATTACCCACATTATACAGTTATTATCGCTAGAACTAAAAGAATTATACTCATTACTCCCAATATTATCAATATAACATGCACTATTACCCACATTATACTGTAATTATCGCTAGGACTATAATAATTATACTTATTATTCCCAATATTATCAATATAACATGCATTATTACCCTTGTTATACAGTTATTATCGCTACATCTATAATAATTATACTTACTACTTTTATTATTATCAACATAACATGCATTATTACCCACATTATACTGTTATTATCTCTAGAACTATAATAATTATACTTATTACTTTTATTATTTTCAATATAAGATGCATTATTACCCACATTATACAGTTATTATCGCTAGAACTGTAATAATTATACCTATTATTCCCAATATTATCAATATAACATGCATTATTACCCACATTATACAGTTATTATCGCTAGGACTATAATAACTATACTTATTATTCCCAATATTATCAATATGACATGCATTATTACCCATATTATACAATTATTATCGCTACATCTATAATAATTATACTTACTGCTTTTATTATTATCAATATAAGATGCATTATTACCCACATTATACAGTTATTATCGCTAGAACTATAATAATTATACCTATTATTTCCAATATTATCAATATAACATGCATTATTACCCATACTATACAGTTGTCATCTCTAGATCTATAATAATTATACTTATTATTCCCAATATTATCAATATAACATGCATTATTACCGATATTATACCGTTATTATCTCTAGAACTATAATAATTATACTCATTACTCCCAATATTATCAATATAACATGCATTATTACCCACATTGCACAGTTATTATCGCTAGAACTATAATAATTATACTCATAACTCCCGATATTATCAATATAACATCCATTATTACCCATATTATACAGTTGTTATCTCTAGAACTATAATAATTATACCTATTACTCGAAATATTATCAATGTAACATGCATTATTACCGATATTATACCGTTATTATCTCTAGAACTATAATAATTATACTCATTACTCCCAATATTATCAACATAACATGCATTACTACCCACATTATACTGTTATTATCTCTAGAACTATAATAATTATACTTATTACTTTTATTATTTTCAATACAAGATGCATTATTACCCACATTATATAGTTATTATCGCTAGAACTATAATAATTATACC
The DNA here is from genome assembly GCA_963576845.1 of Megachile leachella. Classification (NCBI taxonomy): domain Eukaryota; kingdom Metazoa; phylum Arthropoda; class Insecta; order Hymenoptera; family Megachilidae; genus Megachile; species Megachile leachella. The sequence goes on from CAUYWW010000171.1 coordinate 477,621, forward strand.
TATTATTCCCAATATTATCAATATAACATGCATTATTACCCATGTTATACAGTTATTATCGCTACATCTATAATAATTATACTTACTACTTTTATTATTATCAATATAACATGCATTATTACCCACATTATACAGTAATTATCGCTAGAACTATAATACTTATACTTATTACTCCCAATATTATCAATATGACATGCATTATTACCCATATTATACAATTATTATCGCTACATCTATAATAATTATACTTACTGCTTTTATTATTATCAATATAAGATGCAGTATTACCCACATTATACAGTTATTATCGCTAGAACTATAATAATTATACTTATTACTCCCAATATTATCAGTATAACATGCATTATTACCCACATTACACAGTTATTATCGCTAGAACTATAATTATTATACTCATTACTCCCGATATTATCAATATAACCTCCATTATTACAAATATTATACAGTTGTTATCTCTAGAACTATAATAATTATACTCATTACTGCCGATATTATCAATATAAGATGCATTATTACCCACATTATACAGTTATTATCGCTAGAACTATAATAATTATACCTATTATTCCCAATATTATCAATATAACATGCATTATTACCCACATTATACAGTTATTATCTCTTGAACTATAATAATTATACTCATTAATCCCAATATTATCAATATAACATGCATTATTACCCACATTATGCAGTTATTATCGCAAGAACTATAATAACTATACTTATTATTCCCAATATTATCAATAAAACATGCATTATTACCCATATTATACAATTATTATCGCTACATCTATAATAATTATACTTACTGCTTTTATTATTATCAATTTAAGATGCACTATTACCCACATTATACAGTTATTATCGCTAGAACTATAATAATTATACCTATTATTCCCAATATTATCAATATAACATGCATTATTACCCACATTATACAGTTATTATCGCTAGAACTAAAAGAATTATACTCATTACACCCAATATTATCAATATAACATGCACTATTACCCACATTATACTGTAATTATCGCTAGAACTATAATAATTATACTTATTATTCCCAATATTATCAATATAACAAGCATTATTACCCATATTATACAATTATTATCGCTACATCTATAATAATTATACTTACTGCTTTTATTATTATCAATATAAGATGCATTATTACCCACATTATACAGTTATTATCGCTAGAACTATAATAATTATACTCATTACTCCCGATATTATCAATATAACATCCATTATTACCCATATTATACTGTTGTTATCTCTAGAACTATAATAATTATACCTATTACTCGAAATATTATCAATATATCATGCATTATTACCGATATTATACCGTTATTATCTCTAGAACTATAATAATAGTACTCATTACTCCCAATATTATCAACATAACATGCATTATTACCCACATTATACAGTTATTATCGCTAGAACTAAAGGAATTATACTCATTACTCCCAATATTATCAATATAACAGGCACTATTACCCACATTATACTGTAATTATCGCTAGAACTATAATAATTATACTTATTATTCCCAATATTATCAATATAACATGCATTATTACCCATGTTATACAGTTATTATCGCTACATCTATAATAATTATACTTACTACTTTTATTATTATCAATATAACATGCATTATTACCCACATTATACAGTTATTATCGCTAGAACTATAGTAATTATACTTATTACTCCCAATATTATGAATATAACATGCATTATTACCCACATTATACAGTTATTATCGCTAGGACTATAATAACTATACTTATTATTCCCAATATTATCAATATAACATGCATTATTACCCATATTATACAATTATTATCGCTACATCTATAATAATTATACTTACTGCTTTTATTATTATCAATATAAGATGCATTATTACCCACATTATACAGTTATTATCGCTAGAACTATAATAATTATACTTATTACTTTTATTTTTTTCAATATAAGATGCATTATTACCCACATTATACAGTTATTATCGCTAGAACTATAATAATTGTACTCATTACTCCCAATATTATCAACATAACATGCATTATTACCCACATTATACTGTTATTATCTCTAGAACTATAATAATTATACTTATTACTTTTATTATTTTCAATATAAGATGCATTATTACCCACATTATACAGCTATTATCGCTAGAACTATAATAATTATACCTATTATTCCCAATATTATCAATATAACATGCATTATTACCCACATTATACAGTTATTATCGCTAGAACTTAAAGAATTATACTCATTACTCCCAATATTATCAATATAACATGCACTATTACCCACATTATACTGTAATTATCGCTAGAACTATAATAATTATACTTATTATTCCCAATGTTATCAATATAACATGCATTATTACCCATGTTATACAGTTATTATCGCTACATCTATAATAATTATACTTACTACTTTTATTATTATCAATGTAACATGCATTATTACCCACATTATACAGTTATTATCGCTAGAACTATAATAATTATACTTATTACTCCCAATATTATGAATATAACATGCATTATTACCCACATTATACAGTTATTATCGCTAGGACTATAATAACTATACTTATTATTCCCAATATTATCAATATAACATGCATTATTACCCATATTATACAATTATTATCGCTACATCTATAATAATTATACTTACTGCTTTTATTATTATCAATATAAGATGCATTATTACCCACATTATACAGTTATTATCGCTAGAACTATAATAATTATACCTATTATTCCCAATATTATCAATATAACATGCATTATTACCCACATTATACAGTTATTATCGCTAGAACTATAAGAATTATACTCATTCATCCCAATATTATCAATATAACATGCACTATTACCCACAGTATACTGTAATTATCGCTAGAACTATAATAATTATACTTATTATTCCCAATATTATCAATATAACATGCATTATTACCCATATTATACAGTTATTATCGATGGAACTATAGTAATTATACTTATTACTCCCAATATTATCAATATAACATGCATTATTACCCACATTATACAGTTATTATCGCTAGAACTACAATAATTATACCTATTACTCCCAATATTATCAATATAACATGCATTATTACCCACATTGCACAGTTATTATCGCTAGAACTATAATAATTGTACTCATTACTCCCGATATTATCAATATAACATCCATTATTACCCATATTATACAGTTGTTATCTCTAGAACTATAATAACTATACCTATTACTCGAAATATTATCAATATAACATGCATTATTACCGATATTATACCGTTATTATCTCTAGAACTATAATAATTGTACTCATTACTGCCAATATTATCAACATAACATGCATTATTACCAACATTATACTGTTATTATCTCTAGAACTATAATAATTATACTTATTACTTTTATTTTTTTCAATATAAGATGCATTATTACCCACATTATACAGTTATTATCGCTAGAACTATAATAATTATACCTATTATTCCCAATATTATCAATATAACATGCGTTATTACCCACATTATACAGTTATTAACGCTAGAACTATAATAATTATACCTATTATTCCCAATAGTATCAATATAACATGCATTATTACCCACATTATACAGTTATTATCGCTAGAACTATAAGAATTATACTCATTACTCCCAATATTATCAATATAACATGCACTATTACCCACATTATACTGTAATTATCGCTAGAACTGTAATAATTATACTTATTATTCCCAATATTATCAATATAACATGCATTATTACCCATATTATACAGTTATTATCGCTAGGACTAAAAGAATTATACTCATTACTCCCAATATTATCAATATAACATGCACTATTACCCACATTATACTGTAATTATCGCTTGAACTATAATAATTATACTTATTATTCCCAGTATTATCAATATAACATGCATTATTACCCATGTTATACAGTTATTATCGCTACATCTATAATAATTATACTTACTACTTTTATTATTATCAATATAAGATGCATTATTACCCACATTATACAGTTATTATCTCTAGAACTATAATTATTATACTCATTAATCCCAATATTATCAATATAACATGCATTATTACCCATATTATGCAGTTATTATCGCTAGCACTATAATAATTATACTTATTACTCCCAATATTATCAATATAACATGCATTATTACCCACATTATACAGCTATTATCGCTAGGACTATAATAACTATACTTATTATTCCCAATATTATCAATATAACATGCATTATTACCCATATTATACAGTTATTATCGATGGAACTATAGTAATTATACTTATTACTCCCAATATTATCAATATAACATGCATTATTACCCACATTATACAGTTATTATCCCTAGAACTATAATAATTATACTTAGTACTTTTATTATTATCAATATAACATCCATTATTACCCATATTATACAGTTGTCATCTCTAGATCTATAATAATTATACTTATTATTCCCAATATTATCAATATAACATGCATTATTACCGATATTATACCGTTATTATCTCTAGAACTATAATAATTGTACTCATTACTCCCAATGTTATCAACATAACATGCATTATTACCCACATTATACTGTTATTATCTCTAGAACTATAATAATTATACTTATTACTTTTATTATTTTCAATATAATATGCATTATTACCCACATTATACAGTTATTATCGCTAGAACTATAATAATTATTCTCATTACTCCCGATATTATCAATATAAGATGCATTATTACCCACATTATACAGTTATTATCGCTAGAACTATAATAATTATACCTATTATTCCCAATATTATCAATATAACATGCATTATTACCCACATTATACAGTTATTATCTCTAGAACTATAATAATTGTACTCATTACTCCCAATATTATCAACATAACATGCATTATTACCCACATTATACAGTTATTATCGCTAGAACTAAAAGAATTATACTCATCACTCCCAATATTATCAATATAACATGCACTATTACCCACATTATACTGTAATTATCGCTAGAACTATAATAATTATACTTATTATTCCCAATATTATCAATATAACATGCATTATTACCCATGCTATACAGTTATTATCGCTACATCTATAATAATTATACTTACTACTTTTATTATTATCAATATAACATGCATTATTACCCACATTATACAGTTATTATCCCTAGAACTATAATAATTATACTTAGTACTTTTATTATTATCAATATAACATCCATTATTACCCATATTATACAGTTGTCATCTCTAGATCTATAATAATTATACTTATTATTCCCAATATTATCAATATAACATGCATTATTACCGATATTATACCGTTATTATCTCTAGAACTATAATAATTGTACTCATTACTCCCAATATTATTAACATAACATGCATTATTACCCACATTATACTGTTATTATCTCTAGAACTATAATAATTATACTTATTACTTTTATTATTTTCAATATAAGATGCATTATTACCCACATTATACAGTTATTATCGCTAGAACTATAATAATTATTCTCATTACTCCCGATATTATCAATATAAGATGCATTATTACCCACATTATACAGTTATTATCGCTAGAACTATAATAATTATACCTATTATTCCCAATATTATCAATATAACATGCATTATTACCCACATTATACAGTTATTATCGCTAGAACTAAAAGAATTATACTCATTACTCCCAATATTATCAATATAACATGCACTATTACCCACATTATACTGTAATTATCGCTAGTACTATAATAATTATACTTATTATTCCCAATATTATCAATATAACATGCATTATTACCCATATTATACAGTTATTATCGATGGAACTATAGTAATTATACTTATTACTCCCAATATTATCAATATAACATGCATTATTACCCACATTATACAGTTATTATCCCTAGAACTATAATAATTATACTTAGTACTTTTATTATTATCAATATAACATCCATTATTACCCATATTATACAGTTGTCATCTCTAGATCTATAATAATTATACTTATTATTCCCAATATTATCAATATAACATGCATTATTACCGATATTATACCGTTATTATCTCTAGAACTATAATAATTGTACTCATTACTCCCAATGTTATCAACATAACATGCATTATTACCCACATTATACTGTTATTATCTCTAGAACTATAATAATTATACTTATTACTTTTATTATTTTCAATATAATATGCATTATTACCCACATTATACAGTTATTATCGCTAGAACTATAATAATTATTCTCATTACTCCCGATATTATCAATATAAGATGCATTATTACCCACATTATACAGTTATTATCGCTAGAACTATAATAATTATACCTATTATTCCCAATATTATCAATATAACATGCATTATTACCCACATTATACAGTTATTATCTCTAGAACTATAATAATTGTACTCATTACTCCCAATATTATCAATATAACATGCACTATTACCCACATTATACTGTAATTATCGCTAGTACTATAATAATTATACTTATTATTCCCAATATTATGAATATAACATGCATTATTACCCACATTATACAGTTATTATCGCTAGGACTATAATAACTATACATATTATTCCCAATATTATCAATATAACATGCATTATTACCCATATTATACAATTATTATCGCTACATCTATAATAATTATACTTACTGCTTTTATTATTATCAATATAAGATGCATTATTACCCACATTATACAGTTATTATCGCTAGAACTATAATAATTATACCTGTTATTCCCAATATTATCAATATAACATGCATTATTACCCACATTATACAGTTATTATCGCTAGAACTATAAGAATTATACTCATTACTCCCAATATTATCAATATAACATGCACTATTACCCACATTATACTGTAATTATCGCTAGAACTATAATAATTATACTTATTATTCCCAATATTATCAATATAACATGCATTATTACCCATATTATACAGTTATTATCGATGGAACTATAGTAATTATACCTAATACTCCCAATATTATCAATATAACATGCATTATTACCCACATTGCACAGTTATTATCGCTAGAACTATAATAATTATACTCATTAATCCCGATATTATCAATATAACATCCATTATTACCCATATTATACAGTTGTTATCTCTAGAACTATAATAATTATACCCATTACTCGAAATATTATCAATATAACATGCATTATTACCGATATTATACCGTTATTATCTCTAGAACTATAATAATTGTACTCATTACTCCCAATATTATCAACATAACATGCACTATTACCCACATTATACGGTTATTATCTCTAGAACTATAATAATTATACTTATTACTTTTATTATTTTCTATATAAGATGCATTATTACCCACATTATACAGTTATTATCGCTAGAACTATAATAATTATTCTCATTACTCCCGATATTATCAATATAAGATGCATTATTACCCACATTATACAGTTATTATCGCTAGAACTATAATAATTATACCTATTATTCCCAATATTATCAATATAACATGCATTATTACCCACATTATACAGTTATTATCTCTAGAACTATAATAATTGTACTCATTACTCCCAATGTTATCAACATAACATGCATTATTACCCACATTATACTGTTATTATCTCTAGAACTATAATAATTATACTTATTACCTTTATTTTTTTCAATATAAGATGCATTATTACCCACATTATACAGTTATTATCGCTAGAACTATAATAATTATACATATTATTCCCAATATTATCAATATAACATGCATTATTACCCACATTATACGGTTATTATCGCTAGAAGTAAAAGAATTATACACATTACTCCCAATATTATCAATATAACATGCACTATTACCCACATTATACTGTAATTATCGCTAGAACTATAATAATTATACTTATTATTCCCAATATTATCAATATAACATGCATTATTACCCATGTTATACAGTTATTATCGCTACATCTATAATAATTATACTTACTACTTTTATTATTAGCAATATAACATGCATTATTACCCACATTATACAGTTATTATCGCTAGAACTATAATAATTATACTTATTACTCCCAATATTATCAATATAACATGCATTATTACCCACATTATACAGTTATTATCGCTAGAACTATAAGAATTATACTCATTACTCCCAATATTATCAATATAACATGCACTATTACCCACATTATACTGTAATTATCGCTAGAACTATAATAATTATACTTATTATTCCCAATATTATCAATATAACATGCATTATTACCCATATTATACAGTTATTATCGATGGAACTATAGTAATTATACCTATTACTCCCAATATTATCAATATAACATGCATTATTACCCACATTGCACAGTTATTATCGCTAGAACTATAATAATTATACTCATTACTCCCGATATTATCAATATAACATCCATTATTACGCATATTATACAGTTGTTATCTCTAGAACTATAATAATTATACCTATTACTCGAAATATTATCAATATAACATGCATTATTACCGATATTATACTGTAATTATCGCTAGAACTATAATAATTATACTTATTATTCCCAATATTATCAATATAACATGCATTATTACCCATATTATACAATTATTATCGCTACATCTATAATAATTATACTTACTGCTTTTATTATTATCAATACATGATGCATTATTACCCACATTATACAGTTATTATCGCTAGAACTATAATAATTATACCTATTATTCCCAATATTATCAATATAACATGCATTATTACCCACATTATACAGTTATTATCCCTAGAACTATAATAATTATACTTAGTACTTTTATTATTATCAATATAACATCCATTATTACCCATACTATACAGTTGTCATCTCTAGATCTATAATAATTATGCTTATTATTCCCAATATTATCAATATAACATGCATTATTACCCACATTATACAGTTATTATCGCTAGAACTAAAAGAATGATACTCATTACTCCCAATATTATCAATATAACATGCACTATTACCCACATTATACTGTAATTATCGCTAGTACTATAATAATTATACTTATTATTCCCAATATTATGAATATAACATGCATTATTACCCACATTATACTGTTATTATCGCTAGAACCATAATAATTATTCTCATTACTCCCGATATTATCAATATAAGATGCATTATTACCCACATTATACAGTTATTATCGCTAGAACTATAATAATTATACCTATTATTCCCAATATTATCAATATAACATGCATTATTACCCACATTATACAGTTATTATCGCTAGAACTAAAAGAATTATACTCATTACTCCCAATATTATCAATATAACATGCACTATGACCCACATTATACTGTAATTATCGCTAGAACTATAATAATTATACTTATTATTCCCAATATTATCAATATAACATGTATTATTACCCATGTTGTACAGTTATTATCGCTACATCTATAATAATTATACTTACTACTTTTATTATTATCAATATAACATGCATTATTACCCACATTATACAGTTATTATCGCTAGAACTATAATAATTATACTTATTACTAACAATATTATGAATATAACATGCATTATTACCCACATTATACAGTTATTATCGCTAGAACTAAAAGAATTATACTCATTACTCCCAATATTATCAATATAACATGCACTATTACCCACATTATACTGTAATTATCGCTTGAACTATAATAATTATACTTATTATTCCCAATATTATCAATATAACATGCATTATTACCCATGTTATACAGTTATTATCGCTACATCTATAATAATTATACTTACTACTTTTATTATTATCAATATAAGATGCATTATTACCCACATTATACAGTTATTATCGCTAGAACTATAATAATTATACCTATTATTCCCAATATTATCAATATAATATGCATTATTACCCACATTATACAGTTATTATCTCTAGAACTATAATTATTATACTCATTAATCCCAATATTATCAATATAACATGCATTATTACCCACATTATGCAGTTATTATCGCTAGCACTATAATAATTATACTTATTACTCCCAATATTATCAATATAACATGCATTATTACCCACATTATACAGTTATTATCGCTAGGACTATAATAACTATACTTATTATTCCCAATATTATCAATATAACATGCATTATTACCCATATTATACAATTATTATCGCTACATCTATAATAACTATACTTACTGCTTTTATTGTTATCAATATATGATGCATTATTACCCACATTATACAGTTATTATCGCTAGAACTATAATAACTATACTTATTACGCCCAATATTATCAATATAACATGCATTATTACCCACATTATACAGTTATTATCGCTAGAACTATAATAGTTATACTCATTACTCCCGATATTATCAATATAACATCCATTATTACCCATATTATACAGTTGTTATCGAGGGAACTAAAAGAATTATACTCATAACTCCCAATATTATCAATATAACATGCACTATTACCCACATTATACTGTAATTATCGCTAGAACTATAATAATTATACTCATTAATCCCAATATTATCAATATAACATGCATTATTACCCACATTATGCAGTTATTATCGCTAGAACTATAATAACTATACTTGTTATTCCCAATATTATCAATATAACATGCATTATTACCCATATTATACAATTATTATCGCTACATCTATACTAATTATACTTACTGCTTTTATTATTATCAATATAAGATGCATTATTACCCACATTATACAGTTATTATCGCTAGAACTATAATAATTATACCTATTATTCCCAATATTATCAATATAACATGCGTTATTACCCATGTTACACAGTTATTATCGCTACATCTATAATAATTATACTTACTACTTTTATTATTATCAATATAACATGCATTATTACCCACATTATACAGTTATTAACGCTAGAACTATAATAATTATACCTATTATTCCCAATATTATCAATATAACATGCATTATTACCCACATTATACAGTTATTATCGCTAGAACTATAAGAATTATACTCATTACTCCCAATATTATCAATATAACATGCACTATTACCCACATTATACTGTAATTATCGCTAGAACTATAATAATTATACTTATTATTCCTAATACTATCAATATAACATGCATTATTACCCATATTGTACAGTTATTATCGCTAGAACTAAAAGAATTATACTCATTACTCCCAATATTACCAATATAACATGCACTATTACCCACATTATACTGTAATTATCGCTTGAACTATAATAATTATACTTATTATTCCCAATATTATCAATATAACATGCATTATTACCCATGTTATACAGTTATTATCGCTACATCTATAATAATTATACTTACTACTTTTATTATTATCAATATAAGATGCATTATTACCCACATTATACAGTTATTATCGCTAGAACTATAATAATTATACCTATTATTCCCAATATTATCAATATAATATGCATTATTACCCACATTATACAGTTATTATCTCTAGAACTATAATAATTATACTCATTAATCCCAATATTATCAATATAACATGCATTATTACCCATATTATGCAGTTATTATCGCTAGCACTATAATAATTATACTTATTACTCCCAATATTTTCAATATAACATGCATTATTACCCACATTATACAGTTATTATCGCTAGGACTATAATAACTATACTTATTATTCCCAATATTATCAATATAACATGCATTATTACCCATATTATACAATTATTATCGCTACATCTATAATAATTATACTTACTGCTTTTATTATTATCAATATATAATGCATTATTACCCACATTATACAGTTATTATCGCTAGAACTATAATAACTATACTTATTACTCCCAATATTATCAATATAACATGCATTATTACCCACATTATACAGTTATTATCGCTAGAACTATAATAGTTATACTCATTACTCCCGATATTATCAATATAACATCCATTATTACCCATATTATACAGTTCTTATCTCTAGAGCTATAATAATTATACCTACTACTCGAAATATTATCAATATAACATGCATTATTACCGATATTATACCGTTATTATCTCTAGAACTATAATAACTATACTTATTATTTTTATTACTTTCAATATAAGATGCATTATTACAGACATTATACAGTTATTATCGCTACAACTATAATAATTATACCTATTATTCCCAATATTATCAATATAACATGCATTATTACCCACATTATACAGTTATTATCGCTAGGACTATAATAACTATACTTATTATTCCCAATATTATCAATATAACATGCATTATTACCCATATTATACAATTATTATCGCTACATCTATAATAATTATACTTACTGCTTTTATTATTATCAATATTAGATGCATTATTACCCACATTATACAGTGATTATCGCTAGAACTATAATAATTATACTCATTAATCCCAATATTATCAATATAACATGCATTATTACCCACATTATACAGTTATTATCGCTAGAACTATAATAATTATACCTATTATTCCCAATATTATCAATATAACTTGCATTATTACCCACATTATACAGTTATTAACGCTAGAACTAAAAGAATTATACTCATTGCTCCCAATATTATCAATATAACATGCACTATTACCCACATTATACTGTAATTATCACTAGAACTATAATAATTATACTTATTATTCCCAATATTATCAATATAACATGCATTATTACCCATGTTATACTGTTATTATCGCTACATCTATAATAATTATACTTACTACTTTTATTATTATCAATATAACATGCATTATTACCCACATTATACAGTTATTATCGCTAGAACTATAAGAATTATACTCATTACTCCCAATATTATCAATATAACATGCACTATTACCCACATTATACTGTAATTATCGCTAGTACTATAATAATTATACTTATTATTCCCAATATTATGAATATAACATGCATTATTACCCACATTATACTGTTATTATCGCTAGAACCATAATAATTATTCTCATTACTCCCGATATTATCAATATAAGATGCATTATTACCCACATTATACAGTTATTATCGCTAGAACTATAATAATTATACCTATTATTCCCAATATTATCAATATAACATGCATTATTACCCACATTATACAGTTATTATCGCTAGAACTAAAAGAATTATACTCATTACTCCCAATATTATCAATATAACATGCACTATGACCCACATTATACTGTAATTATCGCTAGAACTATAATAATTATACTTATTATTCCCAATATTATCAATATAACATGTATTATTACCCATGTTGTACAGTTATTATCGCTACATCTATAATAATTATACTTACTACTTTTATTATTATCAATATAACATGCATTATTACCCACATTATACAGTTATTATCGCTAGAACTATAATAATTATACTTATTACTAACAATATTATGAATATAACATGCATTATTACCCACATTATACAGTTATTATCGCTAGAACTAAAAGAATTATACTCATTACTCCCAATATTATCAATATAACATGCACTATTACCCACATTATACTGTAATTATCGCTAGAACTATAATAATTATACTTATTATTCCCAATATTATCAATATAACATGCATTATTACCCACATTATACAGTTATTATCCCTAGAACTATAATAATTATACTTAGTACTTTTATTATTATCAATATAACATCCATTATTACCCATACTATACAGTTGTCATCTCCAGATCTATAATAATTATGCTTATTATTCCCAATATTATCAATATAACATGCATTATTACCCACATTACACAGTTATTATCGCTAGAACTAAAAGAATTATACTCATTACTCCCAATATTATCAATATAACATGCACTATTACCGACATTATACTGCAATTATCGCTAGTACTATAATAATTATACTTATTATTCCCAATATTATCAATATAACATGCATTATTACCCATGTTATACAGTTATTATCGCTACATCTATAATAATTATACTTACTACTTTTATTATTATCAATATAACATGCATTGTTACCCACATTATACAGTGATTATCGCTAGAACTATAATAATTATACTCATTAATCCCAATATTATCAATATAACATGCATTATTACCCACATTATACAGTTATTATCGCTAGAACTATAATAATTATACCTATTATTCCCAATATTATCAATATAACTTGCATTATTACCCACATTATACAGTTATTAACGCTAGAACTAAAAGAATTATACTCATTGCTCCCAATATTATCAATATAACATGCACTATTACCCACATTATACTGTAATTATCACTAGAACTATAATAATTATACTTATTATTCCCAATATTATCAATATAACATGCATTATTACCCATGTTATACAGTTATTATCGCTACATCTATAATAATTATACTTACTACTTTTATTATTATCAATATAACATGCATTATTACCCACATTATACAGTTATTATCGCTAGAACTATAAGAATTATACTCATTACTCCCAATATTATCAATATAACATGCACTATTACCCACATTATACTGTAATTATCGCTAGAACTATAATAATTATACTTATTATTCCCAATATTATCAATATAACATGCATTATTACCCATATTATACAGTTATTATCGCTAGGACTAAAAGAATTATACTCATTACTCCCAATATTATCAATATAACATGCACTATTACCCACATTATACTGTAATTATCGCTTGAACTATAATAATTATACTTATTATTCCCAATATTATCAATATAACATGCATTATTACCCATGTTATACAGTTATTATCGCTACATCTATAATAATTATACTTACTACTTTTATTATTATCAATATAAGATGCATTATTACCCACATTATACAGTTATTATCGCTAGAACTATAATAATTATACCTATTATTCCCAATATTATCAATATAATATGCATTATTACCCACATTATACAGTTATTATCTCTAGAACTATAATTATTATACTCATTAATCCCAATATTATCAATATAACATGCATTATTACCCACATTATGCAGTTATTATCGCCAGCACTATAATAATTATACTTATTACTCCCAATATTATCAATATAACATGCATTATTACCCACATTATACAGTTATTATCGCTAGGACTATAATAACTATACTTATTATTCCCAATATTATCAATATAACATGCATTATTACCCATATTATACAATTATTATCGCTACATCTATAATAACTATACTTACTGCTTTTATTGTTATCAATATATGATGCATTATTACCCACATTATACAGTTATTATCGCTAGAACTATAATAACTATACTTATTACGCCCAATATTATCAATATAACATGCATTATTACCCACATTATACAGTTATTATCGCTAGAACTATAATAGTTATACTCATTACTCCCGATATTATCAATATAACATCCATTATTACCCATATTATACAGTTGTTATCGAGGGAACTAAAAGAATTATACTCATAACTCCCAATATTATCAATATAACATGCACTATTACCCACATTATACTGTAATTATCGCTAGAACTATAATAATTATACTCATTAATCCCAATATTATCAATATAACATGCATTATTACCCACATTATGCAGTTATTATCGCTAGAACTATAATAACTATACTTGTTATTCCCAATATTATCAATATAACATGCATTATTACCCATATTATACAATTATTATCGCTACATCTATACTAATTATACTTACTGCTTTTATTATTATCAATATAAGATGCATTATTACCCACATTATACAGTTATTATCGCTAGAACTATAATAATTATACCTATTATTCCCAATATTATCAATATAACATGCGTTATTACCCATGTTACACAGTTATTATCGCTACATCTATAATAATTATACTTACTACTTTTATTATTATCAATATAACATGCATTATTACCCACATTATACAGTTATTAACGCTAGAACTATAATAATTATACCTATTATTCCCAATATTATCAATATAACATGCATTATTACCCACATTATACAGTTATTATCGCTAGAACTATAAGAATTATACTCATTACTCCCAATATTATCAATATAACATGCACTATTACCCACATTATACTGTAATTATCGCTAGAACTATAATAATTATACTTATTATTCCTAATACTATCAATATAACATGCATTATTACCCATATTGTACAGTTATTATCGCTAGAACTAAAAGAATTATACTCATTACTCCCAATATTACCAATATAACATGCACTATTACCCACATTATACTGTAATTATCGCTTGAACTATAATAATTATACTTATTATTCCCAATATTATCAATATAACATGCATTATTACCCATGTTATACAGTTATTATCGCTACATCTATAATAATTATACTTACAACTTTTATTATTATCAATATAAGATGCATTATTACCCACATTATACAGTTATTATCGCTAGAACTATAATAATTATACCTATTATTCCCAATATTATCAATATAATATGCATTATTACCCACATTATACAGTTATTATCTCTAGAACTATAATAATTATACTCATTAATCCCAATATTATCAATATAACATGCATTATTACCCATATTATGCAGTTATTATCGCTAGCACTATAATAATTATACTTATTACTCCCAATATTTTCAATATAACATGCATTATTACCCACATTATACAGTTATTATCGCTAGGACTATAATAACTATACTTATTATTCCCAATATTATCAATATAACATGCATTATTACCCATATTATACAATTATTATCGCTACATCTATAATAATTATACTTACTGCTTTTATTATTATCAATATATAATGCATTATTACCCACATTATACAGTTATTATCGCTAGAACTATAATAACTATACTTATTACTCCCAATATTATCAATATAACATGCATTATTACCCACATTATACAGTTATTATCGCTAGAACTATAATAGTTATACTCATTACTCCCGATATTATCAATATAACATCCATTATTACCCATATTATACAGTTGTTATCTCTAGAGCTATAATAATTATACCTACTACTCGAAATATTATCAATATAACATGCATTATTACCGATATTATACCGTTATTATCTCTAGAACTATAATAACTATACTTATTATTTTTATTACTTTCAATATAAGATGCATTATTACAGACATTATACAGTTATTATCGCTACAACTATAATAATTATACCTATTATTCCCAATATTATCAATATAACATGCATTATTACCCACATTATACAGTTATTATCGCTAGGACTATAATAACTATACTTATTATTCCCAATATTATCAATATAACATGCATTATTACCCATATTATACAATTATTATCGCTACATCTATAATAATTATACTTACTGCTTTTATTATTATCAATATTAGATGCATTATTACCCACATTATACAGTGATTATCGCTAGAACTATAATAATTATACTCATTAATCCCAATATTATCAATATAACATGCATTATTACCCACATTATACAGTTATTATCGCTAGAACTATAATAATTATACCTATTATTCCCAATATTATCAATATAACTTGCATTATTACCCACATTATACAGTTATTAACGCTAGAACTAAAAGAATTATACTCATTGCTCCCAATATTATCAATATAACATGCACTATTACCCACATTATACTGTAATTATCACTAGAACTATAATAATTATACTTATTATTCCCAATATTATCAATATAACATGCATTATTACCCATGTTATACAGTTATTATCGCTACATCTATAATAATTATACTTACTACTTTTATTATTATCAATATAACATGCATTATTACCCACATTATACAGTTATTATCGCTAGAACTATAAGAATTATACTCATTACTCCCAATATTATCAATATAACATGCACTATTACCCACATTATACTGTAATTATCGCTAGAACTATAATAATTATACTTATTATTCCCAATATTATCAATATAACATGCATTATTACCCATATTATACAGTTATTATCGCTAGGACTAAAAGAATTATACTCATTACTCCCAATATTATCAATATAACATGCACTATTACCCACATTATACTGTAATTATCGCTTGAACTATAATAATTATACTTATTATTCCCAATATTATCAATATAACATGCATTATTACCCATGTTATACAGTTATTATCGCTACATCTATAATAATTATACTTACTACTTTTATTATTATCAATATAAGATGCATTATTACCCACATTATACAGTTATTATCGCTAGAACTATAATAATTATACCTATTATTCCCAATATTATCAATATAATATGCATTATTACCCACATTATACAGTTATTATCTCTAGAACTATAATTATTATACTCATTAATCCCAATATTATCAATATAACATGCATTATTACCCACATTATGCAGTTATTATCGCTAGCACTATAATAATTATACTTATTACTCCCAATATTATCAATATAACATGCATTATTACCCACATTATACAGTTATTATCGCTAGGACTATAATAACTATACTTATTATTCCCAATATTATCAATATAACATGCATTATTACCCATATTATACAATTATTATCGCTACATCTATAATAACTATACTTACTGCTTTTATTGTTATCAATATATGATGCATTATTACCCACATTATACAGTTATTATCGCTAGAACTATAATAACTATACTTATTACGCCCAATATTATCAATATAACATGCATTATTACCCACATTATACAGTTATTATCGCTAGAACTATAATAGTTATACTCATTACTCCCGATATTATCAATATAACATCCATTATTACCCATATTATACAGTTGTTATCGAGGGAACTAAAAGAATTATACTCATAACTCCCAATATTATCAATATAACATGCACTATTACCCACATTATACTGTAATTATCGCTAGAACTATAATAATTATACTCATTAATCCCAATATTATCAATATAACATGCATTATTACCCACATTATGCAGTTATTATCGCTAGAACTATAATAACTATACTTGTTATTCCCAATATTATCAATATAACATGCATTATTACCCATATTATACAATTATTATCGCTACATCTATACTAATTATACTTACTGCTTTTATTATTATCAATATAAGATGCATTATTACCCACATTATACAGTTATTATCGCTAGAACTATAATAATTATACCTATTATTCCCAATATTATCAATATAACATGCGTTATTACCCATGTTACACAGTTATTATCGCTACATCTATAATAATTATACTTACTACTTTTATTATTATCAATATAACATGCATTATTACCCACATTATACAGTTATTAACGCTAGAACTATAATAATTATACCTATTATTCCCAATATTATCAATATAACATGCATTATTACCCACATTATACAGTTATTATCGCTAGAACTATAAGAATTATACTCATTACTCCCAATATTATCAATATAACATGCACTATTACCCACATTATACTGTAATTATCGCTAGAACTATAATAATTATACTTATTATTCCTAATACTATCAATATAACATGCATTATTACCCATATTGTACAGTTATTATCGCTAGGACTAAAAGAATTATACTCATTACTCCCAATATTACCAATATAACATGCACTATTACCCACATTATACTGTAATTATCGCTTGAACTATAATAATTATACTTATTATTCCCAATATTATCAATATAACATGCATTATTACCCATGTTATACAGTTATTATCGCTACATCTATAATAATTATACTTACAACTTTTATTATTATCAATATAAGATGCATTATTACCCACATTATACAGTTATTATCGCTAGAACTATAATAATTATACCTATTATTCCCAATATTATCAATATAATATGCATTATTACCCACATTATACAGTTATTATCTCTAGAACTATAATAATTATACTCATTAATCCCAATATTATCAATATAACATGCATTATTACCCATATTATGCAGTTATTATCGCTAGCACTATAATAATTATACTTATTACTCCCAATATTTTCAATATAACATGCATTATTACCCACATTATACAGTTATTATCGCTAGGACTATTATAACTATACTTATTATTCCCAATATTATCAATATAACATGCATTATTACCCATATTATACAATTATTATCGCTACATCTATAATAATTATACTTACTGCTTTTATTATTATCAATATATAATGCATTATTACCCACATTATACAGTTATTATCGCTAGAACTATAATAACTATACTTATTACTCCCAATATTATCAATATAACATGCATTATTACCCACATTATACAGTTATTATCGCTAGAACTATAATAGTTATACTCATTACTCCCGATATTATCAATATAACATCCATTATTACCCATATTATACAGTTGTTATCTCTAGAGCTATAATAATTATACCTACTACTCGAAATATTATCAATATAACATGCATTATTACCGATATTATACCGTTATTATCTCTAGAACTATAATAACTATACTTATTATTTTTATTACTTTCAATATAAGATGCATTATTACAGACATTATACAGTTATTATCGCTACAACTATAATAATTATACCTATTATTCCCAATATTATCAATATAACATGCATTATTACCCACATTATACAGTTATTATCGCTAGGACTATAATAACTATACTTATTATTCCCAATATTATCAATATAACATGCATTATTACCCATATTATACAATTATTATCGCTACATCTATAATAATTATACTTACTGCTTTTATTATTATCAATATTAGATGCATTATTACCCACATTATACAGTTATTATCGCTAGAACTATAAGAATTATACTCATTACTCCCAATATTATCAATATAACATGCTCTATTACCCACATTATACTGTAATTATCGCTAGAACTATAATAATTATACTTATTATTCCCAATATTATCAATATAACATGCATTATTACCCATATTATACAGTTATTATCGCTAGAACTATAGTAATTATACTTATTACTCCCAATATTATCAATATAACGTGCATTACTACCCACATTATACAGTTATTATCGCTAGGACTATAATAATTATACTTAGCACTTTTATTATTATCATTATAACATCCATTATTACCCATACTATACAGTTGTCATCTCTAGATCTATAATAATTATACTTATTATTCCCAATATTATCAATATAACATGCATTATTACCCACATTATACAATTATTATCGCTAGAACTATAATAATTATACTTATTATTCCCAATATTATCAATATAACATGCATTATTACCCACATTATACAGTTATTATCGCTAGAACTATAATAATTATACCTATTATTCCCAATATAATCAATATAACATGCATTATTACCCACATTATACAGTTATTATCGCTAGAACTAAAAGAATTATACTCATTACTCCCAATATTATCAATATAACATGCACTATTACCCACATTATACTGTAATTATCGCTAGAACTATAATAGTTATACTTATTATTCCCAATATTATCAATATAACATGCATTATTACCCACATTATACAATTATTATCGCTAGAACTATAATAATTATACTTATTATTCCCAATATTATCAATATAACATGCATTATTACCCACATTATACCGTTATTATCGCTAGAACTAATATAATTATACCTATTATTCCCAATATAATCAATATAACATGCATCATTACCCACATTATACAGTTATTATCGCTAGAACTAAAAGAATTATACACATTACTCTCAATATTATCAATATAACATGCACTATTACCCACATTATACTGTAATTATCGCTAGAACTATAATAATTATACTTATTATTCCCAATATTATCAATATAACGTGCATTATTACCCACATTATACAGTTATTATCGCTAGGACTATAATAATTATACTTAGCACTTTTATTATTATCATTATAACATCCATTATTACCCATACTATACAGTTCTCATCTCTAGATCTATAATAATTATACTTATTATTCCCAATATTATCAATATAACATGCATTATTACCCACATTATACAGTTATTATCGCTAGAACTATAATAATTATACCTATTATTCCCAATATAATCAATATAACATGCATTATTACCCATATTATACAGTTATTATCGCTAGAACTAAAAGAATTATACTCATTACTCCCAATATTATCAATATAACATGCACTATTACCCACATTATACTGTAATTATCGCTAGAACTATAATAATTATACTCATTAATCCCAATATTATCAATATAACATGCATTATTACCCACATTATGCAGTTATTATCGCTAGAACTATAATAACTATACTTATTCTTCCCAATATTATCAATATAACATGCATTATTACCCATATTATACAATTATTATCGCTACATCTATAATAATTATACTTACTGCTTTTATTATTATCAATATAAGATGCATTATTACCCACATTATACAGTTATTATCGCTAGAACTATAATAATTATACCTATTATTCCCAATATTATCAATATAACATGCGTTATTACCCATGTTACACAGTTATTATCGCTACATCTGTAATAATTATACTTACTACTTTTATTATTATCAATATAACATGCATTATTACCCATATTATAGAGTTATTATCGCTAGAACTATAAGAATTATACTCATTACTCCCAATATTATCAATATAACATGCACTATTACCCACATTATACTGTAATTATCGCTAGAACTATAATAATTATACTTATTATTCCCAATATAATCAACATAACATGCATTATTACCCATATTATACAGTTATTATCGCTAGAACTATAGTAATTATACTTATTACTCCCAATATTATCAATATAACGTGCATTATTACCCACATTATACAGTTATTATCACTAGGACTATAATAATTATACTTAGCACTTTTATTATTATCACTATAACATCCATTATTACCCATACTATACAGTTCTCATCTCTAGATCTATAATAATTATACTTATTATTCCCAATATTATCAATATAACATGCATTATTACCCACATTATACAATTATCATCGCTAGAACTATAATAATTATACTTATTATTCCCAATATTATCAATATAACATGCATTATTACCCACATTATACAGTTATTATCGCTAGAACTATAATAATTATACCTATTATTCCCAATATAATCAATATAACATGCATTATTACCCACATTATACAATTATCATCGCTAGAACTATAATAATTATACTTATTATTCCCAATATTATCAATATAACATGCATTATTACCCACATTATACAGTTATTATCGCTAGAACTATAATAATTATACCTATTATTCCCAATATAATCAATATAACATGCATTATTACCCACATTATACAGTTATTATCGCTAAAACTAAAAGAATTATACTCATTACTCCCAATATTATCAATATAACATGCACTATTACCCACATTATACTGTAATTATCGCTAGAACTATAATAATTATACTCATTAATCCCAATATTATCAATATAACATGCATTATTACCCACATTATGCAGTTATTATCGCTAGAACTATAATAACTATACTTATTATTCCCAATATTATCAATATAACATGCATTATTACCCATATTATACAATTATTATCGCTACATCTATAATAATTATACTTACTGCTTTTATTATTATCAATATAAGATGCATTATTACCCACATTATACAGTTATTATCGCTAGAACTATAATAATTATACCTATCATTCCCAATGTAATCAATATAACATGCATTATTACCCACATTATACAGTTATTATCGCTAGAACTAAAAGAATTATACTCATTACTCCCAATATTATCAATATAACATGCATTATTACCCATATTATACAATTATTATCGCTACATCTATAATAATTATACTTACTGCTTTTATTATTATCAATATAAGATGCATTATTACCCACATTATACAGTTATTATCGCTAGAACTATAATAATTATACCTATTATTCCCAATATTATCAATATAACATGCATTATTACCCATATTATACAGTTATTATCGATGGAACTATAGTAATTATACTTATTACTCCCAATATTATCAATATAACATGCATTATTACCCACATTATACTGTTATTATCTCTAGAACTATAATAATTATACTTATTACTTTTATTATTTTCAATATAAGATGCATTATTACCCACATTATACAGTTATTATCGCTAGAACTATAATAATTATACCTATTACTCGAAATATTATCAATATAACATGCATTATTACCGATATTATACCGTTATTATCTCTAGAACTATAATAATTTGACTCATTACTCCCAATATTATCAACATAACATGCATTATTACCCACATTATACTCTTATTATCTCTAGAACTATAATAATTATACTTATTACTTTTATTATTTTCAATATAAGATGCATTATTACCCACATTATACAGTTATTATCGCTAGAACTATAATAATTATACCTATTATTCCCAATATTATCAATATAACATGCATTATTACCCATATTATACAGTTATTATCGCTAGGACTAAAAGAATTATACTCATTACTCCCAATATTATCAATATAACATGCACTATTACCCACATTATACTGTAATTATCGCTTGAACTATAATAATTATACTTATTATTCCCAATATTATGAATATAACATGCATTATTACCCATGTTATACAGTTATTATCGCGACATCTATAATAATTATACTTACAACTTTTATTATTATCAATGTAACATGCATTATTACCCACATTATACAGTTATTATCGCTAGAACTATAATAATTATACTTATTACTCCCAATATTATCAATATAACATGCATTATTACCCACATTATACAGTTATTATCGCTAGGTCTATAATAACTATACTTACTATTCCCAATATTATCAATATAACATGCATTATTACCCATATTATACAATTATTATCGCTACATCTATAATAATTATACTTACTGCTGTTATTATTATCAATATAAGATGCATTATTACCCACATTATACAGTTATTATCGCTAGAACTATAATAATTATACCTATTATTCCCAATATTATCAATATAACATGCATTATTACCCACATTATACAGTTATTATCGCTAGAACTATAAGAATTATACTCATTACTCCCAATATTATCAATATAACATGCACTATTACCCACATTATACTGTAATTACCGCTAGAACTATAATAATTATACTTATTATTCCCAATTTTATCAATATAACATGCATTATTACCCATATTATACAGTTATTATCGCTAGAACTATAATAATTATACTCATTAATCCCAATATTATCAATATAACATGCATTATTACCCACATTATGCAGTTATTATCGCTAGAACTATAATAACTATACTTATTATTCCCAATATTATCAATATAACATGCATTATTACCCACATTATACAGTTATTATCGCTAGAACTATAATAATTATACCTATTATTCCCAATATAATCAATATAACATGCATTATTACCCACATTATACAGTTATTATCGCTAGAACTAAAAGAATTATACTCATTACTCCCAATATTATCAATATAACATGCACTATTACCCACATTATACTGTAATTATCGCTAGAACTATAATAATTCTACTCATTAATCCCAATATTATCAATATAACATGCATTATTACCCACATTATGCAGTTATTATCGCTAGAACTATAATAACTATACTTATTATTCCCAATATTATCAATATAACATGCATTATTACCCATATTATACAATTATTATCGCTACATCTATAATAATTATACTTACTGCTTTTATTATTATCAATATAAGATGCATTATTACCCACATTATACAGTTATTATCTCTAGAACTATAATAATTATACTCATTAATCCCAATATTATCAATATAACATGCATTATTACCCACATTATACAGTTATTATCCCTAGAACTATAATAATTATACTTAGTACTTTTATTATTATCAATATAACATGCATTATTACCCACATTATACAATTATCATCGCTAGAACTATAATAATTATACTTATTATTCCCAATATTATCAATATAACATGCATTATTACCCACATTATACAGTTATTATCGCTAGAACTATAATAATTATGCCTATTATTCCCAATATAATCAATATAACATGCATTATTACCCACATTATACAGTTATTATCGCTAGAACTAAAAGAATTATACTCATTACTCCCAATATTATCAATATAACATGCACTATTACCCACATTATACTGTAATTATCGCTTGAACTATAATAATTATACTCATTAATCCCAATATTATCAATATAACATGCATTATTACCCACATTATGCAGTTATTATCGCTAGAACTATAATAACTATACTTATTATTCCCAATATTATCAATATAACATGCATTATTACCCACATTATACAATTATTATCGCTACATCTATAATAATTATACTTACTGCTTTTATTATTATCAATATAAGATGCATTATTACCCACATTATACAGTTATTATCTCTAGAACTATAATAATTATACTCATTAATCCCAATATTATCAATATAACATGCATTATTACCCACATTATACAGTTATTATCCCTAGAACTATAATAATTATACTTAGTACTTTTATTATTATCAATATAACATCCATTATTACCCATACTATACAGTTGTCATCTCTAGATCTATAAGAATTATGCTTATTATTCCCAATATTATCAATATAACATGCATTATTACCCACATTATACAGTTATTATCGCTAGAACTAAAAGAATTATACTCATTACTCCCAATATTATCAATATAACATGCACTATTACCCACATTATACTGTAATTATCGCTAGAACTATAATAATTATACTCATTAATCCCAATATTATCAATATAACATGCATTATTACCCACATTATGCAGTTATTATCGCTAGAACTATAATAACTATACTTATTATTCCCAATATTATCAATATAACATGCATTATTACACATATTATACAATTATTATCGCTACATCTATAATAATTATACTTACTACTTTTATTATTATCAATATAAGATGCATTATTACCCACATTATACAGTTATTATCGCTAGAACTATAATAATTATACCTATTATTCCCAATATTATCAATATAACATGCGTTATTACCCATGTTACACAGTTATTATCGCTACATCTATAATAATTATACTTACTACTTTTATTATTATCAATATAACATGCATTATTACCCATATTATACAGTTATTATCGCTAGAACTATAAGAATTATACTCATTACTCCCAATATTATCAATATAACATGCACTATTACCCACATTATACAGTTATTATCGTTAGAACTATAATAATTATACCTATTATTCCCAATATAATCAATATAACATGCATTATTACCCACATTATACAGTTATTATCGCTAGAACTAAAAGAATTATACTCATTACTCCCAATATTATCAATATAACATGCACTATTACCCACATTATACTGTAATTATCGCTAGAACTATAATAATTATACTCATTAATCCCAATATTATCAATATAACATGCATTATTACCCACATTATGCAGTTATTATCGCTAGAACTATAATAACTATACTTATTATTCCCAATATTATCAATATAACATGCATTATTACCCATATTATACAATTATTATCGCTACATCTATAATAATTATACTTACTGCTTTTATTATTATCAATATAAGATGCATTATTACCCACATTATACAGTTATTATCGCTAGAACTATAATAATTATACATATTATTCCCAATATTATCAATATAACATGCATTATTACCCACATTATAGAGTTATTATCGCTAGAACTAAAAGAATTATACTCATTACTCCCAATATTATCAATATAACATGCACTATTACCCACATTATACTGTAATTATCGCTAGAACTATAATAATTATACTTATTATTCCCAATATTATCAATATAACATGCATTATTACCCATGTTATACAGTTATTATCGCTACATCTATAATAATTATACTCACTACTTTTATTATTATCAATATAACATGCATTATTACCCACATTATACAGTTATTATCCCTAGAACTATAATAACTATACTTAGTACTTTTATTATTATCAATATAACATCCATTATTACCCATATTATACAGTTGTCATCTCTAGATCTATAATAATTATACTTATTATTCCCAATATTATCAATATAACATGCATTATTACCGATATTATACCGTTATTATCTCTAGAACTATAATAATTGTACTCATTACTCCCAATATTATCAACATAACATCCATTATTACCCATACTATACAGTTGTCATCTCTAGATCTATAATAATTATGCTTATTATTCCCAATATTATCAATATAACATGCATTATTACCCACATTATACAGTTATTATCGCTAGAACTAAAAGAATTATACTCATTACTCACAATATTATCAATATAACATGCACTATTACCCACATTATACTGTAATTATCGCTAGTACTATAATAATTATACTTATTATTCCCAATATTATGAATATAACATGCATTATTACCCACATTATACAGTTATTATCGCTAGGACTATAATAACTATACTTATTATTCCCAATATTATCAATATAACATGCATTATTACCCATATTATACAATTATTATCGCTACATCTATAATAATTATACTTACTGCTTTTATTATTATCAATATAAGATGCATTATTACCCACATTATACAGTTATTATCGCTATAACTATAATAATTATACCTGTTATTCCCAATATTATCAATATAACATGCATTATTACCCACATTATACAGTTATTATCGCTAGAACTATAAGAATTATACTCATTACTCCCAATATTGTCAATATAACATGCACTATTACCCACATTATACTGTAATTATCGCTAGAACTATAATAATTATACTTATTATTCCCAATATTATCAATATAACATGCATTATTACCCATATTATACAGTTATTATAGATGGAACTATAGTAATTATACCTATTACTCCCAATATTATCAATATAACATGCATTATTACCCACATTGCACAGTTATTATCGCTAGAACTATAATAATTATACTCATTACTCCCGATATTATCAATATAACATCCATTATTACCCATATTATACAGTTGTTATCTCTAGAACTATAATAATTATACCCATTACTCGAAATATTATCAATATAACATGCATTATTACCGATATTATACCGTTATTATCTCTAGAACTATAATAATTGTACTCATTACTCCCAATATTATCAACATAACATGCATTATTACCCACATTATACTGTTATTATCTCTAGAACTATAATAATTATACTTATTACTTTTATTTTTTTCAATATAAGATGCATTATTACCCACATTATACAGTTATTATCGCTAGGTCTATAATAACTATACTTACTATTCCCAATATTATCAATATAACATGCATTATTACCCATATTATACAATTATTATCGCTACATCTATAATAATTATACTTACTGCTGTTATTATTATCAATATAAGATGCATTATTACCCACATTATACAGTTATTATCGCTAGAACTATAATAATTATACCTATTATTCCCAATATTATCAATATAACATGCATTATTACCCACATTATACAGTTATTATCGCTAGAACTATAAGAATTATACTCATTACTCCCAATATTATCAATATAACATGCACTATTACCCACATTATACTGTAATTACCGCTAGAACTATAATAATTATACTTATTATTCCCAATTTTATCAATATAACATGCATTATTACCCATATTATACAGTTATTATCGCTAGAACTATAATAATTATACTCATTAATCCCAATATTATCAATATAACATGCATTATTACCCACATTATGCAGTTATTATCGCTAGAACTATAATAACTATACTTATTATTCCCAATATTATCAATATAACATGCATTATTACCCACATTATACAGTTATTATCGCTAGAACTATAATAATTATACCTATTATTCCCAATATAATCAATATAACATGCATTATTACCCACATTATACAGTTATTATCGCTAGAACTAAAAGAATTATACTCATTACTCCCAATATTATCAATATAACATGCACTATTACCCACATTATACTGTAATTATCGCTAGAACTATAATAATTCTACTCATTAATCCCAATATTATCAATATAACATGCATTATTACCCACATTATGCAGTTATTATCGCTAGAACTATAATAACTATACTTATTATTCCCAATATTATCAATATAACATGCATTATTACCCATATTATACAATTATTATCGCTACATCTATAATAATTATACTTACTGCTTTTATTATTATCAATATAAGATGCATTATTACCCACATTATACAGTTATTATCTCTAGAACTATAATAATTATACTCATTAATCCCAATATTATCAATATAACATGCATTATTACCCACATTATACAGTTATTATCCCTAGAACTATAATAATTATACTTAGTACTTTTATTATTATCAATATAACATGCATTATTACCCACATTATACAATTATCATCGCTAGAACTATAATAATTATACTTATTATTCCCAATATTATCAATATAACATGCATTATTACCCACATTATACAGTTATTATCGCTAGAACTATAATAATTATGCCTATTATTCCCAATATAATCAATATAACATGCATTATTACCCACATTATACAGTTATTATCGCTAGAACTAAAAGAATTATACTCATTACTCCCAATATTATCAATATAACATGCACTATTACCCACATTATACTGTAATTATCGCTTGAACTATAATAATTATACTCATTAATCCCAATATTATCAATATAACATGCATTATTACCCACATTATGCAGTTATTATCGCTAGAACTATAATAACTATACTTATTATTCCCAATATTATCAATATAACATGCATTATTACCCACATTATACAATTATTATCGCTACATCTATAATAATTATACTTACTGCTTTTATTATTATCAATATAAGATGCATTATTACCCACATTATACAGTTATTATCTCTAGAACTATAATAATTATACTCATTAATCCCAATATTATCAATATAACATGCATTATTACCCACATTATACAGTTATTATCCCTAGAACTATAATAATTATACTTAGTACTTTTATTATTATCAATATAACATCCATTATTACCCATACTATACAGTTGTCATCTCTAGATCTATAAGAATTATGCTTATTATTCCCAATATTATCAATATAACATGCATTATTACCCACATTATACAGTTATTATCGCTAGAACTAAAAGAATTATACTCATTACTCCCAATATTATCAATATAACATGCACTATTACCCACATTATACTGTAATTATCGCTAGAACTATAATAATTATACTCATTAATCCCAATATTATCAATATAACATGCATTATTACCCACATTATGCAGTTATTATCGCTAGAACTATAATAACTATACTTATTATTCCCAATATTATCAATATAACATGCATTATTACACATATTATACAATTATTATCGCTACATCTATAATAATTATACTTACTACTTTTATTATTATCAATATAAGATGCATTATTACCCACATTATACAGTTATTATCGCTAGAACTATAATAATTATACCTATTATTCCCAATATTATCAATATAACATGCGTTATTACCCATGTTACACAGTTATTATCGCTACATCTATAATAATTATACTTACTACTTTTATTATTATCAATATAACATGCATTATTACCCATATTATACAGTTATTATCGCTAGAACTATAAGAATTATACTCATTACTCCCAATATTATCAATATAACATGCACTATTACCCACATTATACAGTTATTATCGTTAGAACTATAATAATTATACCTATTATTCCCAATATAATCAATATAACATGCATTATTACCCACATTATACAGTTATTATCGCTAGAACTAAAAGAATTATACTCATTACTCCCAATATTATCAATATAACATGCACTATTACCCACATTATACTGTAATTATCGCTAGAACTATAATAATTATACTCATTAATCCCAATATTATCAATATAACATGCATTATTACCCACATTATGCAGTTATTATCGCTAGAACTATAATAACTATACTTATTATTCCCAATATTATCAATATAACATGCATTATTACCCATATTATACAATTATTATCGCTACATCTATAATAATTATACTTACTGCTTTTATTATTATCAATATAAGATGCATTATTACCCACATTATACAGTTATTATCGCTAGAACTATAATAATTATACATATTATTCCCAATATTATCAATATAACATGCATTATTACCCACATTATAGAGTTATTATCGCTAGAACTAAAAGAATTATACTCATTACTCCCAATATTATCAATATAACATGCACTATTACCCACATTATACTGTAATTATCGCTAGAACTATAATAATTATACTTATTATTCCCAATATTATCAATATAACATGCATTATTACCCATGTTATACAGTTATTATCGCTACATCTATAATAATTATACTCACTACTTTTATTATTATCAATATAACATGCATTATTACCCACATTATACAGTTATTATCCCTAGAACTATAATAACTATACTTAGTACTTTTATTATTATCAATATAACATCCATTATTACCCATATTATACAGTTGTCATCTCTAGATCTATAATAATTATACTTATTATTCCCAATATTATCAATATAACATGCATTATTACCGATATTATACCGTTATTATCTCTAGAACTATAATAATTGTACTCATTACTCCCAATATTATCAACATAACATCCATTATTACCCATACTATACAGTTGTCATCTCTAGATCTATAATAATTATGCTTATTATTCCCAATATTATCAATATAACATGCATTATTACCCACATTATACAGTTATTATCGCTAGAACTAAAAGAATTATACTCATTACTCACAATATTATCAATATAACATGCACTATTACCCACATTATACTGTAATTATCGCTAGTACTATAATAATTATACTTATTATTCCCAATATTATGAATATAACATGCATTATTACCCACATTATACAGTTATTATCGCTAGGACTATAATAACTATACTTATTATTCCCAATATTATCAATATAACATGCATTATTACCCATATTATACAATTATTATCGCTACATCTATAATAATTATACTTACTGCTTTTATTATTATCAATATAAGATGCATTATTACCCACATTATACAGTTATTATCGCTATAACTATAATAATTATACCTGTTATTCCCAATATTATCAATATAACATGCATTATTACCCACATTATACAGTTATTATCGCTAGAACTATAAGAATTATACTCATTACTCCCAATATTGTCAATATAACATGCACTATTACCCACATTATACTGTAATTATCGCTAGAACTATAATAATTATACTTATTATTCCCAATATTATCAATATAACATGCATTATTACCCATATTATACAGTTATTATAGATGGAACTATAGTAATTATACCTATTACTCCCAATATTATCAATATAACATGCATTATTACCCACATTGCACAGTTATTATCGCTAGAACTATAATAATTATACTCATTACTCCCGATATTATCAATATAACATCCATTATTACCCATATTATACAGTTGTTATCTCTAGAACTATAATAATTATACCCATTACTCGAAATATTATCAATATAACATGCATTATTACCGATATTATACCGTTATTATCTCTAGAACTATAATAATTGTACTCATTACTCCCAATATTATCAACATAACATGCATTATTACCCACATTATACTGTTATTATCTCTAGAACTATAATAATTATACTTATTACTTTTATTTTTTTCAATATAAGATGCATTATTACCCACATTATACAGTTATTATCGCTAGAACTATAATAATTATACATATTATTCCCAATATTATCAATATAACATGCATTATTACCCACATTATAGAGTTATTATCGCTAGAACTAAAAGAATTATACTCATTACTCCCAATATTATCAATATAACATGCACTATTACCCACATTATACTGTAATTATCGCTAGAACTATAATAATTATACTTATTATTCCCAATATTATCAATATAACATGCATTATTACCCATGTTATACAGTTATTATCGCTACATCTATAATAATTATACTTACTACTTTTATTATTATCAATATAACATGCATTATTACCCACATTATACAGTTATTATCGCAGGAACTATAATAATTATACTTATTACTCCCAATATTATCAATATAACATGCATTATTACCCACATTATACAGTTATTATCGTTAGGACTATAATAACTATACTTATTATTCCCAATATTATCAATATAACATGCATTATTACCCATATTATACAATTATTATGGCTACATCTATAATAATCATACTTACTGCTTTTATTATTATCAATATAAGATGCATTATTACCCACATTATACAGTTATCATCGCTAGAACTATAATAATTATACCTATTATTCCCAATATAATCAATATAACATGCATTATTACCCACATTATACAGTTATTATCGCTAGAACTAAAAGAATTATACTCATTACTCCCAATATTATCAATATAACATGCACTATTACCCACATTATACTGTAATTATCGCTAGAACTATAATAATTATACTTATTACTCCCAATATTATCAATATAGCATGCATTATTACCCATATTATGCAGTTATTATCGATGGAACTATAGTAATTATACTTATTACTCCCAATATAATCAATATAACATGCATTATTACCCACATTATACACTTATATCCCTAGAACTATAATAATTATACTTAGTACTTTTATTATTATCAATATAACATCCATTATTACCCATATTATACAGTTGTCATCTCTAGATCTATAATAATTATACTTATTGCTTCCAATATTATCAATATAACATGCATTATTACCGATATTATACCGTTATTATCTCTAGAACTATAACAATTGTACTCATTACTCCCAATATTATCAACATAACATGCATTATTACCCACATTATACAGTTATTTTCGCTAGGACTATAATAACTATACTTATTATTCCCAATATTATCAATATAACATGCATTATTACCCATATTATACAATTATTATCGCTACATCTACAACAATTATACTTACTACTTTTATTATTATCAATATAACATGCATTATTACCCACATTATACAGTTATTATCCCTAGAACTATAATAATTATACTTAGTACTTTTATTATTATCAATATAACATCCATTATTACCCATACTATACAGTTGTCATCTCTAGATCTATAATAATTATGCTTATTATTCCCAATATTATCAATATAACATGCATTATTACCCACATTATACAGTTATTATCGCTAGAACTAAAAGAATTATACTCATTACTCCCAATATTATCAATATAACATGCACTATTACCGATATTATACCGTTATTATCGCTAGAACTATAATAATTATACTTATTACTCCCAATATTATCAATATAACATGCATTATTACCCACATTATACAGTTATTATCGCTAGGTCTATAATAACTATACTTATTATTCCCAATATTATCAATATAACATGCATTATTACCCATATTATACAATTATTATCGCTACATCTATAATAATTATACTTACTGCTGTTATTATTATCAATATAAGATTCATTATTACCCACATTATACAGTTATTATCGCTAGAACTATAATAATTATACCTATTATTCCCAATATTATCAATATAACATGCATTATTACCCACATTATACAGTTATTATCGCTAGAACTATAAGAATTATACTCATTACTCCCAATATTATCAATATAACATGCACTATTACCCACATTATACTGTAATTACCGCTAGAACTATAATAATTATACTTATTATTCCCAATTTTATCAATATAACATGCATTATTACCCATATTATACAGTTATTATCGCTAGAACTATAATAATTATACTCATTAATCCCAATATTATCAATATAACATGCATTATTACCCACATTATGCAGTTATTATCGCTAGAACTATAATAACTATACTTATTATTCCCAATATTATCAATATAACATGCATTATTACCCACATTATACAGTTATTATCGCTAGAACTATAATAATTATACCTATTATTCCCAATATAATCAATATAACATGCATTATTACCCACATTATACAGTTATTATCGCTAGAACTAAAAGAATTATACTCATTACTCCCAATATTATCAATATAACATGCACTATTACCCACATTATACTGTAATTATCGCTAGAACTATAATAATTCTACTCATTAATCCCAATATTATCAATATAACATGCATTATTACCCACATTATGCAGTTATTATCGCTAGAACTATAATAACTATACTTATTATTCCCAATATTATCAATATAACATGCATTATTACCCATATTATACAATTATTATCGCTACATCTATAATAATTATACTTACTGCTTTTATTATTATCAATATAAATGCATTATTACCCACATTATACAGTTATTATCTCTAGAACTATAATAATTATACTCATTAATCCCAATATTATCAATATAACATGCATTATTACCCACATTATACAGTTATTATCCCTAGAACTATAATAATTATACTTAGTACTTTTATTATTATCAATATAACATGCATTATTACCCACATTATACAATTATCATCGCTAGAACTATAACAATTATACTTATTATTCCCAATATTATCAATATAACATGCATTGTTACCCACATTATACAGTTATTATCGCTAGAACTATAATAATTATGCCTATTATTCCCAATATAATCAATATAACATGCATTATTACCCACATTATACAGTTATTATCGCTAGAACTAAAAGAATTATACTCATTACTCCCAATATTATCAATATAACATGCACTATTACCCACATTATACTGTAATTATCGCTAGAACTATAATAATTATACTCATTAATCCCAATATTATCAATATAACATGCATTATTACCCACATTATGCAGTTATTATCGCTAGAACTATAATAACTATACTTATTATTCCCAATATTATCAATATAACATGCATTATTACCCACATTATACAATTATTATCGCTACATCTATAATAATTATACTTACTGCTTTTATTATTATCAATATAAGATGCATTATTACCCACATTATACAGTTATTATCTCTAGAACTATAATAATTATACTCATTAATCCCAATATTATCAATATAACATGCATTATTACCCACATTATACAGTTATTATCCCTAGAACTATAATAATTATACTTAGTACTTTTATTATTATCAATATAACATCCATTATTACCCATACTATACAGTTGTCATCTCTAGATCTATAAGAATTATGCTTATTATTCCCAATATTATCAATATAACATGCATTATTACCCACATTATACAGTTATTATCGCTAGAACTAAAAGAATTATACTCATTACTCCCAATATTATCAATATAACATGCACTATTACCCACATTATACTGTAATTATCGCTAGAACTATAATAATTATACTCATTAATCCCAATATTATCAATATAACATGCATTATTACCCACATTATGCAGTTATTATCGCTAGAACTATAATAACTATACTTATTATTCCCAATATTATCAATATAACATGCATTATTACCCACATTATACAATTATTATCGCTACATCTATAATAATTATACTTACTGCTTTTATTATTATCAATATAAGATGCATTATTACCCACATTATACAGTTATTATCTCTAGAACTATAATAATTATACTCATTAATCCCAATATTATCAATATAACATGCATTATTACCCACATTATACAGTTATTATCCCTAGAACTATAATAATTATACTTAGTACTTTTATTATTATCAATATAACATCCATTATTACCCATACTATACAGTTGTCATCTCTAGATCTATAAGAATTATGCTTATTATTCCCAATATTATCAATATAACATGCATTATTACCCACATTATACAGTTATTATCGCTAGAACTAAAAGAATTATACTCATTACTCCCAATATTATCAATATAACATGCACTATTACCCACATTATACTGTAATTATCGCTAGTACTATAATAATTATACTCATTAATCCCAATATTATCAATATAA
Source organism: Megachile leachella (assembly GCA_963576845.1). Taxonomy (NCBI): domain Eukaryota; kingdom Metazoa; phylum Arthropoda; class Insecta; order Hymenoptera; family Megachilidae; genus Megachile; species Megachile leachella. The sequence goes on from CAUYWW010000171.1 coordinate 516,157, forward strand.
CATGCATTATTACCCACATTATGCAGTTATTATCGCTAGAACTATAATAACTATACTTATTATTCCCAATATTATCAATATAACATGCATTATTACCCACATTATGCAGTTATTATCGCTAGAACTATAATAACTATACTTATTATTCCCAATATTATCAATATAACATGCATTATTACACATATTATACAATTATTATCGCTACATCTATAATAATTATACTTACTGCTTTTATTATTATCAATATAAGATGCATTATTACCCACATTATACAGTTATTATCGCTAGAACTATAATAATTATACCTATTATTCCCAATATTATCAATATAACATGCGTTATTACCCATGTTACACAGTTATTATCGCTACATCTATAATAATTATACTTACTACTTTTATTATTATCAATATAACATGCATTATTACCCATATTATACAGTTATTATCGCTAGAACTATAAGAATTATACTCATTACTCCCAATATTATCAATATAACATGCACTATTACCCACATTATACTGTAATTATCGCTAGAACTATAATAATTATACTTATTATTCCCAATATTATCAATATAACATGCATTATTACCCATATTATACAGTTATTATCGCTAGAACTATAGTAATTATACTTATTACTCCCAATATTATCAATATAACATGCATTATTACCCACATTATACAGTTATTATCGCTAGAACTATAATAATTATACCTATTATTCCCAATATAATCAATATAACATGCATTATTACCCACATTATACAGTTATTATCGCTAGAACTAAAAGAATTATACTCATTACTCCCAATATTATCAATATAACATGCACTATTACCCACATTATACTGTAATTATCGCTAGAACTATAATAATTATACTCATTAATCCCAATATTATCAATATAACATGCATTATTACCCACATTATGCAGTTATTATCGCTAGAACTATAATAACTATACTTATTATTCCCAATATTATCAATATAACATGCATTATTACCCATATTATACAATTATTATCGCTACATCTATAATAATTATACTTACTGCTTTTATAATTATCAATATAAGATGCATTATTACCCACATTATACAGTTATTATCGCTAGAACTATAATAATTATACCTGTTATTCCCAATATTATCAATATAACATGCATTATTACCCACATTATACAGTTATTATCGCTAGAACTATAAGAATTATACTCATTACTCCCAATATTATCAATATAACTTGCACTATTACCCATAATATACTGTAATTATCGCTAGAACTATAATAATTATACTTATTATTCCCAATATTATCAATATAACATGCATTATTACCCATATTATACAGTTATTATCGATGGAACTATAGTAATTATACCTATTACTCCCAATATTATCAATATAACATGCATTATTACCCACATTGCACACTTATTATCGCTAGAACTATAATAGTTATACTCATTACTCCCGATATTATCAATATAACATCCATTATTACCCATATTATACAGTTGTTATCTCTAGAACTATAATAATAATACCCATTACTCGAAATATTATCAATATAACATGCATTATTACCGATATTATACCGTTATTATCTCTAGAACTATAATAATTGTACTCATTACTCCCAATATTATCAACATAACATGCATTATTACCCACATTAAACTGCTATTATCTCTAGAACTATAATAATTATACTTATTACTTTTATTTTTTTCAATATAAGATGCATTATTACCCACATTATACAGTTATTATCGCTAGAACTATAATAATTATACATATTATTCCCAATATTATCAATATAACATGCATTATTACCCACATTATAGAGTTATTATCGCTAGAACTAAAAGAATTATACTCATTACTCCCAATATTATCAATATAACATGCACTATTACCCACATTATACTGTAATTATCGCTAGAACTATAATAATTATACTTATTATTCCCAATATTATCAATATAACATGCATTATTACCCATGTTATACAGTTATTATCGCTACATCTATAATAATTATACTCACTACTTTTATTATTATCAATATAACATGCATTATTACCCACATTATACAGTTATTATCCCTAGAACTATAATAACTATACTTAGTACTTTTATTATTATCAATATAACATCCATTATTACCCATATTATACAGTTGTCATCTCTAGATCTATAATAATTATACTTATTATTCCCAATATTATCAATATAACATGCATTATTACCGATATTATACCGTTATTATCTCTAGAACTATAATAATTGTACTCATTACTCCCAATATTATCAACATAACATCCATTATTACCCATACTATACAGTTGTCATCTCTAGATCTATAATAATTATGCTTATTATTCCCAATATTATCAATATAACATGCATTATTACCCACATTATACAGTTATTATCGCTAGAACTAAAAGAATTATACTCATTACTCACAATATTATCAATATAACATGCACTATTACCCACATTATACTGTAATTATCGCTAGTACTATAATAATTACACTTATTATTCCCAATATTATGAATATAACATGCATTATTACCCTCATTATACAGTTATTATCGCTAGGACTATAATAACTATACTTATTATTCCCAATATTATCAATATAACATGCATTATTACCCACATTATACAATTATTATCGCTACATCTATAATAATTATACTTACTGCTTTTATTATTATCAATATAAATGCATTATTACCCACATTATACAGTTATTATCTCTAGAACTATAATAATTATACTCATTAATCCCAATATTATCAATATAACATGCATTATTACCCACATTATACAGTTATTATCCCTAGAACTATAATAATTATACTTAGTACTTTTATTATTATCAATATAACATGCATTATTACCCACATTATACAATTATCATCGCTAGAACTATAACAATTATACTTATTATTCCCAATATTATCAATATAACATGCATTATTACCCACATTATACAGTTATTATCGCTAGAACTATAATAATTATGCCTATTATTCCCAATATAATCAATATAACATGCATTATTACCCACATTATACAGTTATTATCGCTAGAACTAAAAGAATTATACTCATTACTCCCAATATTATCAATATAACATGCACTATTACCCACATTATACTGTAATTATCGCTAGAACTATAATAATTATACTCATTAATCCCAATATTATCAATATAACATGCATTATTACCCACATTATGCAGTTATTATCGCTAGAACTATAATAACTATACTTATTATTCCCAATATTATTAATATAACATGCATTATTACCCACATTATACAATTATTATCGCTACATCTATAATAATTATACTTACTGCTTTTATTATTATCAATATAAGATGCATTATTACCCACATTATACAGTTATTATCTCTAGAACTATAATAATTATACTCATTAATCCCAATATTATCAATATAACATGCATTATTACCCACATTATACAGTTATTATCCCTAGAACTATAATAATTATACTTAGTACTTTTATTATTATCAATATAACATCCATTATTACCCATACTATACAGTTGTCATCTCTAGATCTATAAGAATTATGCTTATTATTCCCAATATTATCAATATAACATGCATTATTACCCACATTATACAGTTATTATCGCTAGAACTAAAAGAATTATACTCATTACTCCCAATATTATCAATATAACATGCACTATTACCCACATTATACTGTAATTATCGCTAGTACTATAATAATTATACTCATTAATCCCAATATTATCAATATAACATGCATTATTACCCACATTATGCAGTTATTATCGCTAGAACTATAATAACTATACTTATTATTCCCAATATTATCAATATAACATGCATTATTACCCACATTATGCAGTTATTATCGCTAGAACTATAATAACTATACTTATTATTCCCAATATTATCAATATAACATGCATTATTACACATATTATACAATTATTATCGCTACATCTATAATAATTATACTTACTGCTTTTATTATTATCAATATAAGATGCATTATTACCCACATTATACAGTTATTATCGCTAGAACTATAATAATTATACCTATTATTCCCAATATTATCAATATAACATGCGTTATTACCCATGTTACACAGTTATTATCGCTACATCTATAATAATTATACTTACTACTTTTATTATTATCAATATAACATGCATTATTACCCATATTATACAGTTATTATCGCTAGAACTATAAGAATTATACTCATTACTCCCAATATTATCAATATAACATGCACTATTACCCACATTATACTGTAATTATCGCTAGAACTATAATAATTATACTTATTATTCCCAATATTATCAATATAACATGCATTATTACCCATATTATACAGTTATTATCGCTAGAACTATAGTAATTATACTTATTACTCCCAATATTATCAATATAACATGCATTATTACCCACATTATACAGTTATTATCGCTAGAACTATAATAATTATACCTATTATTCCCAATATAATCAATATAACATGCATTATTACCCACATTATACAGTTATTATCGCTAGAACTAAAAGAATTATACTCATTACTCCCAATATTATCAATATAACATGCACTATTACCCACATTATACTGTAATTATCGCTAGAACTATAATAATTATACTCATTAATCCCAATATTATCAATATAACATGCATTATTACCCACATTATGCAGTTATTATCGCTAGAACTATAATAACTATACTTATTATTCCCAATATTATCAATATAACATGCATTATTACCCATATTATACAATTATTATCGCTACATCTATAATAATTATACTTACTGCTTTTATAATTATCAATATAAGATGCATTATTACCCACATTATACAGTTATTATCGCTAGAACTATAATAATTATACCTGTTATTCCCAATATTATCAATATAACATGCATTATTACCCACATTATACAGTTATTATCGCTAGAACTATAAGAATTATACTCATTACTCCCAATATTATCAATATAACATGCATTATTACCCACATTGCACACTTATTATCGCTAGAACTATAATAGTTATACTCATTACTCCCGATATTATCAATATAACATCCATTATTACCCATATTATACAGTTGTTATCTCTAGAACTATAATAATAATACCCATTACTCGAAATATTATCAATATAACATGCATTATTACCGATATTATACCGTTATTATCTCTAGAACTATAATAATTGTACTCATTACTCCCAATATTATCAACATAACATGCATTATTACCCACATTAAACTGCTATTATCTCTAGAACTATAATAATTATACTTATTACTTTTATTTTTTTCAATATAAGATGCATTATTACCCACATTATACAGTTATTATCGCTAGAACTATAATAATTATACATATTATTCCCAATATTATCAATATAACATGCATTATTACCCACATTATAGAGTTATTATCGCTAGAACTAAAAGAATTATACTCATTACTCCCAATATTATCAATATAACATGCACTATTACCCACATTATACTGTAATTATCGCTAGAACTATAATAATTATACTTATTATTCCCAATATTATCAATATAACATGCATTATTACCCATGTTATACAGTTATTATCGCTACATCTATAATAATTATACTCACTACTTTTATTATTATCAATATAACATGCATTATTACCCACATTATACAGTTATTATCCCTAGAACTATAATAACTATACTTAGTACTTTTATTATTATCAATATAACATCCATTATTACCCATATTATACAGTTGTCATCTCTAGATCTATAATAATTATACTTATTATTCCCAATATTATCAATATAACATGCATTATTACCGATATTATACCGTTATTATCTCTAGAACTATAATAATTGTACTCATTACTCCCAATATTATCAACATAACATCCATTATTACCCATACTATACAGTTGTCATCTCTAGATCTATAATAATTATGCTTATTATTCCCAATATTATCAATATAACATGCATTATTACCCACATTATACAGTTATTATCGCTAGAACTAAAAGAATTATACTCATTACTCACAATATTATCAATATAACATGCACTATTACCCACATTATACTGTAATTATCGCTAGTACTATAATAATTACACTTATTATTCCCAATATTATGAATATAACATGCATTATTACCCTCATTATACAGTTATTATCGCTAGGACTATAATAACTATACTTATTATTCCCAATATTATCAATATAACATGCATTATTACCCACATTATACAATTATTATCGCTACATCTATAATAATTATACTTACTGCTTTTATTATTATCAATATAAATGCATTATTACCCACATTATACAGTTATTATCTCTAGAACTATAATAATTATACTCATTAATCCCAATATTATCAATATAACATGCATTATTACCCACATTATACAGTTATTATCCCTAGAACTATAATAATTATACTTAGTACTTTTATTATTATCAATATAACATGCATTATTACCCACATTATACAATTATCATCGCTAGAACTATAACAATTATACTTATTATTCCCAATATTATCAATATAACATGCATTATTACCCACATTATACAGTTATTATCGCTAGAACTATAATAATTATGCCTATTATTCCCAATATAATCAATATAACATGCATTATTACCCACATTATACAGTTATTATCGCTAGAACTAAAAGAATTATACTCATTACTCCCAATATTATCAATATAACATGCACTATTACCCACATTATACTGTAATTATCGCTAGAACTATAATAATTATACTCATTAATCCCAATATTATCAATATAACATGCATTATTACCCACATTATGCAGTTATTATCGCTAGAACTATAATAACTATACTTATTATTCCCAATATTATTAATATAACATGCATTATTACCCACATTATACAATTATTATCGCTACATCTATAATAATTATACTTACTGCTTTTATTATTATCAATATAAGATGCATTATTACCCACATTATACAGTTATTATCTCTAGAACTATAATAATTATACTCATTAATCCCAATATTATCAATATAACATGCATTATTACCCACATTATACAGTTATTATCCCTAGAACTATAATAATTATACTTAGTACTTTTATTATTATCAATATAACATCCATTATTACCCATACTATACAGTTGTCATCTCTAGATCTATAAGAATTATGCTTATTATTCCCAATATTATCAATATAACATGCATTATTACCCACATTATACAGTTATTATCGCTAGAACTAAAAGAATTATACTCATTACTCCCAATATTATCAATATAACATGCACTATTACCCACATTATACTGTAATTATCGCTAGTACTATAATAATTATACTCATTAATCCCAATATTATCAATATAACATGCATTATTACCCACATTATGCAGTTATTATCGCTAGAACTATAATAACTATACTTATTATTCCCAATATTATCAATATAACATGCATTATTACCCACATTATGCAGTTATTATCGCTAGAACTATAATAACTATACTTATTATTCCCAATATTATCAATATAACATGCATTATTACACATATTATACAATTATTATCGCTACATCTATAATAATTATACTTACTGCTTTTATTATTATCAATATAAGATGCATTATTACCCACATTATACAGTTATTATCGCTAGAACTATAATAATTATACCTATTATTCCCAATATTATCAATATAACATGCGTTATTACCCATGTTACACAGTTATTATCGCTACATCTATAATAATTATACTTACTACTTTTATTATTATCAATATAACATGCATTATTACCCATATTATACAGTTATTATCGCTAGAACTATAAGAATTATACTCATTACTCCCAATATTATCAATATAACATGCACTATTACCCACATTATACTGTAATTATCGCTAGAACTATAATAATTATACTTATTATTCCCAATATTATCAATATAACATGCATTATTACCCATATTATACAGTTATTATCGCTAGAACTATAGTAATTATACTTATTACTCCCAATATTATCAATATAACATGCATTATTACCCACATTATACAGTTATTATCGCTAGAACTATAATAATTATACCTATTATTCCCAATATAATCAATATAACATGCATTATTACCCACATTATACAGTTATTATCGCTAGAACTAAAAGAATTATACTCATTACTCCCAATATTATCAATATAACATGCACTATTACCCACATTATACTGTAATTATCGCTAGAACTATAATAATTATACTCATTAATCCCAATATTATCAATATAACATGCATTATTACCCACATTATGCAGTTATTATCGCTAGAACTATAATAACTATACTTATTATTCCCAATATTATCAATATAACATGCATTATTACCCATATTATACAATTATTATCGCTACATCTATAATAATTATACTTACTGCTTTTATAATTATCAATATAAGATGCATTATTACCCACATTATACAGTTATTATCGCTAGAACAATAATAATTATACCTGTTATTCCCAATATTATCAATATAACATGCATTATTACCCACATTATACAGTTATTATCGCTAGAACTATAAGAATTATACTCATTACTCCCAATATTATCAATATAACTTGCACTATTACCCATATTATACTGTAATTATCGCTAGAACTATAATAATTATACTTATTATTCCCAATATTATCAATATAACATGCATTATTACCCATATTATACAGTTATTATCGATGGAACTATAGTAATTATACCTATTACTCCCAATATTATCAATATAACATGCATTATTACCCACATTGCACACTTATTATCGCTAGAACTATAATAGTTATACTCATTACTCCCGATATTATCAATATAACATCCATTATTACCCATATTATACAGTTGTTATCTCTAGAACTATAATAATAATACCCATTACTCGAAATATTATCAATATAACATGCATTATTACCGATATTATACCGTTATTATCTCTAGAACTATAATAATTGTACTCATTACTCCCAATATTATCAACATAACATGCATTATTACCCACATTAAACTGCTATTATCTCTAGAACTATAATAATTATACTTATTACTTTTATTTTTTTCAATATAAGATGCATTATTACCCACATTATACAGTTATTATCGCTAGAACTATAATAATTATACATATTATTCCCAATATTATCAATATAACATGCATTATTACCCACATTATAGAGTTATTATCGCTAGAACTAAAAGAATTATACTCATTACTCCCAATATTATCAATATAACATGCACTATTACCCACATTATACTGTAATTATCGCTAGAACTATAATAATTATACTTATTATTCCCAATATTATCAATATAACATGCATTATTACCCATGTTATACAGTTATTATCGCTACATCTATAATAATTATACTCACTACTTTTATTATTATCAATATAACATGCATTATTACCCACATTATACAGTTATTATCCCTAGAACTATAATAACTATACTTAGTACTTTTATTATTATCAATATAACATCCATTATTACCCATATTATACAGTTGTCATCTCTAGATCTATAATAATTATACTTATTATTCCCAATATTATCAATATAACATGCATTATTACCGATATTATACCGTTATTATCTCTAGAACTATAATAATTGTACTCATTACTCCCAATATTATCAACATAACATCCATTATTACCCATACTATACAGTTGTCATCTCTAGATCTATAATAATTATGCTTATTATTCCCAATATTATCAATATAACATGCATTATTACCCACATTATACAGTTATTATCGCTAGAACTAAAAGAATTATACTCATTACTCACAATATTATCAATATAACATGCACTATTACCCACATTATACTGTAATTATCGCTAGTACTATAATAATTATACTTATTATTCCCAATATTATGAATATAACATGCATTATTACCCTCATTATACAGTTATTATCGCTAGGACTATAATAACTATACTTATTATTCCCAATATTATCAATATAACATGCATTATTACCCATATTATACAATTATTATCGCTACATCTATAATAATTATACTTACTGCTTTTATTATTATCAATATAAGATGCATTATTACCCACATTATACAGTTATTATCGCTATAACTATAATAATTATACCTGTTATTCCCAATATTATCAATATAACATGCATTATTACCCACATTATACAGTTATTATCGCTAGAACTATAAGAATTATACTCATTACTCCCAATATTGTCAATATAACATGCACTATTACCCACATTATACTGTAATTATCGCTAGAACTATAATAATTATACTTATTACTCCCAATATTATCAATATAACATGCATTATTACCCATATTATACAGTTATCATCGATGGAACTATAGTAATTATACTTATTACTCCCAATATTATCAATATAACATGCATTATTACCCATATTATACAATAATTATCGCTACATCTATAATAATCATACTTACTGCTTTTATTATTATCAATATAAGATGCATTATTACCCACATTATACTGTTATTATCGCTAGAACTATAATAATTATTCTCATTACTCCCGATATTATCAATATAAGATGCATTATTACCCACATTATACAGTTATTATCGCTAGGACTATAATAATTATACTTACTGCTTTTATTATTATCAATATTAGATGCATTATTACCCACATTATACAGTTATTATCGCTAGAACTATAATAATTATACCCATTATTCCCAATATTATCAATATAACATGCATTATTACCCACATTATACAGTTATTATCGCTAGGACTATAATAATTATACTTACTGCTTTTATTATTATCAATATTAGATGCATTATTACCCACATTATACAGTTATTATCACTAGAACTATAATAATTATACCCATTATTCCCAATATTATCAATATAACATGCATTATTACCCACATTATACAGTTATTATCGCTAGAACTATAAGAATTATACTTATTACTCCCAATATTATCAATATAACATGCTCTATTACCCACATTGTACTGTAATTATCGCTAGAACTATAATAATTATACTTATTATTCCCAATATTATCAATATAACATGCATTATTACCCATATTATACAGTTATTATCGCTAGAACTATAGTAATTATACTTATTACTCCCAATATTATCAATATAACGTGCATTATTACCCACATTATACAGTTATTATCGCTAGGACTATAATAATTATACTTAGCACTTTTATTATTATCATTATAACATCCATTATTACCCATACTATACAGTTGTCATCTCTGGATCTATAATAATTATACTTATTATTCCCAATATTATCAATATAACATGCATTATTACCCACATTATACAGTTATTATCGCTAGAACTATAATAATTATACCTATTATTCCCAATATTATCAATATAACATGCATTATTACCCACATTATACAGTTATTATCGCTAGGACTGTAATAACTATACTTATTATTCCCAATATTATCAATATAACATGCATTATTACCCATATTATACAATTATTATCGCTACATCTATAATAATTATACTTACTGCTTTTATTATTATCAATATAAGATGCATTATTACCCACATTATACAGTTATTATCGCTAGAACTAAAAGAATTATACTCATTACTCCCAATATTATCAATATAACATGCACTATTACCCACATTATACTGTAATTATCGCTAGAACTATAATAATTATACTTATTATTCCCAATATTATCAATATAACATGCATTATTACCCATGTTATACAGTTATTATCGCTACATCTATAACAATTATACTTACTACTTTTATTATTATCAATATAACATGCATTATTACCCACATTATACAGTTATTATGGCTAGGACTATAATAACTATACTTATTATTCCCAATATTATCAATATAACATGCATTGTTACCCATATTATACAATTATTATCGCTACATCTATAATAATTATACTTACTGCTTTTATTATTATCAATATAAGATGCATTATTACCCACATTATACAGTTATTATCGCTAGGACTATAATAACTATACTTATTATTCCCAATATTATCAATATAACATGCATTATTACCCATATTATACAATTATTATCGCTACATCTATAATAATTATACTTACAGCTTTTATTATTATCAATATAAGATGCATTATTACCCACATTATACAGTTATTATCGCTAGAACTATAATAATTATACCTATTATTCCCAATATTATCAATATAACATGCATTATTACCCACATTATACAGTTATTATCGCTAGAACTATAAGAATTATACTCATTACTCCCAATATTATCAATATAACATGCACTATTACCCACATTATACTGTAATTATCGCTAGAACTATAATAATTATACTTATTATTCCCAATATCATCAATATAACATGCATTGTTACCCATGTTATACAGTTATTATCGCTACATCTATAATAATTATACTTACTACTTTTATTATTATCAATATAACATGCATTATTACCCACATTATACAGTTATTATCGCTAGAACCATAATAATTATACTTATTACTCCCAATATTATCAATATAACATGCATTATTACCCACATTATACAGTTATTATCGCTAGGACTATAATAACTATACTTATTATTCCCAATATTATCAATATAACATGCATTATTACCCATATTATACAATTATTATCGCTACATCTATAATAATTGTACTTACTGCTTTTATTATTATCAATATAAGATGCATTATTACCCACATTATACAGTTATTATCGCTAGAACTAAAAGAATTATACTCATTACTCCCAATATTATCAATATAACATGCACTATTACCCACATTATACTGTAATTATCGCTAGAACTATAATAATTATACTTATTATTCCCAATATTATCAATATAACATGCATTATTACCCATGTTATACAGTTATTATCGCTACATCTATAACAATTATACTTACTACTTTTATTATTATCAATATAACATGCATTATTACCCACATTATACAGTTATTATGGCTAGGACTATAATAACTATACTTATTATTCCCAATATTATCAATATAACATGCATTGTTACCCATATTATACAATTATTATCGCTACATCTATAATAATTATACTTACTGCTTTTATTATTATCAATATAAGTTGCATTATTACCCACATTATACAGTTATTATCGCTAGGACTATAATAACTATACTTATTATTCCCAATATTATCAATATAACATGCATTATTACCCATATTATACAATTATTATCGCTACATCTATAATAATTATACTTACAGCTTTTATTATTATCAATATAAGATGCATTATTACCCACATTATACAGTTATTATCGCTAGAACTATAATAATTATACCTATTATTCCCAATATTATCAATATAACATGCATTATTACCCACATTATACAGTTATTATCGCTAGAACTATAAGAATTATACTCATTACTCCCAATATTATCAATATAACATGCACTATTACCCACATTATACTGTAATTATCGCTAGAACTATAATAATTATACTTATTATTCCCAATATCATCAATATAACATGCATTGTTACCCATGTTATACAGTTATTATCGCTACATCTATAATAATTATACTTACTACTTTTATTATTATCAATATAACATGCATTATTACCCACATTATACAGTTATTATCGCTAGAACCATAATAATTATACTTATTACTCCCAATATTATCAATATAACATGCATTATTACCCACATTATACAGTTATTATCGCTAGGACTATAATAACTATACTTATTATTCCCAATATTATCAATATAACATGCATTATTACCCATATTATACAATTATTATCGCTACATCTATAATAATTATACTTACTGCTTTTATTATTATCAATATAAGATGCATTATTACCCACATTATACAGTTATTATCGCTAGAACTATAATAATTATACCTATTATTCCCAATATTATCAATATAACATGCATTATTACCCACATTATACAGTTATTATCGCTAGAACCATAATAATTATACTTATTACTCCCAATATTATCAATATAACATGCATTATTACCCACATTATACAGTTATTATCGCTAGGACTATAATAACTATACTTATTATTCCCAATATTATCAATATAACATGCATTATTACCCATATTATACAATTATTATCGCTACATCTATAATAATTATACTTACTGCTTTTATTATTATCAATATAAGATGCATTATTACCCACATTATACAGTTATTATCGCTAGGACTATAATAACTATACTTATTATTCCCAATATTATCAATATAACATGCATTATTACCCATATTATACAATTATTATCGCTACATCTATAATAATTATACTTACAGCTTTTATTATTATCAATATAAGATGCATTATTACCCACATTATACAGTTATTATCGCTAGAACTATAATAATTATACCTATTATTCCCAATATTATCAATATAACATGCATTATTACCCACATTATACAGTTATTATCGCTAGAACTATAAGAATTATACTCATTACTCCCAATATTATCAATATAACATGCACTATTACCCACATTATACTGTAATTATCGCTAGAACTATAATAATTATACTTATTATTCCCAATATCATCAATATAACATGCATTGTTACCCATGTTATACAGTTATTATCGCTACATCTATAATAATTATACTTACTACTTTTATTATTATCAATATAACATGCATTATTACCCACATTATACAGTTATTATCGCTAGAACCATAATAATTATACTTATTACTCCCAATATTATCAATATAACATGCATTATTACCCACATTATACAGTTATTATCGCTAGGACTATAATAACTATACTTATTATTCCCAATATTATCAATATAACATGCATTATTACCCATATTATACAATTATTATCGCTACATCTATAATAATTATACTTACTGCTTTTATTATTATCAATATAAGATGCATTATTACCCACATTATACAGTTATTATCGCTAGAACTATAATAATTATACCTATTATTCCCAATATTATCAATATAACATGCACTATTACCCACATTATACTGTAATTATCGCTAGAACTATAATAATTATACATATTATTCCCAATATTATCAATATAACATGCATTATTACCCATGTTATACAGTTATTATCGCTACATCTATAATAATTATACTTACTACTTTTATTATTATCAATATAACATGCATTATTACCCACATTATACAGTTATTATCGCTAGAACTATAATAATTATACTTATTACTCCCAATATTATCAATATAAAATGCATTATTACCCACATTATACAGTTATTATCGCTAGGACTATAATAACTATACTTATTATTCCCAATATTATCAATATAACATGCATTATTACCCATATTATACAATTATTATCGCTACATCTATAATAATTATACTTACAGCTTTTATTATTATCAATATAAGATGCATTATTACCCACATTATACAGTTATTATCGCTAGAACTATAATAATTATACCTATTATTCCCAATATTATCAATATAACATGCATTATTACCCACATTATACAGTTATTATCGCTAGAACTATAAGAATTATACTCATTACTCCCAATATTATCAATATAACATGCACTATTACCCACATTATACTGTAATTATCGCTAGAACTATAATAATTATACTTATTATTCCCAATATCATCAATATAACATGCATTGTTACCCATGTTATACAGTTATTATCGCTACATCTATAATAATTATACTTACTACTTTTATTATTATCAATATAACATGCATTATTACCCACATTATACAGTTATTATCGCTAGAACCATAATAATTATACTTATTACTCCCAATATTATCAATATAACATGCATTATTACCCACATTATACAGTTATTATCGCTAGGACTATAATAACTATACTTATTATTCCCAATATTATCAATATAACATGCATTATTACCCATATTATACAATTATTATCGCTACATCTATAATAATTATACTTACTGCTTTTATTATTATCAATATAAGATGCATTATTACCCACATTATACAGTTATTATCGCTAGAACTATAATAATTATACCTATTATTCCCAATATTATCAATATAACATGCACTATTACCCACATTATACTGTAATTATCGCTAGAACTATAATAATTATACATATTATTCCCAATATTATCAATATAACATGCATTATTACCCATGTTATACAGTTATTATCGCTACATCTATAATAATTATACTTACTACTTTTATTATTATCAATATAACATGCATTATTACCCACATTATACAGTTATTATCGCTAGAACTATAATAATTATACTTATTACTCCCAATATTATCAATATAAAATGCATTATTACCCACATTATACAGTTATTATCGCTAGGACTATAATAACTATACTTATTATTCCCAATATTATCAATATAACATGCATTATTACCCATATTATACAATTATTATCGCTACATCTATAATAATTATACTTACTGCTTTTATTATTATCAATATAAGATGCATTATTACCCACATTATACAGTTATTATCGCTAGAACCATAATAATTATACTTATTACTCCCAATATTATCAATATAACATGCATTATTACCCACATTATACAGTTATTATCGCTAGGACTATAATAACTATACTTATTATTCCCAATATTATCAATATAACATGCATTATTACCCATATTATACAATTATTATCGCTACATCTATAATAATTATACTTACTGCTTTTATTATTATCAATATAAGATGCATTATTACCCACATTATACAGTTATTATCGCTAGAACTATAATAATTATACCTATTATTCCCAATATTATCAATATAACATGCACTATTACCCACATTATACTGTAATTATCGCTAGAACTATAATAATTATACATATTATTCCCAATATTATCAATATAACATGCATTATTACCCATGTTATACAGTTATTATCGCTACATCTATAATAATTATACTTACTACTTTTATTATTATCAATATAACATGCATTATTACCCACATTATACAGTTATTATCGCTAGAACTATAATAATTATACTTATTACTCCCAATATTATCAATATAAAATGCATTATTACCCACATTATACAGTTATTATCGCTAGGACTATAATAACTATACTTATTATTCCCAATATTATCAATATAACATGCATTATTACCCATATTATACAATTATTATCGCTACATCTATAATAATTATACTTACTGCTTTTATTATTATCAATATTAGATGCATTATTACCCACATTATACAGTTATTATCGCTAGAACTATAATAATTATACCCATTATTCCCAATATTATCAATATAACATGCATTATTACCCACATTATACAGTTATTATCGCTAGGACTATAATAATTATACTTACTGCTTTTATTATTATCAATATTAGATGCATTATTACCCACATTATACAGTTATTATCGCTAGAACTATAATAATTATACCCATTATTCCCAATATTATCAATATAACATGCATTATTACCCACATTATACAGTTATTATCGCTAGAACTATAAGAATTATACTTATTACTCCCAATATTATCAATATAACATGCTCTATTACCCACATTGTACTGTAATTATCGCTAGAACTATAATAATTATACTTATTATTCCCAATATTATCAATATAACATGCATTATTACCCATATTATACAGTTATTATCGCTAGAACTATAGTAATTATACTTATTACTCCCAATATTATCAATATAACGTGCATTATTACCCACATTATACAGTTATTATCGCTAGGACTATAATAATTATACTTAGCACTTTTATTATTATCATTATAACATCCATTATTACCCATACTATACAGTTGTCATCTCTGGATCTATAATAATTATACTTATTATTCCCAATATTATCAATATAACATGCATTATTACCCACATTATACAGTTATTATCGCTAGAACTATAATAATTATACCTATTATTCCCAATATTATCAATATAACATGCATTATTACCCACATTATACAGTTATTATCGCTAGGACTGTAATAACTATACTTATTATTCCCAATATTATCAATATAACATGCATTATTACCCATATTATACAATTATTATCGCTACATCTATAATAATTATACTTACTGCTTTTATTATTATCAATATAAGATGCATTATTACCCACATTATACAGTTATTATCGCTAGAACTAAAAGAATTATACTCATTACTCCCAATATTATCAATATAACATGCACTATTACCCACATTATACTGTAATTATCGCTAGAACTATAATAATTATACTTATTATTCCCAATATTATCAATATAACATGCATTATTACCCATGTTATACAGTTATTATCGCTACATCTATAACAATTATACTTACTACTTTTATTATTATCAATATAACATGCATTATTACCCACATTATACAGTTATTATGGCTAGGACTATAATAACTATACTTATTATTCCCAATATTATCAATATAACATGCATTGTTACCCATATTATACAATTATTATCGCTACATCTATAATAATTATACTTACTGCTTTTATTATTATCAATATAAGATGCATTATTACCCACATTATACAGTTATTATCGCTAGGACTATAATAACTATACTTATTATTCCCAATATTATCAATATAACATGCATTATTACCCATATTATACAATTATTATCGCTACATCTATAATAATTATACTTACAGCTTTTATTATTATCAATATAAGATGCATTATTACCCACATTATACAGTTATTATCGCTAGAACTATAATAATTATACCTATTATTCCCAATATTATCAATATAACATGCATTATTACCCACATTATACAGTTATTATCGCTAGAACTATAAGAATTATACTCATTACTCCCAATATTATCAATATAACATGCACTATTACCCACATTATACTGTAATTATCGCTAGAACTATAATAATTATACTTATTATTCCCAATATCATCAATATAACATGCATTGTTACCCATGTTATACAGTTATTATCGCTACATCTATAATAATTATACTTACTACTTTTATTATTATCAATATAACATGCATTATTACCCACATTATACAGTTATTATCGCTAGAACCATAATAATTATACTTATTACTCCCAATATTATCAATATAACATGCATTATTACCCACATTATACAGTTATTATCGCTAGGACTATAATAACTATACTTATTATTCCCAATATTATCAATATAACATGCATTATTACCCATATTATACAATTATTATCGCTACATCTATAATAATTATACTTACTGCTTTTATTATTATCAATATAAGATGCATTATTACCCACATTATACAGTTATTATCGCTAGAACTATAATAATTATACCTATTATTCCCAATATTATCAATATAACATGCACTATTACCCACATTATACTGTAATTATCGCTAGAACTATAATAATTATACATATTATTCCCAATATTATCAATATAACATGCATTATTACCCATGTTATACAGTTATTATCGCTACATCTATAATAATTATACTTACTACTTTTATTATTATCAATATAACATGCATTATTACCCACATTATACAGTTATTATCGCTAGAACTATAATAATTATACTTATTACTCCCAATATTATCAATATAAAATGCATTATTACCCACATTATACAGTTATTATCGCTAGGACTATAATAACTATACTTATTATTCCCAATATTATCAATATAACATGCATTGTTACCCATATTATACAATTATTATCGCTACATCTATAATAATTATACTTACAGCTTTTATTATTATCAATATAAGATGCATTATTACCCACATTATACAGTTATTATCGCTAGAACTATAATAATTATACCTATTATTCCCAATATTATCAATATAACATGCATTATTACCCACATTATACAGTTATTATCGCTAGAACTATAAGAATTATACTCATTACTCCCAATATTATCAATATAACATGCACTATTACCCACATTATACTGTAATTATCGCTAGAACTATAATAATTATACTTATTATTCCCAATATCATCAATATAACATGCATTGTTACCCATGTTATACAGTTATTATCGCTACATCTATAATAATTATACTTACTACTTTTATTATTATCAATATAACATGCATTATTACCCACATTATACAGTTATTATCGCTAGAACCATAATAATTATACTTATTACTCCCAATATTATCAATATAACATGCATTATTACCCACATTATACAGTTATTATCGCTAGGACTATAATAACTATACTTATTATTCCCAATATTATCAATATAACATGCATTATTACCCATATTATACAATTATTATCGCTACATCTATAATAATTATACTTACTGCTTTTATTATTATCAATATAAGATGCATTATTACCCACATTATACAGTTATTATCGCTAGAACTATAATAATTATACCTATTATTCCCAATATTATCAATATAACATGCACTATTACCCACATTATACTGTAATTATCGCTAGAACTATAATAATTATACATATTATTCCCAATATTATCAATATAACATGCATTATTACCCATGTTATACAGTTATTATCGCTACATCTATAATAATTATACTTACTACTTTTATTATTATCAATATAACATGCATTATTACCCACATTATACAGTTATTATCGCTAGAACTATAATAATTATACTTATTACTCCCAATATTATCAATATAAAATGCATTATTACCCACATTATACAGTTATTATCGCTAGGACTATAATAACTATACTTATTATTCCCAATATTATCAATATAACATGCATTATTACCCATATTATACAATTATTATCGCTACATCTATAATAATTATACTTACTGCTTTTATTATTATCAATATAAGATGCATTATTACCCACATTATACAGTTATTATCGCTAGAACCATAATAATTATACTTATTACTCCCAATATTATCAATATAACATGCATTATTACCCACATTATACAGTTATTATCGCTAGGACTATAATAACTATACTTATTATTCCCAATATTATCAATATAACATGCATTATTACCCATATTATACAATTATTATCGCTACATCTATAATAATTATACTTACTGCTTTTATTATTATCAATATAAGATGCATTATTACCCACATTATACAGTTATTATCGCTAGAACTATAATAATTATACCTATTATTCCCAATATTATCAATATAACATGCACTATTACCCACATTATACTGTAATTATCGCTAGAACTATAATAATTATACATATTATTCCCAATATTATCAATATAACATGCATTATTACCCATGTTATACAGTTATTATCGCTACATCTATAATAATTATACTTACTACTTTTATTATTATCAATATAACATGCATTATTACCCACATTATACAGTTATTATCGCTAGAACTATAATAATTATACTTATTACTCCCAATATTATCAATATAAAATGCATTATTACCCACATTATACAGTTATTATCGCTAGGACTATAATAACTATACTTATTATTCCCAATATTATCAATATAACATGCATTATTACCCATATTATACAATTATTATCGCTACATCTATAATAATTATACTTACTGCTTTTATTATTATCAATATAAGATGCATTATTACCCACATTATACAGTTATTATCGCTAGAACTATAATAATTATACCTATTATTCACAATATTATCAATATAACATGCATTATTACCCACATTATACAGTTATTATCGCTAGAACTATAAGAATTATACTTATTACTCCCAATATTATCAATATAACGTGCATTATTACCCACATTATACAGTTATTATCGCTAGGACTATAATAATTATACTTTGCACTTTTATTATTATCATTATAACATCCATTATTACCCATACTATACAGTTGTCATCTCTAGATCTATAATAATTATACCTATTATTCCCAATATTATCAATATAACATGCATTATTACCCACATTATACAATTATTATCGCTAGAACTATAATAATTATACTTATTATTCCCAATATTATCAATATAACATGCATTATTACCCGAATTATACAGTTATTATCGCTAGAACTATAATAATTATACCTATTATTCACAATATAATCAATATAACATGCATTATTACCCACATTATACAGTTATTATCGCTAGAACTAAAAGAATTATACTCATTACTCCCAATATTATCAATATAACATGCACTATTACCCACATTATACTGTAATTATCGCTAGAATTATAATAATTATACTTATTATTCCCAATATTGTCAATATAACGTGCATTATTACCCATGTTACACAGTTATTATCGCTACATCTATAATAATTATACTTACTACTTTTATTATTATCAATATAACATGCATTATTACGCACATTATACAGTTATTATCGCTAGAACTAAAAGAATTATACTCATTACTCCCAATATTATCAATATAACATGCACTATTACCCACATTATACTGTAATTATCGCTAGAACTATAATAATTATACTTATTATTCCCAATATTATCAATATAACATGCATTGTTACCCATGTTATACAGTTATTATCGCTAGAACTATAGTAATTATACTTATTACTCCCAATATTATCAATATAACGTGCATTATTACCCACATTATACAGTTATTATCGCTAGGACTATAATAATTATACTTAGCACTTTTATTATTATCAACATAACATCCATTATTACCCATACTATACAGTTGTCATCTCTAGATCTATAAAAATTATACTTATTACTCCCAATATTATCAATATAACGTGCATTATTACCCACATTATACAGTTATTATCGCTAGGACTATAATAATTATACTTAGCACTTTTATTATTATCATTATAACATCCATTATTACCCATACTATACAGTTGTCATCTCTAGATCTATAATAATTATACTTATTATTCCCACTATTATCAATATAACATGCATTATTACCCGAATTATACAGTTATTATCGCTAGAACTATAATAATTATACCTATTATTCCCAATATAATCAATATAACATGCATTATTACCCACATTATACAGTTATTGTCGCTAGAACTAAAAGAATTATACTCATTACTCCCAATATTATCAATATAACATGCACTATTACCCACATTATACTGTAATTATCGCTAGAATTATAATAATTATACTTATTATTCCCAATATTATCAATATAACGTGCATTATTACCCATGTTACACAGTTATTATCGCTACATCTATAATAATTATACTTACTACTTTTATTATTATCAATATAACATGCATTATTACCCACATTATACAGTTATTATCGCTAGAACTATAATAATTATACTTATTACTCCCAATATTATCAATATAACATGCATTATTACCCATATTATACAATTATTATCGCTACATCTATAATAATTATACTTACTGCTTTTATTATTATCAATATAAGATGCATTATTACCCACATTATACAGTTATTAACGCTAGAACTAAAAGAATTATACTCATTACTCCCAATATTATCAATATAACATGCACTATTACCCACATTATACTGTAATTATCGCTAGAACTATAATAATTATACTTATTATTCCCAATATTATCAATATAACATGCATTGTTACCCATGTTATACAGTTATTATCGCTACATCTATAATAATTATACTTACTACTTTTATTATTATCAATATAACATGCATTATTACCCACATTATACAGTTATTATCGCTAGAACTATAATAATTATACTTATTACTCCCAATATTATCAATATAACATGCATTATTACCCACATTATACAGTTATTATCGCTAGAACTATAAGAATTATACTCATTACTCCCAATATTATCAATATAACATGCACTATTACCCACATTATACTGTAATTATCGCTAGAACTATAATAATTATACTAATTATTCCCAATATTATCAATATAACATGCATTATTACCCACATTATACAGTTATTATCGCTAGAACTATAATAATTATACCTATTATTCCCAATATAATCAATATGACATGCATTATTACCCACATTATACAGTTATTATCGCTAGAACTAAAAGAATTATACTCATTACTCCCAATATTATCAATATAACATGCACTATTACCCACATTATACTGTAATTATCGCTAGAATTATAATAATTATACTTATTATTCCCAATGTTATCAATATAACGTGCATTATTACCCATGTTACACAGTTATTATCGCTACATCTATAATAATTATACTTACTACTTTTATTATTATCAATATAACATGCATTATTACCCACATTATACAGTTATTATCGCTAGAACTATAATAATTATACTTATTACTCCCAATATTATCAACATAACATGCATTATTACCCACATTATACAGTTATTATCGCTAGGACTATAATAACTATACTTATTATTCCCAATATTATCAATATAACATGCATTATTACCCATATTATACAGTTATTATCGCTAGAACTATAATAATTATACTTATTACTCCCAATATTATCAATATAACATGCATTATTACCCACATTAGACAGTTATTATCGCTAGGACTATAATAATTATACTTAGCACTTTTATTATTATCATTATAACATCCATTATTACCCATACTATACAGTTGTTATCTCTAGATCTATAATAATTATACTTATTATTCCCAATATTATCAATATAACATGCATTATTACCCACATTATACAATTATTATCGCTAGAACTATAATAATTAAACTTATTATTCCCAATATTATCAATATAACATGCATTATTACCCACATTATACAGTTATTATCGCTAGAACTATAATAATTATACTTATTACTCCCAATATTATCAATATAACATGCATTATTACCCACATTATACAGTTATTATCGCTAGGACTATAATAACTATACTTATTATTCCCAATATTATCAATATAACATGCATTATTACCCATATTATACAATTATTATCGCTACATCTATAATAATTATACTTACTGCTTTTATTATTATCAATATAAGATGCATTATTACCCACATTATACAGTTATTATCGCTAGAACTAAAAGAATTATACTCATTACTCCCAATATTATCAATATAACATGCACTATTACCCACATTATACTGTAATTATCGCTAGAACAATAATAATTATACTTATTATTCCCAATATTATCAATATAACATGCATTGTTACCCATGTTATACAGTTATTATCGCTACATCTATAATAATTATACTTACTACTTTTATTATTATCAATATCACATGCATTATTACCCACATTATACAGTTATTATCGCTAGGACTATAATAATTATACTTAGCACTTTTATTATTATCATTATAACATCCATTATTACCCATACTATACAGTTGTCATCTCTAGATCTATAATAATTATACTTATTATTCCCAATATTATCAATATAACATGCATTGTTACCCATGTTATACAGTTATTATCGCTAGAACTATAATAATTATACTTATTACTCCCAATATTATCAATATAACATGCATTATTACCCGTATTATACAATTATTATCGCTACATCTATAATAATTATACTTACTGCTTTTATTATTATCAATATAAGATGCATTATTACCCACATTATACAGTTATTATCGCTAGAACTAAAAGAATTATACTCATTACTCCCAATATTATCAATATAACATGAACTATTACCCACATTATACTGTAATTATCGCTAGGACTATAATAACTATACTTATTATTCCCAATATTATCAATATAACATGCATTATTACCCATGTTACACAGTTATTATCGCTACATCTATAATAATTATACTTACTGCTTTTATTATTATCAATATAAGATGCATTATTACCCACATTATACAGTTATTATCGCTAGAACTATAATAATTATACCTATTACTCCCAATATTATCAATATAACATGCATTATTACCCACATTATACAGTTATTATCTCTAGAACTATAATAATTATACTCATTAATCCCAATATTATCAATATAACATGCATTATTACCCACATTATACAGTTATTATCGCTAGAACTATAATAATTATACTTAGCACTTTTATTATTATCAACATAACATCCATTATTACCCATACTATACAGTTGTCATCTCTAGATCTGTAATAATTATACTTATTATTCCCAATATTATCAATATAACATGCATAATTACCCACATTATACAGTTATTATCGCTAGAACTATAATAATTATACCTATTATTCACAATATTATCAATATAACATGCATTATTACCCACATTATACAGTTATTATCGCTAGAACTATAAGAATTATACTCATTACTCCCAATATTATCAATATAGCATGCACTATTACCCACATTATACTGTAATTATCGCTAGAACAATAATAATTATACCTATTATTCCCAATATTATCAATATAACATGCATTATTACCCATATTATACAGTTATTATCGCTAGAACTATAGTAATTATACTTATTACTCCCAATATTATCAATATAACGTGCATTATTACCCACATTATACAGTTATTATCGCTAGGACTATAATAATTATACTTTGCACTTTTATTATTATCATTATAACATCCATTATTACCCATACTATACAGTTGTCATCTCTAGATCTATAATAATTATACCTATTATTCCCAATATTATCAATATAACATGCATTATTACCCACATTATACAATTATTATCGCTAGAACTATAATAATTATACTTATTATTCCCAATATTATCAATATAACATGCATTATTACCCGAATTATACAGTTATTATCGCTAGAACTATAATAATTATACCTATTATTCACAATATAATCAATATAACATGCATTATTACCCACATTATACAGTTATTATCGCTAGAACTAAAAGAATTATACTCATTACTCCCAATATTATCAATATAACATGCACTATTACCCACATTATACTGTAATTATCGCTAGAACTATAATAATTATACTTATTATTCCCAATATTATCAATATAACATGCATTGTTACCCATGTTATACAGTTATTATCGCTAGAACTATAGTAATTATACTTATTACTCCCAATATTATCAATATAACGTGCATTATTACCCACATTATACAGTTATTATCGCTAGGACTATAATAATTATACTTAGCACTTTTATTATTATCAACATAACATCCATTATTACCCATACTATACAGTTGTCATCTCTAGATCTATAAAAATTATACTTATTATTCCCAATATTATCAATATAACATGCATTATTACCCACATTATACAGTTATTATCGCTAGAACTATAAGAATTATACTCATTACTCCCAATATTATCAATATAACATGCACTATTACCCACATTATACTGTAATTATCGCTAGAACAATAATAATTATACTTATTATTCCCAATATTATCAATATAACATGCACTATTACCCACATTATACTGTAATGATCGCTAGAATTATAATAATTATACTTATTATTCCCAATATTGTCAATATAACGTGCATTATTACCCATGTTACACAGTTATTATCGCTACATCTATAATAATTATACTTACTACTTTTATTATTATCAATATAACATGCATTATTACGCACATTATACAGTTATTATCGCTAGAACTAAAAGAATTATACTCATTACTCCCAATATTATCAATATAACATGCACTATTACCCACATTATACTGTAATTATCGCTAGAACTATAATAATTATACTTATTATTCCCAATATTATCAATATAACATGCATTGTTACCCATGTTATACAGTTATTATCGCTAGAACTATAGTAATTATACTTATTACTCCCAATATTATCAATATAACGTGCATTATTACCCACATTATACAGTTATTATCGCTAGGACTATAATAATTATACTTAGCACTTTTATTATTATCAACATAACATCCATTATTACCCATACTATACAGTTGTCATCTCTAGATCTATAAAAATTATACTTATTATTCCCAATATTATCAATATAACATGCATTATTACCCACATTATACAGTTATTATCGCTAGAACTATAAGAATTATACTCATTACTCCCAATATTATCAATATAACATGCACTATTACCCACATTATACTGTAATTATCGCTAGAACAATAATAATTATACTTATTATTCCCAATATTATCAATATAACATGCATTATTACCCATATTATACAGTTATTATCGCTAGAACTATAGTAATTATACTTATTACTCCCAATATTATCAATATAACGTGCATTATTACCCACATTATACAGTTATTATCGCTAGGACTATAATAATTATACTTAGCACTTTTATTATTATCATTATAACATCCATTATTACCCATACTATACAGTTGTCATCTCTAGATCTATAATAATTATACTTATTATTCCCACTATTATCAATATAACATGCATTATTACCCGAATTATACAGTTATTATCGCTAGAACTATAATAATTATACCTATTATTCCCAATATAATCAATATAACATGCATTATTACCCACATTATACAGTTATTGTCGCTAGAACTAAAAGAATTATACTCATTACTCCCAATATTATCAATATAACATGCACTATTACCCACATTATACTGTAATTATCGCTAGAATTATAATAATTATACTTATTATTCCCAATATTATCAATATAACGTGCATTATTACCCATGTTACACAGTTATTATCGCTACATCTATAATAATTATACTTACTACTTTTATTATTATCAATATAACATGCATTATTACCCACATTATACAGTTATTATCGCTAGAACTGTAATAATTATACTTATTACTCCCAATATTATCAATATAACATGCATTATTACCCATATTATACAATTATTATCGCTACATCTATAATAATTATACTTACTGCTTTTATTATTATCAATATAAGATGCATTATTACCCACATTATACAGTTATTAACGCTAGAACTAAAAGAATTATACTCATTACTCCCAATATTATCAATATAACATGCACTATTACCCACATTATACTGTAATTATCGCTAGAACTATAATAATTATACTTATTATTCCCAATATTATCAATATAACATGCATTGTTACCCATGTTATACAGTTATTATCGCTACATCTATAATAATTATACTTACTACTTTTATTATTATCAATATAACATGCATTATTACCCACATTATACAGTTATTATCGCTAGAACTATAATAATTATACTTATTACTCCCAATATTATCAATATAACATGCATTATTACCCACATTATACAGTTATTATCGCTAGAACTATAAGAATTATACTCATTACTCCCAATATTATCAATATAACATGCACTATTACCCACATTATACTGTAATTATCGCTAGAACTATAATAATTATACTAATTATTCCCAATATTATCAATATAACATGCATTATTACCCACATTATACAGTTATTATCGCTAGAACTATAATAATTATACCTATTATTCCCAATATAATCAATATAACATGCATTATTACCCACATTATACAGTTATTATCGCTAGAACTAAAAGAATTATACTCATTACTCCCAATATTATCAATATAACATGCACTATTACCCACATTATACTGTAATTATCGCTAGAATTATAATAATTATACTTATTATTCCCAATGTTATCAATATAACGTGCATTATTACCCATGTTACACAGTTATTATCGCTACATCTATAATAATTATACTTACTACTTTTATTATTATCAATATAACATGCATTATTACCCACATTATACAGTTATTATCGCTAGAACTATAATAATTATACTTATTACTCCCAATATTATCAACATAACATGCATTATTACCCACATTATACAGTTATTATCGCTAGAACTATAATAATTATACTTATTACTCCCAATATTATCAATATAACATGCATTATTACCCACATTATACAGTTATTATCGCTAGAACTATAAGAATTATACTCATTACTCCCAATATTATCAATATAACATGCACTATTACCCACATTATACTGTAATTATCGCTAGAACTATAATAATTATACTAATTATTCCCAATATTATCAATACAACATGCATTATTACCCACATTATACAGTTATTATCGCTAGAACTATAATAATTATACCTATTATTCCCAATATAATCAATATAACATGCATTATTACCCACATTATACAGTTATTATCGCTAGAACTAAAAGAATTATACTCATTACTCCCAATATTATCAATATAACATGCACTATTACCCACATTATACTGTAATTATCGCTAGAATTATAATAATTATACTTATTATTCCCAATGTTATCAATATAACGTGCATTATTACCCATGTTACACAGTTATTATCGCTACATCTATAATAATTATACTTACTACTTTTATTATTATCAATATAACATGCATTATTACCCACATTATACAGTTATTATCGCTAGGACTATAATAACTATACTTATTATTCCCAATATTATCAATATAACATGCATTATTACCCATATTATACAGTTATTATCGCTAGAACTATAATAATTATACCTATTATTCCCAATATAATCAATATAACATGCATTATTACCCACATTATACAGTTATTATCGCTAGAACTAAAAGAATTATACTCATTACTCCCAATATTATCAATATAACATGCACTATTACCCACATTATACTGTAATTATCGCTAGAATTATAATAATTATACTTATTATTCCCAATGTTATCAATATAACGTGCATTATTACCCATGTTACACAGTTATTATCGCTACATCTATAATAATTATACTTACTACTTTTATTATTATCAATATAACATGCATTATTACCCACATTATACAGTTATTATCGCTAGAACTATAATAATTATACTTATTACTCCCAATATTATCAATATAACATGCATTATTACCCACATTATACAGTTATTATCGCTAGGACTATAATAACTATACTTATTATTCCCAATATTATCAATATAACATGCATTATTACCCATATTATACAGTTATTATCGCTAGAACTATAATAATTATACTTATTACTCCCAATATTATCAATATAACATGCATTATTACCCACATTATACAGTTATTATCGCTAGAACTATAAGAATTATACTCATTACTCCCAATATTATCAATATAACATGCACTATTACCCACATTATACTGTAATTATCGCTAGAACTATAATAATTATACTAATTATTCCCAATATTATCAATATAACATGCATTATTACCCACATTATACAGTTATTATCGCTAGAACTATAATAATTATACCTATTATTCCCAATATAATCAATATAACATGCATTATTACCCACATTATACAGTTATTATCGCTAGAACTAAAAGAATTATACTCATTACTCCCAATATTATCAATATAACATGCACTATTACCCACATTATACTGTAATTATCGCTAGAATTATAATAATTATACTTATTATTCCCAATGTTATCAATATAACGTGCATTATTACCCATGTTACACAGTTATTATCGCTACATCTATAATAATTATACTTACTACTTTTATTATTATCAATATAACATGCATTATTACCCACATTATACAGTTATTATCGCTAGAACTATAATAATTATACTTATTACTCCCAATATTATCAACATAACATGCATTATTACCCACATTATACAGTTATTATCGCTAGGACTATAATAACTATACTTATTATTCCCAATATTATCAATATAACATGCATTATTACCCATATTATACAGTTATTATCGCTAGAACTATAATAATTATACTTATTACTCCCAATATTATCAATATAACATGCATTATTACCCACATTATACAGTTATTATCGATAGAACTATAATAATTATACTTATTACTCCCAATATTATCAATATAACATGCATTATTACCCACATTATACAGTTATTATCGCTAGGACTATAATAATTATACTAAGCACTTTTATTATTATCATTATAACATCCATTATTACCCATACTCTACAGTTGTTATCTCTAGATCTATAATAATTATACTTATTATTCCCAATATTATCAATATAACATGCATTATTACCCACATTATACAATTATTATCGCTAGAACTATAATAATTAAACTTATTATTCCCAATATTATCAATATAACATGCATTATTACCCACATTATACAGTTATTATCGCTAGAACTATAATAATTATACTTATTACTCCCAATATTATCAACATAACATGCATTATTACCCACATTATACAGTTATTATCGCTAGGACTATAATAACTATACTTATTATTCCCAATATTATCAATATAACATGCATTATTACCCATATTATACAGTTATTATCGCTAGAACTATAATAATTATACTTATTACTCCCAATATTATCAATATAACATGCATTATTACCCACATTATACAGTTATTATCGATAGAACTATAATAATTATACTTATTACTCCCAATATTATCAATATAACATGCATTATTACCCACATTAGACAGTTATTATCGCTAGAACTATAATAATTATACCTATTATTCCCAATATAATCAATATAACATGCATTATTACCCACATTATACAGTTATTATCGCTAGAACTATAATAATTATACTCATTACTCCCAATATTATCAATATAACATGCACTATTACCCACATTATACTGTAATTATCGCTAGAATTATAATAATTATACTTATTATTCCCAATGTTATCAATATAACGTGCATTATTACCCATGTTACACAGTTATTATCGCTACATCTATAATAATTATACTTACTACTTTTATTATTATCAATATAACATGCATTATTACCCACATTATACAGTTATTATCGCTAGAACTATAATAATTATACTTATTACTCCCAATATTATCAACATAACATGCATTATTACCCACATTATACAGTTATTATCGCTAGGACTATAATAACTATACTCATTACTCCCAATATTATCAATATAACATGCACTATTACCCACATTATACTGTAATTATCGCTAGAACTATAATAATTATACTTATTATTCCCAATATTATCAATATAACATGCATTGTTACCCATGTTATACAGTTATTATCGATAGAACTATAATAATTATACTTATTACTCCCAATATTATCAATATAACATGCATTATTACCCACATTATACAGTTATTATCGCTAGGACTATAATAATTATACTTAGCACTTTTATTATTATCATTATAACATCCATTATTACCCATACTCTACAGTTGTTATCTCTAGATCTATAATAATTATACTTATTATTCCCAATATTATCAATATAACATGCATTATTACCCATATTATACAGTTATTATCGCTAGAACTATAATAATTATACTTATTACTCCCAATATTATCAATATAACATGCATTATTACCCACATTATACAGTTATTATCGATAGAACTATAATAATTATACTTATTACTCCCAATATTATCAATATAACATGCATTATTACCCACATTAGACAGTTATTATCGCTAGGACTATAATAATTATACTTAGCACTTTTATTATTATCATTATAACATCCATTATTACCCATACTATACAGTTGTTATCTCTAGATCTATAATAATTATACTTATTATTCCCAATATTATCAATATAACATGCATTATTACCCACATTATACAATTATTATCGCTAGAACTATAATAATTAAACTTATTATTCCCAATATTATCAATATAACATGCATTATTACCCACATTATACAGTTATTATCGCTAGAACTATAATAATTATACTTATTACTCCCAATATTATCAATATAACATGCATTATTGCCCACATTATACAGTTATTATCGCTAGGACTATAATAACTATACTTATTATTCCCAATATTATCAATATAACATGCATTATTACCCATATTATACAATTATTATCGCTACATCTATAATAATTATACTTACTGCTTTTATTATTATCAATATAAGATGCATTATTACCCACATTATACAGTTATTATCGCTAGAACTAAAAGAATTATACTCATTACTCCCAATATTATCAATATAACATGCACTATTACCCACATTATACTGTAATTATCGCTAGAACTATAATAATTATACTTATTATTCCCAATATTATCAATATAACATGCATTGTTACCCATGTTATACAGTTATTATCGCTACATCTATAATAATTATACTTACTACTTTTATTATTATCAATATCACATGCATTATTACCCACATTATACAGTTATTATCGCTAGGACTATAATAATTATACTTAGCACTTTTATTATTATCATTATAACATCCATTATTACCCATACTATACAGTTGTCATCTCTAGATCTATAATAATTATACTTATTATTCCCAATATTATCAATATAACATGCATTGTTACCCATGTTATACAGTTATTATCGCTAGAACTATAATAATTATACTTATTACTCCCAATATTATCAATATAACATGCATTATTACCCGTATTATACAATTATTATCGCTACATCTATAATAATTATACTTACTACTTTTATTATTATCAATATAACATGCATTATTACCCACATTATACAGTTATTATCGCTAGAACTATAATAATTATACTTATTACTCCCAATATTATCAACATAACATGCATTATTACCCACATTATACAGTTATTATCGCTAGGACTATAATAACTATACTCATTACTCCCAATATTATCAATATAACATGCACTATTACCCACATTATACTGTAATTATCGCTAGAACTATAATAATTATACTTATTATTCCCAATATTATCAATATAACATGCATTGTTACCCATGTTATACAGTTATTATCGCTAGAACTATAGTAATTATACTTATTACTCCCAATATTATCAATATAACGTGCATTATTACCCACATTATACAGTTATTATCGCTAGGACTATAATAATTATACTTAGCACTTTTATTATTATCAACATAACATCCATTATTACCCATACTATACAGTTGTCATCTCTAGATCTATAAAAATTATACTTATTATTCCCAATATTATCAATATAACATGCATTATTACCCACATTATACAGTTATTATCGCTAGAACTATAAGAATTATACTCATTACTCCCAATATTATCAATATAACATGCACTATTACCCACATTATACTGTAATTATCGCTAGAACAATAATAATTATACTTATTATTCCCAATATTATCAATATAACATGCACTATTACCCACATTATACTGTAATGATCGCTAGAATTATAATAATTATACTTATTATTCCCAATATTGTCAATATAACGTGCATTATTACCCATGTTACACAGTTATTATCGCTACATCTATAATAATTATACTTACTACTTTTATTATTATCAATATAACATGCATTATTACGCACATTATACAGTTATTATCGCTAGAACTAAAAGAATTATACTCATTACTCCCAATATTATCAATATAACATGCACTATTACCCACATTATACTGTAATTATCGCTAGAACTATAATAATTATACTTATTATTCCCAATATTATCAATATAACATGCATTGTTACCCATGTTATACAGTTATTATCGCTAGAACTATAGTAATTATACTTATTACTCCCAATATTATCAATATAACGTGCATTATTACCCACATTATACAGTTATTATCGCTAGGACTATAATAATTATACTTAGCACTTTTATTATTATCAACATAACATCCATTATTACCCATACTATACAGTTGTCATCTCTAGATCTATAAAAATTATACTTATTATTCCCAATATTATCAATATAACATGCATTATTACCCACATTATACAGTTATTATCGCTAGAACTATAAGAATTATACTCATTACTCCCAATATTATCAATATAACATGCACTATTACCCACATTATACTGTAATTATCGCTAGAACAATAATAATTATACTTATTATTCCCAATATTATCAATATAACATGCATTATTACCCATATTATACAGTTATTATCGCTAGAACTATAGTAATTATACTTATTACTCCCAATATTATCAATATAACGTGCATTATTACCCACATTATACAGTTATTATCGCTAGGACTATAATAATTATACTTAGCACTTTTATTATTATCATTATAACATCCATTATTACCCATACTATACAGTTGTCATCTCTAGATCTATAATAATTATACTTATTATTCCCACTATTATCAATATAACATGCATTATTACCCGAATTATACAGTTATTATCGCTAGAACTATAATAATTATACCTATTATTCCCAATATAATCAATATAACATGCATTATTACCCACATTATACAGTTATTGTCGCTAGAACTAAAAGAATTATACTCATTACTCCCAATATTATCAATATAACATGCACTATTACCCACATTATACTGTAATTATCGCTAGAATTATAATAATTATACTTATTATTCCCAATATTATCAATATAACGTGCATTATTACCCATGTTACACAGTTATTATCGCTACATCTATAATAATTATACTTACTACTTTTATTATTATCAATATAACATGCATTATTACCCACATTATACAGTTATTATCGCTAGAACTGTAATAATTATACTTATTACTCCCAATATTATCAATATAACATGCATTATTACCCATATTATACAATTATTATCGCTACATCTATAATAATTATACTTACTGCTTTTATTATTATCAATATAAGATGCATTATTACCCACATTATACAGTTATTAACGCTAGAACTAAAAGAATTATACTCATTACTCCCAATATTATCAATATAACATGCACTATTACCCACATTATACTGTAATTATCGCTAGAACTATAATAATTATACTTATTATTCCCAATATTATCAATATAACATGCATTGTTACCCATGTTATACAGTTATTATCGCTACATCTATAATAATTATACTTACTACTTTTATTATTATCAATATAACATGCATTATTACCCACATTATACAGTTATTATCGCTAGAACTATAATAATTATACTTATTACTCCCAATATTATCAATATAACATGCATTATTACCCACATTATACAGTTATTATCGCTAGAACTATAAGAATTATACTCATTACTCCCAATATTATCAATATAACATGCACTATTACCCACATTATACTGTAATTATCGCTAGAACTATAATAATTATACTAATTATTCCCAATATTATCAATATAACATGCATTATTACCCACATTATACAGTTATTATCGCTAGAACTATAATAATTATACCTATTATTCCCAATATAATCAATATAACATGCATTATTACCCACATTATACAGTTATTATCGCTAGAACTAAAAGAATTATACTCATTACTCCCAATATTATCAATATAACATGCACTATTACCCACATTATACTGTAATTATCGCTAGAATTATAATAATTATACTTATTATTCCCAATGTTATCAATATAACGTGCATTATTACCCATGTTACACAGTTATTATCGCTACATCTATAATAATTATACTTACTACTTTTATTATTATCAATATAACATGCATTATTACCCACATTATACAGTTATTATCGCTAGAACTATAATAATTATACTTATTACTCCCAATATTATCAACATAACATGCATTATTACCCACATTATACAGTTATTATCGCTAGAACTATAATAATTATACTTATTACTCCCAATATTATCAATATAACATGCATTATTACCCACATTATACAGTTATTATCGCTAGAACTATAAGAATTATACTCATTACTCCCAATATTATCAATATAACATGCACTATTACCCACATTATACTGTAATTATCGCTAGAACTATAATAATTATACTAATTATTCCCAATATTATCAATATAACATGCATTATTACCCACATTATACAGTTATTATCGCTAGGACTATAATAATTATACTTAGCACTTATATTATTATCATTATAACATCCATTATTACCCATACTCTACAGTTGTTATCTCTAGATCTATAATAATTATACTTATTATTCCCAATATTATCAATATAACATGCATTATTACCCACATTATACAATTATTATCGCTAGAACTATAATAATTAAACTTATTATTCCCAATATTATCAATATAACATGCATTATTACCCACATTATACAGTTATTATCGCTAGAACTATAATAATTATACTTATTACTCCCAATATTATCAACATAACATGCATTATTACCCACATTATACAGTTATTATCGCTAGGACTATAATAACTATACTTATTATTCCCAATATTATCAATATAACATGCATTATTACCCATATTATACAGTTATTATCGCTAGAACTATAATAATTATACTTATTACTCCCAATATTATCAATATAACATGCATTATTACCCACATTATACAGTTATTATCGATAGAACTATAATAATTATACTTATTACTCCCAATATTATCAATATAACATGCATTATTACCCACATTATACAGTTATTATCGCTAGGACTATAATAATTATACTTAGCACTTTTATTATTATCATTATAACATCCATTATTACCCATACTATACAGTTGTTATCTCTAGATCTATAATAATTATACTTATTATTCCCAATATTATCAATATAACATGCATTATTACCCATATTATACAGTTATTATCGCTAGAACTATAATAATTATACTTATTACTCCCAATATTATCAATATAACATGCATTATTACCCACATTATACAGTTATTATCGATAGAACTATAATAATTATACTTATTACTCCCAATATTATCAATATAACATGCATTATTACCCACATTATACAGTTATTATCGCTAGGACTATAATAATTATACTTAGCACTTTTATTATTATCATTATAACATCCATTATTACCCATACTATACAGTTGTTATCTCTAGATCTATAATAATTATACTTATTATTCCCAATATTATCAATATAACATGCATTATTACCCACATTATACAATTATTATCGCTAGAACTATAATAATTAAACTTATTATTCCCAATATTATCAATATAACATGCATTATTACCCACATTATACAGTTATTATCGCTAGAACCATAATAATTATACTTATTACTCCCAATATTATCAATATAACATGCATTATTACCCACATTATACAGTTATTATCGCTAGGACTATAATAACTATACTTATTATTCCCAATATTATCAATATAACATGCATTATTACCCATATTATACAATTATTATCGCTACATCTATAATAATTATACTTACTGCTTTTATTATTATCAATATAAGATGCATTATTACCCACATTATACAGTTATTATCGCTAGAACTAAAAGAATTATACTCATTACTCCCAATATTATCAATATAACATGCACTATTACCCACATTATACTGTAATTATCGCTAGAACTATAATAATTATACTTATTATTCCCAATATTATCAATATAACATGCATTGTTACCCATGTTATACAGTTATTATCGCTACATCTATAATAATTATACTTACTACTTTTATTATTATCAATATCACATGCATTATTACCCACATTATACAGTTATTATCGCTAGGACTATAATAATTATACTTAGCACTTTTATTATTATCATTATAACATCCATTATTACCCATACTATACAGTTGTCATCTCTAGATCTATAATAATTATACTTATTATTCCCAATATTATCAATATAACATGCATTGTTACCCATGTTATACAGTTATTATCGCTAGAACTATAATAATTATACTTATTACTCCCAATATTATCAATATAACATGCATTATTACCCGTATTATACAATTATTATCGCTACATCTATAATAATTATACTTACTGCTTTTATTATTATCAATATAAGATGCATTATTACCCACATTATACAGTTATTATCTCTAGAACTATAATAATTATACTCATTAATCCCAATATTATCAATATAACATGCATTATTACCCACATTATACAGTTATTATCGCTAGAACTATAATAATTATACTTAGCACTTTTATTATTATCAACATAACATCCATTATTACCCATACTATACAGTTGTCATCTCTAGATCTGTAATAATTATACTTATTATTCCCAATATTATCAATATAACATGCATAATTACCCACATTATACAGTTATTATCGCTAGAACTATAATAATTATACTTATTACTCCCAATATTATCAATATAACATGCACTATTACCCACATTATACTGTAATTATCGCTAGAACTATAATAATTATACTTATTATTCCCAATATTATCAATATAACATGCATTGTTACCCATGTTATACAGTTATTATCGCTACATCTATAATAATTATACTTACTACTTTTATTATTATCAATATAACATGCATTATTACCCACATTATACAGTTATTATCGCTAGGACTATAATAATTATACTTAGCACTTTTATTATTATCATTATAACATCCATTATTACCCATACTATACAGTTGTCATCTCTAGATCTATAATAATTATACTTATTATTCCCAATATTATCAATATAACATGCATTGTTACCCATGTTATACAGTTATTATCGCTAGAACTATAATAATTATACTTATTATTCCCAATATTATCAATATAACATGCATTATTACCCACATTATACAGTTATTATCGCTAGAACTATAAGAATTATACTCATTACTCCCAATATTATCAATATAACATGCATTATTACCCACATTATACAGTTATTATCGCTAGAACTATAATAATTATACTTATTACTCCCAATATTATCAATATAACATGCATTATTACCCACATTATACAGTTATTATCGCTAGGACTATAATAATTATACTTAGCACTTTTATTATTATCATTATAACATCCATTATTACCCATACTATACAGTTGTTATCTCTAGATCTATAGTAATTATACTTATTATTCCCAATATTATCAATATAACATGCATTATTACCCACATTATACAATTATTATCGCTAGAACTATAATAATTATACTTATTATTCCCAATATTATCAATATAACATGCATTATTACCCACATTATACAGTTATTATCGCTAGAACTATAATAATTATACTTAGTACTTTTATTATTATCAACATAACATCCATTATTACCCATACTATACAGTTGTCATCTCTAGAGCTATAATAATTATACTTATTATTCCCAATATTATCAATATAACATGCATTATTACCCACATTATACAGTTATTATCGCTAGGACTATAATAACTATACTTATTATTCCCAATATTATCAATATAACATGCATTATTACCCATATTATACAATTATTATCGCTACATCTATAATAATTATACTTACTGCTTTTATTATTATCAATATAAGATGCATTATTACCCACATTATACAGTTATTATCGCTAGAACTATAATAATTATACTTATTGCTCCCAATATTGTCAATATAACATGCATTATTACCCACATTATATAGTTATTATCGCTAGGACTATAATAACTATACTTATTATTCACAATATTATCAATATAACATGCATTATTACCCATATTATACAATTATTATCGCTACATCTATAATAATTATACTTACTGCTTTTATTATTAT
Source organism: Megachile leachella (assembly GCA_963576845.1). NCBI lineage: Eukaryota > Metazoa > Arthropoda > Insecta > Hymenoptera > Megachilidae > Megachile > Megachile leachella. The sequence goes on from CAUYWW010000171.1 coordinate 557,979, forward strand.
CAATATAAGATGCATTATTACCCACATTATACAGTTATTATCGCTAGAACTAAAAGAATTATACTCATTACTCCCAATATTATCAATATAACATGCACTATTACCCACATTATACTGTAATTATCGCTAGAACTATAATAATTATACTTATTATTCCCAATATTATCAATATAACATGCATTACTACCCACATTATACAGTTATTATCGCTAGAACTATAATAATTATACTTATTATTCCCAATATTATCAATATAACATGCATTATTACCCACATTATACAATTATTATCGCTAGAACTATAATAATTATACTTATTATTCCCAATATTATCAATATAACATGCATTATTACCCACATTATACAGTTATTATCGCTAGAACTATAACAATTATACCTATTATTCCCAATATAATCAATATAACATGCATTATTACCCACATTATACAGTTATTATCCCTAGAACTAAAAGAATTATACTCATTACTCCCAATATTATCAATATAACATGCACTATTACCCACATTATACTGTAATTATTGCTAGAACTATAATAATTATACCTATTATTCCCAATATTATCAATATAACAGGCATTATTACCCACATTATACAGTTATTATCTCTAGAACTATAATAATTATACTCATTAATCCCAATATTATCAATATAACATGCATTATTACCCACATTATACAGTTATTATCGCTAGAACTATAATAATTATACTTATTACTCCCAATATTATCAATATAACATGCATTATTACCCACATTATACAGTTATTATCGCTAGAACCATAATAATTATACTTATTAAACCCAATATTATCAATACAACATGCATTATTACCCACATTATACAGTTATTATCGCTAGGACTATAATAACTATACTTATTATTCCCAATATTATCAATATAACATGCATTATTACCCATATTATACAATTATTATCGCTACATCTATAATAATTATACTTACTGCTTTTATTATTATCAATATAAGATGCATTATTACCCACATTATACAGTTATTATCGCTAGAACTATAATAATTATACTTATTATTCCCAATATTATCAATATAACATGCATTATTACCCACATTATACAGTTATTATCGCTAGAACTATAAGAATTATACTCATTACTCCCAATATTATCAATATAACATGCACTATTACCCACATTATACTGTAATTATCGCTAGAACAATAATAATTATACTTATTATTCCCAATATTATCAATATAACATGCATTATTACCCACATTATACAATTATTATCGCTAGAACTATAATAATTATACTTATTATTCCCAATATTATCAATATAACATGCATTATTACCCACATTATACAGTTATTATCGCTAGAACTATAATAATTATACCTATTATTCCCAATATAATCAATATAACATGCATTATTACCCACATTATACAGTTATTATCGCTAGAACTAAAAGAATTATACTCATTACTCCCAATATTATCAATATAACATGCACTATTACCCACATTATACTGTAATTATCGCTAGAATTATAATAATTATACTTATTATTTCCAATATTATCAATATAACGTGCATTATTACCCATGTTACACAGTTATTATCGCTACATCTATAATAATTATACTTACTACTTTTATTATTATCCATATAACATGCATTATTACCCGCATTATACAGTTATTATCGCTAGAACTATAATAATTATACTTATTACTCCCAATATTATCAATATAACATGCATTATTACCCACATTATACAGTTATTATCGCTAGAACTATAAGAATTATACTCATTACTCCCAATATTATCAATGTAACATGCACTATTACCCACATTATACTGTAATTATCGCTAGAACTATAATAATTATACTTATTATTCCCAATATTATCAATATAACATGCATTATTACCCACATTATACAGTTATTATCGCTAGAACTATAATAATTATACCTATTATTCCCAATATAATCAATATAACATGCATTATTACCCACATTATACAGTTATTATCGCTAGAACTAAAAGAATTATACTCATTACTCCCAATATTATCAATATAACATGCACTATTCCCCACATTATACTGTAATTATCGCTAGAATTATAATAATTATACTTATTATTCCCAATGTTATCAATATAACGTGCATTATTACCCATGTTACACAGTTATTATCGCTACATCTATAATAATTATACTTACCACTTTTATTATTATCAATATAACATGCATTATTACCCACATTATACAGTTATTATCGCTAGAACTATAATAATTATACTTATTACTCCCAATATTATCAATATAACATGCATTATTACCCATATTATACAATTATTATCGCTACATCTATAATAATTATACTTACTGCTTTTATTATTATCAATATAAGATGCATTATTACCCACATTATACAGTTATTATCGCTAGAACTAAAAGAATTATACTCATTACTCCCAATAGTATCAATATAACATGAACTATTACCCACATTATACTGTAATTATCGCTAGAACTATAATAATTATACTTATTATTCCCAATATTATCAATATAACATGCATTGTTACCCATGTTATACAGTTATTATCTCTAGAACTATAATAATTATACTCATTAATCCCAATATTATCAATATAACATGCATTATTACCCACATTATACAGTTATTATCGCTAGAACTATAATAATTATACTTATTACTCCCAATATTATCAATATAACATGCATTATTACCCACATTATACAGTTATTATCGCTAGAACCATAATAATTATACTTATTAAACCCAATATTATCAATACAACATGCATTATTACCCACATTATACAGTTATTATCGCTAGGACTATAATAACTATACTTATTATTCCCAATATTATCAATATAACATGCATTATTACCCATATTATACAATTATTATCGCTACATCTATAATAATTATACTTACTGCTTTTATTATTATCAATATAAGATGCATTATTACCCACATTATACAGTTATTATCGCTAGAACTATAATAATTATACTTATTATTCCCAATATTATCAATATAACATGCATTATTACCCACATTATACAGTTATTATCGCTAGAACTATAAGAATTATACTCATTACTCCCAATATTATCAATATAACATGCACTATTACCCACATTATACTGTAATTATCGCTAGAACAATAATAATTATACTTATTATTCCCAATATTATCAATATAACATGCATTATTACCCATATTATACAGTTATTATCGCTAGAACTATAGTAATTATACTTATTACTCCCAATATTATCAATATAACGTGCATTATTACCCACATTATACAGTTATTATCGCTAGGACTATAATAATTATACTTAGCACTTTTATTATTATCATTATAACATCCATTATTACCCATACTATACAGTTGTCATCTCTAGATCTATAATAATTATACTTATTATTCCCAATATTATCAATATAACATGCATTATTACCCACATTATACAATTATTATCGCTAGAACTATAATAATTATACTCATTATTCCCAATATTATCAATATAACATGCATTATTACCCACATTATACAGTTATTATCGCTAGAACTATAATAATTATACTTATTACTCCCAATATTATCAATATAACATGCATTATTACCCATATTATACAATTATTATCGCTACATCTATAATAATTATACTTACTGCTTTTATTATTATCAATATAAGATGCATTATTACCCACATTATACAGTTATTATCGCTAGAACTAAAAGAATTATACTCATTACTCCCAATAGTATCAATATAACATGAACTATTACCCACATTATACAGTTATTGTCGCTAGGACTATAATAACTATACTTATTATTCACAATATTATCAATATAACATGCATTATTACACATATTATACAATTATTATCGCTACATCTATAATAATTATACTTACTGCTTTTATTATTATCAATATAAGATGCATTATTACCCACATTATACAGTTATTATCGCTAGAACTAAAAGAATTATACTCATTACTCCCAATAGTATCAATATAACATGAACTATTACCCACATTATACTGTAATTATCGCTAGAACTATAATAATTATACTTATTATTCCCAATATTATCAATATAACATGCATTGTTACCCATGTTATACAGTTATTATCGCTACATCTATAATAATTATACTTACTACTTTTATTATTATCCATATAACATGCATTATTACCCACATTATACAGTTATTATCGCTAGAACTATAATAATTATACTTATTACTCCCAATATTATCAATATAACATGCATTATTACCCACATTATACAGTTATTATCGCTAGAACTATAAGAATTATACTCATTACTCCCAATATTATCAATATAACATGCACTATTACCCACATTATACTGTAATTATCGCTAGAACTATAATAATTATACTTATTATTCCTAATATTATCAATATAACATGCATTATTACCCACATTATACAGTTATTATCGCTAGAACTATAATAATTATACCTATTATTCCCAATATAATCAATATAACATGCATTATTACCCACATTATACAGTTATTATCGCTAGAACTAAAAGAATTATACTCATTACTCCCAATATTATCAATATAACATGCACTATTCCCCACATTATACTGTAATTATCGCTAGAATTACAATAATTATACTTATTATTCCCAATGTTATCAATATAACGTGCATTATTACCCATGTTACACATTTATTATCGCTACATCTATAATAATTATACTTACCACTTTTATTATTATCAATATAACATGCATTATTACCCACATTATACAGTTATTATCGCTAGGACTATAATAATTATACTTATTACTCCCAATATTATCAATATAACATGCATTATTACCCATATTATACAATTATTATCGCTACATCTATAATAATTATACTTACTGCTTTTATTATTATCAATATAAGATGCATTATTACCCACATTATACAGTTATTATCGCTAGAACTAAAAGAATTATACTCATTACTCCCAATAGTATCAATATAACATGAACTATTACCCACATTATACTGTAATTATCGCTAGAACTATAATAATTATACTTATTATTCCCAATATTATCAATATAACATGCATTGTTACCCATGTTATACAGTTATTATCGCTACATCTATAATAATTATACTTACTACTTTTATTATTATCCATATAACATGCATTATTACCCACATTATACAGTTATTATCGCTAGAACTATAATAATTATACTTATTACTCCCAATATTATCAATATAACATGCATTATTAGCCACATTATACAGTTATTATCGCTAGAACTATAAGAATTATACTCATTACTCCCAATATTATCAATATAACATGCACTATTACCCACATTATACTGTAATTATCGCTAGAACTATAATAATTATACTTATTATTCCCAATATTATCAATATAACATGCATTATTACCCACATTATACAGTTATTATCGCTAGAACTATAATAATTATACCTATTATTCCCAATATAATCAATATAACATGCATTATTACCCACATTATACAGTTATTATCGCTAGAACTAAAAGAATTATACTCATTACTCCCAATATTATCAATATAACATGCACTATTACCCACATTATACTGTAATTATCGCTAGAACAATAATAATTATACTTATTATTCCCAATATTATCAATATAACATGCATTATTACCCATATTATACAGTTATTATCGCTAGAACTATAGTAATTATACTTATTACTCCCAATATTATCAATATAACGTGCATTATTACCCACATTATACAGTTATTATCGCTAGGACTATAATAATTATACTTAGCACTTTTATTATTATCATTATAACATCCATTATTACCCATACTATACAGTTGTCATCTCTAGATCTATAATAATTATACTTATTATTCCCAATATTATCAATATAACATGCATTATTACCCACATTATACAATTATTATCGCTAGAACTATAATAATTATACTTATTATTCCCAATATTATCAATATAACATGCATTATTACCCACATTATACAGTTATTATCGCTAGAACTATAATAATTATACCTATTATTCCCAATATAATCAATATAACATGCATTATTACCCACATTATACAGTTATTATCGCTAGAACTAAAAGAATTATACTCATTACTCCCAATATTATCAATATAACATGCACTATTACCCACATTATACTGTAATTATCGCTAGAATTATAATAATTATACTTATTATTTCCAATATTATCAATATAACGTGCATTATTACCCATGTTACACAGTTATTATGGCTACATCTATAATAATTATACTTACTACTTTTATTATTATCCATATAACATGCATTATTACCCACATTATACAGTTATTATCGCTAGAACTATAATAATTATACTTATTACTCCCAATATTATCAATATAACATGCATTATTACCCACATTATACAGTTATTATCGCTAGAACTATAAGAATTATACTCATTACTCCCAATATTATCAATATAACATGCACTATTACCCACATTATACTGTAATTATCGCTAGAACTATAATAATTATACTTATTATTCCCAATATTATCAATATAACATGCATTATTACCCACATTATACAGTTATTATCGCTAGAACTATAATAATTATACCTATTATTCCCAATATAATCAATATAACATGCATTATTACCCACATTATACAGTTATTATCGCTAGAACTAAAAGAATTATACTCATTACTCCCAATATTATCAATATAACATGCACTATTCCCCACATTATACTGTAATTATCGCTAGAATTATAATAATTATACTTATTATTCCCAATGTTATCAATATAACGTGCATTATTACCCATGTTACACAGTTATTATCGCTACATCTATAATAATTATACTTACCACTTTTATTATTATCAATATAACATGCATTATTACCCACATTATACAGTTATTATCGCTAGAACTATAATAATTATACTTATTACTCCCAATATTATCAACATAACATGCATTATTACCCACATTATACAGTTATTATCGCTAGGACTATAATAACTATACTTATTATTCCCAATATTATCAATATAACATGCATTATTACCCATATTATACAGTTATTATCGCTAGAACTATAATAATTATACTTATTACTCCCAATATTATCAATATAACATGCATTATTACCCACATTATACAGTTATTATCGCTAGAACTATAATAATTATACCTATTACTCACAATATTATCAATATAACATGCATTATTACCCACATTATACAGTTATTATCGCTAGGACTATAATAATTATACTTAGCACTTTTATTATTATCATTATAACATCCATTATTACCCATACTATACAGTTGTTATCTCTAGATCTATAATAATTATACTTATTATTCCCAATATTATCAAAATAACATGCATTATTACCCACATTATACAATTATTATCGCTAGAACTATAATAATTATACTTATTATTCCCAATATTATCAATATAACATGCATTATTACCCACATTATACAGTTATTATCGCTAGAACTATAATAATTATACTTAGTACTTTTATTATTATCAACATAACATCCATTATTACCCATACTATACAGTTGTCATCTCTAGATCTATAATAATTATACTTATTATTCCCAATATTATCAATATAACATGCATTATTACCCACATTATACAGTTATTATCGCTAGAACCATAATAATTATACTTATTACTCCCAATATTATCAATATAACATGCATTATTACCCACATTATACAGTTATTGTCGCTAGGACTGTAATAACTATACTTATTATTCCCAATATTATCAATATAACATGCATTATTACCCATATTATACAATTATTATCGCTACATCTATAATAATTATACTTACTGCTTTTATTATTATCAATATAAGATGCATTATTACCCACATTATACAGTTATTATCGCTAGAACTATAATAATTATACCTATTATTCCCAATATTATCAATATAACATGCATTATTACCCACATTATACAGTTATTATATCTAGAACTATAATAATTATACTCATTAATCCCAATATTATCAATATAACATGCATTATTACCCACATTATACAGTTATTATCGCTAGAACTATAATAATTATACTTAGTACTTTTATTATTATCAACATAACATCCATTATTACCCATACTATACAGTTGTCATCTCTAGATCTGTAATAATTATACTTATTATTCCCAATATTATCAATATAACATGCATTATTACCCACATTATACAGTTATTATCGCTAGAACTATAATAATTATACTTATTACTCCCAATATTATCAATATAACATGCATTATTACCCACATTATACAGTTATTATCGCTAGGACTATAATAACTATACTTATTATTCCCAATATTATCAATATAACATGCATTATTACCCATATTATACAATTATTATCGCTACATCTATAATAATTATACTTACTGCTTTTATTATTATCAATATAAGATGCATTATTACCCACATTATACAGTTATTATCGCTAGAACTATAATAATTATACCTATTATTCCCAATATTATCAATATAACATGAACTATTACCCACATTATACTGTAATTATCGCTAGAACTATTATATAATAATTATACTTATTATTCCCAATATTATCAATATAACATGCATTGTTACCCATGTTATACAGTTATTATCGCTACATCTATAATAATTATACTTACTACTTTTATTATTATCCATATAACATGCATTATTACCCACATTATACAGTTATTATCGCTAGAACTATAATAATTATACTTATTACTCCCAATATTATCAATATAACATGCATTATTACCCACATTATACAGTTATTATCGCTAGAACTATAAGAATTATACTCATTACTCCCAATATTATCAATATAACATGCACTATTACCCACATTATACTGTAATTATCGCTAGAACTATAATAATTATACTTATTATTCCCAATATTATCAATATAACATGCATTATTACCCACATTATACAGTTATTATCGCTAGAACTATAATAATTATACCTATTATTCCCAATATAATCAATATAACATGCATTATTACCCACATTATACAGTTATTATCGCTAGAACTAAAAGAATTATACTCATTACTCCCAATATTATCAATATAACATGCACTATTCCCCACATTATACTGTAATTATCGCTAGAATTATAATAATTATACTTATTATTCCCAATGTTATCAATATAACGTGCATTATTACCCATGTTACACAGTTATTATCGCTACATCTATAATAATTATACTTACCACTTTTATTATTATCAATATAACATGCATTATTACCCACATTATACAGTTATTATCGCTAGAACTATAATAATTATACTTATTACTCCCAATATTATCAACATAACATGCATTATTACCCACATTATACAGTTATTATCGCTAGGACTATAATAACTATACTTATTATTCCCAATATTATCAATATAACATGCATTATTACCCACATTATACAGTTATTATCGCTAGAACTATAAGAATTATACTCATTACTCCCAATATTATCAATATAACATGCACTATTACCCACATTATACTGTAATTATCGCTAGAACTATAATAATTATACTTATTATTCCCAATATTATCAATATAACATGCATTATTACCCACATTATACAGTTATTATCGCTAGAACTATAATAATTATACCTATTATTCCCAATATAATCAGTATAACATGCATTATTACCCACATTATACAGTTATTATCGCTAGAACTAAAAGAATTATACTCATTACTCCCAATATTATCAATATAACATGCACTATTCCCCACATTATACTGTAATTATCGCTAGAATTATAATAATTATACTTATTATTCCCAATGTTATCAATATAACGTGCATTATTACCCATGTTACACAGTTATTATCGCTACATCTATAATAATTATACTTACCACTTTTATTATTATCAATATAACATGCATTATTACCCACATTATACAGTTATTATCGCTAGAACTATAATAATTATACTTATTACTCCCAATATTATCAACATAACATGCATTATTACCCACATTATACAGTTATTATCGCTAGGACTATAATAACTATACTTATTATTCCCAATATTATCAATATAACATGCATTATTACCCATATTATACAGTTATTATCGCTAGGACTATAATAATTATACTTATTACTCCCAATATTATCAATATAACATGCATTATTACCCACATTATACAGTTATTATCGCTAGAACTAAAAGAATTATACTCATTATTCCCAATATTATCAATATAACATGCATTATTACCCACATTATACAATTATTATCGCTAGAACTATAATAATTATACTTATTATTCCCAATATTATCAATATAACATGCATTATTACCCACATTATACAGTTATTATCGCTAGAACTATAATAATTATACTTAGTACTTTTATTATTATCAACATAACATCCATTATTACCCATACTATACAGTTGTCATCTCTAGATCTATAATAATTATACTTATTATTCCCAATATTATCAATATAACATGCATTATTACCCACATTATACAGTTATTATCGCTAGAACCATAATAATTATACTTATTACTCCCAATATTATCAATATAACATGCATTATTACCCACATTATACAGTTATTGTCGCTAGGACTGTAATAACTATACTTATTATTCCCAATATTATCAATATAACATGCATTATTACCCATATTATACAATTATTATCGCTACATCTATAATAATTATACTTACTGCTTTTATTATTATCAATATAAGATGCATTATTACCCACATTATACAGTTATTATCGCTAGAACTATAATAATTATACCTATTATTCCCAATATTATCAATATAACATGCATTATTACCCACATTATACAGTTATTATATCTAGAACTATAATAATTATACTCATTAATCCCAATATTATCAATATAACATGCATTATTACCCACATTATACAGTTATTATCGCTAGAACTATAATAATTATACTTAGTACTTTTATTATTATCAACATAACATCCATTATTACCCATACTATACAGTTGTCATCTCTAGATCTGTAATAATTATACTTATTATTCCCAATATTATCAATATAACATGCATTATTACCCACATTATACAGTTATTATCGCTAGAACTATAATAATTATACTTATTACTCCCAATATTATCAATATAACATGCATTATTACCCACATTATACAGTTATTATCGCTAGGACTATAATAACTATACTTATTATTCCCAATATTATCAATATAACATGCATTATTACCCATATTATACAATTATTATCGCTACATCTATAATAATTATACTTACTGCTTTTATTATTATCAATATAAGATGCATTATTACCCACATTATACAGTTATTATCGCTAGAACTATAATAATTATACCTATTATTCCCAATATTATCAATATAACATGAACTATTACCCACATTATACTGCAATTATCGCTAGAACTATAATAATTATACTTATTATTCCCAATATTATCAATATAACATGCATTGTTACCCATGTTATACAGTTATTATCGCTACATCTATAATAATTATACTTACTACTTTTATTATTATCCATATAACATGCATTATTACCCACATTATACAGTTATTATCGCTAGAACTATAATAATTATACTTATTACTCCCAATATTATCAATATAACATGCATTATTACCCACATTATACAGTTATTATCGCTAGAACTATAAGAATTATACTCATTACTCCCAATATTATCAATATAACATGCACTATTACCCACATTATACTGTAATTATCGCTAGAACTATAATAATTATACTTATTATTCCCAATATTATCAATATAACATGCATTATTACCCACATTATACAGTTATTATCGCTAGAACTATAATAATTATACCTATTATTCCCAATATAATCAATATAACATGCATTATTACCCACATTATACAGTTATTATCGCTAGAACTAAAAGAATTATACTCATTACTCCCAATATTATCAATATAACATGCACTATTCCCCACATTATACTGTAATTATCGCTAGAATTATAATAATTATACTTATTATTCCCAATGTTATCAATATAACGTGCATTATTACCCATGTTACACAGTTATTATCGCTACATCTATAATAATTATACTTACCACTTTTATTATTATCAATATAACATGCATTATTACCCACATTATACAGTTATTATCGCTAGAACTATAATAATTATACTTATTACTCCCAATATTATCAACATAACATGCATTATTACCCACATTATACAGTTATTATCGCTAGGACTATAATAACTATACTTATTATTCCCAATATTATCAATATAACATGCATTATTACCCATATTATACAGTTATTATCGCTAGAACTATAATAATTATACTTATTACTCCCAATATTATCAATATAACATGCATTATTACCCACATTATACAGTTATTATCGCTAGAACTATAATAATTATACTTATTACTCACAATATTATCAATATAACATGCATTATTACCCACATTATACAGTTATTATCGCTAGGACTATAATAATTATACTTAGCACTTTTATTATTATCATTATAACATCCATTATTACCCATACTATACAGTTGTTATCTCTAGATCTATAATAATTATACTTATTATTCCCAATATTATCAATATAACATGCATTATTACCCACATTATACAATTATTATCGCTAGAACTATAATAATTATACTTATTATTCCCAATATTATCAATATAACATGCATTATTACCCACATTATACAGTTATTATCGCTAGAACTATAATAATTATACTTAGTACTTTTATTATTATCAACTTAACATCCATTATTACCCATACTATACAGTTGTCATCTCTAGATCTATAATAATTATACTTATTATTCCCAATATTATCAATATAACATGCATTATTACCCACATTATACAGTTATTATCGCTAGAACCATAATAATTATACTTATTACTCCCAATATTATCAATATAACATGCATTATTACCCACATTATACAGTTATTATCGCTAGGACTATAATAACTATACTTATTATTCCCAATATTATCAATATAACATGCATTATTACCCATATTATACAATTATTATCGCTACATCTATAATAATTATACTTACTGCTTTTATTATTATCAATATAAGATGCATTATTACCCACATTATACAGTTATTATCGCTAGAACTATAATAATTATACCTATTATTCCCAATATTATCAATATAACATGCACTATTACCCACATTACACTGTAATTATCGCTAGAACTATAATAATTATACTTATTATTCCCAATATTATCAATATAACATGCATTATTACCCATGTTATACAGTTATTATCGCTACATCTATAATAATTATACTTACTACTTTTATTATTATCAATATAACATGCATTATTACCCACATTATACAGTTATTATCGCTAGAACTAAAAGAATTATACTCATTACTCCCAATATTATCAATATAACATGCACTATTACCCACATTATACTGTAATTATCGCTAGAATTATAATAATTATACTTATTATTCCCAATGTTATCAATATAACGTGCATTATTACCCATGTTACACAGTTATTATCGCTACATCTATAATAATTATACTTACCACTTTTATTATTATCAATATAACATGCATTATTACCCACATTATACAGTTATTATCCCTAGAACTATAATAATTATACTTATTACTCCGAATATTATCAACATAACATGCATTATTACCCACATTATACAGTTATTATCGCTAGGACTATAATAACTATACTTATTATTCCCAATATTATCAATATAACATGCATTATTACCCACATTATACAGTTATTATCGCTAGAACCATAATAATTATACTTATTACTCCCAATATTATCAATATAACATGCATTATTACCCACATTATACAGTTATTGTCGCTAGGACTGTAATAACTATACTTATTATTCCCAATATTATCAATATAACATGCATTATTACCCATATTATACAATTATTATCGCTACATCTATAATAATTATACTTACTGCTTTTATTATTATCAATATAAGATGCATTATTACCCACATTATACAGTTATTATCGCTAGAACTATAATAATTATACCTATTATTCCCAATATTATCAATATAACATGCATTATTACCCACATTATACAGTTATTATATCTAGAACTATAATAATTATACTCATTAATCCCAATATTATCAATATAACATGCATTATTACCCACATTATACAGTTATTATCGCTAGAACTATAATAATTATACTTAGTACTTTTATTATTATCAACATAACATCCATTATTACCCATACTATACAGTTGTCATCTCTAGATCTGTAATAATTATACTTATTATTCCCAATATTATCAATATAACATGCATTATTACCCACATTATACAGTTATTATCGCTAGAACTATAATAATTATACTTATTACTCCCAATATTATCAATATAACATGCATTATTACCCACATTATACAGTTATTATCGCTAGGACTATAATAACTATACTTATTATTCCCAATATTATCAATATAACATGCATTATTACCCATATTATACAATTATTATCGCTACATCTATAATAATTATACTTACTGCTTTTATTATTATCAATATAAGATGCATTATTACCCACATTATACAGTTATTATCGCTAGAACTATAATAATTATACCTATTATTCCCAATATTATCAATATAACATGAACTATTACCCACATTATACTGTAATTATCGCTAGAACTATAATAATTATACTTATTATTCCCAATATTATTAATATAACATGCATTGTTACCCATGTTATACAGTTATTATCGCTACATCTATAATAATTATACTTACTACTTTTATTATTATCCATATAACATGCATTATTACCCACATTATACAGTTATTATCGCTAGGACTATAATAACTATACTTATTATTCCCAATATTATCAATATAACATGCATTATTACCCATATTATACAATTATTATCGCTACATCTATAATAATTATACTTACTGCTTTTATTATTATCAATATAAGATGCATTATTACCCACATTATACAGTTATTATCGCTAGAACTATAATAATTATACCTATTATTCCCAATATTATCAATATAACATGCACTATTACCCACATTACACTGTAATTATCGCTAGAACTATAATAATTATACTTATTATTCCCAATATTATCAATATAACATGCATTATTACCCATGTTATACAGTTATTATCGCTACATCTATAATAATTATACTTACTACTTTTATTATTATCAATATAACATGCATTATTACCCACATTATACAGTTATTATCGCTAGAACTAAAAGAATTATACTCATTACTCCCAATATTATCAATATAACATGCACTATTACCCACATTATACTGTAATTATCGCTAGAATTATAATAATTATACTTATTATTCCCAATGTTATCAATATAACGTGCATTATTACCCATGTTACACAGTTATTATCGCTACATCTATAATAATTATACTTACCACTTTTATTATTATCAATATAACATGCATTATTACCCACATTATACAGTTATTATCCCTAGAACTATAATAATTATACTTATTACTCCGAATATTATCAACATAACATGCATTATTACCCACATTATACAGTTATTATCGCTAGGACTATAATAACTATACTTATTATTCCCAATATTATCAATATAACATGCATTATTACCCACATTATACAGTTATTATCGCTAGAACCATAATAATTATACTTATTACTCCCAATATTATCAATATAACATGCATTATTACCCACATTATACAGTTATTGTCGCTAGGACTGTAATAACTATACTTATTATTCCCAATATTATCAATATAACATGCATTATTACCCATATTATACAATTATTATCGCTACATCTATAATAATTATACTTACTGCTTTTATTATTATCAATATAAGATGCATTATTACCCACATTATACAGTTATTATCGCTAGAACTATAATAATTATACCTATTATTCCCAATATTATCAATATAACATGCATTATTACCCACATTATACAGTTATTATATCTAGAACTATAATAATTATACTCATTAATCCCAATATTATCAATATAACATGCATTATTACCCACATTATACAGTTATTATCGCTAGAACTATAATAATTATACTTAGTACTTTTATTATTATCAACATAACATCCATTATTACCCATACTATACAGTTGTCATCTCTAGATCTGTAATAATTATACTTATTATTCCCAATATTATCAATATAACATGCATTATTACCCACATTATACAGTTATTATCGCTAGAACTATAATAATTATACTTATTACTCCCAATATTATCAATATAACATGCATTATTACCCACATTATACAGTTATTATCGCTAGGACTATAATAACTATACTTATTATTCCCAATATTATCAATATAACATGCATTATTACCCATATTATACAATTATTATCGCTACATCTATAATAATTATACTTACTGCTTTTATTATTATCAATATAAGATGCATTATTACCCACATTATACAGTTATTATCGCTAGAACTATAATAATTATACCTATTATTCCCAATATTATCAATATAACATGAACTATTACCCACATTATACTGTAATTATCGCTAGAACTATAATAATTATACTTATTATTCCCAATATTATCAATATAACATGCATTGTTACCCATGTTATACAGTTATTATCGCTACATCTATAATAATTATACTTACTACTTTTATTATTATCCATATAACATGCATTATTACCCACATTATACAGTTATTATCGCTAGAACTATAATAATTAAACTTATTACTCCCAATATTATCAATATAACATGCATTATTACCCACATTATACAGTTATTATCGCTAGAACTATAAGAATTATACTCATTACTCCCAATATTATCAATATAACATGCACTATTACCCACATTATACTGTAATTATCGCTAGAACTATAATAATTATACTTATTATTCCCAACATTATCAATATAACATGCATTATTACCCACATTATACAGTTATTATCGCTAGAACTATAATAATTATACCTATTATTCCCAATATAATCAATATAACATGCATTATTACCCACATTATACAGTTATTATCGCTAGAACTAAAAGAATTATACTCATTACTCCCAATATTATCAATATAACATGCACTATTCCCCACATTATACTGTAATTATCGCTAGAATTATAATAATTATACTTATTATTCCCAATGTTATCAATATAACGTGCATTATTACCCATGTTACACAGTTATTATCGCTACATCTATAATAATTATACTTACCACTTTTATTATTATCAATATAACATGCATTATTACCCACATTATACAGTTATTATCGCTAGGACTATAATAATTATACTTAGCACTTTTATTATTATCATTATAACATCCATTATTACCCATACTCTACAGTTGTTATCTCTAGATCTATAATAATTATACTTATTATTCCCAATATTATCAATATAACATGCATTATTACCCATATTATACAGTTATTATCGCTAGAACTATAATAATTATACTTATTACTCCCAATATTATCAATATAACATGCATTATTACCCACATTATACAGTTATTATCGATAGAACTATAATAATTATACTTATTACTCCCAATATTATCAATATAACATGCATTATTACCCACATTAGACAGTTATTATCGCTAGGACTATAATAATTATACTTAGCACTTTTATTATTATCATTATAACATCCATTATTACCCATACTATACAGTTGTTATCTCTAGATCTATAATAATTATACTTATTATTCCCAATATTATCAATATAACATGCATTATTACCCACATTATACAATTATTATCGCTAGAACTATAATAATTAAACTTATTATTCCCAATATTATCAATATAACATGCATTATTACCCACATTATACAGTTATTATCGCTAGAACTATAATAATTATACTTATTACTCCCAATATTATCAATATAACATGCATTATTACCCACATTATACAGTTATTATCGCTAGGACTATAATAACTATACTTATTATTCCCAATATTATCAATATAACATGCATTATTACCCATATTATACAATTATTATCGCTACATCTATAATAATTATACTTACTGCTTTTATTATTATCAATATAAGATGCATTATTACCCACATTATACAGTTATTATCGCTAGAACTATAATAATTATACTTAGTACTTTTATTATTATCAACATAACATCCATTATTACCCATACTATACAGTTGTCATCTCTAGATCTGTAATAATTATACTTATTATTCCCAATATTATCAATATAACATGCATTATTACCCACATTATACAGTTATTATCGCTAGAACTATAATAATTATACTTATTACTCCCAATATTATCAATATAACATGCATTATTACCCACATTATACAGTTATTATCGCTAGGACTATAATAACTATACTTATTATTCCCAATATTATCAATATAACATGCATTATTACCCATATTATACAATTATTATCGCTACATCTATAATAATTATACTTACTGCTTTTATTATTATCAATATAAGATGCATTATTACCCACATTATACAGTTATTATCG
Source organism: Megachile leachella (assembly GCA_963576845.1). Taxonomy (NCBI): domain Eukaryota; kingdom Metazoa; phylum Arthropoda; class Insecta; order Hymenoptera; family Megachilidae; genus Megachile; species Megachile leachella. Next base: position 576,785 of record CAUYWW010000171.1, read on the forward strand.
CTAGAACTATAATAATTATACCTATTATTCCCAATATTATCAATATAACATGAACTATTACCCACATTATACTGTAATTATCGCTAGAACTATAATAATTATACTTATTATTCCCAATATTATCAATATAACATGCATTGTTACCCATGTTATACAGTTATTATCGCTACATCTATAATAATTATACTTACTACTTTTATTATTATCCATATAACATGCATTATTACCCACATTATACAGTTATTATCGCTAGAACTATAATAATTAAACTTATTACTCCCAATATTATCAATATAACATGCATTATTACCCACATTATACAGTTATTATCGCTAGAACTATAAGAATTATACTCATTACTCCCAATATTATCAATATAACATGCACTATTACCCACATTATACTGTAATTATCGCTAGAACTATAATAATTATACTTATTATTCCCAACATTATCAATATAACATGCATTATTACCCACATTATACAGTTATTATCGCTAGAACTATAATAATTATACCTATTATTCCCAATATAATCAATATAACATGCATTATTACCCACATTATACAGTTATTATCGCTAGAACTAAAAGAATTATACTCATTACTCCCAATATTATCAATATAACATGCACTATTCCCCACATTATACTGTAATTATCGCTAGAATTATAATAATTATACTTATTATTCCCAATGTTATCAATATAACGTGCATTATTACCCATGTTACACAGTTATTATCGCTACATCTATAATAATTATACTTACCACTTTTATTATTATCAATATAACATGCATTATTACCCACATTATACAGTTATTATCGCTAGGACTATAATAATTATACTTAGCACTTTTATTATTATCATTATAACATCCATTATTACCCATACTCTACAGTTGTTATCTCTAGATCTATAATAATTATACTTATTATTCCCAATATTATCAATATAACATGCATTATTACCCATATTATACAGTTATTATCGCTAGAACTATAATAATTATACTTATTACTCCCAATATTATCAATATAACATGCATTATTACCCACATTATACAGTTATTATCGATAGAACTATAATAATTATACTTATTACTCCCAATATTATCAATATAACATGCATTATTACCCACATTAGACAGTTATTATCGCTAGGACTATAATAATTATACTTAGCACTTTTATTATTATCATTATAACATCCATTATTACCCATACTATACAGTTGTTATCTCTAGATCTATAATAATTATACTTATTATTCCCAATATTATCAATATAACATGCATTATTACCCACATTATACAATTATTATCGCTAGAACTATAATAATTAAACTTATTATTCCCAATATTATCAATATAACATGCATTATTACCCACATTATACAGTTATTATCGCTAGAACTATAATAATTATACTTATTACTCCCAATATTATCAATATAACATGCATTATTACCCACATTATACAGTTATTATCGCTAGGACTATAATAACTATACTTATTATTCCCAATATTATCAATATAACATGCATTATTACCCATATTATACAATTATTATCGCTACATCTATAATAATTATACTTACTGCTTTTATTATTATCAATATAAGATGCATTATTACCCACATTATACAGTTATTATCGCTAGAACTAAAAGAATTATACTCATTACTCCCAATATTATCAATATAACATGCACTATTACCCACATTATACTGTAATTATCGCTAGAACTATAATAATTATACTTATTATTCCCAATATTATCAATATAACATGCATTGTTACCCATGTTATACAGTTATTATCGCTACATCTATAATAATTATACTTACTACTTTTATTATTATCAATATCACATGCATTATTACCCACATTATACAGTTATTATCGCTAGGACTATAATAATTATACTTAGCACTTTTATTATTATCATTATAACATCCATTATTACCCATACTATACAGTTGTCATCTCTAGATCTATAATAATTATACTTATTATTCCCAATATTATCAATATAACATGCATTGTTACCCATGTTATACAGTTATTATCGCTAGAACTATAATAATTATACTTATTACTCCCAATATTATCAATATAACATGCATTATTACCCGTATTATACAATTATTATCGCTACATCTATAATAATTATACTTACTGCTTTTATTATTATCAATATAAGATGCATTATTACCCACATTATACAGTTATTATCGCTAGAACTAAAAGAATTATACTCATTACTCCCAATATTATCAATATAACATGAACTATTACCCACATTATACTGTAATTATCGCTAGGACTATAATAACTATACTTATTATTCCCAATATTATCAATATAACATGCATTATTACCCATGTTACACAGTTATTATCGCTACATCTATAATAATTATACTTACTGCTTTTATTATTATCAATATAAGATGCATTATTACCCACATTATACAGTTATTATCGCTAGAACTATAATAATTATACCTATTACTCCCAATATTATCAATATAACATGCATTATTACCCACATTATACAGTTATTATCTCTAGAACTATAATAATTATACTCATTAATCCCAATATTATCAATATAACATGCATTATTACCCACATTATACAGTTATTATCGCTAGAACTATAATAATTATACTTAGCACTTTTATTATTATCAACATAACATCCATTATTACCCATACTATACAGTTGTCATCTCTAGATCTGTAATAATTATACTTATTATTCCCAATATTATCAATATAACATGCATAATTACCCACATTATACAGTTATTATCGCTAGAACTATAATAATTATACCTATTATTCACAATATTATCAATATAACATGCATTATTACCCACATTATACAGTTATTATCGCTAGAACTATAAGAATTATACTCATTACTCCCAATATTATCAATATAGCATGCACTATTACCCACATTATACTGTAATTATCGCTAGAACAATAATAATTATACCTATTATTCCCAATATTATCAATATAACATGCATTATTACCCATATTATACAGTTATTATCGCTAGAACTATAGTAATTATACTTATTACTCCCAATATTATCAATATAACGTGCATTATTACCCACATTATACAGTTATTATCGCTAGGACTATAATAATTATACTTTGCACTTTTATTATTATCATTATAACATCCATTATTACCCATACTATACAGTTGTCATCTCTAGATCTATAATAATTATACCTATTATTCCCAATATTATCAATATAACATGCATTATTACCCACATTATACAATTATTATCGCTAGAACTATAATAATTATACTTATTATTCCCAATATTATCAATATAACATGCATTATTACCCGAATTATACAGTTATTATCGCTAGAACTATAATAATTATACCTATTATTCACAATATAATCAATATAACATGCATTATTACCCACATTATACAGTTATTATCGCTAGAACTAAAAGAATTATACTCATTACTCCCAATATTATCAATATAACATGCACTATTACCCACATTATACTGTAATGATCGCTAGAATTATAATAATTATACTTATTATTCCCAATATTGTCAATATAACGTGCATTATTACCCATGTTACACAGTTATTATCGCTACATCTATAATAATTATACTTACTACTTTTATTATTATCAATATAACATGCATTATTACGCACATTATACAGTTATTATCGCTAGAACTAAAAGAATTATACTCATTACTCCCAATATTATCAATATAACATGCACTATTACCCACATTATACTGTAATTATCGCTAGAACTATAATAATTATACTTATTATTCCCAATATTATCAATATAACATGCATTGTTACCCATGTTATACAGTTATTATCGCTAGAACTATAGTAATTATACTTATTACTCCCAATATTATCAATATAACGTGCATTATTACCCACATTATACAGTTATTATCGCTAGGACTATAATAATTATACTTAGCACTTTTATTATTATCAACATAACATCCATTATTACCCATACTATACAGTTGTCATCTCTAGATCTATAAAAATTATACTTATTATTCCCAATATTATCAATATAACATGCATTATTACCCACATTATACAGTTATTATCGCTAGAACTATAAGAATTATACTCATTACTCCCAATATTATCAATATAACATGCACTATTACCCACATTATACTGTAATTATCGCTAGAACAATAATAATTATACTTATTATTCCCAATATTATCAATATAACATGCATTATTACCCATATTATACAGTTATTATCGCTAGAACTATAGTAATTATACTTATTACTCCCAATATTATCAATATAACGTGCATTATTACCCACATTATACAGTTATTATCGCTAGGACTATAATAATTATACTTAGCACTTTTATTATTATCATTATAACATCCATTATTACCCATACTATACAGTTGTCATCTCTAGATCTATAATAATTATACTTATTATTCCCACTATTATCAATATAACATGCATTATTACCCGAATTATACAGTTATTATCGCTAGAACTATAATAATTATACCTATTATTCCCAATATAATCAATATAACATGCATTATTACCCACATTATACAGTTATTGTCGCTAGAACTAAAAGAATTATACTCATTACTCCCAATATTATCAATATAACATGCACTATTACCCACATTATACTGTAATTATCGCTAGAATTATAATAATTATACTTATTATTCCCAATATTATCAATATAACGTGCATTATTACCCATGTTACACAGTTATTATCGCTACATCTATAATAATTATACTTACTACTTTTATTATTATCAATATAACATGCATTATTACCCACATTATACAGTTATTATCGCTAGAACTGTAATAATTATACTTATTACTCCCAATATTATCAATATAACATGCATTATTACCCATATTATACAATTATTATCGCTACATCTATAATAATTATACTTACTGCTTTTATTATTATCAATATAAGATGCATTATTACCCACATTATACAGTTATTAACGCTAGAACTAAAAGAATTATACTCATTACTCCCAATATTATCAATATAACATGCACTATTACCCACATTATACTGTAATTATCGCTAGAACTATAATAATTATACTTATTATTCCCAATATTATCAATATAACATGCATTGTTACCCATGTTATACAGTTATTATCGCTACATCTATAATAATTATACTTACTACTTTTATTATTATCAATATAACATGCATTATTACCCACATTATACAGTTATTATCGCTAGAACTATAATAATTATACTTATTACTCCCAATATTATCAATATAACATGCATTATTACCCACATTATACAGTTATTATCGCTAGAACTATAAGAATTATACTCATTACTCCCAATATTATCAATATAACATGCACTATTACCCACATTATACTGTAATTATCGCTAGAACTATAATAATTATACTAATTATTCCCAATATTATCAATATAACATGCATTATTACCCACATTATACAGTTATTATCGCTAGAACTATAATAATTATACCTATTATTCCCAATATAATCAATATAACATGCATTATTACCCACATTATACAGTTATTATCGCTAGAACTAAAAGAATTATACTCATTACTCCCAATATTATCAATATAACATGCACTATTACCCACATTATACTGTAATTATCGCTAGAATTATAATAATTATACTTATTATTCCCAATGTTATCAATATAACGTGCATTATTACCCATGTTACACAGTTATTATCGCTACATCTATAATAATTATACTTACTACTTTTATTATTATCAATATAACATGCATTATTACCCACATTATACAGTTATTATCGCTAGAACTATAATAATTATACTTATTACTCCCAATATTATCAACATAACATGCATTATTACCCACATTATACAGTTATTATCGCTAGAACTATAATAATTATACTTATTACTCCCAATATTATCAATATAACATGCATTATTACCCACATTATACAGTTATTATCGCTAGAACTATAAGAATTATACTCATTACTCCCAATATTATCAATATAACATGCACTATTACCCACATTATACTGTAATTATCGCTAGAACTATAATAATTATACTAATTATTCCCAATATTATCAATATAACATGCATTATTACCCACATTATACAGTTATTATCGCTAGAACTATAATAATTATACCTATTATTCCCAATATAATCAATATAACATGCATTATTACCCACATTATACAGTTATTATCGCTAGAACTAAAAGAATTATACTCATTACTCCCAATATTATCAATATAACATGCACTATTACCCACATTATACTGTAATTATCGCTAGAATTATAATTATTATACTTATTATTCCCAATGTTATCAATATAACGTGCATTATTACCCATGTTACACAGTTATTATCGCTACATCTATAATAATTATACTTACTACTTTTATTATTATCAATATAACATGCATTATTACCCACATTATACAGTTATTATCGCTAGGACTATAATAACTATACTTATTATTCCCAATATTATCAATATAACATGCATTATTACCCATATTATACAGTTATTATCGCTAGAACTATAATAATTATACTTATTACTCCCAATATTATCAATATAACATGCATTATTACCCACATTATACAGTTATTATCGATAGAACTATAATAATTATACTTATTACTCCCAATATTATCAATATAACATGCATTATTACCCACATTATACAGTTATTATCGCTAGGACTATAATAATTATACTTAGCACTTATATTATTATCATTATAACATCCATTATTACCCATACTCTACAGTTGTTATCTCTAGATCTATAATAATTATACTTATTATTCCCAATATTATCAATATAACATGCATTATTACCCACATTATACAATTATTATCGCTAGAACTATAATAATTAAACTTATTATTCCCAATATTATCAATATAACATGCATTATTACCCACATTATACAGTTATTATCGCTAGAACTATAATAATTATACTTATTACTCCCAATATTATCAACATAACATGCATTATTACCCACATTATACAGTTATTATCGCTAGGACTATAATAACTATACTTATTATTCCCAATATTATCAATATAACATGCATTATTACCCATATTATACAGTTATTATCGCTAGAACTATAATAATTATACTTATTACTCCCAATATTATCAATATAACATGCATTATTACCCACATTATACAGTTATTATCGATAGAACTATAATAATTATACTTATTACTCCCAATATTATCAATATAACATGCATTATTACCCACATTATACAGTTATTATCGCTAGGACTATAATAATTATACTTAGCACTTTTATTATTATCATTATAACATCCATTATTACCCATACTATACAGTTGTTATCTCTAGATCTATAATAATTATACTTATTATTCCCAATATTATCAATATAACATGCATTATTACCCACATTATACAATTATTATCGCTAGAACTATAATAATTAAACTTATTATTCCCAATATTATCAATATAACATGCATTATTACCCACATTATACAGTTATTATCGCTAGAACCATAATAATTATACTTATTACTCCCAATATTATCAATATAACATGCATTATTACCCACATTATACAGTTATTATCGCTAGGACTATAATAACTATACTTATTATTCCCAATATTATCAATATAACATGCATTATTACCCATATTATACAATTATTATCGCTACATCTATAATAATTATACTTACTGCTTTTATTATTATCAATATAAGATGCATTATTACCCACATTATACAGTTATTATCGCTAGAACTAAAAGAATTATACTCATTACTCCCAATATTATCAATATAACATGCACTATTACCCACATTATACTGTAATTATCGCTAGAACTATAATAATTATACTTATTATTCCCAATATTATCAATATAACATGCATTGTTACCCATGTTATACAGTTATTATCGCTACATCTATAATAATTATACTTACTACTTTTATTATTATCAATATCACATGCATTATTACCCACATTATACAGTTATTATCGCTAGGACTATAATAATTATACTTAGCACTTTTATTATTATCATTATAACATCCATTATTACCCATACTATACAGTTGTCATCTCTAGATCTATAATAATTATACTTATTATTCCCAATATTATCAATATAACATGCATTGTTACCCATGTTATACAGTTATTATCGCTAGAACTATAATAATTATACTTATTACTCCCAATATTATCAATATAACATGCATTATTACCCGTATTATACAATTATTATCGCTACATCTATAATAATTATACTTACTGCTTTTATTATTATCAATATAAGATGCATTATTACCCACATTATACAGTTATTATCTCTAGAACTATAATAATTATACTCATTAATCCCAATATTATCAATATAACATGCATTATTACCCACATTATACAGTTATTATCGCTAGAACTATAATAATTATACTTAGCACTTTTATTATTATCAACATAACATCCATTATTACCCATACTATACAGTTGTCATCTCTAGATCTGTAATAATTATACTTATTATTCCCAATATTATCAATATAACATGCATAATTACCCACATTATACAGTTATTATCGCTAGAACTATAATAATTATACTTATTACTCCCAATATTATCAATATAACATGCACTATTACCCACATTATACTGTAATTATCGCTAGAACTATAATAATTATACTTATTATTCCCAATATTATCAATATAACATGCATTGTTACCCATGTTATACAGTTATTATCGCTACATCTATAATAATTATACTTACTACTTTTATTATTATCAATATAACATGCATTATTACCCACATTATACAGTTATTATCGCTAGGACTATAATAATTATACTTAGCACTTTTATTATTATCATTATAACATCCATTATTACCCATACTATACAGTTGTCATCTCTAGATCTATAATAATTATACTTATTATTCCCAATATTATCAATATAACATGCATTGTTACCCATGTTATACAGTTATTATCGCTAGAACTATAATAATTATACTTATTATTCCCAATATTATCAATATAACATGCATTATTACCCACATTATACAGTTATTATCGCTAGAACTATAAGAATTATACTCATTACTCCCAATATTATCAATATAACATGCATTATTACCCACATTATACAGTTATTATCGCTAGAACTATAATAATTATACTTATTACTCCCAATATTATCAATATAACATGCATTATTACCCACATTATACAGTTATTATCGCTAGGACTATAATAATTATACTTAGCACTTTTATTATTATCATTATAACATCCATTATTACCCATACTATACAGTTGTTATCTCTAGATCTATAGTAATTATACTTATTATTCCCAATATTATCAATATAACATGCATTATTACCCACATTATACAATTATTATCGCTAGAACTATAATAATTATACTTATTATTCCCAATATTATCAATATAACATGCATTATTACCCACATTATACAGTTATTATCGCTAGAACTATAATAATTATACTTAGTACTTTTATTATTATCAACATAACATCCATTATTACCCATACTATACAGTTGTCATCTCTAGAGCTATAATAATTATACTTATTATTCCCAATATTATCAATATAACATGCATTATTACCCACATTATACAGTTATTATCGCTAGGACTATAATAACTATACTTATTATTCCCAATATTATCAATATAACATGCATTATTACCCATATTATACAATTATTATCGCTACATCTATAATAATTATACTTACTGCTTTTATTATTATCAATATAAGATGCATTATTACCCACATTATACAGTTATTATCGCTAGAACTATAATAATTATACTTATTGCTCCCAATATTGTCAATATAACATGCATTATTACCCACATTATATAGTTATTATCGCTAGGACTATAATAACTATACTTATTATTCACAATATTATCAATATAACATGCATTATTACCCATATTATACAATTATTATCGCTACATCTATAATAATTATACTTACTGCTTTTATTATTATCAATATAAGATGCATTATTACCCACATTATACAGTTATTATCGCTAGAACTAAAAGAATTATACTCATTACTCCCAATATTATCAATATAACATGCACTATTACCCACATTATACTGTAATTATCGCTAGAACTATAATAATTATACTTATTATTCCCAATATTATCAATATAACATGCATTACTACCCACATTATACAGTTATTATCGCTAGAACTATAATAATTATACTTATTATTCCCAATATTATCAATATAACATGCATTATTACCCACATTATACAATTATTATCGCTAGAACTATAATAATTATACTTATTATTCCCAATATTATCAATATAACATGCATTATTACCCACATTATACAGTTATTATCGCTAGAACTATAACAATTATACCTATTATTCCCAATATAATCAATATAACATGCATTATTACCCACATTATACAGTTATTATCCCTAGAACTAAAAGAATTATACTCATTACTCCCAATATTATCAATATAACATGCACTATTACCCACATTATACTGTAATTATTGCTAGAACTATAATAATTATACCTATTATTCCCAATATTATCAATATAACAGGCATTATTACCCACATTATACAGTTATTATCTCTAGAACTATAATAATTATACTCATTAATCCCAATATTATCAATATAACATGCATTATTACCCACATTATACAGTTATTATCGCTAGGACTATAATAACTATACTTATTATTCCCAATATTATCAATATAACATGCATTATTACCCATATTATACAATTATTATCGCTACATCTATAATAATTATACTTACTGCTTTTATTATTATCAATATAAGATGCATTATTACCCACATTATACAGTTATTATCGCTAGAACTATAATAATTATACTTATTATTCCCAATATTATCAATATAACATGCATTATTACCCACATTATACAGTTATTATCGCTAGAACTATAATAATTATACTTATTATTCCCAATATTATCAATATAACATGCATTATTACCCACATTATACAGTTATTATCGCTAGAACTATAATAATTATACCTATTATTCCCAATATAATCAATATAACATGCATTATTACCCACATTATACAGTTATTATCGCTAGAACTAAAAGAATTATACTCATTACTCCCAATATTATCAATATAACATGCACTATTACCCACATTATACTGTAATTATCGCTAGAATTATAATAATTATACTTATTATTTCCAATATTATCAATATAACGTGCATTATTACCCATGTTACACAGTTATTATCGCTACATCTATAATAATTATACTTACTACTTTTATTATTATCCATATAACATGCATTATTACCCGCATTATACAGTTATTATCGCTAGAACTATAATAATTATACTTATTACTCCCAATATTATCAATATAACATGCATTATTACCCACATTATACAGTTATTATCGCTAGAACTATAAGAATTATACTCATTACTCCCAATATTATCAATGTAACATGCACTATTACCCACATTATACTGTAATTATCGCTAGAACTATAATAATTATACTTATTATTCCCAATATTATCAATATAACATGCATTATTACCCACATTATACAGTTATTATCGCTAGAACTAAAAGAATTATACTCATTACTCCCAATATTATCAATATAACATGCACTATTCCCCACATTATACTGTAATTATCGCTAGAATTATAATAATTATACTTATTATTCCCAATGTTATCAATATAACGTGCATTATTACCCATGTTACACAGTTATTATCGCTACATCTATAATAATTATACTTACCACTTTTATTATTATCAATATAACATGCATTATTACCCACATTATACAGTTATTATCGCTAGAACTATAATAATTATACTTATTACTCCCAATATTATCAATATAACATGCATTATTACCCATATTATACAATTATTATCGCTACATCTATAATAATTATACTTACTGCTTTTATTATTATCAATATAAGATGCATTATTACCCACATTATACAGTTATTATCGCTAGAACTAAAAGAATTATACTCATTACTCCCAATAGTATCAATATAACATGAACTATTACCCACATTATACTGTAATTATCGCTAGAACTATAATAATTATACTTATTATTCCCAATATTATCAATATAACATGCATTGTTACCCATGTTATACAGTTATTATCTCTAGAACTATAATAATTATACTCATTAATCCCAATATTATCAATATAACATGCATTATTACCCACATTATACAGTTATTATCGCTAGAACTATAATAATTATACTTATTACTCCCAATATTATCAATATAACATGCATTATTACCCACATTATACAGTTATTATCGCTAGAACCATAATAATTATACTTATTAAACCCAATATTATCAATACAACATGCATTATTACCCACATTATACAGTTATTATCGCTAGGACTATAATAACTATACTTATTATTCCCAATATTATCAATATAACATGCATTATTACCCATATTATACAATTATTATCGCTACATCTATAATAATTATACTTACTGCTTTTATTATTATCAATATAAGATGCATTATTACCCACATTATACAGTTATTATCGCTAGAACTATAATAATTATACTTATTATTCCCAATATTATCAATATAACATGCATTATTACCCACATTATACAGTTATTATCGCTAGAACTATAAGAATTATACTCATTACTCCCAATATTATCAATATAACATGCACTATTACCCACATTATACTGTAATTATCGCTAGAACAATAATAATTATACTTATTATTCCCAATATTATCAATATAACATGCATTATTACCCATATTATACAGTTATTATCGCTAGAACTATAGTAATTATACTTATTACTCCCAATATTATCAATATAACGTGCATTATTACCCACATTATACAGTTATTATCGCTAGGACTATAATAATTATACTTACCACTTTTATTATTATCAATATAACATGCATTATTACCCACATTATACAGTTATTATCGCTAGAACTATAATAATTATACTTATTACTCCCAATATTATCAATATAACATGCATTATTACCCATATTATACAATTATTATCGCTACATCTATAATAATTATACTTACTGCTTTTATTATTATCAATATAAGATGCATTATTACCCACATTATACAGTTATTATCGCTAGAACTAAAAGAATTATACTCATTACTCCCAATAGTATCAATATAACATGAACTATTACCCACATTATACTGTAATTATCGCTAGAACTATAATAATTATACTTATTATTCCCAATATTATCAATATAACATGCATTGTTACCCATGTTATACAGTTATTATCTCTAGAACTATAATAATTATACTCATTAATCCCAATATTATCAATATAACATGCATTATTACCCACATTATACAGTTATTATCGCTAGAACTATAATAATTATACTTATTACTCCCAATATTATCAATATAACATGCATTATTACCCACATTATACAGTTATTATCGCTAGAACCATAATAATTATACTTATTAAACCCAATATTATCAATACAACATGCATTATTACCCACATTATACAGTTATTATCGCTAGGACTATAATAACTATACTTATTATTCCCAATATTATCAATATAACATGCATTATTACCCATATTATACAATTATTATCGCTACATCTATAATAATTATACTTACTGCTTTTATTATTATCAATATAAGATGCATTATTACCCACATTATACAGTTATTATCGCTAGAACTATAATAATTATACTTATTATTCCCAATATTATCAATATAACATGCATTATTACCCACATTATACAGTTATTATCGCTAGAACTATAAGAATTATACTCATTACTCCCAATATTATCAATATAACATGCACTATTACCCACATTATACTGTAATTATCGCTAGAACAATAATAATTATACTTATTATTCCCAATATTATCAATATAACATGCATTATTACCCATATTATACAGTTATTATCGCTAGAACTATAGTAATTATACTTATTACTCCCAATATTATCAATATAACGTGCATTATTACCCACATTATACAGTTATTATCGCTAGGACTATAATAATTATACTTAGCACTTTTATTATTATCATTATAACATCCATTATTACCCATACTATACAGTTGTCATCTCTAGATCTATAATAATTATACTTATTATTCCCAATATTATCAATATAACATGCATTATTACCCACATTATACAATTATTATCGCTAGAACTATAATAATTATACTTATTATTCCCAATATTATCAATATAACATGCATTATTACCCACATTATACAGTTATTATCGCTAGAACTATAATAATTATACTTATTACTCCCAATATTATCAATATAACATGCATTATTACCCATATTATACAATTATTATCGCTACATCTATAATAATTATACTTACTGCTTTTATTATTATCAATATAAGATGCATTATTACCCACATTATACAGTTATTATCGCTAGAACTAAAAGAATTATACTCATTACTCCCAATAGTATCAATATAACATGAACTATTACCCACATTATACAGTTATTGTCGCTAGGACTATAATAACTATACTTATTATTCACAATATTATCAATATAACATGCATTATTACACATATTATACAATTATTATCGCTACATCTATAATAATTATACTTACTGCTTTTATTATTATCAATATAAGATGCATTATTACCCACATTATACAGTTATTATCGCTAGAACTAAAAGAATTATACTCATTACTCCCAATAGTATCAATATAACATGAACTATTACCCACATTATACTGTAATTATCGCTAGAACTATAATAATTATACTTATTATTCCCAATATTATCAATATAACATGCATTGTTACCCATGTTATACAGTTATTATCGCTACATCTATAATAATTATACTTACTACTTTTATTATTATCCATATAACATGCATTATTACCCACATTATACAGTTATTATCGCTAGAACTATAATAATTATACTTATTACTCCCAATATTATCAATATAACATGCATTATTACCCACATTATACAGTTATTATCGCTAGAACTATAAGAATTATACTCATTACTCCCAATATTATCAATATAACATGCACTATTACCCACATTATACTGTAATTATCGCTAGAACTATAATAATTATACTTATTATTCCTAATATTATCAATATAACATGCATTATTACCCACATTATACAGTTATTATCGCTAGAACTATAATAATTATACCTATTATTCCCAATATAATCAATATAACATGCATTATTACCCACATTATACAGTTATTATCGCTAGAACTAAAAGAATTATACTCATTACTCCCAATATTATCAATATAACATGCACTATTCCCCACATTATACTGTAATTATCGCTAGAATTATAATAATTATACTTATTATTCCCAATGTTATCAATATAACGTGCATTATTACCCATGTTACACATTTATTATCGCTACATCTATAATAATTATACTTACCACTTTTATTATTATCAATATAACATGCATTATTACCCACATTATACAGTTATTATCGCTAGGACTATAATAATTATACTTATTACTCCCAATATTATCAATATAACATGCATTATTACCCATATTATACAATTATTATCGCTACATCTATAATAATTATACTTACTGCTTTTATTATTATCAATATAAGATGCATTATTACCCACATTATACAGTTATTATCGCTAGAACTAAAAGAATTATACTCATTACTCCCAATAGTATCAATATAACATGAACTATTACCCACATTATACTGTAATTATCGCTAGAACTATAATAATTATACTTATTATTCCCAATATTATCAATATAACATGCATTGTTACCCATGTTATACAGTTATTATCGCTACATCTATAATAATTATACTTACTACTTTTATTATTATCCATATAACATGCATTATTACCCACATTATACAGTTATTATCGCTAGAACTATAATAATTATACTTATTACTCCCAATATTATCAATATAACATGCATTATTAGCCACATTATACAGTTATTATCGCTAGAACTATAAGAATTATACTCATTACTCCCAATATTATCAATATAACATGCACTATTACCCACATTATACTGTAATTATCGCTAGAACTATAATAATTATACTTATTATTCCCAATATTATCAATATAACATGCATTATTACCCACATTATACAGTTATTATCGCTAGAACTATAATAATTATACCTATTATTCCCAATATAATCAATATAACATGCATTATTACCCACATTATACAGTTATTATCGCTAGAACTAAAAGAATTATACTCATTACTCCCAATATTATCAATATAACATGCACTATTACCCACATTATACTGTAATTATCGCTAGAACAATAATAATTATACTTATTATTCCCAATATTATCAATATAACATGCATTATTACCCATATTATACAGTTATTATCGCTAGAACTATAGTAATTATACTTATTACTCCCAATATTATCAATATAACGTGCATTATTACCCACATTATACAGTTATTATCGCTAGGACTATAATAATTATACTTAGCACTTTTATTATTATCATTATAACATCCATTATTACCCATACTATACAGTTGTCATCTCTAGATCTATAATAATTATACTTATTATTCCCAATATTATCAATATAACATGCATTATTACCCACATTATACAATTATTATCGCTAGAACTATAATAATTATACTTATTATTCCCAATATTATCAATATAACATGCATTATTACCCACATTATACAGTTATTATCGCTAGAACTATAATAATTATACCTATTATTCCCAATATAATCAATATAACATGCATTATTACCCACATTATACAGTTATTATCGCTAGAACTAAAAGAATTATACTCATTACTCCCAATATTATCAATATAACATGCACTATTACCCACATTATACTGTAATTATCGCTAGAATTATAATAATTATACTTATTATTTCCAATATTATCAATATAACGTGCATTATTACCCATGTTACACAGTTATTATGGCTACATCTATAATAATTATACTTACTACTTTTATTATTATCCATATAACATGCATTATTACCCACATTATACAGTTATTATCGCTAGAACTATAATAATTATACTTATTACTCCCAATATTATCAATATAACATGCATTATTACCCACATTATACAGTTATTATCGCTAGAACTATAAGAATTATACTCATTACTCCCAATATTATCAATATAACATGCACTATTACCCACATTATACTGTAATTATCGCTAGAACTATAATAATTATACTTATTATTCCCAATATTATCAATATAACATGCATTATTACCCACATTATACAGTTATTATCGCTAGAACTATAATAATTATACCTATTATTCCCAATATAATCAATATAACATGCATTATTACCCACATTATACAGTTATTATCGCTAGAACTAAAAGAATTATACTCATTACTCCCAATATTATCAATATAACATGCACTATTCCCCACATTATACTGTAATTATCGCTAGAATTATAATAATTATACTTATTATTCCCAATGTTATCAATATAACGTGCATTATTACCCATGTTACACAGTTATTATCGCTACATCTATAATAATTATACTTACTGCTTTTATTATTATCAATATAAGATGCATTATTACCCACATTATACAGTTATTATCGCTAGAACTAAAAGAATTATACTCATTACTCCCAATAGTATCAATATAACATGAACTATTACCCACATTATACTGTAATTATCGCTAGAACTATAATAATTATACTTCTTACTCCCGATATTATCAATATAACATGCATTATTACCCATATTATGCAGTTATTATCGATAGAACTATAATAAATATACTTATTACTTTTATTATTATCAATATAACATGCATTATTATCCATATAATGCAGTTATTATCGCTAGAACTGTAATAGTTATACTTATTACTTATATTATTATCAATATAACATGCATTATTACCCATATTATGCAGGTATTATCGCCAGAACTATAATAAATGTACTTATTACTTTTATTATCATCAATATAACATGCACTATTACCCATATTATGCAGTTATTATCGATAGAACTATAATAAATATACCTATTACTTTTATTATTATCAATATAACATGCACTCTTAGCCATATTTTACTATTGTAATCGATGGAACTATAATAATTTTACGTATTACTTTTATTATTATCAATATAACATGCACTATTAGCCATATTTTACTATTATTATCGCTAGAACTATAATAATTATACTTATTACGCCCGATATTATCAATATAACATGCATTGTTACCCATATAATGCAGTTATTATCGCTAGAACTGTAATAATTATATTTATGACTTATATTATTATCAATATTACATGCATTATTACCCATATTATGCAGTTATTATCGCCAGAACTATAATAAATATACTTATTACTTTTATTATCATCAATATAACATGCATTATTACCCATATTATGCAGTTATTATCGCTAGAACTGTAATAATTATACTTATTACTTATATTATTAGCAATATAACATGCATTATTACCCATATTATGCAGTTATTATCGATAGAACTGTAACAAATATACTTATTACTTTTATTATTATCAATATAACATGCATTATTACCCATATTATGCAGTTATTATCGCCAGAACTATAATAAATATACTTATTACTTTTATTATCATCAATGTAACATGCATTATTACCCATATTATGCAGTTATTATCGCTAGAACTGTAATAATTATATTTATGACTTATATTATTATCAATATTACATGCATTATTACCCATATTATGCAGTTATTATCGCCAGAACTATAATAAATATACTTATTACTTTTATTATCATCAATATAACATGCATTATTACCCATATTATGCAGTTATTATCGCTAGAACTGTAATAATTATACTTATTAATTATATTATTATCAATATAACATGCATTATTACCCATATAATGCAGTTATTATCGATAAAAGTATAATAAATATACTTATTACATTTATTATTATTAATATAACATGCACTATTAGCCGTATTTCACTATTATTATCGCTAGAACTATAAAAATTATACTTATTACTCCCGATATTATCAATATAACATGCATTATTACCCATATAATGCAGTTATTATCGCTAGAACTATAATATATATTCTTATTACTTTTATTATCATCAATATAACGTGCATTATTACCCATATTATGCAGTTATTATCGATAGAAGTATAATAAATATACTTATTACTTTTATTATTATCAATATAACATGCACTATTAGTCATATTTTACTATTACTATCGCTAGAACTATAATAATTATACTTATTACTCCCGATATTATCAATATAACATGCATTATTACCCATATTATGCAGTTATTATCGCTAGAACTGTAAGAAATATACTTATTACTTTTGTGATCATGAATATAACATGCATTATTACCCATATTATGCAGTTATTATCGATAGAACTATAATAAATATACTTATTACTTTTATTATTATCAATATAACATGCATTATTACCCATATAATGCAGTTATTATCGCTAGAACTGTAATAGTTATACTTATTACTTATATTATTATCAATATAACATGCATTATTACCCATATTATGCAGGTATTATCGCCAGAACTATAATAAATGTACTTATTACTTTTATTATCATCAATATAACATGCACTATTACCCATATTATGCAGTTATTATCGATAGAACTATAATAAATATACCTATTACTTTTATTATTATCAATATAACATGCACTATTACCCATATTATGCAATTATTATCGATACAACTATAATAAATATACCTATTACTTTTATTATTATCAATATAACATGCACTCTTAGCCATATTTTACTATTACTATCGCTAGAACTATAATAATTATACTTCTTACTCCCGATATTATCAATATAACATGCATTATTACCCATATTATGCAGTTATTATCGATAGAACTATAATAAATATACTTATTACTTTTATTATTATCAATATAACATGCATTATTACCCATATAATGCAGTTATTATCGCTAGAACTGTAATAGTTATACTTATTACTTATATTATTATCAATATAACATGCATTATTGCCCATATTATGCAGGTATTATCGCCAGAACTATAATAAATGTACTTATTACTTTTATTATCATCAATATAACATGCACTATTACCCATATTATGCAGTTATTATCGATAGAACTATAATAAATATACCTATTACTTTTATTATTATCAATATAACATGCACTATTACCCATATTATGCAGTTATTATCGATACAACTATAATAAATATACCTATTACTTTTATTATTATCAATATAACATGCACTCTTAGCCATATTTTACTATTGTAATCGATGGAACTATAATAATTTTACTTATTACTTTTATTATTATCAATATAACATGCACTATTAGCCATATTTTACTATTATTATCGCTAGAACTATAATAATTATACTTATTACGCCCGATATTATCAATATAACATGCATTGTTACCCATATAATGCAGTTATTATCGCTAGAACTGTAATAATTATATTTATGACTTATATTATTATCAATATTACATGCATTATTACCCATATTATGCAGTTATTATCGCCAGAACTATAATAAATATACTTATTACTTTTATTATCATCAATATAACATGCATTATTACCCATATTATGCAGTTATTATCGCTAGAACTGTAATAATTATACTTATTACTTATATTATTAGCAATATAACATGCATTATTACCCATATTCTGCAGTTATTATCGATAGAACTGTAACAAATATACTTATTACTTTTATTATTATCAATATAACATGCATTATTACCCATATTATGCAGTTATTATCGCCAGAACTATAATAAATATACTTATTACTTTTATTATCATCAATGTAACATGCATTATTACCCATATTATGCAGTTATTATCGCTAGAACTGTAATAATTATATTTATGACTTATATTATTATCAATATTACATGCATTATTACCCATATTATGCAGTTATTATCGCCAGAACTATAATAAATATACTTATTACTTTTATTATCATCAATATAACATGCATTATTACCCATATTATGCAGTTATTATCGCTAGAACTGTAATAATTATACTTATTAATTATATTATTATCAATATAACATGCATTATTACCCATATAATGCAGTTATTATCGATAAAGGTATAATAAATATACTAATTACATTTATTATTATTAATATAACATGCACTATTAGCCGTATTTCACTATTATTATCGCTAGAACTATAAAAATTATACTTATTACTCCCGATATTATCAATATAACATGCATTATTACCCATATGATGCAGTTATTATCGCCAGAACTATAATAAATATACTTATTACTTTTATTATCATCAATGTAACATGCATTATTACCCATATTATGCAGTTATAATCGCTAGAACTGTAATAATTACACTTATTACTTATATTATTAGCAATATAACGTGCATTATTACCCATATTATGCAGTTATTATCGCTAGAACTATAATAAATATACTTATTACTTTTATTATCATCAATATAACGTGCATTATTACCCATATTATGCAGTTATTATCGATGGAACTGTAATAAATATACTTATTACTTTTATTATCATCAATATAACATGCATTATTACCCATATTATGTAGTTATTATCGATAGAACTATAATAAATATACTTATCACTTATATTATTAGCAATATAACATGCATTATTACCCATATTTTACAATTATTATCGCTAGAACTATAATAATTATACTTATTACTCCCGATATTATCAATATAACATGCATTATTACCCATATTATGCAGTTATTATCGCTAGAACTGTAATAATTATACTTATTACTTATATTATTACCAATATAACATGCATTATTACCCATATTATGCAGTTTTAATCGATAGAACTATAATAAATATACTTATTACTTATATTATTAGCAATATAACATGCAATATTACCCGTATTATGCAGTTATTATCGATAGAACTATAATAAATATACTTATTACTTTTATTATTATCAATATAACATGCACTATTAGCCATATTTTACTATTATTATCGCTAGAACTATAATAATTATACTTATTACGCCCGATATTATCAATATAACATGCATTGTTACCCATATAATGCAGTTATTATCGCTAGAACTGTAATAATTATATTTATGACTTATATTATTATCAATATTACATGCATTATTACCCATATTATGCAGTTATTATCGCCAGAACTATAATAAATATACTTATTACTTTTATTATTATCAATATAACATGCATTATTACCCATATAATGCAGTTATTATCGCTAGAACTGTAATAATTATACTTATTACTTATATTATTAGCAATATAACATGCATTATTACCCATATTATGCAGTTATTATCGATAGAACTGTAACAAATATACTTATTACTTTTATTATTATCAATATAACATGCATTATTACCCATATTATGCAGTTATTATCGCCAGAACTCTAATAAATATACTTATTACTTTTATTATCATCAATATAACA
The DNA here is from genome assembly GCA_963576845.1 of Megachile leachella. Lineage (NCBI taxonomy): Eukaryota > Metazoa > Arthropoda > Insecta > Hymenoptera > Megachilidae > Megachile > Megachile leachella. The sequence goes on from CAUYWW010000171.1 coordinate 599,660, forward strand.
TGCATTATTACCCATATTATGCAGTTATTATCGCTAGAACTGTAATAATTATATTTATGACTTATATTATTATCAATATTACATGCATTATTACGCATATTATGCAGTTATTATCGCCAGAACTATAATAAATATACTTATTACTTTTATTATCATCAATATAACATGCATTATTACCCATATTATGCAGTTATTATCGCTAGAACTGTAATAATTATACTTATTAATTATATTATTATCAATATAACATGCATTATTACCCATATAATGCAGTTATTATCGATAGAAGTATAATAAATATACTTATTACATTTATTATTATTAATATAACATGCACTATTAGCCGTATTTCACTATTATTATCGCTAGAACTATAAAAATTATACTTATTACTCCCGATATTATCAATATAACATGCACTCTTAGCCATATTTTACTATTGTAATCGATGGAACTATAATAATTTTACTTATTACTCCCGATATTATCAATATCACATGCATTATTACCCATATACTGCAGTTATTATCGCTAGAACTGTAATAATTATACTTATTACTTTTATTATCATCAATATAACATGCATTATTACCCATATTATGCAGTTACTATCGATAGAACTGTAATAAATATACTTATTGCTTTTATTATCATCAATATAACATGCATTATTACCCATATTATGTAGTTATTATCGATAGAACTATAATAAATATACTTATCACTTATATTATTAGCAATATAACATGCACTATTACCCATTTTTTACAATTATTATCGCTAGAACTATAATAATTATACTTATTACTCCCGATATTATCAATATAACATGCATTATTACCCATATTATGCAGTTATTATCGCTAGAACTGTAATAATTATACATATTACTTATATTATTACCAATATAACATGCATTATTACCCATATTATGCAGTTTTAATCGATAGAACTATAATAAATATACTTATTACTTATATTATTAGCAATATAATATGCAATATTACCCGTATTATGCAGTTATTATCGATAGAACTATAATAAATATACTTATTACTTTTATTATTATCAATATAACATGCACTATTAGCCATATTTTACTAATATTATCGCTAGAACTATAATAATTATACTTATTACGCCCGATATTATCAATATAACATGCATTGTTACCTATATAATGCAGTTATTATCGCTAGAACTGTAATAATTATATTTATGACTTATATTATTATCAATATTACATGCATTATTACCCATATTATGCAGTTATTATCGCCAGAACTATAATAAATATACTTATTACTTTTATTATTATCAATATAACATGCATTATTACCCATATTATGCAGTTATTATCGCCAGAACTATAATAAATATACTTATTACTTTTATTATCATCAATATAACATGCATTATTACCCATATTATGCAGTTATTATCGCTAGAACTGTAATAATTATATTTATGACTTATATTATTATCAATATTACATGCATTATTACCCATATTATGCAGTTATTATCGCCAGAACTATAATAAATATACTTATTACTTTTATTATTATCAATATAACATGCATTATTACCCATATAATGCAGTTATTATCGATAGAAGTATAATAAATATACTTATTACATTTATTATTATTAATATAACATGCACTATTAGCCGTATTTCACTATTATTATCGCTAGAACTATAAAAATTATACTTATTACTCCCGACATTATCAATATAACATGCATTATTACCCATATGATGCAGTTATTATCGCTAGAGCTGCAATAATTACACTTATTACTTATATTATTAGCAATATAACGTGCATTATTACCCATATTATGCAGTTATTATCGCTAGAACTATAATAAATATACTTATTACGTATATTATCATCAATATAACATGCATTATTACTCATGTTCTGCAGTTATTATCGCTAGAACTATAATAAATATACTTACTACTTTTATTATCATCAATATTACATGCATTATTACCCATATTATGCAGTTATTATCGGTAGAACTATAATAAATATACTTATTACTTTTATTATTATCAATATAACATGCACTATTAGCCATATAATGCAGTTATTATCGCTAGAACTATAATAAATATACTTATAACATATATTATCATCACTATAACACGTATTATTACCCATATTATGCAGTCATTATCGATAGAACTATAATAAATATACTTATTAGTTTTATTATTATCAATATAATATGCGCTCTTAGGAATATTTTAATAGTACTATCGCTAGAACTGTAATAATTATACTTATTACTCCCGATATTATCAATATAACATGCATTATTACCCATATTTTACAATTATTATCGCTAGAACTGTAATAATTATACTTAATACTCCCGATATTATCAATATAACATCCATTATTACCCATATAATGCAGTTATTATCGATAGAACAATAATAAATATACTTATTACTTCTATTATCATCAATATAACATGCATTATTACCCATATTATGCAGTTACTATCGATAGAACTGTAATAAATATACTTATTACTTTTATTATCATCAATATAACATGCATTATTACCCATATTATGTAGTTATTATCGATAGAACTATAATAAATATACTTATCACTTATATTATTAGCAATATAACATGCATTATTACCCATATTTTACAATTATTATCGCTAGAACTATAATAATTATACTTATTACTCCCGATATTATCAATATAACATGCGTTATTACCCATATTATGCAGTTATTATCGCTAGAACTGTAATAATTATACTTATTACTTATATTATTACCAATATAACATGCATTATTACCCATATTATGCAGTTTTAATCGATAGAACTATAATAAATATACTTATTACTTATATTATTAGCAATATAACATGCAATATTACCCGTATTATGCAGTTATTATCGATAGAACTATAATAAATATACTTATTACTTTTATTATTATCAATATAACATGCACTATTAGCCATATTTTACTATTATTATCGCTAGAACTATAATAATTATACTTATTACGCCCGATATTATCAATATAACATGCATTGTTACCCATATAATGCAGTTATTATCGCTAGAACTGTAATAATTATATTTATGACTTATATTATTATCAATATTACATGCATTATTACCCATATTATGCAGTTATTATCGCCAGAACTATAATAAATATACTTATTACTTTTATTATCATCAATATAACATGCATTATTACCCATATTATGCAGTTATTATCGCTAGAACTGTAATAATTATACTTATTACTTATATTATTAGCAATATAACATGCATTATTACCCATATTATGCAGTTATTATCGATAGAACTGTAACAAATATACTTATTACTTTTATTATTATCAATATAACATGCATTATTACCCATATTATGCAGTTATTATCGCTAGAACTGTAATAATTATACTTATTACTTATATCATTAGCAATATAACATGCATTATTACCCATATTATGCAGTTATTATCGATAGAACTGTAACAAGTATACTTATTACTTTTATTATTATCAATATAACATGCATTATTACCCATATTATGCAGTTATTATCGCCAGAACTATAATAAATATACTTATTACTTTTATTATCATCAATATAACATGCATTATTACCCATATTATGCAGTTATTATCGCTAGAACTGTAATAATTATATTTATGACTTATATTATTATCAATATTACATGCATTATTACCCATATTATGCAGTTATTATCGCCAGAACTATAATAAATATACTTATTACTTTTATTATCATCAATATAACATGCATTATTACCCATATTATGCAGTTATTATCGCTAGAACTGTAATAATTATACTTATTAATTATATTATTATCAATATAACATGCATTATTACCCATATAATGCAGTTATTATCGATAGAAGTATAATAAATATACTTATTACATTTATTATTATTAATATAACATGCACTATTAGCCGTATTTCACTATTATTATCGCTAGAACTATAAAAATTATACTTATTACTCCCGATATTATCAATATAACATGCATTATTACCCATATGATGCAGTTATTATCGCTAGAGCTGCAATAATTACACTTATTACTTATATTATTAGCAATATAACGTGCATTATTACCCATATTATGCAGTTATTATCGCTAGAACTATAATAAATATACTTATTACGTATATTATCATCAATATAACATGCATTATTACTCATGTTCTGCAGTTATTATCGCTAGAACTATAATAAATATACTTACTACTTTTATTATCATCAATATTACATGCATTATTACCCATATTATGCAGTTATTATCGGTAGAACTATAATAAATATACTTATTACTTTTATTATTATCAATATAACATGCACTATTAGCCATATAATGCAGTTATTATCGCTAGAACTATTATAAATATACTTATTACTTTTATTATCATCAATATAACATGCATTATTACCAATATAATGCAGTTATTATCGCTAGAGCTGCAATAATTATACTTATTACTTATATTATTAGCAATATAACGTGCATTATTACCCATATTATGCAGTTATAATCGATAGAACTATAATAAATATACTTATTACTTATATTATTAGCAATATAACATGCATTATTACCCATATTATGCAGTTATTATCGATAGAAGTATAATAAATATACTTATAACATATATTATCATCACTATAACACGTATTATTACCCATATTATGCAGTCATTATCGATAGAACTATAATAAATATACTTATTAGTTTTATTATTATCAATACAATATGCGCTCTTAGGAATATTTTAATAGTACTATCGCTAGAACTGTAATAATTATACTTATTACTCCCGATATTATCAATATAACATCCATTATTACCCATATAATGCAGTTATTATCGATAGAACAATAATAAATATACTTATTACTTCTATTATCATCAATATAACATGCATTATTACCCATATAATGCAGTTATTATCGATAGAAGTATAATAAATATACTTATTACTTTTATTATCATCAATATTACATGCATTATTACCCATATTATGCAGTTATTATCGCTAGAACTGTAATAATTATACTTATTAATTATATTATTATCAATATAACATGCATTATTACCCATATAATGCAGTTATTATCGTTAGAAGTATAATAAATATACTTATTACATTTATTATTATTAATATAACATGCACTATTAGCCGTATTTCACTATTATTATCGCTAGAACTAGAAAAATTATACTTATTACTCCCGGTATTATCAATATAACATGCATTATTACCCATATGATGCAGTTATTATCGCTAGAGCTGCAATAATTACACTTATTACTTATATTATTAGCAATATAACGTGCATTATTACCCATATTATGCAGTTATTATCGCTAGAACTATAATAAATATACTTATTACTTTTATTATCATCAATATAACGTGCATTATTACCCATATTATGCAGTTATTATCGATAGAAGTATAATAAATATACTTATTACGTATATTATCATCAATATAACATGCATTATTACTCATATTCTGCAGTTATTATCGCTAGAACTATAATAAATATACTTACTACTTTTATTATCATCAATATTACATGCATTATTACCCATATTATGCAGTTATTATCGATAGAACTGTAATATATATACTTATTACTTTTATTATTATCAATATAACATGCACTATTAGCCATATAATGCAGTTATTATCGCCAGAACTATTATAAATATACTTATTACTTTTATTATCATCAATATAACATGCATTATTACCCATATAATGCAGTTATTATCGCTAGAGCTGCAATAATTATACTTATTACTTATATTATTAGCAATATAACGTGCATTATTACCCATATTATGCAGTTATAATCGATAGAACTATAATAAATATACTTATTACTTATATTATTGGCAATATAACATGCATTATTACCCATATTATGCAGTTATTATCGATAGAACTATAATAAATATAGTTATAACATATATTATCATCACTATAACACGTATTATTACCCATATTATGCAGTCATTATCGATAGAACTATAATAAATATACTTATTACTTTTATTATTATCAATATAACATGCGCTCTTAGGAATATTTTAATAGTATTATCGCTAGAACTGTAATAATTATACTTATTACTCCCGATATTATCAATATAACATGCATTATTACCCATATTTTACAATTATTATCGCTAGAACTGTAATAATTATACTTATTACTCCCGATATTATCAATATAACATCCATTATTACCCATATAATGCAGTTATTATCGATAGAACAATAATAAACATACTTATTACTTCTATTATCATCAATATAACATGTATTATTACCCATATAATGCAGTTATTATCGCTAGTGCTGTAATAATTATACTTATTACTTATATTATTATCAATATAACATGCATTATTACCCATATTATGCAGTTATTATCGATAGAAGTACAATAAATATACGTATTACTTATATTATCATCAATATAACATGCATTATTACCCATATTATGCAGTTATTATCGATAGAAGTATAATAAATATACTTATTACTTTTATTATTATCAATATAACATGCACTATTAGTCATATTTTACTATTACTATCGCTAGAACTATAATAATTATACTTATTACTCCCGATATTATCAATGCATTATTACCCATATAATGCAGTTATTATCGCTAGAGCTGCAATAATTATACTTATTACTTATATTATTAGCAATATAACGTGCATTATTACCCATATTATGCAGTTATTATCGCTAGAACTGTAAGAAATATACTTATTACTTTTGTGATCATGAATATAACATGCATTATTACCCATATTATGCAGTTATTATCGATAGAACTATAATAAATATACTTATTACTTTTATTATTATCAATATAACATGCATTATTACCCATATAATGCAGTTATTATCGCTAGAACTGTAATAGTTATACTTATTACTTATATTATTATCAATATAACATGCATTATTGCCCATATTATGCAGGTATTATCGCCAGAACTATAATAAATGTACTTATTACTTTTATTATCATCAATATAACATGCACTATTACCCATATTATGCAGTTATTATCGATAGAACTATAATAAATATACCTATTACTTTTATTATTATCAATATAACATGCACTATTACCCATATTATGCAGTTATTATCGATACAACTATAATAAATATACCTATTACTTTTATTATTATCAATATAACATGCACTCTTAGCCATATTTTACTATTGTAATCGATGGAACTATAATAATTTTACTTATTACTTTTATTATTATCAATATAACATGCACTATTAGCCATATTTTACTATTATTATCGCTAGAACTATAATAATTATACTTATTACGCCCGATATTATCAATATAACATGCATTGTTACCCATATAATGCAGTTATTATCGCTAGAACTGTAATAATTATATTTATGACTTATATTATTATCAATATTACATGCATTATTACCCATATTATGCAGTTATTATCGCCAGAACTATAATAAATATACTTATTACTTTTATTATCATCAATATAACATGCATTATTACCCATATTATGCAGTTATTATCGCTAGAACTGTAATAATTATACTTATTACTTATATTATTAGCAATATAACATGCATTATTACCCATATTCTGCAGTTATTATCGATAGAACTGTAACAAATATACTTATTACTTTTATTATTATCAATATAACATGCATTATTACCCATATTATGCAGTTATTATCGCCAGAACTATAATAAATATACTTATTACTTTTATTATCATCAATGTAACATGCATTATTACCCATATTATGCAGTTATTATCGCTAGAACTGTAATAATTATATTTATGACTTATATTATTATCAATATTACATGCATTATTACCCATATTATGCAGTTATTATCGCCAGAACTATAATAAATATACTTATTACTTTTATTATCATCAATATAACATGCATTATTACCCATATTATGCAGTTATTATCGCTAGAACTGTAATAATTATACTTATTAATTATATTATTATCAATATAACATGCATTATTACCCATATAATGCAGTTATTATCGATAAAAGTATAATAAATATACTAATTACATTTATTATTATTAATATAACATGCACTATTAGCCGTATTTCACTATTATTATCGCTAGAACTATAAAAATTATACTTATTACTCCCGATATTATCAATATAACATGCATTATTACCCATATGATGCAGTTATTATCGCCAGAACTATAATAAATATACTTATTACTTTTATTATCATCAATGTAACATGCATTATTACCCATATTATGCAGTTATAATCGCTAGAACTGTAATAATTACACTTATTACTTATATTATTAGCAATATAACGTGCATTATTACCCATATTATGCAGTTATTATCGCTAGAACTATAATAAATATACTTATTACTTTTATTATCATCAATATAACGTGCATTATTACCCATATTATGCAGTTATTATCGATAGAAGTATAATAAATATACTTATTACGTATATTATCATCAATATAACATGCATTATTACTCATATTCTGCAGTTATTATCGCTAGAACTATAATAAATATACTTACTACTTTTATTATCATCAATATTACATGCATTATTACCCATATTATGCAGTTATTATCGATAGAACTATAATAAATATACTTATAACATATATTATCATCACTATAACACGTATTATTACCCATATTATGCAGTCATTATCGATAGAACTATAATAAATATACTTATTAGTTTTATTATTATCAATATAACATGCACTATTAGCCATATTTTACTATTATTATCGCTAGAGCTATAATAATTATACTTATTACTCCCGATGTTATCAATATAACATGCATTATTACCCATATAATGCAGTTATTATCGCTAGAACTATAATATATATTCTTATTACTTTTATTATCATCAATATAACGTGCATTATTACCCATATTATGCAGTTATTATCAATAGAAGTATAATAAATATACTTATTACTTTTATTATTATCAATATAACATGCGCTCTTAGGAATATTTTAATAGTATTATCGCTAGAACTGTAATAATTATACTTATTACTCCCGATATTATCAATATAACATGCATTATTACCCATATTTTACAATTATTATCGCTAGAACTGTAATAATTATACTTATTACTCCCGATATTATCAATATAACATCCATTATTACCCATATAATGCAGTTATTATCGATAGAACAATAATAAATATACTTATTACTTCTATTATCATCAATATAACATGTATTATTACCCATATAATGCAGTTATTATCGCTAGTGCTGTAATAATTATACTTATTACTTATATTATTATCAATATAACATGCATTATTACCCATATTATGCAGTTATTATCGATAGAAGTACAATAAATATACTTATTACTTATATTATCATCAATATAACATGCATTATTACCCATATTATGCAGTTATTATCGATAGAAGTATAATAAATATACTTATTACTTTTATTATTATCAATATAACATGCACTATTAGTCATATTTTACTATTACTATCGCTAGAACTATAATAATTATACTTATTACTCCCGATATTATCAATGCATTATTACCCATATAATGCAGTTATTATCGCTAGAGCTGCAATAATTATACTTATTACTTATATTATTAGCAATATAACGTGCATTATTACCCATATTATGCAGTTATTATCGCTAGAACTGTAAGAAATATACTTATTACTTTTGTGATCATGAATATAACATGCATTATTACCCATATAATGCAGTTATTATCGCTAGAGCTGCAATAATTATACTTATTACTTATATTATTAGCAATATAACGTGCATTATTACCCATATTATGCAGTTATAATCGATAGAACTATAATAAATATACTTATTACTTATATTATTAGCAATATAACATGCATTATTACCCATATTATGCAGTTATTATCGATAGAACTATAATAAATATACTTATAACATATATTATCATCACTATAACACGTATTATTACCCATATTATGCAGTCATTATCGATAGAACTATAATAAATATACTTATTAGTTTTATTATTATCAATATAACATGCACTATTAGCCATATTTTACTATTATTATCGCTAGAGCTATAATAATTATACTTATTACTCCCGATGTTATCAATATAACATGCATTATTACCCATATAATGCAGTTATTATCGCTAGAACTATAATATATATTCTTATTACTTTTATTATCATCAATATAACGTGCATTATTACCCATATTATGCAGTTATTATCGATAGAAGTATAATAAATATACTTATTACTTTTATTATTATCAATATAACATGCGCTCTTAGGAATATTTTAATAGTATTATCGCTAGAACTGTAATAATTATACTTATTACTCCCGATATTATCAATATAACATGCATTATTACCCATATTTTACAATTATTATCGCTAGAACTGTAATAATTATACTTATTACTCCCGATATTATCAATATAACATCCATTATTACCCATATAATGCAGTTATTATCGATAGAACAATAATAAATATACTTATTACTTCTATTACCATCAATATAACATGTATTATTACCCATATAATGCAGTTATTATCGCTAGTGCTGTAATAATTATACTTATTACTTATATTATTATCAATATAACATGCATTATTACCCATATTATGCAGTTATTATCGATAGAAGTACAATAAATATACTTATTACTTATATTATCATCAATATAACATGCATTATTACCCATATTATGCAGTTATTATCGATAGAAGTATAATAAATATACTTATTACTTTTATTATTATCAATATAACATGCACTATTAGTCATATTTTACTATTACTATCGCTAGAACTATAATAATTATACTTATTACTCCCGATATTATCAATATAACATCCATTATTACCCATATAATGCAGTTATTATCGATAGAACAATAATAAATATACTTATTACTTCTATTATCATCAATATAACATGTATTATTACCCATATAATGCAGTTATTATCGCTAGTGCTGTAATAATTATACTTATTACTTATATTATTATCAATATAACATGCATTATTACCCATATTATGCAGTTATTATCGATAGAAGTACAATAAATATACTTATTACTTATATTATCATCAATATAACATGCATTATTACCCATATTATGCAGTTATTATCGATAGAAGTATAATAAATATACTTATTACTTTTATTATTATCAATATAACATGCACTATTAGTCATATTTTACTATTACTATCGCTAGAACTATAATAATTATACTTATTACTCCCGATATTATCAATGCATTATTACCCATATAATGCAGTTATTATCGCTAGAGCTGCAATAATTATACTTATTACTTATATTATTAGCAATATAACGTGCATTATTACCCATATTATGCAGTTATTATCGCTAGAACTGTAAGAAATATACTTATTACTTTTGTGATCATGAATATAACATGCATTATTACCCATATTATGCAGTTATTATCGATAGAACTATAATAAATATACTTATTACTTTTAGTATTATCAATATAACATGCATTATTACCCATATAATGCAGTTATTATCGCTTGAACTGTAATAGTTATACTTATTACTTATATTATTATCAATATAACATGCATTATTACCCATATTATGCAGGTATTATCGCCAGAACTATAATAAATGTACTTATTACTTTTATTATCATCAATATAACATGCACTATTACCCATATTATGCAGTTATTATCGATAGAACTATAATAAATATACCTATTACTTTTATTATTATCAATATAACATGCACTATTACCCATATTATGCAGTTATTATCGATACAACTATAATAAATATACCTATTACTTTTATTATTATCAATATAACATGCACTCTTAGCCATATTTTACTATTACTATCGCTAGAACTATAATAATTATACTTCTTACTCCCGATATTATCAATATAACATGCATTATTACCCATATTATGCAGTTATTATCGATAGAACTATAATAAATATACTTATTACTTTTATTATTATCAATATAACATGCATTATTATCCATATAATGCAGTTATTATCGCTAGAACTGTAATAGTTATACTTATTACTTATATTATTATCAATATAACATGCATTATTACCCATATTATGCAGGTATTATCGCCAGAACTATAATAAATGTACTTATTACTTTTATTATCATCAATATAACATGCACTATTACCCATATTATGCAGTTATTATCGATAGAACTATAATAAATATACCTATTACTTTTATTATTATCAATATAACATGCACTCTTAGCCATATTTTACTATTGTAATCGATGGAACTATAATAATTTTACTTATTGCTTTTATTATTATCAATATAACATGCACTATTAGCCATATTTTACTATTATTATCGCTAGAACTATAATAGTTATACTTATTACGCCCGATATTATCAATATAACATGCATTGTTACCCATATAATGCATTTATTATCGCTAGAACTGTAATAATTATATTTATGACTTATATTATTATCAATATTACATGCATTATTACCCATATTATGCAGTTATTATCGATAGAAGTATAATAAATATACTTATTACGTACATTATCATCAATATAACATGCATTATTACTCATATTCTGCAGTTATTATCGCTAGAACTATAATAAATATACTTACTACTTTTATTATCATCAATATGACATGCACTATTAGTCATATTTTACTATTACTATCGCTAGAACTATAATAATTATACTTATTACTCCCGATATTATCAATGCATTATTACCCATATAATGCAGTTATTATCGCTAGAGCTGCAATAATTATACTTATTACTTATATTATTAGCAATATAACGTGCATTATTACCCATATTATGCAGTTATTATCGCTAGAACTGTAAGAAATATACTTATTACTTTTGTGATCATGAATATAACATGCATTATTACCCATATTATGCAGTTATTATCGATAGAACTATAATAAATATACTTATTACTTTTATTATTATCAATATAACATGCATTATTACCCATATAATGCAGTTATTATCGCTAGAACTGTAATAGTTATACTTATTACTTATATTATTATCAATATAACATGCATTATTACCCATATTATGCAGGTATTATCGCCAGAACTATAATAAATGTACTTATTACTTTTATTATCATCAATATAACATGCACTATTACCCATATTATGCAGTTATTATCGATAGAACTATAATAAATATACCTATTACTTTTATTATTATCAATATAACATGCACTATTACCCATATTATGCAATTATTATCGATACAACTATAATAAATATACCTATTACTTTTATTATTATCAATATAACATGCACTCTTAGCCATATTTTACTATTACTATCGCTAGAACTATAATAATTATACTTCTTACTCCCGATATTATCAATATAACATGCATTATTACCCATATTATGCAGTTATTATCGATAGAACTATAATAAATATACTTATTACTTTTATTATTATCAATATAACATGCATTATTATCCATATAATGCAGTTATTATCGCTAGAACTGTAATAGTTATACTTATTACTTATATTATTATCAATATAACATGCATTATTACCCATATTATGCAGGTATTATCGCCAGAACTATAATAAATGTACTTATTACTTTTATTATCATCAATATAACATGCACTATTACCCATATTATGCAGTTATTATCGATAGAACTATAATAAATATACCTATTACTTTTATTATTATCAATATAACATGCACTCTTAGCCATATTTTACTATTGTAATCGATGGAACTATAATAATTTTACGTATTACTTTTATTATTATCAATATAACATGCACTATTAGCCATATTTTACTATTATTATCGCTAGAACTATAATAATTATACTTATTACGCCCGATATTATCAATATAACATGCATTGTTACCCATATAATGCAGTTATTATCGCTAGAACTGTAATAATTATATTTATGACTTATATTATTAGCAATATAACATGCATTATTACCCATATTATGCAGTTATTATCGATAGAACTGTAACAAATATACTTATTACTTTTATTATTATCAATATAACATGCATTATTACCCATATTATGCAGTTATTATCGCCAGAACTATAATAAATATACTTATTACTTTTATTATCATCAATGTAACATGCATTATTACCCATATTATGCAGTTATTATCGCTAGAACTGTAATAATTATATTTATGACTTATATTATTATCAATATTACATGCATTATTACCCATATTATGCAGTTATTATCGCCAGAACTATAATAAATATACTTATTACTTTTATTATCATCAATATAACATGCATTATTACCCATATTATGCAGTTATTATCGCTAGAACTGTAATAATTATACTTATTAATTATATTATTATCAATATAACATGCATTATTACCCATATAATGCAGTTATTATCGATAAAAGTATAATAAATATACTTATTACATTTATTATTATTAATATAACATGCACTATTAGCCGTATTTCACTATTATTATCGCTAGAACTATAAAAATTATACTTATTACTCCCGATATTATCAATATAACATGCATTATTACCCATATGATGCAGTTATTATCGCCAGAACTATAATAAATATACTTATTACTTTTATTATCATCAATGTAACATGCATTATTACCCATATTATGCAGTTATTATCGCTAGAACTGTAATAATTATATTTATGACTTATATTGTTATCAATATTACATGCATTATTACCCATATTATGCAGTTATTATCGCCAGAACTATAATAAATATACTTACTACTTTTATTATCATCAATATTACATGCATTATTACCCATATTATGCAGTTATTATCGATAGAACTGTAATATATATACTTATTACTTTTATTATTATCAATATAACATGCACTATTAGCCATATAATGCAGTTATTATCGCTAGAACTGTAATAGTTATACTTATTACTTATATTATTATCAATATAACATGCATTATTACCCATATTATGCAGGTATTATCGCCAGAACTATAATAAATGTACTTATTACTTTTATTATCATCAATATAACATGCACTATTACCCATATTATGCAGTTATTATCGATAGAACTATAATAAATATACCTATTACTTTTATTATTATCAATATAACATGCACTCTTAGCCATATTTTACTATTGTAATCGATGGAACTATAATAATTTTACTTATTACTTTTATTATTATCAATATAACATGCACTATTAGCCATATCTTACTATTATTATCGCTAGAACTATAATAATTATACTTATTACGCCCGATATTATCAATATAACATGCATTGTTACCCATATAATGCAGTTATTATCGCTAGAACTGTAATAATTATATTTATGACTTATATTATTATCAATATTACATGCATTATTACCCATATTATGCAGTTATTATCGCCAGAACTATAATAAATATACTTATTACTTTTATTATCATCAATATAACATGCATTATTACCCATATTATGCAGTTATTATCGCTAGAACTGTAATAATTATACTTATTACTTATATTATTAGCAATATAACATGCATTATTACCCATATTATGCAGTTATTATCGATAGAACTGTAACAAATATACTTATTACTTTTATTATTATCAATATAACATGCATTATTACCCATATTATGCAGTTATTATCGATAAAAGTATAATAAATATACTTATTACATTTATTATTATTAATATAACATGCACTATTAGCCGTATTTCACTATTATTATCGCTAGAACTATAAAAATTATACTTATTACGCCCGATATTATCAATATAACATGCATTATTACCCATATGATGCAGTTATTATCGCCAGAACTATTATAAATATACTTATTACTTTTATTATCATCAATATAACATGCATTATTACCCATATAATGCAGTTATTATCGCTAGAGCTGCAATAATTATACTTATTACTTATATTATTAGCAATATAACGTGCATTATTACCCATATTATGCAGTTATAATCGATAGAACTATAATAAATATACTTATTACTTATATTATTAGCAATATAACATGCATTATTACCCATATTATGCAGTTATTATCGATAGAACTATAATAAATATACTTATAACATATATTATCATCACTATAACACGTATTATTACCCATATTATGCAGTCATTATCGATAGAACTATAATAAATATACTTATTAGTTTTATTATTATCAATATAACATGCACTATTAGCCATATTTTACTATTATTATCGCTAGAGCTATAATAATTATACTTATTACTCCCGATGTTATCAATATAACATGCATTATTACCCATATAATGCAGTTATTATCGCTAGAACTATAATATATATTCTTATTACTTTTATTATCATCAATATAACGTGCATTATTACCCATATTATGCAGTTATTATCGATCGAAGTATAATAAATATACTTATTACTTTTATTATTATCAATATAACATGCACTATAAGTCATATTTTACTATTACTATCGCTAGAACTATAATAATTATACTTATTACTCCCGATATTATCAATATAACATGCATTATTACCCATATTATGCAGTTATTATCGCTAGAACTGTAAGAAATATACTTATTACTTTTGTGATCATGAATATAACATGCATTATTACCCATATTATGCAGTTATTATCGATAGAACTATAATAAATATACTTATTACTTTTATTATTATCAATATAACATGCATTATTACCCATATAATGCAGTTATTATCGCTAGAACTGTAATAGTTATACTTATTACTTATATTATTATCAATATAACATGCATTATTACCCATATTATGCAGGTATTATCGCCAGAACTATAATAAATGTACTTATTACTTTTATTATCATCAATATAACATGCACTATTACCCATATTATGCAGTTATTATCGATAGAACTATAATAAATATACCTATTACTTTTATTATTATCAATATAACATGCACTCTTAGCCATATTTTACTATTGTAATCGATGGAACTATAATAATTTTACGTATTACTTTTATTATTATCAATATAACATGCACTATTAGCCATATTTT
This sequence comes from Megachile leachella, assembly GCA_963576845.1. NCBI lineage: Eukaryota > Metazoa > Arthropoda > Insecta > Hymenoptera > Megachilidae > Megachile > Megachile leachella. Next base: position 616,916 of record CAUYWW010000171.1, read on the forward strand.
ACTATTATTATCGCTAGAACTATAATAATTATACTTATTACGCCCGATATTATCAATATAACATGCATTGTTACCCATATAATGCAGTTATTATCGCTAGAACTGTAATAATTATATTTATGACTTATATTATTATCAATATTACATGCATTATTACCCATATTATGCAGTTATTATCGCCAGAACTATAATAAATATACTTATTACTTTTATTATCATCAATATAACATGCATTATTACCCATATTATGCAGTTATTATCGCTAGAACTGTAATAATTATACTTATTACTTATATTATTAGCAATATAACATGCATTATTACCCATATTATGCAGTTATTATCGATAGAACTGTAACAAATATACTTATTACTTTTATTATTATCAATATAACATGCATTATTACCCATATTATGCAGTTATTATCGCCAGAACTATAATAAATATACTTATTACTTTTATTATCATCAATGTAACATGCATTATTACCCATATTATGCAGTTATTATCGCTAGAACTGTAATAATTATATTTATGACTTATATTATTATCAATATTACATGCATTATTACCCATATTATGCAGTTATTATCGCCAGAACTATAATAAATATACTTATTACTTTTATTATCATCAATATAACATGCATTATTACCCATATTATGCAGTTATTATCGCTAGAACTGTAATAATTATACTTATTAATTATATTATTATCAATATAACATGCATTATTACCCATATAATGCAGTTATTATCGATAAAAGTATAATAAATATACTTATTACATTTATTATTATTAATATAACATGCACTATTAGCCGTATTTCACTATTATTATCGCTAGAACTATAAAAATTATACTTATTACTCCCGATATTATCAATATAACATGCATTATTACCCATATGATGCAGTTATTATCGCCAGAACTATAATAAATATACTTATTACTTTTATTATCATCAATGTAACATGCATTATTACCCATATTATGCAGTTATTATCGTTAGAACTGTAATAATTATATTTATGACTTATATTATTATCAATATTACATGCATTATTACCCATATTATGCAGTTATTATCGCCAGAACTATAATAAATATACTTACTACTTTTATTATCATCAATATTACATGCATTATTACCCATATTATGCAGTTATTATCGATAGAACTGTAATATATATACTTATTACTTTTATTATTATCAATATAACATGCACTATTAGCCATATAATGCAGTTATTATCGCTAGAACTGTAATAGTTATACTTATTACTTATATTATTATCAATATAACATGCATTATTACCCATATTATGCAGGTATTATCGCCAGAACTATAATAAATGTACTTATTACTTTTATTATCATCAATATAACATGCACTATTACCCATATTATGCAGTTATTATCGATAGAACTATAATAAATATACCTATTACTTTTATTATTATCAATATAACATGCACTCTTAGCCATATTTTACTATTGTAATCGATGGAACTATAATAATTTTACTTATTACTTTTATTATTATCAATATAACATGCACTATTAGCCATATCTTACTATTATTATCGCTAGAACTATAATAATTATACTTATTACGCCCGATATTATCAATATAACATGCATTGTTACCCATATAATGCAGTTATTATCGCTAGAACTGTAATAATTATATTTATGACTTATATTATTATCAATATTACATGCATTATTACCCATATTATGCAGTTATTATCGCCAGAACTATAATAAATATACTTATTACTTTTATTATCATCAATATAACATGCATTATTACCCATATTATGCAGTTATTATCGCTAGAACTGTAATAATTATACTTATTACTTATATTATTAGCAATATAACATGCATTATTACCCATATTATGCAGTTATTATCGATAGAACTGTAACAAATATACTTATTACTTTTATTATTATCAATATAACATGCATTATTACCCATATTATGCAGTTATTATCGCCAGAACTATAATAAATATACTTATTACTTTTATTATCATCAATGTAACATGCATTATTACCCATATTATGCAGTTATTATCGCTAGAACTGTAATAATTATATTTATGACTTATATTATTATCAATATTACATGCATTATTACCCATATTATGCAGTTATTATCGCCAGAACTATAATAAATATACTTATTACTTTTATTATCATCAATATAACATGCATTATTACCCATATTATGCAGTTATTATCGCTAGAACTGTAATAATTATATTTATTAATTATATTATTATCAATATAACATGCATTATTACCCATATAATGCAGTTATTATCGATAAAAGTATAATAAATATACTTATTACATTTATTATTATTAATATAACATGCACTATTAGCCGTATTTCACTATTATTATCGCTAGAACTATAAAAATTATACTTATTACGCCCGATATTATCAATATAACATGCATTATTACCCATATGATGCAGTTATTATCGCCAGAACTATTATAAATATACTTATTACTTTTATTATCATCAATATAACATGCATTATTACCCATATAATGCAGTTATTATCGCTAGAGCTGCAATAATTATACTTATTACTTATATTATTAGCAATATAACGTGCATTATTACCCATATTATGCAGTTATAATCGATAGAACTATAATAAATATACTTATTACTTATATTATTAGCAATATAACATGCATTATTACCCATATTATGCAGTTATTATCGATAGAACTATAATAAATATACTTATAACATATATTATCATCACTATAACACGTATTATTACCCATATTATGCAGTCATTATCGATAGAACTATAATAAATATACTTATTAGTTTTATTATTATCAATATAACATGCACTATTAGCCATATTTTACTATTATTATCGCTAGAGCTATAATAATTATACTTATTACTCCCGATGTTATCAATATAACATGCATTATTACCCATATAATGCAGTTATTATCGCTAGAACTATAATATATATTCTTATTACTTTTATTATCATCAATATAACGTGCATTATTACCCATATTATGCAGTTATTATCGATAGAAGTATAATAAATATACTTATTACTTTTATTATTATCAATATAACATGCACTATTAGTCATATTTTACTATTACTATCGCTAGAACTATAATAATTATACTTATTACTCCCGATATTATCAATATAACATGCATTATTACCCATATTATGCAGTTATTATCGCTAGAACTGTAAGAAATATACTTATTACTTTTGTGATCATGAATATAACATGCACTATTACCCATATTATGCAGTTATTATCGATAGAACTATAATAAATATACCTATTACTTTTATTATTATCAATATAACATGCACTATTACCCATATTATGCAGTTATTATCGATACAACTATAATAAATATACCTATTACTTTTATTATTATCAATATAACATGCACTCTTAGCCATATTTTACTATTACTATCGCTAGAACTATAATAATTATACTTCTTACTCCCGATATTATCAATATAACATGCATTATTACCCATATTATGCAGTTATTATCGATAGAACTATAATAAATATACTTATTACTTTTATTATTATCAATATAACATGCATTATTATCCATATAATGCAGTTATTATCGCTAGAACTGTAATAGTTATACTTATTACTTATATTATTATCAATATAACATGCATTATTACCCATATTATGCAGTTATTATCGCTAGAACTGTAATAATTATACTTATTACTTATATTATTAGCAATATAACATGCATTATTACCCATATTATGCAGTTATTATCGATAGAACTGTAACAAATATACTTATTACTTTTATTATTATCAATATAACATGCATTATTACCCATATTATGCAGTTATTATCGCCAGAACTATAATAAATATACTTATTACTTTTATTATCATCAATGTAACATGCATTATTACCCATATTATGCAGTTATTATCGCTAGAACTGTAATAATTATATTTATGACTTATATTATTATCAATATTACATGCATTATTACCCATATTATGCAGTTATTATCGCCAGAACTATAATAAATATACTTATTACTTTTATTATCATCAATATAACATGCATTATTACCCATATTATGCAGTTATTATCGCTAGAACTGTAATAATTATACTTATTAATTATATTATTATCAATATAACATGCATTATTACCCATATAATGCAGTTATTATCGATAAAAGTATAATAAATATACTTATTACATTTATTATTATTAATATAACATGCACTATTAGCCGTATTTCACTATTATTATCGCTAGAACTATAAAAATTATACTTATTACTCCCGATATTATCAATATAACATGCATTATTACCCATATTATGCAGTTATTATCGCTAGAACTGTAATAATTATACTTATTAATTATATTATTATCAATATAACATGCATTATTACCCATATAATGCAGTTATTATCGATAAAAGTATAATAAATATACTTATTACATTTATTATTATTAATATAACATGCACTATTAGCCGTATTTCACTATTATTATCGCTAGAACTATAAAAATTATACTTATTACTCCCGATATTATCAATATAACATGCATTATTACCCATATGATGCAGTTATTATCGCCAGAACTATAATAAATATACTTATTACTTTTATTATCATCAATGTAACATGCATTATTACCCATATTATGCAGTTATTATCGCTAGAACTGTAATAATTATATTTATGACTTATATTATTATCAATATTACATGCATTATTACCCATATTATGCAGTTATTATCGCCAGAACTATAATAAATATACTTACTACTTTTATTATCATCAATATTACATGCATTATTACCCATATTATGCAGTTATTATCGATAGAACTGTAATATATATACTTATTACTTTTATTATTATCAATATAACATGCACTATTAGCCATATAATGCAGTTATTATCGCTAGAACTGTAATAGTTATACTTATTACTTATATTATTATCAATATAACATGCATTATTACCCATATTATGCAGGTATTATCGCCAGAACTATAATAAATGTACTTATTACTTTTATTATCATCAATATAACATGCACTATTACCCATATTATGCAGTTATTATCGCTAGAACTGTAATAATTATACTTATTACTTATATTATTAGCAATATAACGTGCATTATTACCCATATTATGCAGTGATAATCGATAGAACTATAATAAATATACTTATTACTTATATTATTAGCAATATAACATGCATTATTACCCATATTATGCAGTTATTATCGATAGAACTATAATAAATATACTTATAACATATATTATCATCACTATAACACGTATTATTACCCATATTATGCAGTCATTATCGATAGAACTATAATAAATATACTTATTAGTTTTATTATTATCAATATAACATGCACTATTAGCCATATTTTACTATTATTATCGCTAGAGCTATAATAATTATACTTATTACTCCCGATGTTATCAATATAACATGCATTATTACCCATATAATGCAGTTATTATCGCTAGAACTATAATATATATTCTTATTACTTTTATTATCATCAATATAACGTGCATTATTACCCATATTATGCAGTTATTATCGATAGAAGTATAATAAATATACTTATTACTTTTATTATTATCAATATAACATGCACTATTAGTCATATTTTACTATTACTATCGCTAGAACTATAATAATTATACTTATTACTCCCGATATTATCAATATAACATGCATTATTACCCATATTATGCAGTTATTATCGCTAGAACTGTAAGAAATATACTTATTACTTTTGTGATCATGAATATAACATGCATTATTACCCATATTATGCAGTTATTATCGATAGAACTATAATAAATATACTTATTACTTTTATTATTATCAATATAACATGCATTATTACCCATATAATGCAGTTATTATCGCTAGAGCTGCAATAATTATACTTATTACTTATATTATTAGCAATATAACATGCATTATTACCCATATTATGCAGGTATTATCGCCAGAACTATAATAAATGTACTTATTACTTTTATTATCATCAATATAACATGCACTATTACCCATATTATGCAGTTATTATCGATAGAACTATAATAAATATACCTATTACTTTTATTATTATCAATATAACATGCACTATTACCCATATTATGCAATTATTATCGATACAACTATAATAAATATACCTATTACTTTTATTATTATCAATATAACATGCACTCTTAGCCATATTTTACTATTACTATCGCTAGAACTATAATAATTATACTTCTTACTCCCGATATTATCAATATAACATGCATTATTACCCATATTATGCAGTTATTATCGATAGAACTATAATAAATATACTTATTACTTTTATTATTATCAATATAACATGCATTATTATCCATATAATGCAGTTATTATCGCTAGAACTGTAATAGTTATACTTATTACTTATATTATTATCAATATAACATGCATTATTACCCATATTATGCAGGTATTATCGCCAGAACTATAATAAATGTACTTATTACTTTTATTATCATCAATATAACATGCACTATTACCCATATTATGCAGTTATTATCGATAGAACTATAATAAATATACCTATTACTTTTATTATTATCAATATAACATGCACTCTTAGCCATATTTTACTATTGTAATCGATGGAACTATAATAATTTTACGTATTACTTTTATTATTATCAATATAACATGCACTATTAGCCATATTTTACTATTATTATCGCTAGAACTATAATAATTATACTTATTACGCCCGATATTATCAATATAACATGCATTGTTACCCATATAATGCAGTTATTATCGCTAGAACTGTAATAATTATATTTATGACTTATATTATTATCAATATTACATGCATTATTACCCATATTATGCAGTTATTATCGCCAGAACTATAATAAATATACTTATTACTTTTATTATCATCAATATAACATGCATTATTACCCATATTATGCAGTTATTATCGCTAGAACTGTAATAATTATACTTATTACTTATATTATTAGCAATATAACATGCATTATTACCCATATTATGCAGTTATTATCGATAGAACTGTAACAAATATACTTATTACTTTTATTATTATCAATATAACATGCATTATTACCCATATTATGCAGTTATTATCGCCAGAACTATAATAAATATACTTATTACTTTTATTATCATCAATGTAACATGCATTATTACCCATATTATGCAGTTATTATCGCTAGAACTGTAATAATTATATTTATGACTTATATTATTATCAATATTACATGCATTATTACCCATATTATGCAGTTATTATCGCCAGAACTATAATAAATATACTTATTACTTTTATTATCATCAATATAACATGCATTATTACCCATATTATGCAGTTATTATCGCTAGAACTGTAATAATTATACTTATTAATTATATTATTATCAATATAACATGCATTATTACCCATATAATGCAGTTATTATCGATAAAAGTATAATAAATATACTTATTACATTTATTATTATTAATATAACATGCACTATTAGCCGTATTTCACTATTATTATCGCTAGAACTATAAAAATTATACTTATTACTCCCGATATTATCAATATAACATGCATTATTACCCATATGATGCAGTTATTATCGCCAGAACTATAATAAATATACTTATTACTTTTATTATCATCAATGTAACATGCATTATTACCCATATTATGCAGTTATTATCGCTAGAACTGTAATAATTATATTTATGACTTATATTATTATCAATATTACATGCATTATTACCCATATTATGCAGTTATTATCGCCAGAACTATAATAAATATACTTACTACTTTTATTATCATCAATATTACATGCATTATTACCCATATTATGCAGTTATTATCGATAGAACTGTAATATATATACTTATTACTTTTATTATTATCAATATAACATGCACTATTAGCCATATAATGCAGTTATTATCGCTAGAACTGTAATAGTTATACTTATTACTTATATTATTATCAATATAACATGCATTATTACCCATATTATGCAGGTATTATCGCCAGAACTATAATAAATGTACTTATTACTTTTATTATCATCAATATAACATGCACTATTACCCATATTATGCAGTTATTATCGATAGAACTATAATAAATATACCTATTACTTTTATTATTATCAATATAACATGCACTCTTAGCCATATTTTACTATTGTAATCGATGGAACTATAATAATTTTACTTATTACTTTAATTATTATCAATATAACATGCACTATTAGCCATATCTTACTATTATTATCGCTAGAACTATAATAATTATACTTATTACGCCCGATATTATCAATATAACATGCATTGTTACCCATATAATGCAGTTATTATCGCTAGAACTGTAATAATTATATTTATGACTTATATTATTATCAATATTACATGCATTATTACCCATATTATGCAGTTATTATCGCCAGAACTATAATAAATATACTTATTACTTTTATTATCATCAATATAACATGCATTATTACCCATATTATGCAGTTATTATCGCTAGAACTGTAATAATTATACTTATTACTTATATTATTAGCAATATAACATGCATTATTACCCATATTATGCAGTTATTATCGATAGAACTGTAACAAATATACTTATTACTTTTATTATTATCAATATAACATGCATTATTACCCATATTATGCAGTTATTATCGCCAGAACTATAATAAATATACTTATTACTTTTATTATCATCAATGTAACATGCATTATTACCCATATTATGCAGTTATTATCGCTAGAACTGTAATAATTATATTTATGACTTATATTATTATCAATATTACATGCATTATTACCCATATTATGCAGTTATTATCGCCAGAACTATAATAAATATACTTATTACTTTTATTATCATCAATATAACATGCATTATTACCCATATTATGCAGTTATTATCGCTAGAACTGTAATAATTATATTTATTAATTATATTATTATCAATATAACATGCATTATTACCCATATAATGCAGTTATTATCGATAGAACTATAATAAATATACTTATTACTTTTATTATTATCAATATAACATGCACTATTAGCCATATTTTACTATTATTATCGCTAGAACTATAATAATTATACTTATTACGCCCGATATTATCAATATAACATGCATTGTTACCCATATAATGCAGTTATTATCGCTAGAACTGTAATAATTATATTTATGACTTATATTATTATCAATATTACATGCATTATTACCCATATTATGCAGCTATTATCGCCAGAACTATAATAAATATACTTATTACTTTTATTATCATCAATATAACATGCATTATTACCCATATTATGCAGTTATTATCGCTAGAACTGTAATAATTATACTTATTACTTATATTATTAGCAATATAACATGCATTATTACCCATATTATGCAGTTATTATCGATAGAACTGTAACAAATATACTTATTACTTTTATTATTATCAATATAACATGCATTATTACCCATATTATGCAGTTATTATCGCTAGAACTGTAATAATTATACTTATTACTTATATTATTAGCAATATAACATGCATTATTACCCATATTATGCAGTTATTATCGATAGAACTGTAACAAGTATACTTATTACTTTTATTATTATCAATATAACATGCATTATTACCCATATTATGCAGTTATTATCGCCAGAACTATAATAAATATACTTATTACTTTTATTATCATCAATATAACATGCATTATTACCCATATTATGCAGTTATTATCGCTAGAACTGTAATAATTATATTTATGACTTATATTATTATCAATATTACATGCATTATTACCCATATTATGCAGTTATTATCGCCAGAACTATAATAAATATACTTATTACTTTTATTATCATCAATATAACATGCATTATTACCCATATTATGCAGTTATTATCGCTAGAACTGTAATAATTATACTTATTAATTATATTATTATCAATATAACATGCATTATTACCCATATAATGCAGTTATTATCGATAGAAGTATAATAAATATACTTATTACATTTATTATTATTAATATAACATGCACTATTAGCCGTATTTCACTATTATTATCGCTAGAACTATAAAAATTATACTTATTACTCCCGACATTATCAATATAACATGCATTGTTACCTATATAATGCAGTTATTATCGCTAGAACTGTAATAATTATATTTATGACTTATATTATTATCAATATTACATGCATTATTACCCATATTATGCAGTTATTATCGCCAGAACTATAATAAATATACTTATTACTTTTATTATTATCAATATAACATGCATTATTACCCATATTATGCAGTTATTATCGCCAGAACTATAATAAATATACTTATTACTTTTATTATCATCAATATAACATGCATTATTACCCATATTATGCAGTTATTATCGCTAGAACTGTAATAAATATACTTATTACTTTTATTATCATCAATATAACATGCATTATTACCCATATTATGCAGTTATTATCGATAGAACTATAATAAATATACTTATCACTTATATTATTAGCAATATAACATGCACTATTACCCATTTTTTACAATTATTATCGCTAGAACTATAATAATTATACTTATTACTCCCGATATTATCAATATAACATGCATTATTACCCATATTATGCAGTTATTATCGCTAGAACTGTAATAATTATACATATTACTTATATTATTACCAATATAACATGCATTATTACCCATATTATGCAGTTATTATCGGTAGAACTATAATAAATATACTTATTACTTTTATTATTATCAATATAACATGCACTATTACCCATATTATGCAGTTATTATCGATACAACTATAATAAATATACCTATTACTTTTATTATTATCAATATAACATGCACTCTTAGCCATATTTTACTATTACTATCGCTAGAACTATAATAATTATACTTATTACTCCCGATATTATCAATATAATATGCATTATTACCCATATAATGCAGTTATTATCGCTAGAGCTGCAATAATTATACTTATTACTTATATTATTAGCAATATAACGTGCATTATTACCCATATTATGCAGTTATTATCGCTAGAACTATAATAAATATACATATTAATTTTATTATTATCAATATAACATGCGCTCTTAGGAATATTTTAATAGTACTATCGCTAGAACTGTAATAATTATACTTATTACTCCCGATATTATCAGTATAACATGCATTATTACCCATATTCTACAATTATTATCGCTAGAACTGTAAAAATTATACTTATTACTCCCGATATTATCAATATAACATCCATTATTACCCATATAATGCAGTTATTATCGATAGAACAATAATAAATATACTTATTACTTCTATTATCATCAATATAACATGCATTATTACCCATATAATGCAGTTATTATCGCTAGTGCTGTAATAATTATACTTATTACTTATATTATTATCAATATAACATGCATTATTACCCATATTATGCAGTTATTATCGATAGAAGTATAATAAATATACTTATTACTTATATTATCATCAATATAACATGCATTATTACCCATATTATGCAGTTACTATCGATAGAAGTATAATAAATATACTTATTACTTTTATTATTATCAATATAACATGCACTATTAGTCATATTTTACTATTACTATCGCTAGAACTATAATAATTATACTTATTACTCCCGATATTATCAATATAACATGCATTATTACCCATATTATGCAGTTATTATCGCTAGAACTGTAATAATTATACTTATTACTTATATTATTACCAATATAACATGCATTATTACCCATATTATGCAGTTTTAATCGATAGAACTATAATAAATATACTTATTACTTATATTATTAGCAATATAACATGCAATATTACCCGTATTATGCAGTTATTATCGATAGAACTATAATAAATATACTTATTACTTTTATTATTATCAATATAACATGCACTATTAGCCATATTTTACTATTATTATCGCTAGAACTATAATAATTATACTTATTACGCCCGATATTATCAATATAACATGCATTGTTACCCATATAATGCAGTTATTATCGCTAGAACTGTAATAATTATATTTATGACTTATATTATTATCAATATTACATGCATTATTACCCATATTATGCAGTTATTATCGCCAGAACTATAATAAATATACTTATTACTTTTATTATCATCAATATAACATGCATTATTACCCATATTATGCAGTTATTATCGCTAGAACTGTAATAATTATACTTATTACTTATATTATTAGCAATATAACATGCATTATTACCCATATTATGCAGTTATTATCGATAGAACTGTAACAAATATACTTATTACTTTTATTATTATCAATATAACATGCATTATTACCCATATTATGCAGTTATTATCGCTAGAACTGTAATAATTATACTTATTACTTATATTATTAGCAATATAACATGCATTATTACCCATATTATGCAGTTATTATCGATAGAACTGTAACAAGTATACTTATTACTTTTATTATTATCAATATAACATGCATTATTACCCATATTATGCAGTTATTATCGCCAGAACTATAATAAATATACTTATTACTTTTATTATCATCAATATAACATGCATTATTACCCATATTATGCAGTTATTATCGCTAGAACTGTAATAATTATATTTATGACTTATATTATTATCAATATTACATGCATTATTACCCATATTATGCAGTTATTATCGCCAGAACTATAATAAATATACTTATTACTTTTATTATCATCAATATAACATGCATTATTACCCATATTATGCAGTTATTATCGCTAGAACTGTAATAATTATACTTATAAATTATATTATTATCAATATAACATGCATTATTACCCATATAATGCAGTTATTATCGATAGAAGTATAATAAATATACTTATTACATTTATTATTATTAATATAACATGCACTATTAGCCGTATTTCACTATTATTATCGCTAGAACTATAAAAATTATACTTATTACTCCCGACATTATCAATATAACATGCATTGTTACCTATATAATGCAGTTATTATCGCTAGAACTGTAATAATTATATTTATGACTTATATTATTATCAATATTACATGCATTATTACCCATATTATGCAGTTATTATCGCCAGAACTATAATAAATATACTTATTACTTTTATTATTATCAATATAACATGCATTATTACCCATATTATGCAGTTATTATCGCCAGAACTATAATAAATATACTTATTACTTTTATTATCATCAATATAACATGCATTATTACCCATATTATGCAGTTATTATCGCTAGAACTGTAATAAATATACTTATTACTTCTATTATCATCAATATAACATGCATTATTACCCATATTATGCAGTTATTATCGATAGAACTATAATAAATATACTTATCACTTATATTATTAGCAATATAACATGCACTATTACCCATTTTTTACAATTATTATCGCTAGAACTATAATAATTATACTTATTACTCCCGATATTATCAATATAACATGCATTATTACCCATATTATGCAGTTATTATCGCTAGAACTGTAATAAATATACTTATTACTTTTATTATCATCAATATAACATGCATTATTACCCATATTATGCAGTTATTATCGATAGAACTATAATAAATATACTTATCACTTATATTATTAGCAATATAACATGCACTATTACCCATTTTTTACAATTATTATCGCTAGAACTATAATAATTATACTTATTACTCCCGATATTATCAATATAACATGCATTATTACCCATATTATGCAGTTATTATCGCTAGAACTGTAATAATTATACATATTACTTATATTATTACCAATATAACATGCATTATTACCCATATTATGCAGTTTTAATCGATAGAACTATAATAAATATACTTATTACTTATATTATTAGCAATATAACATGCAATATTACCCGTATTATGCAGTTATTATCGATAGAACTATAATAAATATACTTATTACTTTTATTATTATCAATATAACATGCACTATTAGCCATATTTTACTAATATTATCGCTAGAACTATAATAATTATACTTATTACGCCCGATATTATCAATATAACATGCATTGTTACCTATATAATGCAGTTATTATCGCTAGAACTGTAATAATTATATTTATGACTTATATTATTATCAATATTACATGCATTATTACCCATATTATGCAGTTATTATCGCCAGAACTATAATAAATATACTTATTACTTTTATTATTATCAATATAACATGCATTATTACCCATATTATGCAGTTATTATCGCCAGAACTATAATAAATATACTTATTACTTTTATTATCATCAATATAACATGCATTATTACCCATATTATGCAGTTATTATCGCTAGAACTGTAATAAATATACTTATTACTTTTATTATCATCAATATAACATGCATTATTACCCATATTATGTAGTTATTATCGATAGAACTCTAATAAATATACTTATTACTTTTATTATCATCAATATAACATGCACTATTACCCATATTATGCAGTTATTATCGATAGAACTATAATAAATATACCTATTACTTTTATTATTATCAATATAACATGCACTCTTAGCCATATTTTACTAATATTATCGCTAGAACTATAATAATTATACTTATTACGCCCGATATTATCAATATAACATGCATTGTTACCTATATAATGCAGTTATTATCGCTAGAACTGTAATAATTATATTTATGACTTATATTATTATCAATATTACATGCATTATTACCCATATTATGCAGTTAATATCGCCAGAACTATAATAAATATACTTATTACTTTTATTATTATCAATATAACATGCATTATTACCCATATTATGCAGTTATTATCGCCAGAACTATAATAAATATACTTATTACTTTTATTATCATCAATATAACATGCATTATTACCCATATTATGCAGTTATTATCGCTAGAACTGTAATAAATATACTTATTACTTTTATTATCATCAATATAACATGCATTATTACCCATATTATGTAGTTATTATCGATAGAACTATAATAAATATACTTATTACTTTTATTATCATCAATATAACATGCACTATTACCCATATTATGCAGTTATTATCGATAGAACTATAATAAATATACCTATTACTTTTATTATTATCAATATAACATGCACTCTTAGCCATATTTTACTATTGTAATCGATGGAACTATAATAATTTTACTTATTACTCCCGATATTATCAATATCACATGCAGTATTACCCATATACTGCAGTTATTATCGCTAGAACTGTAATAATTAAACTTATTACTTTTATTATCATCAATATAACATGCATTATTACCCATATTATGCAGTTACTATCGATGGAACTGTAATAAATATACTTATTACTTTTATTATCATCAATATAACATGCATTATTACCCATATTATGTAGTTATTATCGATAGAACTATAATAAATATACTTATCACTTATATTATTAGCAATATAACATGCATTATTACCCATATTTTACAATTATTATCGCTAGAACTATAATAATTATACTTATTACTCCCGATATTATCAATATAACATGCATTATTACCCATATTATGCAGTTATTATCGCTAGAACTGTAATAATTATACTTATTACTTATATTATTACCAATATAACATGCATTATTACCCATATTATGCAGTTTTAATCGATAGAACTATAATAAATATACTTATTACTTATATTATTAGCAATATAACATGCAATATTACCCGTATTATGCAGTTATTATCGATAGAACTATAATAAATATACTTATTACTTTTATTATTATCAATATAACATGCACTATTAGCCATATTTTACTATTATTATCGCTAGAACTATAATAATTATACTTATTACGCCCGATATTATCAATATAACATGCATTGTTACCCATATAATGCAGTTATTATCGCTAGAACTGTAATAATTATATTTATGACTTATATTATTAGCAATATAACATGCATTATTACCCATATTTTACAATTATTATCGCTAGGACTATAATAATTATACTTATTACTCCCGATATTATCAATATAACATGCATTATTACCCATATTATGCAGTTATTATCGCTAGAACTGTAATAATTATACTTATTACTTATATTATTACCAATATAACATGCATTATTACCCATATTATGCAGTTTTAATCGATAGAACTATAATAAATATACTTATTACTTATATTATTAGCAATATAACATGCATTATTACCCATATTATGCAGTTATTATCGCTAGAACTGTAACAAATATACTTATTACTTTTATTATTATCAATATAACATGCATTATTACCCATATTATGCAGTTATTATCGCCAGAACTATAATAAATATACTTATTACTTTTATTATCATCAATATAACATGCATTATTACCCATATTATGCAGTTATTATCGCTAGAACTGTAATAATTATATTTATGACTTATATTATTATCAATATTACATGCATTATTACCCATATTATGCAGTTATTATCGCCAGAACTATAATAAATATACTTATTACTTTTATTATCATCAATATAACATGCATTATTACCCATATTATGCAGTTATTATCGCTAGAACTGTAACAAATATACTTATTACTTATATTATTAGCAATATAACATGCATTATTACCCATATTATGCAGTTATTATCGATAGAACTGTAACAAATATACTTATTACTTTTATTATTATCAATATAACATGCATTATTACCCATATTATGCAGTTATTATCGCCAGAACTATAATAAATATACTTATTACTTTTATTATCATCAATATAACATGCATTATTACCCATATTATGCAGTTATTATCGCTAGAACTGTAATAATTATATTTATGACTTGTATTATTATCAATATTACATGCATTATTACCCATATTATGCAGTTATTATCGCCAGAACTATAATAAATATACTTATTATTTTTATTATCATCAATATAACATGCATTATTACCCATATTATGCAGTTATTATCGCTAGAACTGTAATAATTATACTTATTAATTATATTATTATCAATATAACATGCATTATTACCCATATTATGCAGTTACTATCGATAGAACTGTAATAAATATACTTATTACTTTTATTATCATCAATATAACATGCATTATTACCCATATTATGCAGTTATTATCGCTAGAACTGTAATCATTATATTTATGACTTATATTATTATCAATATTACATGCATTATTACCCATATTATGCAGTTATTATCGCCAGAACTATAATAAATGTACTTATTACTTTTATTATCATCAATATAACATGCACTATTACCCATATTATGCAGTTATTATCGATAGAACTATAATAAATATACCTATTACCTTTATTATTATCAATATAACATGCATTATTATCCATATTATGCAGTTATTATCGATAGAACTATAATAAATACACTTATTTCACTTATTATTATCAATATAACATGCACTATTAGCCATATTTTACTATTACTATCGATAGAACTATAATGATTGTACTTATTACTCCCGATATTATCAATATAACATGCATTATTACCCATATTATGCAGTTATTATCGGTAGAACTATAATAAATATACTTATTACTTTTATTATTATCAATATAACATGCACTATTACCCATATTATGCAGTTATTATCGATACAACTATAATAAATATACCTATTACTTTTATTATTATCAATATAACATGCACTCTTAGCCATATTTTACTATTACTATCGCTAGAACTATAATAATTATACTTATTACTCCCGATATTATCAATATAATATGCATTATTACCCATATAATGCAGTTATTATCGCTAGAGCTGCAATAATTATACTTATTACTTATATTATTAGCAATATAACGTGCATTATTACCCATATTATGCAGTTATTATCGCTAGAACTATAATAAATATACTTATTAATTTTCTTATTATCAATATAACATGCGCTCTTAGGAATATTTTAATAGTACTATCGCTAGAACTGTAATAATTATACTTATACTCCCGATATTATCAGTATAACATGCATTATTACCCATATACTGCAGTTATTATCGCTAGAACTGTAATAATTATACTTATCACTTTTATTATCATCAATATAACATGCATTATTACCCATATTATGCAGTTACTATCGATAGAACTGTAATAAATATACTTATTACTTTTATTATCATCAATATAACATGTATTATTACTCATATTATGCAGTTATTATCGCTAGAACTATAATAAATATACATATTAATTTTATTATTATCAATATAACATGCGCTCTTAGGAATATTTTAATAGTACTATCGCTAGAACTGTAATAATTATACTTATTACTCCCGATATTATCAGTATAACATGCATTATTACCCATATTCTACAATTATTATCGCTAGAACTGTAAAAATTATACTTATTACTCCCGATATTATCAATATAACATCCATTATTACCCATATAATGCAGTTATTATCGATAGAACAATAATAAATATACTTATTACTTCTATTATCATCAATATAACATGCATTATTACCCATATAATGCAGTTATTATCGCTAGTGCTGTAATAATTATACTTATTACTTATATTATTATCAATATAACATGCATTATTACCCATATTATGCAGTTATTATCGATAGAAGTATAATAAATATACTTATTACTTATATTATCATCAATATAAGATGCATTATTACCCATATTATGCAGTTACTATCGATAGAAGTATAATAAATATACTTATTACTTTTATTATTATCAATATAACATGCACTATTAGTCATATTTTACTATTACTATCGCTAGAACTATAATAATTATACTTATTACTCCCGATATTATCAATATAACATGCATTATTACCCATATTATGCAGTTATTATCGCTAGAACTGTAATAATTATACTTATTACTTATATTATTACCAATATAACATGCATTATTACCCATATTATGCAGTTTTAATCGATAGAACTATAATAAATATACTTATTACTTATATTATTAGTAATATAACATGCAATATTACCCGTATTATGCAGTTATTATCGATAGAACTATAATAAATATACTTATTACTTTTATTATTATCAATATAACATGCACTATTAGCCATATTTTACTATTATTATCGCTAGAACTATAATAATTATACTTATTACGCCCGATATTATCAATATAACATGCATTGTTACCCATATAATGCAGTTATTATCGCTAGAACTGTAATAATTATATTTATGACTTATATTATTATCAATATTACATGCATTATTACCCATATTATGCAGTTATTATCGCCAGAACTATAATAAATATACTTATTACTTTTATTATCATCAATATAACATGCATTATTACCCATATTATGCAGTTATTATCGCTAGAACTGTAATAATTATACTTATTACTTATATTATTAGCAATATAACATGCATTATTACCCATATTATGCAGTTATTATCGATAGAACTGTAACAAATATACTTATTACTTTTATTATTATCAATATAACATGCATTATTACCCATATTATGCAGTTATTATCGCTAGAACTGTAATAATTATACTTATTACTTATATTATTAGCAATATAACATGCATTATTACCCATATTATGCAGTTATTATCGATAGAACTGTAACAAGTATACTTATTACTTTTATTATTATCAATATAACATGCATTATTACCCATATTATGCAGTTATTATCGCCAGAACTATAATAAATATACTTATTACTTTTATTATCATCAATATAACATGCATTATTACCCATATTATGCAGTTATTATCGCTAGAACTGTAATAATTATATTTATGACTTATATTATTATCAATATTACATGCATTATTACCCATATTATGCAGTTATTATCGCCAGAACTATAATAAATATACTTATTACTTTTATTATCATCAATATAACATGCATTATTACCCATATTATGCAGTTATTATCGCTAGAACTGTAATAATTATACTTATTAATTATATTATTATCAATATAACATGCATTATTACCCATATAATGCAGTTATTATCGATAGAAGTATAATAAATATACTTATTACATTTATTATTATTAATATAACATGCACTATTAGCCGTATTTCACTATTATTATCGCTAGAACTATAAAAATTATACTTATTACTCCCGACATTATCAATATAACATGCACTCTTAGCCATATTTTACTATTGTAATCGATGGAACTATAATAATTTTACTTATTACTCCCGATATTATCAATATCACATGCATTATTACCCATATTATGCAGTTATTATCGCTAGAACTGTAATAATTATACATATTACTTATATTATTACCAATATAACATGCATTATTACCCATATTATGCAGTTTTAATCGATAGAACTATAATAAATATACTTATTACTTATATTATTAGCAATATAACATGCAATATTACCCGTATTATGCAGTTATTATCGATAGAACTATAATAAATATACTTATTACTTTTATTATTATCAATATAACATGCACTATTAGCCATATTTTACTAATATTATCGCTAGAACTATAATAATTATACTTATTACGCCCGATATTATCAATATAACATGCATTGTTACCTATATAATGCAGTTATTATCGCTAGAACTGTAATAATTATATTTATGACTTATATTATTATCAATATTACATGCATTATTACCCATATTATGCAGTTATTATCGCCAGAACTATAATAAATATACTTATTACTTTTATTATTATCAATATAACATGCATTATTACCCATATTATGCAGTTATTATCGCCAGAACTATAATAAATATACTTATTACTTTTATTATCATCAATATAACATGCATTATTACCCATATTATGCAGTTATTATCGCTAGAACTGTAATAAATATACTTATTACTTTTATTATCATCAATATAACATGCATTATTACCCATATTATGTAGTTATTATCGATAGAACTATAGTAAATATACTTATTACTTTTATTATCATCAATATAACATGCACTATTACCCATATTATGCAGTTATTATCGATAGAACTATAATAAATATACCTATTACTTTTATTATTATCAATATAACATGCACTCTTAGCCATATTTTACTATTGTAATCGATGGAACTATAATAATTTTACTTATTACTCCCGATATTATCAATATCACATGCAGTATTACCCGTATACTGCAGTTATTATCGCTAGAACTGTAATAATTAAACTTATTACTTTTATTATCATCAATATAACATGCATTATTACCCATATTATGCAGTTACTATCGATGGAACTGTAATAAATATACTTATTACTTTTATAATCATCAATATAACATGCATTATTACCCATATTATGTAGTTATTATCGATAGAACTATAATAAATATACTTATCACTTATATTATTAGCAATATAACATGCATTATTACCCATATTTTACAATTATTATCGCTAGAACTATAATAATTATACTTATTACTCCCGATATTATCAATATAACATGCATTATTACCCATATTATGCAGTTATTATCGCTAGAACTGTAATAATTATACTTATTACTTATATTATTACCAATATAACATGCATTATTACCCATATTATGCAGTTTTAATCGATAGAACTATAATAAATATACTTATTACTTATATTATTAGCAATATAACATGCAATATTACCCGTATTATGCAGTTATTATCGATAGAACTATAATAAATATACTTATTACTTTTATTATTATCAATATAACATGCACTATTAGCCATATTTTACTATTATTATCGCTAGAACTATAATAATTATACTTATTACGCCCGATATTATCAATATAACATGCATTGTTACCCATATAATGCAGTTATTATCGCTAGAACTGTAATAATTATATTTATGACTTATATTATTATCAATATTACATGCATTATTACCCATATTATGCAGTTATTATCGCCAGAACTATAATAAATATACTTATTACTTTTATTATTATCAATATAACATGCATTATTACCCATATAATGCAGTTATTATCGCTAGAACTGTAATAATTATACTTATTACTTATATTATTAGCAATATAACATGCATTATTACCCATATTATGCAGTTATTATCGATAGAACTGTAACAAATATACTTATTACTTTTATTATTATCAATATAACATGCATTATTACCCATATTATGCAGTTATTATCGCTAGAACTGTAATAATTATACTTATTACTTATATTATTAGCAATATAACATGCATTATTACCCATATTATGCAGTTATTATCGATAGAACTGTAACAAGTATACTTATTACTTTTATTATTATCAATATAACATGCATTATTACCCATATTATGCAGTTATTATCGCCAGAACTATAATAAATATACTTATTACTTTTATTATCATCAATATAACATGCATTATTACCCATATTATGCAGTTATTATCGCTAGAACTGTAATAATTATATTTATGACTTATATTATTATCAATATTACATGCATTATTACGCATATTATGCAGTTATTATCGCCAGAACTATAATAAATATACTTATTACTTTTATTATCATCAATATAACATGCATTATTACCCATATTATGCAGTTATTATCGCTAGAACTGTAATAATTATACTTATTAATTATATTATTATCAATATAACATGCATTATTACCCATATAATGCAGTTATTATCGATAGAAGTATAATAAATATACTTATTACATTTATTATTATTAATATAACATGCACTATTAGCCGTATTTCACTATTATTATCGCTAGAACTATAAAAATTATACTTATTACTCCCGATATTATCAATATAACATGCACTCTTAGCCATATTTTACTATTGTAATCGATGGAACTATAATAATTTTACTTATTACTCCCGATATTATCAAAGCACATGCATTATTACCCATATACTGCAGTTATTATCGCTAGAACTGTAATAATTATACTTATTACTTTTATTATCATCAATATAACATGCATTATTACCCATATTATGCAGTTACTATCGATAGAACTGTAATAAATATACTTATTGCTTTTATTATCATCAATATAACATGCATTATTACCCATATTATGTAGTTATTATCGATAGAACTATAATAAATATACTTATCACTTATATTATTAGCAATATAACATGCACTATTACCCATTTTTTACAATTATTATCGCTAGAACTATAATAATTATACTTATTACTCCCGATATTATCAATATAACATGCATTATTACCCATATTATGCAGTTATTATCGCTAGAACTGTAATAATTATACATATTACTTATATTATTACCAATATAACATGCATTATTACCCATATTATGCAGTTTTAATCGATAGAACTATAATAAATATACTTATTACTTATATTATTAGCAATATAATATGCAATATTACCCGTATTATGCAGTTATTATCGATAGAACTATAATAAATATACTTATTACTTTTATTATTATCAATATAACATGCACTATTAGCCATATTTTACTATTATTATCGGTAGAGCTATAATAATTATACTTATTACGCCCGATATTATCAATATAACATGCATTGTTACCCATATAATGCAGTTATTATCGCTAGAACTGTAATAATTATATTTATGACTTATATTATTATCAATATTACATGCATTATTACCCATATTATGCAGTTATTATCGCCAGAACTATAATAAATATACTTATTACTTTTATTATCATCAATATAACATGCATTATTACCCATATTATGCAGTTATTATCGCTAGAACTGTAATAATTATACTTATTACTTATATTATTAGCAATATAACATGCATTATTACCCATATTATGCAGTTATTATCGATAGAACTGTAACAAATATACTTATTACTTTTATTATTATCAATATAACATGCATTATTACCCATATTATGCAGTTATTATCGCTAGAACTGTAATAATTATACTTATTACTTATATTATTAGCAATATAACATGCATTATTACCCATATTATGCAGTTATTATCGATAGAACTGTAACAAGTATACTTATTACTTTTATTATTATCAATATAACATGCATTATTACCCATATTATGCAGTTATTATCGCCAGAACTATAATAAATATACTTATTACTTTTATTATCATCAATATAACATGCATTATTACCCATATTATGCAGTTATTATCGCTAGAACTGTAATAATTATATTTATGACTTATATTATTATCAATATTACATGCATTATTACCCATATTATGCAGTTATTATCGCCAGAACTATAATAAATATACTTATTACTTTTATTATCATCAATATAACATGCATTATTACCCATATTATGCAGTTATTATCGCTAGAACTGTAATAATTATACTTATTAATTATATTATTATCAATATAACATGCATTATTACCCATATAATGCAGTTATTATCGATAGAAGTATAATAAATATACTTATTACATTTATTATTATTAATATAACATGCACTATTAGCCGTATTTCACTATTATTATCGCTAGAACTATAAAAATTATACTTATTACTCCCGACATTATCAATATAACATGCATTGTTACCTATATAATGCAGTTATTATCGCTAGAACTGTAATAATTATATTTATGACTTATATTATTATCAATATTACATGCATTATTACCCATATTATGCAGTTATTATCGCCAGAACTATAATAAATATACTTATTACTTTTATTATTATCAATATAACATGCATTATTACCCATATTATGCAGTTATTATCGCCAGAACTATAATAAATATACTTATTACTTTTATTATCATCAATATAACATGCATTATTACCCATATTATGCAGTTATTATCGCTAGAACTGTAATAAATATACTTATTACTTTTATTATCATCAATATAACATGCATTATTACCCATATTATGCAGTTATTATCGATAGAACTATAATAAATATACTTATCACTTATATTATTAGCAATATAACATGCACTATTACCCATTTTTTACAATTATTATCGCTAGAACTATAATAATTATACCTATTACTCCCGATATTATCAATATAACATGCATTATTACCCATATTATGCAGTTATTATCGCTAGAACTGTAATAATTATACATATTACTTATATTATTACCAATATAACATGCATTATTACCCATATTATGCAGTTTTAATCGATAGAACTATAATAAATATACTTATTACTTATATTATTAGCAATATAACATGCAATATTACCCGTATTATGCAGTTATTATCGATAGAACTATAATAAATATACTTATTACTTTTATTATTATCAATATAACATGCACTATTAGCCATATTTTACTAATATTATCGCTAGAACTATAATAATTATACTTATTACGCCCGATATTATCAATATAACATGCATTGTTACCCATATAATGCAGTTATTATCGCTAGAACTGTAATAATTATATTTATGACTTATATTATTATCAATATTACATGCATTATTACCCATATTATGCAGTTATTATCGCCAGAACTATAATAAATATACTTATTACTTTTATTATTATCAATATAACATGCATTATTACCCATATTATGCAGTTATTATCGCCAGAACTATAATAAATATACTTATTACTTTTATTATCATCAATATAACATGCATTATTACCCATATTATGCAGTTATTATCGCTAGAACTGTAATAATTATATTTATGACTTGTATTATTATCAATATTACATGCATTATTACCCATATTATGCAGTTATTATCGCCAGAACTATAATAAATATACTTATTACTTTTATTATCATCAATATAACATGCATTATTACCCATATTATGCAGTTATTATCGCTAGAACTGTAATAATTATACTTATTAATTATATTATTATCAATATAACATGCATTATTACCCATATTATGCAGTTACTATCGATAGAACTGTAATAAATATACTTATTACTTTTATTATCATCAATATAACATGCATTATTACCCATATTATGCAGTTATTATCGCTAGAACTGTAATCATTATATTTATGACTTATATTATTATCAATATTACATGCATTATTACCCATATTATGCAGTTATTATCGCCAGAACTATAATAAATGTACTTATTACTTTTATTATCATCAATATAACATGCACTATTACCCATATTATGCAGTTATTATCGATAGAACTATAATAAATATACCTATTACCTTTATTATTATCAATATAACATGCATTATTATCCATATTATGCAGTTATTATCGATAGAACTATAATAAATACACTTATTTCACTTATTATTATCAATATAACATGCACTATTAGCCATATTTTACTATTACTATCGATAGAACTATAATGATTGTACTTATTACTCCCGATATTATCAATATAACATGCATTATTACCCATATTATGCAGTTATTATCGGTAGAACTATAATAAATATACTTATTACTTTTATTATTATCAATATAACATGCACTATTACCCATATTATGCAGTTATTATCGATACAACTATAATAAATATACCTATTACTTTTATTATTATCAATATAACATGCACTCTTAGCCATATTTTACTATTACTATCGCTAGAACTATAATAATTATACTTATTACTCCCGATATTATCAATATAATATGCATTATTACCCATATAATGCAGTTATTATCGCTAGAGCTGCAATAATTATACTTATTACTTATATTATTAGCAATATAACGTGCATTATTACCCATATTATGCAGTTATTATCGCTAGAACTATAATAAATATACTTATTAATTTTCTTATTATCAATATAACATGCGCTCTTAGGAATATTTTAATAGTACTATCGCTAGAACTGTAATAATTATACTTATACTCCCGATATTATCAGTATAACATGCATTATTACCCATATACTGCAGTTATTATCGCTAGAACTGTAATAATTATACTTATCACTTTTATTATCATCAATATAACATGCATTATTACCCATATTATGCAGTTACTATCGATAGAACTGTAATAAATATACTTATTACTTTTATTATCATCAATATAACATGTATTATTACTCATATTATGCAGTTATTATCGCTAGAACTATAATAAATATACATATTAATTTTATTATTATCAATATAACATGCGCTCTTAGGAATATTTTAATAGTACTATCGCTAGAACTGTAATAATTATACTTATTACTCCCGATATTATCAGTATAACATGCATTATTACCCATATTCTACAATTATTATCGCTAGAACTGTAAAAATTATACTTATTACTCCCGATATTATCAATATAACATCCATTATTACCCATATAATGCAGTTATTATCGATAGAACAATAATAAATATACTTATTACTTCTATTATCATCAATATAACATGCATTATTACCCATATAATGCAGTTATTATCGCTAGTGCTGTAATAATTATACTTATTACTTATATTATTATCAATATAACATGCATTATTACCCATATTATGCAGTTATTATCGATAGAAGTATAATAAATATACTTATTACTTATATTATCATCAATATAAGATGCATTATTACCCATATTATGCAGTTACTATCGATAGAAGTATAATAAATATACTTATTACTTTTATTATTATCAATATAACATGCACTATTAGTCATATTTTACTATTACTATCGCTAGAACTATAATAATTATACTTATTACTCCCGATATTATCAATATAACATGCATTATTACCCATATTATGCAGTTATTATCGCTAGAACTGTAATAATTATACTTATTACTTATATTATTACCAATATAACATGCATTATTACCCATATTATGCAGTTTTAATCGATAGAACTATAATAAATATACTTATTACTTATATTATTAGTAATATAACATGCAATATTACCCGTATTATGCAGTTATTATCGATAGAACTATAATAAATATACTTATTACTTTTATTATTATCAATATAACATGCACTATTAGCCATATTTTACTATTATTATCGCTAGAACTATAATAATTATACTTATTACGCCCGATATTATCAATATAACATGCATTGTTACCCATATAATGCAGTTATTATCGCTAGAACTGTAATAATTATATTTATGACTTATATTATTATCAATATTACATGCATTATTACCCATATTATGCAGTTATTATCGCCAGAACTATAATAAATATACTTATTACTTTTATTATCATCAATATAACATGCATTATTACCCATATTATGCAGTTATTATCGCTAGAACTGTAATAATTATACTTATTACTTATATTATTAGCAATATAACATGCATTATTACCCATATTATGCAGTTATTATCGATAGAACTGTAACAAATATACTTATTACTTTTATTATTATCAATATAACATGCATTATTACCCATATTATGCAGTTATTATCGCTAGAACTGTAATAATTATACTTATTACTTATATTATTAGCAATATAACATGCATTATTACCCATATTATGCAGTTATTATCGATAGAACTGTAACAAGTATACTTATTACTTTTATTATTATCAATATAACATGCATTATTACCCATATTATGCAGTTATTATCGCCAGAACTATAATAAATATACTTATTACTTTTATTATCATCAATATAACATGCATTATTACCCATATGATGCAGTTATTATCGCTAGAACTGTAATAATTATATTTATGACTTATATTATTATCAATATTACATGCATTATTACCCATATTATGCAGTTATTATCGCCAGAACTATAATAAATATACTTATTACTTTTATTATCATCAATATAACATGCATTATTACCCATATTATGCAGTTATTATCGCTAGAACTGTAATAATTATACTTATTAATTATATTATTATCAATATAACATGCATTATTACCCATATAATGCAGTTATTATCGATAGAAGTATAATAAATATACTTATTACATTTATTATTATTAATATAACATGCACTATTAGCCGTATTTCACTATTATTATCGCTAGAACTATAAAAATTATACTTATTACTCCCGACATTATCAATATAACATGCACTCTTAGCCATATTTTACTATTGTAATCGATGGAACTATAATAATTTTACTTATTACTCCCGATATTATCAATATCACATGCATTATTACCCATATTATGCAGTTATTATCGCTAGAACTGTAATAATTATACATATTACTTATATTATTACCAATATAACATGCATTATTACCCATATTATGCAGTTTTAATCGATAGAACTATAATAAATATACTTATTACTTATATTATTAGCAATATAACATGCAATATTACCCGTATTATGCAGTTATTATCGATAGAACTATAATAAATATACTTATTACTTTTATTATTATCAATATAACATGCACTATTAGCCATATTTTACTAATATTATCGCTAGAACTATAATAATTATACTTATTACGCCCGATATTATCAATATAACATGCATTGTTACCTATATAA
The DNA here is from genome assembly GCA_963576845.1 of Megachile leachella. NCBI lineage: Eukaryota > Metazoa > Arthropoda > Insecta > Hymenoptera > Megachilidae > Megachile > Megachile leachella. The sequence continues at coordinate 646,626 of CAUYWW010000171.1, forward strand.
TGCAGTTATTATCGCTAGAACTGTAATAATTATATTTATGACTTATATTATTATCAATATTACATGCATTATTACCCATATTATGCAGTTATTATCGCCAGAACTATAATAAATATACTTATTACTTTTATTATTATCAATATAACATGCATTATTACCCATATTATGCAGTTATTATCGCCAGAACTATAATAAATATACTTATTACTTTTATTATCATCAATATAACATGCATTATTACCCATATTATGCAGTTATTATCGCTAGAACTGTAATAAATATACTTATTACTTTTATTATCATCAATATAACATGCATTATTACCCATATTATGTAGTTATTATCGATAGAACTATAATAAATATACTTATTACTTTTATTATCATCAATATAACATGCACTATTACCCATATTATGCAGTTATTATCGATAGAACTATAATAAATATACCTATTACTTTTATTATTATCAATATAACATGCACTCTTAGCCATATTTTACTATTGTAATCGATGGAACTATAATAATTTTACTTATTACTCCCGATATTATCAATATCACATGCAGTATTACCCGTATACTGCAGTTATTATCGCTAGAACTGTAATAATTAAACTTATTACTTTTATTATCATCAATATAACATGCATTATTACCCATATTATGCAGTTACTATCGATGGAACTGTAATAAATATACTTATTACTTTTATTATCATCAATATAACATGCATTATTACCCATATTATGTAGTTATTATCGATAGAACTATAATAAATATACTTATCACTTATATTATTAGCAATATAACATGCATTATTACCCATATTTTACAATTATTATCGCTAGAACTATAATAATTATACTTATTACTCCCGATATTATCAATATAACATGCATTATTACCCATATTATGCAGTTATTATCGCTAGAACTGTAATAATTATACTTATTACTTATATTATTACCAATATAACATGCATTATTACCCATATTATGCAGTTTTAATCGATAGAACTATAATAAATATACTTATTACTTATATTATTAGCAATATAACATGCAATATTACCCGTATTATGCAGTTATTATCGATAGAACTATAATAAATATACTTATTACTTTTATTATTATCAATATAACATGCACTATTAGCCATATTTTACTATTATTATCGCTAGAACTATAATAATTATACTTATTACGCCCGATATTATCAATATAACATGCATTGTTACCCATATAATGCAGTTATTATCGCTAGAACTGTAATAATTATATTTATGACTTATATTATTATCAATATTACATGCATTATTACCCATATTATGCAGTTATTATCGCCAGAACTATAATAAATATACTTATTACTTTTATTATTATCAATATAACATGCATTATTACCCATATAATGCAGTTATTATCGCTAGAACTGTAATAATTATACTTATTACTTATATTATTAGCAATATAACATGCATTATTACCCATATTATGCAGTTATTATCGATAGAACTGTAACAAATATACTTATTACTTTTATTATTATCAATATAACATGCATTATTACCCATATTATGCAGTTATTATCGCTAGAACTGTAATAATTATACTTATTACTTATATTATTAGCAATATAACATGCATTATTACCCATATTATGCAGTTATTATCGATAGAACTGTAACAAGTATACTTATTACTTTTATTATTATCAATATAACATGCATTATTACCCATATTATGCAGTTATTATCGCCAGAACTATAATAAATATACTTATTATTTTTATTATCATCAATATAACATGCATTATTACCCATATTATGCAGTTATTATCGCTAGAACTGTAATAATTATATTTATGACTTATATTATTATCAATATTACATGCATTATTACGCATATTATGCAGTTATTATCGCCAGAACTATAATAAATATACTTATTACTTTTATTATCATCAATATAACATGCATTATTACCCATATTATGCAGTTATTATCGCTAGAACTGTAATAATTATACTTATTAATTATATTATTATCAATATAACATGCATTATTACCCATATAATGCAGTTATTATCGATAGAAGTATAATAAATATACTTATTACATTTATTATTATTAATATAACATGCACTATTAGCCGTATTTCACTATTATTATCGCTAGAACTATAAAAATTATACTTATTACTCCCGATATTATCAATATAACATGCACTCTTAGCCATATTTTACTATTGTAATCGATGGAACTATAATAATTTTACTTATTACTCCCGATATTATCAAAGCACATGCATTATTACCCATATACTGCAGTTATTATCGCTAGAACTGTAATAATTATACTTATTACTTTTATTATCATCAATATAACATGCATTATTACCCATATTATGCAGTTACTATCGATAGAACTGTAATAAATATACTTATTGCTTTTATTATCATCAATATAACATGCATTATTACCCATATTATGTAGTTATTATCGATAGAACTATAATAAATATACTTATCACTTATATTATTAGCAATATAACATGCACTATTACCCATTTTTTACAATTATTATCGCTAGAACTATAATAATTATACTTATTACTCCCGATATTATCAATATAACATGCATTATTACCCATATTATGCAGTTATTATCGCTAGAACTGTAATAATTATACATATTACTTATATTATTACCAATATAACATGCATTATTACCCATATTATGCAGTTTTAATCGATAGAACTATAATAAATATACTTATTACTTATATTATTAGCAATATAATATGCAATATTACCCGTATTATGCAGTTATTATCGATAGAACTATAATAAATATACTTATTACTTTTATTATTATCAATATAACATGCACTATTAGCCATATTTTACTAATATTATCGCTAGAACTATAATAATTATACTTATTACGCCCGATATTATCAATATAACATGCATTGTTACCTATATAATGCAGTTATTATCGCTAGAACTGTAATAATTATATTTATGACTTATATTATTATCAATATTACATGCATTATTACCCATATTATGCAGTTATTATCGCCAGAACTATAATAAATATACTTATTACTTTTATTATTATCAATATAACATGCATTATTACCCATATTATGCAGTTATTATCGCCAGAACTATAATAAATATACTTATTACTTTTATTATCATCAATATAACATGCATTATTACCCATATTATGCAGTTATTATCGCTAGAACTGTAATAATTATATTTATGACTTATATTATTATCAATATTACATGCATTATTACCCATATTATGCAGTTATTATCGCCAGAACTATAATAAATATACTTATTACTTTTATTATTATCAATATAACATGCATTATTACCCATATAATGCAGTTATTATCGATAGAAGTATAATAAATATACTTATTACATTTATTATTATTAATATAACATGCACTATTAGCCGTATTTCACTATTATTATCGCTAGAACTATAAAAATTATACTTATTACTCCCGATATTATCAATATAACATGCATTATTACCCATATGATGCAGTTATTATCGCTAGAGCTGCAATAATTACACTTATTACTTATATTATTAGCAATATAACGTGCATTATTACCCATATTATGCAGTTATTATCGCTAGAACTATAATAAATATACTTATTACGTATATTATCATCAATATAACATGCATTATTACTCATGTTCTGCAGTTATTATCGCTAGAACTATAATAAATATACTTACTACTTTTATTATCATCAATATTACATGCATTATTACCCATATTATGCAGTTATTATCGGTAGAACTATAATAAATATACTTATTACTTTTATTATTATCAATATAACATGCACTATTAGCCATATAATGCAGTTATTATCGCTAGAACTATAATAAATATACTTATAACATATATTATCATCACTATAACACGTATTATTACCCATATTATGCAGTCATTATCGATAGAACTATAATAAATATACTTATTAGTTTTATTATTATCAATATAATATGCGCTCTTAGGAATATTTTAATAGTACTATCGCTAGAACTGTAATAATTATACTTATTACTCCCGATATTATCAATATAACATGCATTATTACCCATATTTTACAATTATTATCGCTAGAACTGTAATAATTATACTTAATACTCCCGATATTATCAATATAACATCCATTATTACCCATATAATGCAGTTATTATCGATAGAACAATAATAAATATACTTATTACTTCTATTATCATCAATATAACATGCATTATTACCCATATTATGCAGTTACTATCGATAGAACTGTAATAAATATACTTATTACTTTTATTATCATCAATATAACATGCATTATTACCCATATTATGTAGTTATTATCGATAGAACTATAATAAATATACTTATCACTTATATTATTAGCAATATAACATGCATTATTACCCATATTTTACAATTATTATCGCTAGAACTATAATAATTATACTTATTACTCCCGATATTATCAATATAACATGCATTATTACCCATATTATGCAGTTATTATCGCTAGAACTGTAATAATTATACTTATTACTTATATTATTACCAATATAACATGCATTATTACCCATATTATGCAGTTTTAATCGATAGAACTATAATAAATATACTTATTACTTATATTATTAGCAATATAACATGCAATATTACCCGTATTATGCAGTTATTATCGATAGAACTATAATAAATATACTTATTACTTTTATTATTATCAATATAACATGCACTATTAGCCATATTTTACTATTATTATCGCTAGAACTATAATAATTTTACTTATTACTCCCGATATTATCAAAGCACATGCATTATTACCCATATACTGCAGTTATTATCGCTAGAACTGTAATAATTATACTTATTACTTTTATTATCATCAATATAACATGCATTATTACCCATATTATGCAGTTACTATCGATAGAACTGTAATAAATATACTTATTGCTTTTATTATCATCAATATAACATGCATTATTACCCATATTATGTAGTTATTATCGATAGAACTATAATAAATATACTTATCACTTATATTATTAGCAATATAACATGCACTATTACCCATTTTTTACAATTATTATCGCTAGAACTATAATAATTATACTTATTACTCCCGATATTATCAATATAACATGCATTATTACCCATATTATGCAGTTATTATCGCTAGAACTGTAATAATTATACATATTACTTATATTATTACCAATATAACATGCATTATTACCCATATTATGCAGTTTTAATCGATAGAACTATAATAAATATACTTATTACTTATATTATTAGCAATATAATATGCAATATTACCCGTATTATGCAGTTATTATCGATAGAACTATAATAAATATACTTATTACTTTTATTATTATCAATATAACATGCACTATTAGCCATATTTTACTAATATTATCGCTAGAACTATAATAATTATACTTATTACGCCCGATATTATCAATATAACATGCATTGTTACCTATATAATGCAGTTATTATCGCTAGAACTGTAATAATTATATTTATGACTTATATTATTATCAATATTACATGCATTATTACCCATATTATGCAGTTATTATCGCCAGAACTATAATAAATATACTTATTACTTTTATTATTATCAATATAACATGCATTATTACCCATATTATGCAGTTATTATCGCCAGAACTATAATAAATATACTTATTACTTTTATTATCATCAATATAACATGCATTATTACCCATATTATGCAGTTATTATCGCTAGAACTGTAATAATTATATTTATGACTTATATTATTATCAATATTACATGCATTATTACCCATATTATGCAGTTATTATCGCCAGAACTATAATAAATATACTTATTACTTTTATTATTATCAATATAACATGCATTATTACCCATATAATGCAGTTATTATCGATAGAAGTATAATAAATATACTTATTACATTTATTATTATTAATATAACATGCACTATTAGCCGTATTTCACTATTATTATCGCTAGAACTATAAAAATTATACTTATTACTCCCGATATTATCAATATAACATGCATTATTACCCATATGATGCAGTTATTATCGCTAGAGCTGCAATAATTACACTTATTACTTATATTATTAGCAATATAACGTGCATTATTACCCATATTATGCAGTTATTATCGCTAGAACTATAATAAATATACTTATTACGTATATTATCATCAATATAACATGCATTATTACTCATGTTCTGCAGTTATTATCGCTAGAACTATAATAAATATACTTACTACTTTTATTATCATCAATATTACATGCATTATTACCCATATTATGCAGTTATTATCGGTAGAACTATAATAAATATACTTATTACTTTTATTATTATCAATATAACATGCACTATTAGCCATATAATGCAGTTATTATCGCTAGAACTATAATAAATATACTTATAACATATATTATCATCACTATAACACGTATTATTACCCATATTATGCAGTCATTATCGATAGAACTATAATAAATATACTTATTAGTTTTATTATTATCAATATAATATGCGCTCTTAGGAATATTTTAATAGTACTATCGCTAGAACTGTAATAATTATACTTATTACTCCCGATATTATCAATATAACATGCATTATTACCCATATTTTACAATTATTATCGCTAGAACTGTAATAATTATACTTAATACTCCCGATATTATCAATATAACATCCATTATTACCCATATAATGCAGTTATTATCGATAGAACAATAATAAATATACTTATTACTTCTATTATCATCAATATAACATGCATTATTACCCATATTATGCAGTTACTATCGATAGAACTGTAATAAATATACTTATTACTTTTATTATCATCAATATAACATGCATTATTACCCATATTATGTAGTTATTATCGATAGAACTATAATAAATATACTTATCACTTATATTATTAGCAATATAACATGCATTATTACCCATATTTTACAATTATTATCGCTAGAACTATAATAATTATACTTATTACTCCCGATATTATCAATATAACATGCATTATTACCCATATTATGCAGTTATTATCGCTAGAACTGTAATAATTATACTTATTACTTATATTATTACCAATATAACATGCATTATTACCCATATTATGCAGTTTTAATCGATAGAACTATAATAAATATACTTATTACTTATATTATTAGCAATATAACATGCAATATTACCCGTATTATGCAGTTATTATCGATAGAACTATAATAAATATACTTATTACTTTTATTATTATCAATATAACATGCACTATTAGCCATATTTTACTATTATTATCGCTAGAACTATAATAATTATACTTATTACGCCCGATATTATCAATATAACATGCATTGTTACCCATATAATGCAGTTATTATCGCTAGAACTGTAATAATTATATTTATGACTTATATTATTATCAATATTACATGCATTATTACCCATATTATGCAGTTATTATCGCCAGAACTATAATAAATATACTTATTACTTTTATTATCATCAATATAACATGCATTATTACCCATATTATGCAGTTATTATCGCTAGAACTGTAATAATTATACTTATTACTTATATTATTAGCAATATAACATGCATTATTACCCATATTATGCAGTTATTATCGATAGAACTGTAACAAATATACTTATTACTTTTATTATTATCAATATAACATGCATTATTACCCATATTATGCAGTTATTATCGCTAGAACTGTAATAATTATACTTATTACTTATATCATTAGCAATATAACATGCATTATTACCCATATTATGCAGTTATTATCGATAGAACTGTAACAAGTATACTTATTACTTTTATTATCATCAATATAACATGCATTATTACCCATATTATGCAGTTATTATCGCTAGAACTGTAATAATTATATTTATGACTTATATTATTATCAATATTACATGCATTATTACCCATATTATGCAGTTATTATCGCCAGAACTATAATAAATATACTTATTACTTTTATTATCATCAATATAACATGCATTATTACCCATATTATGCAGTTATTATCGCTAGAACTGTAATAATTATACTTATTAATTATATTATTATCAATATAACATGCATTATTACCCATATAATGCATTTATTATCGATAGAAGTATAATAAATATACTTATTACATTTATTATTATTAATATAACATGCACTATTAGCCGTATTTCACTATTATTATCGCTAGAACTATAAAAATTATACTTATTACTCCCGATATTATCAATATAACATGCATTATTACCCATATGATGCAGTTATTATCGCTAGAGCTGCAATAATTACACTTATTACTTATATTATTAGCAATATAACGTGCATTATTACCCATATTATGCAGTTATTATCGCTAGAACTATAATAAATATACTTATTACGTATATTATCATCAATATAACATGCATTATTACTCATGTTCTGCAGTTATTATCGCTAGAACTATAATAAATATACTTACTACTTTTATTATCATCAATATTACATGCATTATTACCCATATTATGCAGTTATTATCGGTAGAACTATAATAAATATACTTATTACTTTTATTATTATCAATATAACATGCACTATTAGCCATATAATGCAGTTATTATCGCTAGAACTATTATAAATATACTTATTACTTTTATTATCATCAATATAACATGCATTATTACCAATATAATGCAGTTATTATCGCTAGAGCTGCAATAATTATACTTATTACTTATATTATTAGCAATATAACGTGCATTATTACCCATATTATGCAGTTATAATCGATAGAACTATAATAAATATACTTATTACTTATATTATTAGCAATATAACATGCATTATTACCCATATTATGCAGTTATTATCGATAGAAGTATAATAAATATACTTATAACATATATTATCATCACTATAACACGTATTATTACCCATATTATGCAGTCATTATCGATAGAACTATAATAAATATACTTATTAGTTTTATTATTATCAATATAATATGCGCTCTTAGGAATATTTTAATAGTACTATCGCTAGAACTGTAATAATTATACTTATTACTCCCGATATTATCAATATAACATCCATTATTACCCATATAATGCAGTTATTATCGATAGAACAATAATAAATATACTTATTACTTCTATTATCATCAATATAACATGCATTATTACCCATATAATGCAGTTATTATCGATAGAAGTATAATAAATATACTTATTACTTTTATTATCATCAATATAACATGCACTATTACCCATATTATGCAGTTATTATCGATAGAACTATAATAAATATACCTATTACTTTTATTATTATCAATATAACATGCATTATTATCCATATTGTGCAGTTATTATCGATAGAACTATAATAAATACACTTATTTCACTTATTATTATCAATATAACATGCACTATTAGCCATATTTTACTATTACTATCGATAGAACTATAATGATTGTACTTATTACTCCCGATATTATCAATATAACATGCATTATTACCCATATTATGCATTTATTATCGGTAGAACTATAATAAATATACTTATTACTTTTAATATTATCAATATAACATGCACTATTACCCATATTATGCAGTTACTATCGATACAACTATAATAAATATACCTATTACTTTTATTATTATCAATATAACATGCACTCTTAGCCATATTTTACTATTACTATCGCTAGAACTATAATAATTATACTTATTACTCCCGATATTATCAATATAATATGCATTATTACCCATATAATGCAGTTATTATCGCTAGAGCTGCAATAATTATACTTATTACTTATATTATTAGCAATATAACGTGCATTATTACCCATATTATGCAGTTATTATCGCTAGAACAATAATAAATATACTTATTACTTCTATTATCATCAATATAACATGCATTATTACCCATATAATGCAGTTATTATCGCTAGTGCTGTAATAATTATACTTATTACTTTTATTATCATCAATATAACGTGCATTATTACCCATATTATGCAGTTATTATCGATAGAAGTATAATAAATATACTTATTACGTATATTATCATCAATATAACATGCATTATTACTCATATTCTGCAGTTATTATCGCTAGAACTATAATAAATATACTTATTACTTTTATTATCATCAATATTACATGCATTATTACCCATATTATGCAGTTATTATCGATAGAACTATAATAAATATACTTATTACTTTTATTATTATCAATATAACATGCACTATTAGCCATATAATGCAGTTATTATCGCTAGAACTATTATTAATATACTTATTACTTTTATTATCATCAATATAACATGCATTATTCCCCATATAATGCAGTTATTATCGCTAGAGCTGCAATAATTATACTTATTACTTATATTATTAGCAATATAACGTGCATTATTACCCATATTATGCAGTTATAATCGATAGAACTATAATAAATATACTTATTACTTATATTATTAGCAATATAACATGCACTATTACCCATGGTATGCAGTTATTATCGATAGAACTATAATAAATATACTTATAACATATATTATCATCACTATAACACGTATTATTACCCATATTATGCAGTCATTATCGATAGAAGTATAATAAATATACTTATTACATTTATTATTATTAATATAACATGCACTATTAGCCATATTTTACTATTATTATCGGTAGAGCTATAATAATTATACTTATTACGCCCGATATTATCAATATAACATGCATTGTTACCCATATAATGCAGTTATTATCGCTAGAACTGTAATAATTATATTTATGACTTATATTATTATCAATATTACATGCATTATTACCCATATTATGCAGTTATTATCGCCAGAACTATAATAAATATACTTATTACTTTTATTATCATCAATATAACATGCATTATTACCCATATTATGCAGTTATTATCGCTAGAACTGTAATAATTATACTTATTACTTATATTATTAGCAATATAACATGCATTATTACCCATATTATGCAGTTATTATCGATAGAACTGTAACAAATATACTTATTACTTTTATTATTATCAATATAACATGCATTATTACCCATATTATGCAGTTATTATCGCTAGAACTGTAATAATTATACTTATTACTTATATTATTAGCAATATAACATGCATTATTACCCATATTATGCAGTTATTATCGATAGAACTGTAACAAGTATACTTATTACTTTTATTATTATCAATATAACATGCATTATTACCCATATTATGCAGTTATTATCGCCAGAACTATAATAAATATACTTATTACTTTTATTATCATCAATATAACATGCATTATTACCCATATTATGCAGTTATTATCGCTAGAACTGTAATAATTATATTTATGACTTATATTATTATCAATATTACATGCATTATTACCCATATTATGCAGTTATTATCGCCAGAACTATAATAAATATACTTATTACTTTTATTATTATCAATATAACATGCATTATTACCCATATTATGCAGTTATTATCGCCAGAACTATAATAAATATACTTATTACTTTTATTATCATCAATATAACATGCATTATTACCCATATTATGCAGTTATTATCGCTAGAACTGTAATAAATATACTTATTACTTTTATTATCATCAATATAACATGCATTATTACCCATATTATGCAGTTATTATCGATAGAACTATAATAAATATACTTATCACTTATATTATTAGCAATATAACATGCACTATTACCCATTTTTTACAATTATTATCGCTAGAACTATAATAATTATACCTATTACTCCCGATATTATCAATATAACATGCATTATTACCCATATTATGCAGTTATTATCGCTAGAACTGTAATAATTATACATATTACTTATATTATTACCAATATAACATGCATTATTACCCATATTATGCAGTTTTAATCGATAGAACTATAATAAATATACTTATTACTTATATTATTAGCAATATAACATGCAATATTACCCGTATTATGCAGTTATTATCGATAGAACTATAATAAATATACTTATTACTTTTATTATTATCAATATAACATGCACTATTAGCCATATTTTACTAATATTATCGCTAGAACTATAATAATTATACTTATTACGCCCGATATTATCAATATAACATGCATTGTTACCCATATAATGCAGTTATTATCGCTAGAACTGTAATAATTATATTTATGACTTATATTATCATCAATATAACATGCACTATTACCCATATTATGCAGTTATTATCGATAGAACTATAATAAATATACCTATTACTTTTATTATTATCAATATAACATGCATTATTATCCATATTGTGCAGTTATTATCGATAGAACTATAATAAATACACTTATTTCACTTATTATTATCAATATAACATGCACTATTAGCCATATTTTACTATTACTATCGATAGAACTATAATGATTGTACTTATTACTCCCGATATTATCAATATAACATGCATTATTACCCATATTATGCATTTATTATCGGTAGAACTATAATAAATATACTTATTACTTTTAATATTATCAATATAACATGCACTATTACCCATATTATGCAGTTACTATCGATACAACTATAATAAATATACCTATTACTTTTATTATTATCAATATAACATGCACTCTTAGCCATATTTTACTATTACTATCGCTAGAACTATAATAATTATACTTATTACTCCCGATATTATCAATATAATATGCATTATTACCCATATAATGCAGTTATTATCGCTAGAGCTGCAATAATTATACTTATTACTTATATTATTAGCAATATAACGTGCATTATTACCCATATTATGCAGTTATTATCGCTAGAACAATAATAAATATACTTATTACTTCTATTATCATCAATATAACATGCATTATTACCCATATAATGCAGTTATTATCGCTAGTGCTGTAATAATTATACTTATTACTTTTATTATCATCAATATAACGTGCATTATTACCCATATTATGCAGTTATTATCGATAGAAGTATAATAAATATACTTATTACGTATATTATCATCAATATAACATGCATTATTACTCATATTCTGCAGTTATTATCGCTAGAACTATAATAAATATACTTATTACTTTTATTATCATCAATATTACATGCATTATTACCCATATTATGCAGTTATTATCGATAGAACTATAATAAATATACTTATTACTTTTATTATTATCAATATAACATGCACTATTAGCCATATAATGCAGTTATTATCGCTAGAACTATTATTAATATACTTATTACTTTTATTATCATCAATATAACATGCATTATTCCCCATATAATGCAGTTATTATCGCTAGAGCTGCAATAATTATACTTATTACTTATATTATTAGCAATATAACGTGCATTATTACCCATATTATGCAGTTATAATCGATAGAACTATAATAAATATACTTATTACTTATATTATTAGCAATATAACATGCACTATTACCCATGGTATGCAGTTATTATCGATAGAACTATAATAAATATACTTATAACATATATTATCATCACTATAACACGTATTATTACCCATATTATGCAGTCATTATCGATAGAAGTATAATAAATATACTTATTACATTTATTATTATTAATATAACATGCACTATTAGCCATATTTTACTATTATTATCGGTAGAGCTATAATAATTATACTTATTACGCCCGATATTATCAATATAACATGCATTGTTACCCATATAATGCAGTTATTATCGCTAGAACTGTAATAATTATATTTATGACTTATATTATTATCAATATTACATGCATTATTACCCATATTATGCAGTTATTATCGCCAGAACTATAATAAATATACTTATTACTTTTATTATCATCAATATAACATGCATTATTACCCATATTATGCAGTTATTATCGCTAGAACTGTAATAATTATACTTATTACTTATATTATTAGCAATATAACATGCATTATTACCCATATTATGCAGTTATTATCGATAGAACTGTAACAAATATACTTATTACTTTTATTATTATCAATATAACATGCATTATTACCCATATTATGCAGTTATTATCGCTAGAACTGTAATAATTATACTTATTACTTATATTATTAGCAATATAACATGCATTATTACCCATATTATGCAGTTATTATCGATAGAACTGTAACAAGTATACTTATTACTTTTATTATTATCAATATAACATGCATTATTACCCATATTATGCAGTTATTATCGCCAGAACTATAATAAATATACTTATTACTTTTATTATCATCAATATAACATGCATTATTACCCATATTATGCAGTTATTATCGCTAGAACTGTAATAATTATATTTATGACTTATATTATTATCAATATTACATGCATTATTACCCATATTATGCAGTTATTATCGCCAGAACTATAATAAATATACTTATTACTTTTATTATTATCAATATAACATGCATTATTACCCATATTATGCAGTTATTATCGCCAGAACTATAATAAATATACTTATTACTTTTATTATCATCAATATAACATGCATTATTACCCATATTATGCAGTTATTATCGCTAGAACTGTAATAAATATACTTATTACTTTTATTATCATCAATATAACATGCATTATTACCCATATTATGCAGTTATTATCGATAGAACTATAATAAATATACTTATCACTTATATTATTAGCAATATAACATGCACTATTACCCATTTTTTACAATTATTATCGCTAGAACTATAATAATTATACCTATTACTCCCGATATTATCAATATAACATGCATTATTACCCATATTATGCAGTTATTATCGCTAGAACTGTAATAATTATACATATTACTTATATTATTACCAATATAACATGCATTATTACCCATATTATGCAGTTTTAATCGATAGAACTATAATAAATATACTTATTACTTATATTATTAGCAATATAACATGCAATATTACCCGTATTATGCAGTTATTATCGATAGAACTATAATAAATATACTTATTACTTTTATTATTATCAATATAACATGCACTATTAGCCATATTTTACTAATATTATCGCTAGAACTATAATAATTATACTTATTACGCCCGATATTATCAATATAACATGCATTGTTACCCATATAATGCAGTTATTATCGCTAGAACTGTAATAATTATATTTATGACTTATATTATTATCAATATTACATGCATTATTACCCATATTATGCAGTTATTATCGCCAGAACTATAATAAATATACTTATTACTTTTATTATTATCAATATAACATGCATTATTACCCATATTATGCAGTTATTATCGCCAGAACTATAATAAATATACTTATTACTTTTATTATCATCAATATAACATGCATTATTACCCATATTATGCAGTTATTATCGCTAGAACTGTAATAAATATACTTATTACTTTTATTATCATCAATATAACATGCATTATTACCCATATTATGTAGTTATTATCGATAGAACTCTAATAAATATACTTATTACTTTTATTATCATCAATATAACATGCACTATTACCCATATTATGCAGTTATTATCGATAGAACTATAATAAATATACCTATTACTTTTATTGTTATCAATATAACATGCACTCTTAGCCATATTTTACTATTGTAATCGATGGAACTATAATAATTTTACTTATTACTCCCGATATTATCAATATCACATGCAGTATTACCCATATACTGCAGTTATTATCGCTAGAACTGTAATAATTAAACTTATTACTTTTATTATCATCAATATAACATGCATTATTACCCATATTATGCAGTTACTATCGATGGAACTGTAATAAATATACTTATTACTTTTATTATCATCAATATAACATGCATTATTACCCATATTATGTAGTTATTATCGATAGAACTATAATAAATATACTTATCACTTATATTATTAGCAATATAACATGCATTATTACCCATATTTTACAATTATTATCGCTAGAACTATAATAATTATACTTATTACTCCCGATATTATCAATATAATATGCATTATTACCCATATTATGCAGTTATTATCGCTAGAACTGTAATAATTATACTTATTACTTATATTATTACCAATATAACATGCATTATTACCCATATTATGCAGTTTTAATCGATAGAACTATAATAAATATACTTATTACTTATATTATTAGCAATATAACATGCATTATTACCCATATTATGCAGTTATTATCGCTAGAACTGTAACAAATATACTTATTACTTTTATTATTATCAATATAACATGCATTATTACCCATATTATGCAGTTATTATCGCCAGAACTATAATAAATATACTTATTACTTTTATTATCATCAATATAACATGCATTATTACCCATATTATGCAGTTATTATCGCTAGAACTGTAATAATTATATTTATGACTTATATTATTATCAATATTACATGCATTATTACCCATATTATGCAGTTATTATCGCCAGAACTATAATAAATATACTTATTACTTTTATTATCATCAATATAACATGCATTATTACCCATATTATGCAGTTATTATCGCTAGAACTGTAACAAATATACTTATTACTTATATTATTAGCAATATAACATGCATTATTACCCATATTATGCAGTTATTATCGATAGAACTGTAACAAATATACTTATTACTTTTATTATTATCAATATAACATGCATTATTACCCATATTATGCAGTTATTATCGCTAGAACTGTAATAATTATACTTATTACTTATATTATTAGCAATATAACATGCATTATTACCCATATTATGCAGTTATTATCGATAGAACTGTAACAAATATACTTATTACTTTTATTATTATCAATATAACATGCATTATTACCCATATTATGCAGTTATTATCGCCAGAACTATAATAAATATACTTATTACTTTTATTATCATCAATATAACATGCATTATTACCCATATTATGCAGTTATTATCGCTAGAACTGTAATAATTATATTTATGACTTGTATTATTATCAATATTACATGCATTATTACCCATATTATGCAGTTATTATCGCCAGAACTATAATAAATATACTTATTACTTTTATTATCATCAATATAACATGCATTATTACCCATATTATGCAGTTATTATCGCTAGAACTGTAATAATTATACTTATTAATTATATTATTATCAATATAACATGCATTATTACCCATATTATGCAGTTACTATCGATAGAACTGTAATAAATATACTTATTACTTTTATTATCATCAATATAACATGCATTATTACCCATATTATGCAGTTATTATCGCTAGAACTGTAAGCATTATATTTATGACTTATATTATTATCAATATTACATGCATTATTACCCATATTATGCAGTTATTATCGCCAGAACTATAATAAATATACTTATTACTTTTATTATCATCAATATAACATGCATTATTACCCATATTATGCAGTTATTATCGCTAGAACTGTAATAATTATACTTATTAATTATATTATTATCAATATAACATGCATTATTACCCACATAATGTAGTTATTATCGATAGAAGTATAATAAATATACTTATTACATTTATTATTATTAATATAACATGCACTATTAGCCGTATTTCACTATTATTATCGCTAGAACTATAAAAATTATACTTATTACTCCCGATATTATCAATATAACATGCATTATTACCCATATGATGCAGTTATTATCGCTAGAGCTGCAATAATTACACTTATTACTTATATTATTAGCAATATAACGTGCATTATTACCCATATTATGCAGTTATTATCGATAGAAGTATAATAAATGTACTTATTACTTTTATTATCATCAATATAACATGCACTATTACCCATATTATGCAGTTATTATCGATAGAACTATAATAAATATACCTATTACCTTTATTATTATCAATATAACATGCATTATTATCCATATTATGCAGTTATTATCGATAGAACTATAATAAATACACTTATTTCACTTATTATTATCAATATAACATGCACTATTAGCCATATTTTACTATTACTATCGATAGAACTATAATGATTGTACTTATTACTCCCGATATTATCAATATAACATGCATTATTACCCATATTATGCAGTTATTATCGGTAGAACTATAATAAATATACTTATTACTTTTATTATTATCAATATAACATGCACTATTACCCATATTATGCAGTTATTATCGATACAACTATAATAAATATACCTATTACTTTTATTATTATCAATATAACATGCACTCTTAGCCATATTTTACTATTACTATCGCTAGAACTATAATAATTATACTTATTACTCCCGATATTATCAATATAATATGCATTATTACCCATATAATGCAGTTATTATCGCTAGAGCTGCAATAATTATACTTATTACTTATATTATTAGCAATATAACGTGCATTATTACCCATATTATGCAGTTATTATCGCTAGAACTATAATAAATATACTTATTAATTTTCTTATTATCAATATAACATGCGCTCTTAGGAATATTTTAATAGTACTATCGCTAGAACTGTAATAATTATACTTATACTCCCGATATTATCAGTATAACATGCATTATTACCCATATACTGCAGTTATTATCGCTAGAACTGTAATAATTATACTTATCACTTTTATTATCATCAATATAACATGCATTATTACCCATATTATGCAGTTACTATCGATAGAACTGTAATAAATATACTTATTACTTTTATTATCATCAATATAACATGTATTATTACTCATATTATGCAGTTATTATCGCTAGAACTATAATAAATATACATATTAATTTTATTATTATCAATATAACATGCGCTCTTAGGAATATTTTAATAGTACTATCGCTAGAACTGTAATAATTATACTTATTACTCCCGATATTATCAGTATAACATGCATTATTACCCATATTCTACAATTATTATCGCTAGAACTGTAAAAATTATACTTATTACTCCCGATATTATCAATATAACATCCATTATTACCCATATAATGCAGTTATTATCGATAGAACAATAATAAATATACTTATTACTTCTATTATCATCAATATAACATGCATTATTACCCATATAATGCAGTTATTATCGCTAGTGCTGTAATAATTATACTTATTACTTATATTATTATCAATATAACATGCATTATTACCCATATTATGCAGTTATTATCGATAGAAGTATAATAAATATACTTATTACTTATATTATCATCAATATAACATGCATTATTACCCATATTATGCAGTTACTATCGATAGAAGTATAATAAATATACTTATTACTTTTATTATTATCAATATAACATGCACTATTAGTCATATTTTACTATTACTATCGCTAGAACTATAATAATTATACTTATTACTCCCGATATTATCAATATAACATGCATTATTACCCATATTATGCAGTTATTATCGCTAGAACTGTAATAATTATACTTATTACTTATATTATTACCAATATAACATGCATTATTACCCATATTATGCAGTTTTAATCGATAGAACTATAATAAATATACTTATTACTTATATTATTAGCAATATAACATGCAATATTACCCGTATTATGCAGTTATTATCGATAGAACTATAATAAATATACTTATTACTTTTATTATTATCAATATAACATGCACTATTAGCCATATTTTACTATTATTATCGCTAGAACTATAATAATTATACTTATTACGCCCGATATTATCAATATAACATGCATTGTTACCCATATAATGCAGTTATTATCGCTAGAACTGTAATAATTATATTTATGACTTATATTATTATCAATATTACATGCATTATTACCCATATTATGCAGTTATTATCGCCAGAACTATAATAAATATACTTATTACTTTTATTATCATCAATATAACATGCATTATTACCCATATTATGCAGTTATTATCGCTAGAACTGTAATAATTATACTTATTACTTATATTATTAGCAATATAACATGCATTATTACCCATATTATGCAGTTATTATCGATAGAACTGTAACAAATATACTTATTACTTTTATTATTATCAATATAACATGCATTATTACCCATATTATGCAGTTATTATCGCTAGAACTGTAATAATTATACTTATTACTTATATTATTAGCAATATAACATGCATTATTACCCATATTATGCAGTTATTATCGATAGAACTGTAACAAGTATACTTATTACTTTTATTATTATCAATATAACATGCATTATTACCCATATTATGCAGTTATTATCGCCAGAACTATAATAAATATACTTATTACTTTTATTATCATCAATATAACATGCATTATTACCCATATTATGCAGTTATTATCGCTAGAACTGTAATAATTATATTTATGACTTATATTATTATCAATATTACATGCATTATTACCCATATTATGCAGTTATTATCGCCAGAACTATAATAAATATACTTATTACTTTTATTATCATCAATATAACATGCATTATTACCCATATTATGCAGTTATTATCGCTAGAACTGTAATAATTATACTTATTAATTATATTATTATCAATATAACATGCATTATTACCCATATAATGCAGTTATTATCGATAGAAGTATAATAAATATACTTATTACATTTATTATTATTAATATAACATGCACTATTAGCCGTATTTCACTATTATTATCGCTAGAACTATAAAAATTATACTTATTACTCCCGATATTATCAATATAACATGCACTCTTAGCCATATTTTACTATTGTAATCGATGGAACTATAATAATTTTACTTATTACTCCCGATATTATCAATATCACATGCATTATTACCCATATACTGCAGTTATTATCGCTAGAACTGTAATAATTATACTTATTACTTTTATTATCATCAATATAACATGCATTATTACCCATATTATGCAGTTACTATCGATAGAACTGTAATAAATATACTTATTACTTTTATTATCATCAATATAACATGCATTATTACCCATATAATGCAGTTATTATCGATAGAACTATAATAAATATACTTATCACTTATATTATTAGCAATATAACATGCACTATTACTCATTTTTTACAATTATTATCGCTAGAACTATAATAATTATACTTATTACTCCCGATATTATCAATATAACATGCATTATTACCCATATTATGCAGTTATTATCGCTAGAACTGTAATAATTATACATATTACTTATATTATTACCAATATAACATGCATTATTACCCATATTATGCAGTTTTAATCGATAGAACTATAATAAATATACTTATTACTTATATTATTAGCAATATAACATGCAATATTACCCGTATTATGCAGTTATTATCGATAGAACTATAATAAATATACTTATTACTTTTATTATTATCAATATAACATGCACTATTAGCCATATTTTACTAATATTATCGCTAGAACTATAATAATTATACTTATTACGCCCGATATTATCAATATAACATGAATTGTTACCTATATAATGCAGTTATTATCGCTAGAACTGTAATAATTATATTTATGACTTATATT
This sequence comes from Megachile leachella, assembly GCA_963576845.1. Taxonomy (NCBI): domain Eukaryota; kingdom Metazoa; phylum Arthropoda; class Insecta; order Hymenoptera; family Megachilidae; genus Megachile; species Megachile leachella. The sequence continues at coordinate 668,335 of CAUYWW010000171.1, forward strand.
ATTATCAATATTACATGCATTATTACCCATATTATGCAGTTACTATCGCCAGAACTATAATAAATATACTTATTACTTTTATTATTATCAATATAACATGCATTATTACCCATATTATGCAGTTATTATCGCCAGAACTATAATAAATGTACTTATTACTTTTATTATCATCAATATAACATGCATTATTACCCATATTATGCAGTTATTATCGCTAGAACTGTAATAATTATATTTATGACTTATATTATTATCAATATTACATGCATTATTACCCATATTATGCAGTTATTATCGCCAGAACTATAATAAATATACTTATTACTTTTATTATTATCAATATAACATGCATTATTACCCATATAATGCAGTTATTATCGATAGAAGTATAATAAATATACTTATTACATTTATTATTATTAATATAACATGCACTATTAGCCGTATTTCACTATTATTATCGCTAGAACTATAAAAATTATACTTATTACTCCCGATATTATCAATATAACATGCATTATTACCCATATGATGCAGTTATTATCGCTAGAGCTGCAATAATTACACATATTACTTATATTATTAGCAATATAACGTGCATTATTACCCATATTATGCAGTTATTATCGCTAGAACTATAATAAATATACTTATTACGTATATTATCATCAATATAACATGCATTATTACTCATGTTCTGCAGTTATTATCGCTAGAACTATAATAAATATACTTACTACTTTTATTATCATCAATATTACATGCATTATTACCCATATTATGCAGTTATTATCGGTAGAACTATAATAAATATACTTATTACTTTTATTATTATCAATATAACATGCACTATTAGCCATATAATGCAGTTATTATCGCTAGAACTATTATAAATATACTTATTACTTTTATTATCATCAATATAACATGCATTATTACCAATATAATGCAGTTATTATCGCTAGAGCTGCAATAATTATACTTATTACTTATATTATTAGCAATATAACGTGCATTATTACCCATATTATGCAGTTATAATCGATAGAACTATAATAAATATACTTATTACTTATATTATTAGCAATATAACATGCATTATTACCCATATTATGCAGTTATTATCGATAGAACTATAATAAATATACTTATAACATATATTATCATCACTATAACACGTATTATTACCCATATTATGCAGTCACTATCGATAGAACTATAATAAATATACTTATTAGTTTTATTATTATCAATATAATATGCGCTCTTAGGAATATTTTAATAGTACTATCGCTAGAACTGTAATAATTATACTTATTACTCCCGATATTATCAATATAACATGCATTATTACCCATATTTTACAATTATTATCGCTAGAACTGTAATAATTATACTTAATACTCCCGATATTATCAATATAACATCCATTATTACCCATATAATGCAGTTATTATCGATAGAACAATAATAAATATACTTATTACTTCTATTATCATCAATATAACATGCATTATTACCCATATAATGCAGTTATTATCGATAGAAGTATAATAAATATACTTATTACTTTTATTATCATCAATATAACATGCACTATTACCCATATTATGCAGTTATTATCGATAGAACTATAATAAATATACCTATTACTTTTATTATTATCAATATAACATGCATTATTATCCATATTGTGCAGTTATTATCGCTAGAACTATAATAAATATACTTATTACGTATATTATCATCAATATAACATGCATTATTACTCATGTTCTGCAGTTATTATCGCTAGAACTATAATAAATATACTTACTACTTTTATTATCATCAATATTACATGCATTATTACCCATATTATGCAGTTATTATCGGTAGAACTATAATAAATATACTTATTACTTTTATTATTATCAATATAACATGCACTATTAGCCATATAATGCAGTTATTATCGCTAGAACTAAAATAAATATACCTATTACTTTTATTATCATCAATATAACATGCATTATTATCCATATTATGCAGTTATTATCGATAGAACTATAATAAATATACTTATTTATTTTATTTTTATCAATATAACATGCATTATTACCCATATAATGTAGTTATTATCGATAGAAGTATAATAAATATACTTATTACTTATATTATCATCAATATAACATGAATTATTACCCATATTATGCAGTTATTATCGTTCGAACTATAATAAATATACTTATCACTTTTATTATTATCAATATAACATGCACTATTAGCCATATTTTACTATTACTATTGATGGAACTATAATAATTATACTTATTACTCCCGATATTATCAATATAACATGCATGGTTACACATATAATGGAGTTATTATCGCTAGAACTGTAATGATTATACTTATGAATTATATTATTATCAATATAACATGCATTATTACCCATATAATGCAGTTATTATCGATAGAAGTATAATAAATATACTTACTACTCTTATTATTATTAATATAACATGCACTATTAGCCGTATTTCACTATTATTATCGCTAGAACTATAAAAATTATACTTATTACTCCCGATATTATCAATATCACATGCATTATTACCCGTATAATGCAGTTATTATCGCTAGAACTGTAATAATTATACTTATTACTTATATTATTATCAATATAACATGCATTATTACCCATATAAAGCTGTTATTATCGATAGAAGTATAATAAATATACTTATTACTTTTATTATCATCAATATAACATGCATTATTACCCATATTATGCAGTTATTATCGATAGAACTATAATAAGTATACTTATTACTTTTATTATCATCAATATAACATGCATTATTACCCATATTATGCAGTTATTATCGATAGAACTATAATAAATATACTTATTACTTATATTATCATCAATATAACACGCATTATTACCCATATTATGCAGTTATTATCGATAGAACTATAATAAATATACTTATTACCTTTATTATTATCAATATAACATGCATTATTACCCAAACAATGCAGTTATTATCGCTAGAGCTATGATAAATATTCTTATTACTTTTATTATTATCAATATAACATGCATTATTAACCATATTTTACTATTATTATCGCAAGAACTATAATAATTTTACTTATTACTCCCGATATTATCAATATAACATGCATTATTACCCATATTTTACAATTATTATCGCTAGAGCTATAATAATTATACTTATTACTCCCGATATTATCAATATAACATGCACTATTAGCCATATTTTACTATTACTATCGATGGAACTATAATAATTATACTTATTACTCCCGATATTATCAATATAACATGCATGGTTACACATATAATGGAGTTATTATCGCTAGAACTGTAATAATTATACTTATGAATTATATTATTATCAATATAACATGCATTATTACCCATATAAAGCTGTTATTATCGATAGAAGTATAATAAATATACTTATTACTTTTATTATCATCAATATAACATGCATTATTACCCATATTATGCAGTTATTATCGATAGAACTATAATAAATATACTTATTACTTTTATTATCATCAATATAACATGCATTATTACCCATATTATGCAGTTATTATCGATAGAACTATAATAAATATACTTATTACTTATATTATCATCAATATAACACGCATTATTACCCATATTATGCAGTTATTATCGATAGAACTATAATAAATATACTTATTACCTTTATTATTATCAATATAACATGCATTATTACCCAAACAATGCAGTTATTATCGCTAGAGCTATGATAAATATTCTTATTACTTTTATTATTATCAATATAACATGCATTATTACACATATTTTACAATTATTGTCGCTAGAGCTATAATAATTATACTTATTACTCCCGATGTTATCAATATAACATGCATTATTACCCATATTTTACTATTACTATCGATGGAACTATAATAATTATACTTATTACTCCCGATGTTATCAATATAACATGCATTATTACCCATATTTTACTATTACTATCGATGGAACTATAATAATTATACTTATTACTCCCGATATTATCAATATAACATGCATGGTTACACATATAATGGAGTTATTATCGCTAGAACTATAATAAATATACTTATTACTCCCGATGTTATCAATATAACATGCATTATTACCCATATTTTACTATTACTATCGATGGAACTATAATAATTATACTTATTACTCCCGATGTTATCAATATAACATGCATTATTACCCATATTTTACTATTACTATCGATGGAACTATAATAATTATACTTATTACTCCCGATATTATCAATATAACATGCATGGTTACACATATAATGGAGTTATTATCGCTAGAACTATAATAAATATACTTATTACTCCCGATATTATCAATATAACATGCATTATTACCCATATAAAGCTGTTATTATCGATAGAAGTATAATAAATATACTTATTACTTTTATTATCATCAATATAACATGCATTATTACCCATATTATGCAGTTATTATCGATAGAACTATAATAAATATACTTATTACTTTTATTATCATCAATATAACATGCATTATTACCCATATTATGCAGTTATTATCGCTAGAGCTATGATAAATATTCTTATTACTTTTATTATTATCAATATAACATGCATTATTAACCATATTTTACTATTATTATCGCAAGAACTATAATAATTTTACTTATTACTCCCGATATTATCAATATAACATGCATTATTACCCATATTTTACAATTATTATCGCTAGAGCTATAATAATTATACTTATTACTCCCGATATTATCAATATAACATGCATTATTACCCATATTTTACTATTACTATCGATGGAACTATAATAATTATACTTATTACTCCCGATATTATCAATATAACATGCATGGTTACACATATAATGGAGTTATTATCGCTAGAACTATAATAAATATACTTATTACTCCCGATATTATCAATATAACATGCATTATTACCCATATAAAGCTGTTATTATCGATAGAAGTATAATAAATATACTTATTACTTTTATTATCATCAATATAACATGCATTATTATCCATATTATGCAGTTATTATCGATAGAACTATAATAAATATACTTATTTCTTTTATTTTTATCAATATAACATGCATTATTACCCATATAATGTAGTTATTATCGATAGAATTATAATAAATATACTTATCACTTTTATTATTATCAATATAACATGCACTATTAGCCATATTTTACTATTACTATCGATGGAACTATAATAATTATACTTATTACTCCCGATATTATCAATATAACATGCGTTATTACCCATATAATGTAGTTATTATCGATAGAAGTATAATAAATATACTTATTACTTTTATTATCATCAATATAACATGCATTATTACCCATATTATGCAGTTATTATCGATCGAACTATAATAAATATACTTATCACTTTTATTATTATCAATATAACATGCACTATTAGCCATATTTTACTATTACTATCGATGGAACTATAATAATTATACTTATTACTCCCGATATTATCAATATAACATGCGTTATTACCCATATAATGTAGTTATTATCGATAGAAGTATAATAAATATACTTATTACTTATATTATCATCAATATAACATGAATTATTACCCATATTATGCAGTTATTATCGATCGAACTATAATAAATATACTTATCACTTTTATTATTATCAATATAACATGCACTATTAGCCATATTTTACTATTACTATCGATGGAACTATAATAATTATACTTATTACTCCCGATATTATCAATATAACATGCATGGTTACACATATAATGGAGTTGTTATCGCTAGAACTGTAATAATTATACTTATGAATTATATTATTATCAATATAACATGCATTATTACCCATATAAAGCTGTTATTATCGATAGAACTATAATAAATATACTTATTACTTTTATTATCATCAATATAACATGCATTATTACCCATATTATGCAGTTATTATCGATAGAATTATAATAAATATACTTATCACTTTTATTATTATCAATATAACATGCACTATTAGCCATATTTTACTATTACTATCGATGGAACTATAATAATTATACTTATTACTCCCGATATTATCAATATAACATGCGTTATTACCCATATAATGTAGTTATTATCGATAGAAGTATAATAAATATACTTATTACTTATATTATCATCAATATAACATGAATTATTACCCATATTATGCAGTTATTATCGATCGAACTATAATAAATATACTTATCACTTTTATTATTATCAATATAACATGCACTATTAGCCATATTTTACTATTACTATCGATGGAACTATAATAATTATACTTATTACTCCCGATATTATCAATATAACATGCATGGTTACACATATAATGGAGTTGTTATCGCTAGAACTGTAATAATTATACTTATGAATTATATTATTATCAATATAACATGCATTATTACCCATACAAAGCTGTTATTATCGATAGAACTATAATAAATATACTTATTACTTTTATTATCATCAATATAACATGCATTATTACCCATATTATGCAGTTATTATCGATAGAATTATAATAAATCAACTTATTACTTGTATTATCATCAATATAACACGCATTATTACCCATATTATGCAGTTATTATCGATAGAACTATAATAAATATACTTATTACCTTTATTATTATCAATATAACATGCATTATTACCCAAACAATGCAGTTATTATCGCTAGAGCTATGATAAATATTCTTATTACTTTTATTATTATCAATATAACATGCATTATTAACCATATTTTACTATTATTATCGCAAGAACTATAATAATTTTACTTATTACTCCCGATATTATCAATTTAACATGCATTATTACCCATATTATACAACTATTATCGCTAGAGCTATAATAATTATACTTATTACTCCCGATATTATCAATATAACATGCATTATTACACATATTTTACGATTATTGTCGCTAGAGCTATAATAATTATACTTATTACTCCCGATGTTATCAATATAACATGCATTATTACCCATATTTTACTATTACTATCGATGGAACTATAATAATTATACTCATTACTCCCGATATTATCAATATAACATGCATGGTTACACATATAATGGAGTTATTATCGCTAGAACTATAATAAATATACTTATTACTCCCGATGTTATCAATATAACATGCATTATTACCCATATAAAGCTGTTATTATCGATAGAAGTATAATAAATATACTTATTACTTTTATTATCATCAATATAACATGCATTATTATCCATATTATGCAGTTATTATCGATAGAACTATAATAAATATACTTATTTCTTTTATTTTTATCAATATAACATGCATTATTACCCATATAATGTAGTTATTATCGATAGAATTATAATAAATATACTTATCACTTTTATTATTATCAATATAACATGCACTATTAGCCATATTTTACTATTACTATCGATGGAACTATAATAATTATACTTATTACTCCCGATATTATCAATATAACATGCGTTATTACCCATATAATGTAGTTATTATCGATAGAAGTATAATAAATATACTTATTACTTTTATTATCATCAATATAACATGCATTATTACCCATATTATGCAGTTATTATCGATCGAACTATAATAAATATACTTATCACTTTTATTATTATCAATATAACATGCACTATTAGCCATATTTTACTATTACTATCGATGGAACTATAATAATTATACTTATTACTCCCGATATTATCAATATAACATGCGTTATTACCCATATAATGTAGTTATTATCGATAGAAGTATAATAAATATACTTATTACTTATATTATCATCAATATAACATGAATTATTACCCATATTATGCAGTTATTATCGATCGAACTATAATAAATATACTTATCACTTTTATTATTATCAATATAACATGCACTATTAGCCATATTTTACTATTACTATCGATGGAACTATAATAATTATACTTATTACTCCCGATATTATCAATATAACATGCATGGTTACACATATAATGGAGTTGTTATCGCTAGAACTGTAATAATTATACTTATGAATTATATTATTATCAATATAACATGCATTATTACCCATATAAAGCTGTTATTATCGATAGAACTATAATAAATATACTTATTACTTTTATTATCATCAATATAACATGCATTATTACCCATATTATGCAGTTATTATCGATAGAATTATAATAAATATACTTATCACTTTTATTATTATCAATATAACATGCACTATTAGCCATATTTTACTATTACTATCGATGGAACTATAATAATTATACTTATTACTCCCGATATTATCAATATAACATGCGTTATTACCCATATAATGTAGTTATTATCGATAGAAGTATAATAAATATACTTATTACTTATATTATCATCAATATAACATGAATTATTACCCATATTATGCAGTTATTATCGATCGAACTATAATAAATATACTTATCACTTTTATTATTATCAATATAACATGCACTATTAGCCATATTTTACTATTACTATCGATGGAACTATAATAATTATACTTATTACTCCCGATATTATCAATATAACATGCATGGTTACACATATAATGGAGTTGTTATCGCTAGAACTGTAATAATTATACTTATGAATTATATTATTATCAATATAACATGCATTATTACCCATATAAAGCTGTTATTATCGATAGAACTATAATAAATATACTTATTACTTTTATTATCATCAATATAACATGCATTATTACCCATATTATGCAGTTATTATCGATAGAATTATAATAAATCAACTTATTACTTATATCATCATCAATATAACACGCATTATTACCCATATTATGCAGTTATTATCGATAGAACTATAATAAATATACTTATTACCTTTATTATTATCAATATAACATGCATTATTACCCAAACAATGCAGTTATTATCGCTAGAGCTATGATAAATATTCTTATTACTTTTATTATTATCAATATAACATGCATTATTAACCATATTTTACTATTATTATCGCAAGAACTATAATAATTTTACTTATTACTCCCGATATTATCAATTTAACATGCATTATTACCCATATTATACAACTATTATCGCTAGGGCTATAATAATTATACTTATTACTCCCGATATTATCAATATAACATGCATTATTACACATATTTTACAATTATTGTCGCTAGAGCTATAATAATTATACTTATTACTCCCGATGTTATCAATATAACATGCATTATTACCCATATTTTACTATTACTATCGATGGAACTATAATAATTATACTTATTACTCCCGATATTATCAATATAACATGCATGGTTACACATATAATAGAGTTATTATCGCCAGAACTATAATAAATATACTTATTACTCCCGATATTATCAATATAACATGCATTATTACCCATATAAAGCTGTTATTATCGATAGAAGTATAATAAATATACTTATTACTTTTATTATCATCAATATAACATGCATTATTATCCATATTATGCAGTTATTATCGATAGAACTATAATAAATATACTTATTTATTTTATTTTTATCAATATAACATGCATTATTACCCATATAATGTAGTTATTATCGATAGAAGTATAATAAATATACTTATTACTTATATTATCATCAATATAACATGAATTATTACCCACATTATGCAGTTATTATCGTTCGAACTATAATAAATATACTTATCACTTTTATTATTATCAATATAACATGCACTATTAGCCGTATTTCACTATTATTATCGCTAGAACTATAAAAATTATACTTATTACTCCCGATATTATCAATATCACATGCATTATTACCCGTATAATGCAGTTATTATCGCTAGAACTGTAATAATTATACTTATTACTTATATTATTATCAATATAACATGCATTATTACCCATATAAAGCTGTTATTATCGATAGAAGTATAATAAATATACTTATTACTTTTATTATCATCAATATAACATGCATTATTACCCATATTATGCAGTTATTATCGATAGAACTATAATAAGTATACTTATTACTTTTATTATCATCAATATAACATGCATTATTACCCATATTATGCAGTTATTATCGATAGAACTATAATAAATATACTTATTACTTATATTATCATCAATATAACACGCATTATTACCCATATTATGCAGTTATTATCGATAGAACTATAATAAATATACTTATTACCTTTATTATTATCAATATAACATGCATTATTACCCAAACAATGCAGTTATTATCGCTAGAGCTATGATAAATATTCTTATTACTTTTATTATTATCAATATAACATGCATTATTAACCATATTTTACTATTATTATCGCAAGAACTATAATAATTTTACTTATTACTCCCGATATTATCAATATAACATGCATTATTACCCATATTTTACAATTATTATCGCTAGAGCTATAATAATTATACTTATTACTCCCGATATTATCAATATAACATGCACTATTAGCCATATTTTACTATTACTATCGATGGAACTATAATAATTATACTTATTACTCCCGATATTATCAATATAACATGCATGGTTACACATATAATGGAGTTATTATCGCTAGAACTGTAATAATTATACTTATGAATTATATTATTATCAATATAACATGCATTATTACCCATATTATGCACTTATTATCGATCGAACTATAATAAATATACTTATCACTTTTATTATTATCAATATAACATGCACTATTAGCCATATTTTACTATTACTATCGATGGAACTATAATAATTATACTTATTACTCCCGATATTATCAATATAACATGCGTTATTACCCATATAATGTAGTTATTATCGATAGAAGTATAATAAATATACTTATTACTTATATTATCATCAATATAACATGAATTATTACCCATATTATGCAGTTATTATCGATCGAACTATAATAAATATACTTATCACTTTTATTATTATCAATATAACATGCACTATTAGCCATATTTTACTATTACTATCGATGGAACTATAATAATTATACTTATTACTCCCGATATTATCAATATAACATGCATGGTTACACATATAATGGAGTTATTATCGCTAGAACTGTAATAATTATACTTATGAATTATATTATTATCAATATAACATGCATTATTACCCATATAAAGCTGTTATTATCGATAGAAGTATAATAAATATACTTATTACTTTTATTATCATCACTATAACATGCATTATTACCCATATTATGCAGTTATTATCGATCGAACTATAATAAATATACTTATCACTTTTATTATTATCAATATAACATGCACTATTAGCCATATTTTACTATTACTATCGATGGAACTATAATAATTATACTTATTACTCCCGATATTATCAATATAACATGCGTTATTACCCATATAATGTAGTTATTATCGATAGAAGTATAATAAATATACTTATTACTTTTATTATCATCAATATAACATGCATTATTACCCATATTATGCAGTTATTATCGATAGAACTATAATAAATATACTTACTACTTTTATTATCATCAATATAACATGCATTATTACCCATATTATGCAGTTATTATCGATAGAACTATAATAAATATACTTATTACTTATATTATCATCAATATAACACGCATTATTACCCATATTATGCAGTTATTATCGATAGAACTATAATAAATATACTTATTACCTTTATTATTATCAATATAACATGCATTATTACCCAAACAATGCAGTTATTATCGCTAGAGCTATGATAAATATTCTTATTACTTTTATTATTATCAATATAACATGCATTATTAACCATATTTTACTATTATTATCGCAAGAACTATAATAATTTTACTTATTACTCCCGATATTATCAATATAACATGCATTATTACCCATATTTTACAATTATTATCGCTAGAGCTATAATAATTATACTTATTACTCCCGATATTATCAATATAACATGCATTATTACCCATATTTTACTATTACTATCGATGGAACTATAATAATTATACTTATTACTCCCGATATTATCAATATAACATGCATGGTTACACATATAATGGAGTTATTATCGCTAGAACTGTAATGATTATACTTATGAATTATATTATTATCAATATAACATGCATTATTACCCATATAATGCAGTTATTATCGATAGAAGTATAATAAATATACTTACTACTCTTATTATTATTAATATAACATGCACTATTAGCCGTATTTCACTATTATTATCGCTAGAACTATAAAAATTATACTTATTACTCCCGATATTATCAATATAACATGCATTATTACCCATATAATGCAGTTATTATCGCTAGAGCTGCAATAATTATACTTATCACTTTTATTATTATCAATATAACATGCACTATTAGCCATATTTTACTATTACTATCGATGGAACTATAATAATTATACTTATTACTCCCGATATTATCAATATAACATGCATGGTTACACATATAATGGAGTTATTATCGCTAGAACTGTAATAATTATACTTATGAATTATATTATTATCAATATAACATGCATTATTACCCATATAATGCAGTTATTATCGATAGAAGTATAATAAATATACTTATTACTTATATTATCATCAATATAACACGCATTATTACCCATATTATGCAGTTATTATCGATAGAACTATAATAAATATACTTATTACCTTTATTATTATCAATATAACATGCATTATTACCCAAACAATGCAGTTATTATCGCTAGAGCTATGATAAATATTCTTATTACTTTTATTATTATCAATATAACATGCATTATTACACATATTTTACAATTATTGTCGCTAGAGCTATAATAATTATACTTATTACTCCCGATGTTATCAATATAACATGCATTATTACCCATATTTTACTATTACTATCGATGGAACTATAATAATTATACTTATTACTCCCGATGTTATCAATATAACATGCATTATTACCCATATTTTACTATTACTATCGATGGAACTATAATAATTATACTTATTACTCCCGATATTATCAATATAACATGCATGGTTACACATATAATGGAGTTATTATCGCTAGAACTATAATAAATATACTTATTACTCCCGATGTTATCAATATAACATGGATTATTACCCATATTTTACTATTACTATCGATGGAACTATAATAATTATACTTATTACTCCCGATGTTATCAATATAACATGCATTATTACCCATATTTTACTATTGCTATCGATGGAACTATAATAATTATACTTATTACTCCCGATATTATCAATATAACATGCATGGTTACACATATAATGGAGTTATTATCGCTAGAACTATAATAAATATACTTATTACTCCCGATATTATCAATATAACATGCATTATTACCCATATAAAGCTGTTATTATCGATAGAAGTATAATAAATATACTTATTACTTTTATTATCATCAATATAACATGCATTATTATCCATATTATGCAGTTACTATCGATAGAACTATAATAAATATACTTATTTCTTTTATTTTTATCAATATAACATGCATTATTACCCATATAATGGAGTTATTATCGCTAGAACTGTAATAATTATACTTATGAATTATATTATTATCAATATAACATGCATTATTACCCATATTATGCAGTTATTATCGATCGAACTATAATAAATATACTTATCACTTTTATTATTATCAATATAACATGCACTATTAGCCATATTTTACTATTACTATCGATGGAACTATAATAATTATACTTATTACTCCCGATATTATCAATATAACATGCGTTATTACCCATATAATGTAGTTATTATCGATAGAAGTATAATAAATATACTTATTACTTATATTATCATCAATATAACATGAATTATTACCCATATTATGCAGTTATTATCGATCGAACTATAAAAAATATACTTATCACTTTTATTATTATCAATATAACATGCACTATTAGCCATATTTTAAGATTACTATCGATGGAACTATAATAATTATACTTATTACTCCCGATATTATCAATATAACATGCATGGTTACACATATAATGGAGTTATTATCGCTAGAACTGTAATAATTATACTTATGAATTATATTATTATCAATATAACATGCATTATTACCCATATAAAGCTGTTATTATCGATAGAAGTATAATAAATATACTTATTACTTTTATTATCATCAATATAACATGCATTATTACCCATATTATGCAGTTATTATCGATCGAACTATAATAAATATACTTATCACTTTTATTATTATCAATATAACATGCACTATTAGCCATATTTTACTATTACTATCGATGGAACTATAATAATTATACTTATTACTCCCGATGTTATCAATATAACATGCATTATTACCCATATTTTACTATTACTATCGATGGAACTATAATAATTATACTTATTACTCCCGATATTATCAATATAACATGCATGGTTACACATATAATGGAGTTATTATCGCTAGAACTATAATAAATATACTTATTACTCCCGATGTTATCAATATAACATGGATTATTACCCATATTTTACTATTACTATCGATGGAACTATAATAATTATACTTATTACTCCCGATGTTATCAATATAACATGCATTATTACCCATATTTTACTATTACTATCGATGGAACTATAATAATTATACTTATTACTCCCGATATTATCAATATAACATGCATGGTTACACATATAATGGAGTTATTATCGCTAGAACTATAATAAATATACTTATTACTCCCGATATTATCAATATAACATGCATTATTACCCATATAAAGCTGTTATTATCGATAGAAGTATAATAAATATACTTATTACTTTTATTATCATCAATATAACATGCATTATTATCCATATTATGCAGTTACTATCGATAGAACTATAATAAATATACTTATTTCTTTTATTTTTATCAATATAACATGCATTATTACCCATATAATGGAGTTATTATCGCTAGAACTGTAATAATTATACTTATGAATTATATTATTATCAATATAACATGCATTATTACCCATATTATGCAGTTATTATCGATCGAACTATAATAAATATACTTATCACTTTTATTATTATCAATATAACATGCACTATTAGCCATATTTTACTATTACTATCGATGGAACTATAATAATTATACTTATTACTCCCGATATTATCAATATAACATGCGTTATTACCCATATAATGTAGTTATTATCGATAGAAGTATAATAAATATACTTATTACTTATATTATCATCAATATAACATGAATTATTACCCATATTATGCAGTTATTATCGATCGAACTATAAAAAATATACTTATCACTTTTATTATTATCAATATAACATGCACTATTAGCCATATTTTAAGATTACTATCGATGGAACTATAATAATTATACTTATTACTCCCGATATTATCAATATAACATGCATGGTTACACATATAATGGAGTTATTATCGCTAGAACTGTAATAATTATACTTATGAATTATATTATTATCAATATAACATGCATTATTACCCATATAAAGCTGTTATTATCGATAGAAGTATAATAAATATACTTATTACTTTTATTATCATCAATATAACATGCATTATTACCCATATTATGCAGTTATTATCGATCGAACTATAATAAATATACTTATCACTTTTATTATTATCAATATAACATGCACTATTAGCCATATTTTACTATTACTATCGATGGAACTATAATAATTATACTTATTACTCCCGATATTATCAATATAACATGCATGGTTACACATATAATGGAGTTATTATCGCTAGAACTGTAATAATTATACTTATGAATTATATTATTATCAATATAACATGCATTATTACCCATATTATGCACTTATTATCGATCGAACTATAATAAATATACTTATCACTTTTATTATTATCAATATAACATGCACTATTAGCCATATTTTACTATTACTATCGATGGAACTATAATAATTATACTTATTACTCCCGATATTATCAATATAACATGCGTTATTACCCATATAATGTAGTTATTATCGATAGAAGTATAATAAATATACTTATTACTTATATTATCATCAATATAACATGAATTATTACCCATATTATGCAGTTATTATCGATCGAACTATAATAAATATACTTATCACTTTTATTATTATCAATATAACATGCACTATTAGCCATATTTTACTATTACTATCGATGGAACTATAATAATTATACTTATTACTCCCGATATTATCAATATAACATGCATGGTTACACATATAATGGAGTTATTATCGCTAGAACTGTAATAATTATACTTATGAATTATATTATTATCAATATAACATGCATTATTACCCATATAAAGCTGTTATTATCGATAGAAGTATAATAAATATACTTATTACTTTTATTATCATCAATATAACATGCATTATTACCCATATTATGCAGTTATTATCGATCGAACTATAATAAATATACTTATCACTTTTATTATTATCAATATAACATGCACTATTAGCCATATTTTACTATTACTATCGATGGAACTATAATAATTATACTTATTACTCCCGATATTATCAATATAACATGCGTTATTACCCATATAATGTAGTTATTATCGATAGAAGTATAATAAATATACTTATTACTTATATTATCATCAATATAACATGAATTATTACCCATATTATGCAGTTATTATCGATCGAACTATAATAAATATACTTATCACTTTTATTATTATCAATATAACATGCACTATTAGCCATATTTTACTATTACTATCGATGGAACTATAATAATTATACTTATTACTCCCGATATTATCAATATAACATGCATGGTTACACATATAATGGAGTTGTTATCGCTAGAACTGTAATAATTATACTTATGAATTATATTAATATCAATATAACATGCATTATTACCCATATAAAGCTGTTATTATCGATAGAACTATAATAAATATACTTATTACTTTTATTATCATCAATATAACATGCATTATTACCCATATTATGCAGTTATTATCGATAGAATTATAATAAATCAACTTATTACTTATATTATCATCAATATAACACGCATTATTACCCATATTATGCAGTTATTATCGATAGAACTATAATAAATATACTTATTACCTTTATTATTATCAATATAACATGCATTATTACCCAAACAATGCAGTTATTATCGCTAGAGCTATGATAAATATTCTTATTACTTTTATTATTATCAATATAACATGCATTATTAACCATATTTTACTATTATTATCGCAAGAACTATAATAATTTTACTTATTACTCCCGATATTATCAATTTAACATGCATTATTACCCATATTTTACAACTATTATCGCTAGAGCTATAATAATTATACTTATTACTCCCGATATTATCAATATAACATGCATTATTACACATATTTTACAATTATTGTCGCTAGAGCTATAAAAATTATACTTATTACTCCCGATGTTATCAATTAACATGCATTATTACCCATATTTTACTATTACTATCGATGGAACTATAATAATTATACTTATTACTCCCGATATTGTCAATATAACATGCATGGTTACACATATAATGGAGTTATTATCGCTAGAACTGTAATGATTATACTTATGAATTATATTATTATCAATATAACATGCATTATTACCCATATAATGCAGTTATTATCGATAGAAGTATAATAAATATACTTACTACTCTTATTATTATTAATATAACATGCACTATTAGCCGTATTTCACTATTATTATCGCTAGAACTATAAAAATTATACTTATTACTCCCGATATTATCAATATAACATGCATTATTACCCATATAATGCAGTTATTATCGCTAGAGCTGCAATAATTATACTTATCACTTTTATTATTATCAATATAACATGCACTATTAGCCATATTTTACTATTACTATCGATGGAACTATAATAATTATACTTATTACTCCCGATATTATCAATATAACATGCATGGTTACACATATAATGGAGTTATTATCGCTAGAACTGTAATAATTATACTTATGAATTATATTATTATCAATATAACATGCATTATTACCCATATAATGCAGTTATTATCGATAGAAGTATAATAAATATACTTATTACTTATATTATCATCAATATAACACGCATTATTACCCATATTATGCAGTTATTATCGATAGAAGTATAATAAATATACTTATTACTTTTATTATCATCAATATAACATGCATTATTACCCATATTATGCAGTTATTATCGATCGAACTATAATAAATATACTTATCACTTTTATTATTATCAATATAACATGCACTATTAGCCATATTTTACTATTACTATCGATGGAACTATAATAATTATACTTATTACTCCCGATATTATCAATATAACATGCATGGTTACACATATAATGGAGTTATTATCGCTAGAACTGTAATAATTATACTTATGAATTATATTATTATCAATATAACATGCATTATTACCCATATTATGCACTTATTATCGATCGAACTATAATAAATATACTTATCACTTTTATTATTATCAATATAACATGCACTATTAGCCATATTTTACTATTACTATCGATGGAACTATAATAATTATACTTATTACTCCCGATATTATCAATATAACATGCGTTATTACCCATATAATGTAGTTATTATCGATAGAAGTATAATAAATATACTTATTACTTATATTATCATCAATATAACATGAATTATTACCCATATTATGCAGTTATTATCGATCGAACTATAATAAATATACTTATCACTTTTATTATTATCAATATAACATGCACTATTAGCCATATTTTACTATTACTATCGATGGAACTATAATAATTATACTTATTACTCCCGATATTATCAATATAACATGCATGGTTACACATATAATGGAGTTATTATCGCTAGAACTGTAATAATTATACTTATGAATTATATTATTATCAATATAACATGCATTATTACCCATATAAAGCTGTTATTATCGATAGAAGTATAATAAATATACTTATTACTTTTATTATCATCAATATAACATGCATTATTACCCATATTATGCAGTTATTATCGATCGAACTATAATAAATATACTTATTACCTTTATTATTATCAATATAACATGCATTATTACCCAAACAATGCAGTTATTATCGCTAGAGCTATGATAAATATTCTTATTACTTTTATTATTATCAATATAACATGCATTATTAACCATATTTTACTATTATTATCGCAAGAACTATAATAATTTTACTTATTACTCCCGATATTATCAATTTAACATGCATTATTACCCATATTTTACAACTATTATCGCTAGAGCTATAATAATTATACTTATTACTCCCGATATTATCAATATAACATGCATTATTACACATATTTTACAATTATTGTCGCTAGAGCTATAAAAATTATACTTATTACTCCCGATGTTATCAATATAACATGCATTATTACCCATATTTTACTATTACTATCGATGGAACTATAATAATTATACTTATTACTCCCGATATTGTCAATATAACATGCATGGTTACACATATAATGGAGTTATTATCGCCAGAACTATAATAAATATACTAATTACTCCCGATATTATCAATATAACATGCATTATTACCCATATAAAGCTGTTATTATCGATAGAAGTATAATAAATATACTTATTACTTCTATTATCATCAATATAACATGCATTATTATCCATATTATGCAGTTATTATCGATAGAACTATAATAAATATACTTATTTCTTTTATTTTTATCAATATAACATGCATTATTACCCATATAATGTAGTTATTATCGATAGAAGTATAATAAATATACTTATTACTTATATTATCATCAATATAACATGAATTATTACCCATATTATGCAGTTATTATCGTTCGAACTATAATAAATATACTTATCACTTTTATTATTATCAATATAACATGCACTATTAGCCATATTTTACTATTACTATTGATGGAACTATAATAATTATACTTATTACTCCCGATATTATCAATATAACATGCATTATTACACATATTTTACAATTATTGTCGCTAGA
Source organism: Megachile leachella (assembly GCA_963576845.1). Lineage (NCBI taxonomy): Eukaryota > Metazoa > Arthropoda > Insecta > Hymenoptera > Megachilidae > Megachile > Megachile leachella. Next base: position 688,556 of record CAUYWW010000171.1, read on the forward strand.
GCTATAATAATTATACTTATTACTCCCGATGTTATCAATATAACATGCATTATTACCCATATTTTACTATTACTATCGATGGAACTATAATAATTATACTTATTACTCCCGATATTATCAATATAACATGCATGGTTACACATATAATGGAGTTATTATCGCCAGAACTATAATAAATATACTAATTACTCCCGATATTATCAATATAACATGCATTATTACCCATATAAAGCTGTTATTATCGATAGAAGTATAATAAATATACTTATTACTTTTATTATCATCAATATAACAAGCATTATTATCCATATTATGCAGTTATTATCGATAGAACTATAATAAATATACTTATTTCTTTTATTTTTATCAATATAACATGCATTATTACCCATATAATGTAGTTATTATCGATAGAAGTATAATAAATATACTTATTACTTATATTATCATCAATATAACATGAATTATTACCCATATTATGCAGTTATTATCGTTCGAACTATAATAAATATACTTATCACTTTTATTATTATCAATATAACATGCACTATTAGCCATATTTTACTATTACTATTGATGGAACTATAATAATTATACTTATTACTCCCGATATTATCAATATAACATGCATGGTTACACATATAATGGAGTTATTATCGCTAGAACTGTAATAATTATACTTATGAATTATATTATTATCAATATAACATGCATTATTACCCATATAAAGCTGTTATTATCGATAGAAGTATAATAAATATACTTATTACTTTTATTATCATCAATATAACATGCATTATTACCCATATTATGCAGTTATTATCGATAGAACTATAATAAATATACTTATTACTTTTATTATCATCAATATAACATGCATTATTACCCATATTATGCAGTTATTATGGATAGAACTATAATAAATATACTTATTACTTTTATTATTATCAATATAACATGCGCTATTAGCCATATTTTACTATTACTATCGCTAGAACTATAATAATTATACTTATTACTCCCGATGTTATCAATATAACATGCATTATTACCCATATTTTACTATTACTATCGATGGAACTATAATAATTATACTTATTACTCCCGATATTATCAATATAACATGCATGGTTACACATATAATGGAGTTATTATCGCCAGAACTATAATAAATATACTAATTACTCCCGATATTATCAATATAACATGCATTATTACCCATATAAAGCTGTTATTATCGATAGAAGTATAATAAATATACTTATTACTTTTATTATCATCAATATAACATGCATTATTATCCATATTATGCAGTTATTATCGATAGAACTATAATAAATATACTTATTTCTTTTATTTTTATCAATATAACATGCATTATTACCCATATAATGTAGTTATTATCGATAGAAGTATAATAAATATACTTATTACTTATATTATCATCAATATAACATGAATTATTACCCATATTATGCAGTTATTATCGTTCGAACTATAATAAATATACTTATCACTTTTATTATTATCAATATAACATGCACTATTAGCCATATTTTACTATTACTATTGATGGAACTATAATAATTATACTTATTACTCCCGATATTATCAATATAACATGCATGGTTACACATATAATGGAGTTATTATCGCTAGAACTGTAATAATTATACTTATGAATTATATTATTATCAATATAACATGCATTATTACCCATATAAAGCTGTTATTATCGATAGAAGTATAATAAATATACTTATTACTTTTATTATCATCAATATAACATGCATTATTACCCATATTATGCAGTTATTATCGATAGAACTATAATAAATATACTTATTACTTTTATTATCATCAATATAACATGCATTATTACCCATATTATGCAGTTATTATGGATAGAACTATAATAAATATACTTATTACTTATATTATCTTCAATATAACACGCATTATTACCCATATTATGCAGTTATTATCGATAGAACTATAATAAATATACTTATTACCTTTATTATTATCAATATAACATGCATTATTACCCAAACAATGCAGTTATTATCGCTAGAGCTATGATAAATATTCTTATTACTTTTATTATTATCAATATAACATGCATTATTAACCATATTTTACTATTATTATCGCAAGAACTATAATAATTTTACTTATTACTCCCGATATTATCAATATAACATGCATTATTACCCATATTTTACAATTATTATCGCTAGAGCTATAATAATTATACTTATTACTCCCGATATTATCAATATAACATGCATTATTACCCATATTATGCAGTTATTATCGCTAGAACTGTAATAATTATACTTATTACTTATATTATTACCAATATAACATGCATTATTACCCATATTATGCAGTTTTAATCGATAGAACTATAATAAATATACTTATTACTTATATTATTATCAATATAACATGCACTATTAGCCATATAATGCAGTTATTATCGCTAGAACTGTAACAAATATACATATTACTTTTGTGATCATCAATATCACATGCATTATTACCCATATTATGCAGTTATTATCGATAGTGCTGTAATAGTTATACTTATTACTTATATTATTATCAATATAACATGCATTATTACCCATATTATGCAGTTATTATCGATAGAAATATAATAAATATACTTATTACTTATATTATCATCAATATAACATGCATTAATACCCATATTATGCAGTTATTATCGATAGAAGTATAATAAATATACTTATTACTTTTATTATTATCAATATAACATGCGCTATTAGCCATATTTTACTATTACTATCGCTAGAACTATAATAATTATACTTATTACTCCCGATATTATCAATATAACGTGCATGGTTACCCATATAATGGAGTTATTATCGCTAGAACTGTAATAATTATACTTATTAATTATATTATTATCAATATAACATGCATTATTACCCACATAATGCAGCTATTATCGATAGAAGTATAATAAATATACTTATTACTTTTATTATTATTAATATAACATGCACTATTAGCCGTATTTCACTATTATTATCGCTAGAACTATAAAAATTATACTTATTACTCCCGATATTATCAATATAACATGCATTATTACCCATATGATGCAGTTATTATCGCTAGAGCTGCAATAATTATACTTATTACTTATATTATTAGCAATATAACGTGCATTATTACCCATATTATACAGTTATTATCGATAGAAGTATAATAAATATACTTATTACTTATATTATCATCAATATAACATGCATTATTACTCATATTATGCAGTTATTATCGCTAAAACTATAGCAAATATTCTTATTACTTTTATTATCATCAATATAACGTGCATTATTACCCATATTATGCAGTTATTATCGATAGAACTATAATAAATATACTTATTACTTATATTATTAGCAATATAACATGCATTATTACCCATATTATGCAGTTATTATCGATAGGGCTATAATAAATATACTTATTACTTTTATTATTATCAATATAACATGTACTCTTAGCCATATTTTGCTAGTATTTTCGCTAGAACTGTAATAATTATACTTATTACTCCCGATATTATCAATATAACATGCATTATTACCCATATTTTACAATTATTATCGCTAGAACTATAATAATTATACTTATTACTCCCGATATTATCAATATAACATGCATTATTACCCATATTATGCAGTTATTATCGCTAGAACTGTAATAATTATACTTATTACTTATATTATTACCAATATAACATGCATTATTACCCATATTATGCAGTTTTAATCGATAGAACTATAATAAATATACTTATTACTTATATTATTATCAATATAACATGCACTATTAGCCATATAATGCAGTTATTATCGCTAGAACTGTAACAAATATACATATTACTTTTGTGATCATCAATATCACATGCATTATTACCCATATTATGCAGTTATTATCGATAGAACTATAATAAATATACTTATTACTTTTATTATTATCAATATAACATGCACTATTAGCCATATTTTACTGTTATTATCGCTAGAACTATAATAAATATACTTATTACTTTTATTATGATCAATATTACATGCATTATTACCCATATTATGCAGTTATTATCGATAGAACTATAATAAATATACTTATTACTTTTATTATTATCAATATAACATGCACTATTAGCCATATAATGCAGTTATTATCGCTAGAACTATTATAAATATACTTATTACTTTTATTATCATCAATATAACATGCATTATTACCTATATATTGCAGTTATTATCGCTAGAGCTGCAATAATTATACTTATTACTTATATTATTAGCAATATAACGTGCATTATTACCCATATTATGCAGTTATAATCGATAGAACTATAATAAATATACTTATTACTTATATTATTAGCAATATAACATGCATTATTACCCATATTATGCAGTTATTATCGATAGAACTATAATAAATATACTTATCACCTTTATTATTATCAATATAACATGCACTCTTAGCCATATTTTACTAGTATTTTCGCTAGAACTGTAATAATTATACTTATTACTCCCGATATTATCAATATAACATGCATTATTACCACTATTTTACAATTATTATCGCTAGAACTATAATAATTATACTTATTACTCCCGACATTATCAATATAACATGCATTATTACCCATATTATGCAGTTATTATCGCTAGAACTGTAATAATTATACTTATTACTTATATTATTACCAATATAACATGCATTATTACCCATATTATGCAGTTTTAATCGATAGAACTATAATAAATATACTTATTACTTATATTATTATCAATATAACATGCACTATTAGCCATATAATGCAGTTATTATCGCTAGAACTGTAACAAATATACATATTACTTTTGTGATCATCAATATCACATGCATTATTACCCATATTATGCAGTTATTATCGATAGTGCTGTAATAGTTATACTTATTACTTATATTATTATCAATATAACATGCATTATTACCCATATTATGCAGTTATTATCGATAGAACTATAATAAATATACTTATTACTTATATTATTAGCAATATAACATGCATTATTACCCATATTATGCAGTTATTATCGATAGGGCTATAATAAATATACTTATTACTTTTATTATTATCAATATAACATGTACTCTTAGCCATATTTTGCTAGTATTTTCGCTAGAACTGTAATAATTATACTTATTACTCCCGATATTATCAATATAACATGCATTATTACCCATATTTTACAATTATTATCGCTAGAACTATAATAATTATACTTATTACTCCCGATATTATCAATATAACATGCATTATTACCCATATTATGCAGTTATTATCGCTAGAACTGTAATAATTATACTTATTACTTATATTATTACCAATATAACATGCATTATTACCCATATTATGCAGTTTTAATCGATAGAACTATAATAAATATACTTATTACTTATATTATTATCAATATAACATGCACTATTAGCCATATAATGCAGTTATTATCGCTAGAACTGTAACAAATATACATATTACTTTTGTGATCATCAATATCACATGCATTATTACCCATATTATGCAGTTATTATCGATCGAACTATAATAAATATACTTATCACTTTTATTATTATCAATATAACATGCACTATTAGCCATATTTTACTATTACTATCGATGGAACTATAATAATTATACTTATTACTCCCGATATTATCAATATAACATGCGTTATTACCAATATAATGTAGTTATTATCGATAGAAGTATAATAAATATACTTATTACTTATATTATCATCAATATAACATGAATTATTACCCATATTATGCAGTTATTATCGATCGAACTATAATAAATATACTTATCACTTTTATTATTATCAATATAACATGCACTATTAGCCATATTTTACTATTACTATCGATGGAACTATAATAATTATACTTATTACTCCCGATATTATCAATATAACATGCATGGTTACACATATAATGGAGTTATTATCGCTAGAACTGTAATAATTATACTTATGAATTATATTATTATCAATATAACATGCATTATTACCCATATAAAGCTGTTATTATCGATAGAAGTATAATAAATATACTTATTACTTTTATTATCATCAATATAACATGCATTATTACCCATATTATGCAGTTATTATCGATCGAACTATAATAAATATACTTATCACTTTTATTATTATCAATATAACATGCACTATTAGCCATATTTTACTATTACTATCGATGGAACTATAATAATTATACTTATTACTCCCGATATTATCAATATAACATGCGTTATTACCCATATAATGTAGTTATTATCGATAGAAGTATAATAAATATACTTATTACTTATATTATCATCAATATAACATGAATTATTACCCATATTATGCAGTTATTATCGATCGAACTATAATAAATATACTTATCACTTTTATTATTATCAATATAACATGCACTATTAGCCATATTTTACTATTACTATCGATGGAACTATAATAATTATACTTATTACTCCCGATATTATCAATATAACATGCATGGTTACACATATAATGGAGTTGTTATCGCTAGAACTGTAATAATTATACTTATGAATTATATTAATATCAATATAACATGCATTATTACCCATATAAAGCTGTTATTATCGATAGAACTATAATAAATATACTTATTACTTTTATTATCATCAATATAACATGCATTATTACCCATATTATGCAGTTATTATCGATAGAATTATAATAAATCAACTTATTACTTATATTATCATCAATATAACACGCATTATTACCCATATTATGCAGTTATTATCGATAGAACTATAATAAATATACTTATTACCTTTATTATTATCAATATAACATGCATTATTACCCAAACAATGCAGTTATTATCGCTAGAGCTATGATAAATATTCTTATTACTTTTATTATTATCAATATAACATGCATTATTAACCATATTTTACTATTATTATCGCAAGAACTATAATAATTTTACTTATTACTCCCGATATTATCAATTTAACATGCATTATTACCCATATTTTACAACTATTATCGCTAGAGCTATAATAATTATACTTATTACTCCCGATATTATCAATATAACATGCATTATTACACATATTTTACAATTATTGTCGCTAGAGCTATAAAAATTATACTTATTACTCCCGATGTTATCAATATAACATGCATTATTACCCATATTTTACTATTACTATCGATGGAACTATAATAATTATACTTATTACTCCCGATATTATCAATATAACATGCATGGTTACACATATAATGGAGTTATTATCGCCAGAACTATAATAAATATACTAATTACTCCCGATATTATCAATATAACATGCATTATTACCCATATAAAGCTGTTATTATCGATAGAAGTATAATAAATATACTTATTACTTTTATTATCATCAATATAACATGCATTATTATCCATATTATGCAGTTATTATCGATAGAACTATAATAAATATACTTATTTCTTTTATTTTTATCAATATAACATGCATTATTACCCATATAATGTAGTTATTATCGATAGAAGTATAATAAATATACTTATTACTTATATTATCATCAATATAACATGAATTATTACCCATATTATGCAGTTATTATCGTTCGAACTATAATAAATATACTTATCACTTTTATTATTATCAATATAACATGCACTATTAGCCATATTTTACTATTACTATTGATGGAACTATAATAATTATACTTATTACTCCCGATATTATCAATATAACATGCATTATTACACATATTTTACAATTATTGTCGCTAGAGCTATAATAATTATACTTATTACTCCCGATGTTATCAATATAACATGCATTATTACCCATATTTTACTATTACTATCGATGGAACTATAATAATTATACTTATTACTCCCGATATTATCAATATAACATGCATGGTTACACATATAATGGAGTTATTATCGCCAGAACTATAATAAATATACTAATTACTCCCGATATTATCAATATAACATGCATTATTACCCATATAAAGCTGTTATTATCGATAGAAGTATAATAAATATACTTATTACTTTTATTATCATCAATATAACAAGCATTATTATCCATATTATGCAGTTATTATCGATAGAACTATAATAAATATACTTATTTCTTTTATTTTTATCAATATAACATGCATTATTACCCATATAATGTAGTTATTATCGATAGAAGTATAATAAATATACTTATTACTTATATTATCATCAATATAACATGAATTATTACCCATATTATGCAGTTATTATCGTTCGAACTATAATAAATATACTTATCACTTTTATTATTATCAATATAACATGCACTATTAGCCATATTTTACTATTACTATTGATGGAACTATAATAATTATACTTATTACTCCCGATATTATCAATATAACATGCATGGTTACACATATAATGGAGTTATTATCGCTAGAACTGTAATAATTATACTTATGAATTATATTATTATCAATATAACATGCATTATTACCCATATAAAGCTGTTATTATCGATAGAAGTATAATAAATATACTTATTACTTTTATTATCATCAATATAACATGCATTATTACCCATATTATGCAGTTATTATCGATAGAACTATAATAAATATACTTATTACTTTTATTATCATCAATATAACATGCATTATTACCCATATTATGCAGTTATTATGGATAGAACTATAATAAATATACTTATTACTTATATTATCATCAATATAACACGCATTATTACCCATATTATGCAGTTATTATCGATAGAACTATAATAAATATACTTATTACCTTTATTATTATCAATATAACATGCATTATTACCCAAACAATGCAGTTATTATCGCTAGAGCTATGATAAATATTCTTATTACTTTTATTATTATCAATATAACATGCATTATTAACCATATTTTACTATTATTATCGCAAGAACTATAATAATTTTACTTATTACTCCCGATATAATCAATATAACATGCATTATTACCCATATTTTACAATTATTATCGCTAGAGCTATAATAATTATACTTATTACTCCCGATATTATCAATATAACATGCATTATTACCCATATTATGCAGTTATTATCGCTAGAACTGTAATAATTATACTTATTACTTATATTATTACCAATATAACATGCATTATTACCCATATTATGCAGTTTTAATCGATAGAACTATAATAAATATACTTATTACTTATATTATTATCAATATAACATGCACTATTAGCCATATAATGCAGTTATTATCGCTAGAACTGTAACAAATATACATATTACTTTTGTGATCATCAATATCACATGCATTATTACCCATATTATGCAGTTATTATCGATAGTGCTGTAATAGTTATACTTATTACTTATATTATTATCAATATAACATGCATTATTACCCATATTATGCAGTTATTATCGATAGAAATATAATAAATATACTTATTACTTATATTATCATCAATATAACATGCATTAATACCCATATTATGCAGTTATTATCGATAGAAGTATAATAAATATACTTATTACTTTTATTATTATCAATATAACATGCGCTATTAGCCATATTTTACTATTACTATCGCTAGAACTATAATAATTATACTTATTACTCCCGATATTATCAATATAACATGCATTATTACCCATATTTTACTATTGTTATCGATGGAACTATAATAATTATACTTATTACTCCCGATATTATCAATATAACATGCATGGTTACACATATAATGGAGTTATTATCGCCAGAACTATAATAAATATACTAATTACTCCCGATATTATCAATATAACATGCATTATTACCCATATAAAGCTGTTATTATCGATAGAAGTATAATAAATATACTTATTACTTTTATTATCATCAATATAACATGCATTATTATCCATATTATGCAGTTATTATCAATAGAACTATAATAAATATACTTATTTCTTTTATTTTTATCAATATAACATGCATTATTACCCATATAATGTAGTTATTATCGATAGAAGTATAATAAATATACTTATTACTTATATTATCATCAATATAACATGAATTATTACCCATATAATGCAGTTATTATCGTTCGAACTATAATAAATATACTTATCACTTTTATTATTATCAATATAACATGCACTATTAGCCATATTTTACTATTACTATTGATGGAACTATAATAATTATACTTATTACTCCCGATATTATCAATATAACATGCATTATTACACATATTTTACAATTATTGTCGCTAGAGCTATAATAATTATACTTATTACTCCCGATGTTATCAATATAACATGCATTATTACCCATATTTTACTATTACTATCGATGGAACTATAATAATTATACTTATTACTCCCGATATTATCAATATAACATGCATGGTTACACATATAATGGAGTTATTATCGCCAGAACTATAATAAATATACTAATTACTCCCGATATTATCAATATAACATGCATTATTACCCATATAAAGCTGTTATTATCGATAGAAGTATAATAAATATACTTATTACTTTTATTATCATCAATATAACATGCATTATTATCCATATTATGCAGTTATTATCGATAGAACTATAATAAATATACTTATTTCTTTTATTTTTATCAATATAACATGCATTATTACCCATATAATGTAGTTATTATCGATAGAAGTATAATAAATATACTTATTACTTATATTATCATCAATATAACATGAATTATTACCCATATTATGCAGTTATTATCGTTCGAACTATAATAAATATACTTATCACTTTTATTATTATCAATATAACATGCACTATTAGCCATATTTTACTATTACTATTGATGGAACTATAATAATTATACTTATTACTCCCGATATTATCAATATAACATGCATGGTTACACATATAATGGAGTTATTATCGCTAGAACTGTAATAATTATACTTATGAATTATATTATTATCAATATAACATGCATTATTACCCATATAAAGCTGTTATTATCGATAGAAGTATAATAAATATACTTATTACTTTTATTATCATCAATATAACATGCATTATTACCCATATTATGCAGTTATTATCGATAGAACTATAATAAATATACTTATTACTTTTATTATCATCAATATAACATGCATTATTACCCATATTATGCAGTTATTATGGATAGAACTATAATAAATATACTTATTACTTATATTATCATCAATATAACACGCATTATTACCCATATTATGCAGTTATTATCGATAGAACTATAATAAATATACTTATTACCTTTATTATTATCAATATAACATGCATTATTACCCAAACAATGCAGTTATTATCGCTAGAGCTATGATAAATATTCTTATTACTTTTATTATTATCAATATAACATGCATTATTAACCATATTTTACTATTATTATCGCAAGAACTATAATAATTTTACTTATTACTCCCGATATAATCAATATAACATGCATTATTACCCATATTTTACAATTATTATCGCTAGAGCTATAATAATTATACTTATTACTCCCGATATTATCAATATAACATGCATTATTACCCATATTATGCAGTTATTATCGCTAGAACTGTAATAATTATACTTATTACTTATATTATTACCAATATAACATGCATTATTACCCATATTATGCAGTTTTAATCGATAGAACTATAATAAATATACTTATTACTTATATTATTATCAATATAACATGCACTATTAGCCATATAATGCAGTTATTATCGCTAGAACTGTAACAAATATACATATTACTTTTGTGATCATCAATATCACATGCATTATTACCCATATTATGCAGTTATTATCGATAGTGCTGTAATAGTTATACTTATTACTTATATTATTATCAATATAACATGCATTATTACCCATATTATGCAGTTATTATCGATAGAAATATAATAAATATACTTATTACTTATATTATCATCAATATAACATGCATTAATACCCATATTATGCAGTTATTATCGATAGAAGTATAATAAATATACTTATTACTTTTATTATTATCAATATAACATGCGCTATTAGCCATATTTTACTATTACTATCGCTAGAACTATAATAATTATACTTATTACTCCCGATATTATCAATATAACATGCATTATTACCCATATTTTACTATTGTTATCGATGGAACTATAATAATTATACTTATTACTCCCGATATTATCAATATAACATGCATGGTTACACATATAATGGAGTTATTATCGCCAGAACTATAATAAATATACTAATTACTCCCGATATTATCAATATAACATGCATTATTACCCATATAAAGCTGTTATTATCGATAGAAGTATAATAAATATACTTATTACTTTTATTATCATCAATATAACATGCATTATTATCCATATTATGCAGTTATTATCAATAGAACTATAATAAATATACTTATTTCTTTTATTTTTATCAATATAACATGCATTATTACCCATATAATGTAGTTATTATCGATAGAAGTATAATAAATATACTTATTACTTATATTATCATCAATATAACATGAATTATTACCCATATTATGCAGTTATTATCGTTCGAACTATAATAAATATACTTATCACTTTTATTATTATCAATATAACATGCACTATTAGCCATATTTTACTATTACTATTGATGGAACTATAATAATTATACTTATTACTCCCGATATTATCAATATAACATGCATTATTACACATATTTTACAATTATTGTCGCTAGAGCTATAATAATTATACTTATTACTCCCGATGTTATCAATATAACATGCATTATTACCCATATTTTACTATTACTATCGATGGAACTATAATAATTATACTTATTACTCCCGATATTATCAATATAACATGCATGGTTACACATATAATGGAGTTATTATCGCCAGAACTATAATAAATATACTAATTACTCCCGATATTATCAATATAACATGCATTATTACCCATATAAAGCTGTTATTATCGATAGAAGTATAATAAATATACTTATTACTTTTATTATCATCAATATAACATGCATTATTATCCATATTATGCAGTTATTATCGATAGAACTATAATAAATATACTTATTTCTTTTATTTTTATCAATATAACATGCATTATTACCCATATAATGTAGTTATTATCGATAGAAGTATAATAAATATACTTATTACTTATATTATCATCAATATAACATGAATTATTACCCATATTATGCAGTTATTATCGTTCGAACTATAATAAATATACTTATCACTTTTATTATTATCAATATAACATGCACTATTAGCCATATTTTACTATTACTATTGATGGAACTATAATAATTATACTTATTACTCCCGATATTATCAATATAACATGCATGGTTACACATATAATGGAGTTATTATCGCTAGAACTGTAATAATTATACTTATGAATTATATTATTATCAATATAACATGCATTATTACCCATATAAAGCTGTTATTATCGATAGAAGTATAATAAATATACTTATTACTTTTATTATCATCAATATAACATGCATTATTACCCATATTATGCAGTTATTATCGATAGAACTATAATAAATATACTTATTACTTTTATTATCATCAATATAACATGCATTATTACCCATATTATGCAGTTATTATGGATAGAACTATAATAAATATACTTATTACTTATATTATCTTCAATATAACACGCATTATTACCCATATTATGCAGTTATTATCGATAGAACTATAATAAATATACTTATTACCTTTATTATTATCAATATAACATGCATTATTACCCAAACAATGCAGTTATTATCGCTAGAGCTATGATAAATATTCTTATTACTTTTATTATTATCAATATAACATGCATTATTAACCATATTTTACTATTATTATCGCAAGAACTATAATAATTTTACTTATTACTCCCGATATTATCAATATAACATGCATTATTACCCATATTTTACAATTATTATCGCTAGAGCTATAATAATTATACTTATTACTCCCGATATTATCAATATAACATGCATTATTACCCATATTATGCAGTTATTATCGCTAGAACTGTAATAATTATACTTATTACTTATATTATTACCAATATAACATGCATTATTACCCATATTATGCAGTTTTAATCGATAGAACTATAATAAATATACTTATTACTTATATTATTATCAATATAACATGCACTATTAGCCATATAATGCAGTTATTATCGCTAGAACTGTAACAAATATACATATTACTTTTGTGATCATCAATATCACATGCATTATTACCCATATTATGCAGTTATTATCGATAGTGCTGTAATAGTTATACTTATTACTTATATTATTATCAATATAACATGCATTATTACCCATATTATGCAGTTATTATCGATAGAAATATAATAAATATACTTATTACTTATATTATCATCAATATAACATGCATTAATACCCATATTATGCAGTTATTATCGATAGAAGTATAATAAATATACTTATTACTTTTATTATTATCAATATAACATGCGCTATTAGCCATATTTTACTATTACTATCGCTAGAACTATAATAATTATACTTATTACTCCCGATATTATCAATATAACGTGCATGGTTACCCATATAATGGAGTTATTATCGCTAGAACTGTAATAATTATACTTATTAATTATATTATTATCAATATAACATGCATTATTACCCACATAATGCAGCTATTATCGATAGAAGTATAATAAATATACTTATTACTTTTATTATTATTAATATAACATGCACTATTAGCCGTATTTCACTATTATTATCGCTAGAACTATAAAAATTATACTTATTACTCCCGATATTATCAATATAACATGCATTATTACCCATATGATGCAGTTATTATCGCTAGAGCTGCAATAATTATACTTATTACTTATATTATTAGCAATATAACGTGCATTATTACCCATATTATACAGTTATTATCGATAGAAGTATAATAAATATACTTATTACTTATATTATCATCAATATAACATGCATTATTACTCATATTATGCAGTTATTATCGCTAAAACTATAGCAAATATTCTTATTACTTTTATTATCATCAATATAACGTGCATTATTACCCATATTATGCAGTTATTATCGATAGAACTATAATAAATATACTTATTACTTATATTATTAGCAATATAACATGCATTATTACCCATATTATGCAGTTATTATCGATAGGGCTATAATAAATATACTTATTACTTTTATTATTATCAATATAACATGTACTCTTAGCCATATTTTGCTAGTATTTTCGCTAGAACTGTAATAATTATACTTATTACTCCCGATATTATCAATATAACATGCATTATTACCCATATTTTACAATTATTATCGCTAGAACTATAATAATTATACTTATTACTCCCGATATTATCAATATAACATGCATTATTACCCATATTATGCAGTTATTATCGCTAGAACTGTAATAATTATACTTATTACTTATATTATTACCAATATAACATGCATTATTACCCATATTATGCAGTTTTAATCGATAGAACTATAATAAATATACTTATTACTTATATTATTATCAATATAACATGCACTATTAGCCATATAATGCAGTTATTATCGCTAGAACTGTAACAAATATACATATTACTTTTGTGATCATCAATATCACATGCATTATTACCCATATTATGCAGTTATTATCGATAGAACTATAATAAATATACTTATTACTTTTATTATTATCAATATAACATGCACTATTAGCCATATTTTACTGTTATTATCGCTAGAACTATAATAAATATACTTATTACTTTTATTATGATCAATATTACATGCATTATTACCCATATTATGCAGTTATTATCGATAGAACTATAATAAATATACTTATTACTTTTATTATTATCAATATAACATGCACTATTAGCCATATAATGCAGTTATTATCGCTAGAACTATTATAAATATACTTATTACTTTTATTATCATCAATATAACATGCATTATTACCTATATATTGCAGTTATTATCGCTAGAGCTGCAATAATTATACTTATTACTTATATTATTAGCAATATAACGTGCATTATTACCCATATTATGAAGTTATAATCGATAGAACTATAATAAATATACTTATTACTTATATTATTAGCAATATAACATGCATTATTACCCATATTATGCAGTTATTATCGATAGAACTATAATAAATATACTTATCACCTTTATTATTATCAATATAACATGCACTCTTAGCCATATTTTACTAGTATTTTCGCTAGAACTGTAATAATTATACTTATTACTCCCGATATTATCAATATAACATGCATTATTACCACTATTTTACAATTATTATCGCTAGAACTATAATAATTATACTTATTACTCCCGACATTATCAATATAACATGCATTATTACCCATATTATGCAGTTATTATCGCTAGAACTGTAATAATTATACTTATTACTTATATTATTACCAATATAACATGCATTATTACCCATATTATGCAGTTTTAATCGATAGAACTATAATATATATACTTATTACTTATATTATTATCAATATAACATGCACTATTAGCCATATAATGCAGTTATTATCGCTAGAACTGTAACAAATATACATATTACTTTTGTGATCATCAATATCACATGCATTATTACCCATATTATGCAGTTATTATCGATAGTGCTGTAATAGTTATACTTATTACTTATATTATTATCAATATAACATGCATTATTACCCATATTATGCAGTTATTATCGATAGAACTATAATAAATATACTTATTACTTATATTATTAGCAATATAACATGCATTATTACCCATATTATGCAGTTATTATCGATAGGGCTATAATAAATATACTTATTACTTTTATTATTATCAATATAACATGTACTCTTAGCCATATTTTGCTAGTATTTTCGCTAGAACTGTAATAATTATACTTATTACTCCCGATATTATCAATATAACATGCATTATTACCCATATTTTACAATTATTATCGCTAGAACTATAATAATTATACTTATTACTCCCGATATTATCAATATAACATGCATTATTACCCATATTATGCAGTTATTATCGCTAGAACTGTAATAATTATACTTATTACTTATATTATTACCAATATAACATGCATTATTACCCATATTATGCAGTTTTAATCGATAGAACTATAATAAATATACTTATTACTTATATTATTATCAATATAACATGCACTATTAGCCATATAATGCAGTTATTATCGCTAGAACTGTAACAAATATACATATTACTTTTGTGATCATCAATATCACATGCATTATTACCCATATTATGCAGTTATTATCGATAGAACTATAATAAATATACTTATTACTTTTATTATTATCAATATAACATGCACTATTAGCCATATAATGCAGTTATTATCGCTAGAACTATTATAAATATACTTATTACTTTTATTATCATCAATATAACATGCATTATTACCTATATATTGCAGTTATTATCGCTAGAGCTGCAATAATTATACTTATTACTTATATTATTAGCAATATAACGTGCATTATTACCCATATTATGCAGTTATAATCGATAGAACTATAATAAATATACTTATTACTTATATTATTAGCAATATAACATGCATTATTACCCATATTATGCAGTTATTATCGATAGAACTATAATAAATATACTTATCACCTTTATTATTATCAATATAACATGCACTCTTAGCCATATTTTACTAGTATTTTCGCTAGAACTGTAATAATTATACTTATTACTCCCGATATTATCAATATAACATGCATTATTACCACTATTTTACAATTATTATCGCTAGAACTATAATAATTATACTTATTACTCCCGACATTATCAATATAACATGCATTATTACCCATATTATGCAGTTATTATCGCTAGAACTGTAATAATTATACTTATTACTTATATTATTACCAATATAACATGCATTATTACCCATATTATGCAGTTTTAATCGATAGAACTATAATAAATATACTTATTACTTATATTATTATCAATATAACATGCACTATTAGCCATATAATGCAGTTATTATCGCTAGAACTGTAACAAATATACATATTACTTTTGTGATCATCAATATCACATGCATTATTACCCATATTATGCAGTTATTATCGATAGTGCTGTAATAGTTATACTTATTACTTATATTATTATCAATATAACATGCATTATTACCCATATTATGCAGTTATTATCGATAGAAATATAATAAATATACTTATTACTTATATTATCATCAATATAACATGCATTAATACCCATATTATGCAGTTATTATCGATAGAAGTATAATAAATATACTTATTACTTTTATTATTATCAATATAACATGCGCTATTAGCCATATTTTACTATTACTATCGCTAGAACTATAATAATTATACTTATTACTCCCGATATTATCAATATAACGTGCATGGTTACCCATATAATGGAGTTATTATCGCTAGAACTGTAATAATTATACTTATTAATTATATTATTATCAATATAACATGCATTATTACCCACATAATGCAGTTATTATCGATAGAAGTATAATAAATATACTTATTACTTTTATTATTATTAATATAACATGCACTATTAGCCGTATTTCACTATTATTATCGCTAGAACTATAAAAATTATACTTATTACTCCCGATATTATCAATATAACATGCATTATTACCCATATGATGCAGTTATTATCGCTAGAGCTGCAATAATTATACTTATTACTTATATTATTAGCAATATAACGTGCATTATTACCCATATTATGCAGTTATAATCGATAGAACTATAATAAATATACTTATTACTTGTATTATTAGCAATATAACATGCATTATTACCCATATTATGCGGTTATTATCGATAGAACTATAATAAATATACTTATTGCTTTTATTGTTATCAATATAACATGCACTATTAGCCATATAATGCAGTTATTATCGCTAGAACTATAACAAATATTCTTATTACTTTTATTGTCATCAATATAACGTGCATTATTACCCATATTATGCAGTTATTATCGATAGAACTATAATAAATATACTTATTACTTATATTATTAGCAATATAACATGCATTATTACCCATATTATGCAGTTATTATCGATAGGGCTATAATAAATATACTTATTACTTTTGTTATTATCAATATAACATGCACTCTTAGCCATATTTTACTAGTATTATCGCTAGAACTGTAATAATTATATTTATTACTCCCGATATTATCAATATAACGTGCATTCTTACGCATATTTTACAATTATTATCGCTGGAACTATAATAAGTATACTTATTACTCCCGATATTATCAATATAACATCCATTATTACCCATATAATGCAGTTATTATCGATAGAACTATAATAATTATACTTATTACTTTTATTATCATCAACATAACATGCATTATTACCCATATTATGCAGTTATTATCAATAGAACTATAATAAATATACTTATTACTTTTATTATTATCAATATAACATGCACTATTAGCCATATTTTACTATTACTATCGCTAGAACTATAATAATTATACTTATTACTCCCGATATTATCAATATAACATGCATTATTACCCATATAATGCAGTTATTATCGCTAGAGCTGCAATAATTATACTTATTACTTATATTATTATCAATATAACATGCATTATTACCCATATTATGCAGTTATTATCGATAGAAGTATAATAAATATACTTATTACTTATATTATCATCAATATAACATGCATTATTACCCATATTATGCAGTTATTATCGATAGAACTATAATAAATATACTTATTACTTTTATTGGTATCAATATAACATGCACTATTAGCCATATAATGCAGTTATTATCGCTAGAACTATAACAAATATTCTTATTACTTTTATTATCATCAATATAACGTGCATTATTACCCATATTATGCAGTTATTATCGATAGAACTATAATAAATATACTTATTACTTATATTATTAGCAATATAACATGCATTATTACCCATATTATGCAGTTATTATCGATAGAACTATAATAAATATACTTATCACCTTTATTATTATCAATATAACATGCACTCTTAGCCATATTTTACTAGTATTTTCGCTAGAACTGTAATAATTATACTTATTACTCCCGATATTATCAATATAACATGCATTATTACCACTATTTTACAATTATTATCGCTAGAACTATAATAATTATACTTATTACTCCCGACATTATCAATATAACATGCATTATTACCCATATTATGCAGTTATTATCGCTAGAACTGTAATAATTATACTTATTACTTATATTATTACCAATATAACATGCATTATTACCCATATTATGCAGTTTTAATCGATAGAACTATAATAAATATACTTATTACTTATATTATTATCAATATAACATGCACTATTAGCCATATAATGCAGTTATTATCGCTAGAACTGTAACAAATATACATATTACTTTTGTGATCATCAATATCACATGCATTATTACCCATATTATGCAGTTATTATCGATAGTGCTGTAATAGTTATACTTATTACTTATATTATTATCAATATAACATGCATTATTACCCATATTATGCAGTTATTATCGATAGAAATATAATAAATATACTTATTACTTATATTATCATCAATATAACATGCATTAATACCCATATTATGCAGTTATTATCGATAGAAGTATAATAAATATACTTATTACTTTTATTATTATCAATATAACATGCGCTATTAGCCATATTTTACTATTACTATCGCTAGAACTATAATAATTATACTTATTACTCCCGATATTATCAATATAACGTGCATGGTTACCCATATAATGGAGTTATTATCGCTAGAACTGTAATAATTATACTTATTAATTATATTATTATCAATATAACATGCATTATTACCCACATAATGCAGTTATTATCGATAGAAGTATAATAAATATACTTATTACTTTTATTATTATTAATATAACATGCACTATTAGCCGTATTTCACTATTATTATCGCTAGAACTATAAAAATTATACTTATTACTCCCGATATTATCAATATAACATGCATTATTACCCATATGATGCAGTTATTATCGCTAGAGCTGCAATAATTATACTTATTACTTATATTATTAGCAATATAACGTGCATTATTACCCATATTATGCAGTTATAATCGATAGAACTATAATAAATATACTTATTACTTGTATTATTAGCAATATAACATGCATTATTACCCATATTATGCGGTTATTATCGATAGAACTATAATAAATATACTTATTGCTTTTATTGTTATCAATATAACATGCACTATTAGCCATATAATGCAGTTATTATCGCTAGAACTATAACAAATATTCTTATTACTTTTATTGTCATCAATATAACGTGCATTATTACCCATATTATGCAGTTATTATCGATAGAACTATAATAAATATACTTATTACTTATATTATTAGCAATATAACATGCATTATTACCCATATTATGCAGTTATTATCGATAGGGCTATAATAAATATACTTATTACTTTTGTTATTATCAATATAACATGCACTCTTAGCCATATTTTACTAGTATTATCGCTAGAACTGTAATAATTATATTTATTACTCCCGATATTATCAATATAACGTGCATTCTTACGCATATTTTACAATTATTATCGCTCGAACTATAATAAGTATACTTATTACTCCCGATATTATCAATATAACATCCATTATTACCCATATAATGCAGTTATTATCGATAGAACTATAATAATTATACTTATTACTTTTATTATCATCAACATAACATGCATTATTACCCATATTATGCAGTTATTATCAATAGAACTATAATAAATATACTTATTACTTTTATTATTATCAATATAACATGCACTATTAGCCATATTTTACTATTACTATCGCTAGAACTATAATAATTATACTTATTACTCCCGATATTATCAATATAACATGCATTATTACCCATATAATGCAGTTATTATCGCTAGAGCTGCAATAATTATACTTATTACTTATATTATTATCAATATAACATGCATTATTACCCATATTATGCAGTTATTATCGATAGAAGTATAATAAATATACTTATTACTTATATTATCATCAATATAACATGCATTATTACCCATATTATGCAGTTATTATCGATA
Organism: Megachile leachella; assembly: GCA_963576845.1. Classification (NCBI taxonomy): domain Eukaryota; kingdom Metazoa; phylum Arthropoda; class Insecta; order Hymenoptera; family Megachilidae; genus Megachile; species Megachile leachella. The sequence goes on from CAUYWW010000171.1 coordinate 710,964, forward strand.
GAACTATAATAAATATACTTATTACTTTTATTGGTATCAATATAACATGCACTATTAGCCATATAATGCAGTTATTATCGCTAGAACTATAACAAATATTCTTATTACTTTTATTATCATCAATATAACGTGCATTATTACCCATATTATGCAGTTATTATCGATAGAACTATAATAAATATACTTATTACTTATATTATTAGCAATATAACATGCATTATTACCCATATTATGCAGTTATTATCGATAGAACTATAATAAATATACTTATTACTTTTATTATTATCAATATAACATGCGCTATTAGCCATATTTTACTATTACTATCGCTAGAACTATAATAATTATACTTATTACTCCCGATATTATCAATATAACGTGCATGGTTACCCATATAATGGAGTTATTATCGCTAGAACTGTAATAATTATACTTATTAATTATATTATTATCAATATAACATGCATTATTACCCACATAATGCAGTTATTATCGATAGAAGTATAATAAATATACTTATTACTTTTATTATTATTAATATAACATGCACTATTAGCCGTATTTCACTATTATTATCGCTAGAACTATAAAAATTATACTTATTACTCCCGATATTATCAATATAACATGCATTATTACCCATATGATGCAGTTATTATCGCTAGAGCTGCAATAATTATACTTATTACTTATATTATTAGCAATATAACGTGCATTATTACCCATATTATGCAGTTATAATCGATAGAACTATAATAAATATACTTATTACTTGTATTATTAGCAATATAACATGCATTATTACCCATATTATGCGGTTATTATCGATAGAACTATAATAAATATACTTATTGCTTTTATTGTTATCAATATAACATGCACTATTAGCCATATAATGCAGTTATTATCGCTAGAACTATAACAAATATTCTTATTACTTTTATTGTCATCAATATAACGTGCATTATTACCCATATTATGCAGTTATTATCGATAGAACTATAATAAATATACTTATTACTTATATTATTAGCAATATAACATGCATTATTACCCATATTATGCAGTTATTATCGATAGGGCTATAATAAATATACTTATTACTTTTGTTATTATCAATATAACATGCACTCTTAGCCATATTTTACTAGTATTATCGCTAGAACTGTAATAATTATATTTATTACTCCCGATATTATCAATATAACGTGCATTCTTACGCATATTTTACAATTATTATCGCTGGAACTATAATAAGTATACTTATTACTCCCGATATTATCAATATAACATCCATTATTACCCATATAATGCAGTTATTATCGATAGAACTATAATAATTATACTTATTACTTTTATTATCATCAACATAACATGCATTATTACCCATATTATGCAGTTATTATCAATAGAACTATAATAAATATACTTATTACTTTTATTATTATCAATATAACATGCACTATTAGCCATATTTTACTATTACTATCGCTAGAACTTTAATAATTATACTTATTACTCCCGATATTATCAATATAACATGCATTATTACCCATATAATGCAGTTATTATCGCTAGAGCTGCAATAATTATACTTATTACTTATATTATTATCAATATAACATGCATTATTACCCATATTATGCAGTTATTATCGATAGAAGTATAATAAATATACTTATTACTTATATTATCATCAATATAACATGCATTATTACCCATATTATGCAGTTATTATCGATAGAACTATAATAAATATACTTATTACTTTTATTGGTATCAATATAACATGCACTATTAGCCATATAATGCAGTTATTATCGCTAGAACTATAACAAATATTCTTATTACTTTTATTATCATCAATATAACGTGCATTATTACCCATATTATGCAGTTATTATCGATAGAACTATAATAAATATACTTATTACTTATATTATTAGCAATATAACATGCATTATTACCCATATTATGCAGTTATTATCGATAGAACTATAATAAATATACTTATTACTTTTATTGGTATCAATATAACATGCACTATTAGCCATATAATGCAGTTATTATCGCTAGAACTATAACAAATATTCTTATTACTTTTATTATCATCAATATAACGTGCATTATTACCCATATTATGCAGTTATTATCGATAGAACTATAATAAATATACTTATTACTTATATTATTAGCAATATAACATGCATTATTACCCATATTATGCAGTTATTATCGATAGAACTATAATAAATATACTTATTACTTATATTATTATCAATGTAACATGCACTATTAGCCATATAATGCAGTTATTATCGCTAGAACTGTAACAAATATACATATTACTTTTGTGATCATCAATATCACATGCATTATTACCCATATTATGCAGTTATTATCGATAGAAGTATAATAAATATACTTATTACTGTTATTATTATTAATATAACATGCACTATTAGCCGTATTTCACTATTATTATCGCTAGAACTATAAAAATTATACTCATTACTCCCGATATTATCAATATAACATGCACTATTACCCATATTATGCAGTTATTATCGATAGAACTATAATAAATATACCTATTACTTTTATTATTATCAATATAACATGCATTATTATCCATATTATGCAGTTATTATCGATAGAACTATAATAAATACACTTATTACACTTATTATTATCAACATAACATGCACTATTAGCCATATTTTACTATTACTATCGATAGAACTATAATAATTATACTTATTACTCCCGATATTATCAATATAACATGCATTATTACCCATATAATACAGTTATTATCGCTAGTGCTGTAATAATTATACTTATTACTTATATTATTATCAATATAACATGCATTATTACCCATATTATGCAGTTATTATCGATAGAAGTATAATAAATATACTTATTACTTTTATTGTTATCAATATAACATGCACTATTAGCCATATAATGCAGTTATTATCGCTAGAACTATAACACATATTCTTATTACTTTTATTATCATCAATATAACATGCATTATTACCCATATTATGCAGTTATTATCGATAGGGCTATAATAAATATACTTATTACTTTTATTATTATCAATATAACATGTACTCTTAGCCATATTTTACTAGTATTTTCGCTAGAACTGTAATAATTATACTTATTACTCCCGATATTATCAATATAACATGCATTATTACGCATATTTTACAATTATTATCGCTAGAACTATAATAATTATACTTATTACTCCCGATATTATCAATATAACATGCATTATTACCCATATTATGCAGTTATTATCGCTAGAACTGTAATAATTATACTTATTACTTATATTATTACCAATATAACATGCATTATTACCCATATTATGCAGTTTTAATCGATAGAACTATAATAAATATACTTATTACTTATATTATTATCAATATAACATGCACTATTAGCCATATAATTAAGTTATTATCGCTAGAACTGTAACAAATATACATATTACTTTTGTGATCATCAATATCAGATGCATTATTACCCATATTATGCAGTTATTATCGATAGAACTATAATAAATATACTTATTACTTTTATTATTATCAATATAACATGCACTATTAGCCATATAATGCAGTCATTATCGCTAGAACTATTATAAATATACTTATTACTTTTATTATCATCAATATAACATGCATTATTACCTATATATTGCAGTTATTATCGCTAGAGCTGCAATAATTATACTCATTACTTATATTATTAGCAATATAACGTGCATTATTACCCATATTATGCAGTTATAATCGATAGAACTATAATAAATATACTTATTACTTATATTATTAGCAATATAACATGCATTATTACCCATATTATGCAGTTATTATCGATAGAACTATAATAAATATATTTATCACCTTTATTATTATCAATATAACATGCACTCTTAGCCATATTTTACTAGTATTTTCGCTAGAACTGTAATAATTATACTTATTACTCCCGATATTATCAATATAACATGCATTATTACCCATATTTTACAATTATTATCGCTAGAACTATAATAATTATACTTATTACTCCCGACATTATCAATATAACATGCATTATTACCCATATTATGCAGTTATTATCGCTAGAACTGTAATAATTATACTTATTACTTATATTATTACCAATATAACATGCATTATTACCCATATTATGCAGTTTTAATCGATGGAACTATAATAAATATACTTATTACTTATATTATTATCAATATAACATGCACTATTAGCCATATAATGCAGTTATTATCGCTAGAACTGTAACAAATATACATATTACTTTTGTGGTCATCAATATCACATGCATTATTACCCATATTATGCAGTTATTATCGATAGAAATATAATAAATATACTTATTACTTATATTATCATCAATATAACATGCATTATTACCCATATTATGCAGTTATTATCGATAGAAGTATAATAAATATACTTATTACTTTTATTATTATCAATATAACATGCATGGTTACCCATATAATGGAGTTATTATCACTAGAACTGTAATAATTATACTTATTAATTATATTATTATCAATATAACATGCATTATTACCCACATAATGCAGTTATTATCGATAGAAGTATAATAATTATACTTATTACTTTTATTATTATTAATATAACATGCACTATTAGCCGTATTTCACTATTATTATCGCTAGAACTATAAAAATTATACTTATTACTCCCGATATTATCAATATAACATGCATTATTACCCATATGATGCAGTTATTATCGTTAGAGCTGCAATAATTGCACTTATTACTTATATTATTAGCAATATAACGTGCATTATTACCCCTATTATGCAGTTATTATCGCTAGAACTATAATAAATATACTTATTACTTTTATTATCATCAACATAACGTGCATTATTACCCATAGTATGCAGTTATTATCGATAGAAGTATAATAAATATACTTATTACGTATATTATCATCAATATAACATGCACTCTTAGCCATATTTTACTAGTATTATCGCTAGAACTGTAATAATTATACTTATTACTCACGATATTATCAATATAACGTGCATTCTTACCCATATTTTACAATTATTATCGCTAGAACTATAATAAATATACTTATTACTCCCGATATTATCAATATAACATCCATTATTACCCATATAATGCAGTTATTATCGATAGAACTATAATAATTATACTTATGACTTTTATTATCATCAACATAACATGCATTATTACCCATATTATGCAGTTATTATCGGTAGAACTGTAATAAATATACTTATTACTTATATTATTAGCAATATAACATGCATTATTACCCATATTATGCAGTTACTATCGACAGAACTATAATAAATATACGTATTACTTATATTATTAGCAATATAACATGCACTATTACCCATATTATGCAGTTATTATCGATAGAACTATAATAAATATACCTATTACTTTTATTATTATCAATATAACATGCATTATTATCCATATTATGCAGTTATTATCGATAGAACTATAATAAATACACTTATTACAATTATTATTATCAATATAACATGCACTATTAGCCATATTTTACTATTACTATCGATGGAACTATAATAATTATACTTATTACTCCCGATATTATCAATATAACATGCATGGTTACCCATATAATGGGGTTATTATCGCTAGAACTATAATAATTATACTTATTACTCCCGATATTATCAATATAACATGCATTATTACCCATATAATGCAGTTATTGTCGCTAGAGCTGCAATAATTATACTTATGACTTTTATTATCATCAACATAACGTGCATTATTACCCATATTATGCAGTTATTATCGGTAGAACTGTAATAAATATACTTATTACTTATATTATTAGCAATATAACATGCATTATTACCCATATTATGCAGTTATTATCGATAGAACTATAATAAATATACTTATTACTTATATTATTAGCAATATAACATGCATTATTACCCATATTATGCAGTTATTATCGATAGGACTATAATAAATATACTTATTACTTTTATTATTATCAATATAACATGCACTCTTAGCCATATTTTACAATTATTATCGCTAGAACTATAATAATTATACTTATTACTCCCGATATTATCAATATAACATGCATTATTAGCCATATAATGCAGTTATTATCGCTAGAACTATAACAAATATTCTTATTACTTTTATTATCATCAATATAACGTGCATTATTACCCATATTATGCAGTTATTATCGATAGAAGTATAATAAATATACTTATTACTTATATTATCATCAATATAACATGCATTATTACTCATATTATGCAGTTATTATCGCTAGAACTATAATAAATATACTTGTTACTTTTATTATTATCAATATAACATGCATTATTACCCATATTATGCAGTTATTATCGATAGAAGTATAATAAATATACTTATTACTTATATTATCATCAATATAACATGCATTATTACCCATATTATGCAGTTATTATCGATCGAACTATAATAAATATACTTATCACTTTTATTATTATCAATATAACATGCACTATTAGCCATATTTTACTATTACTATCGATGGAACTATAATAATTATACTTATTACTCCCGATATTATCAATATAACATGCATGGTTACACATATAATGGAGTTATTATCGCTAGAACTGTAATAATTATACTTATGAATTATATTATTATCAATATAACATGCATTATTACCCATATTATGCACTTATTATCGATCGAACTATAATAAATATACTTATCACTTTTATTATTATCAATATAACATGCACTATTAGCCATATTTTACTATTACTATCGATGGAACTATAATAATTATACTTATTACTCCCGATATTATCAATATAACATGCGTTATTACCCATATAATGTAGTTATTATCGATAGAAGTATAATAAATATACTTATTACTTATATTATCATCAATATAACATGAATTATTACCCATATTATGCAGTTATTATCGATCGAACTATAATAAATATACTTATCACTTTTATTATTATCAATATAACATGCACTATTAGCTATATTTTACTATTACTATCGATGGAACTATAATAATTATACTTATTACTCCCGATATTATCAATATAACATGCATGGTTACACATATAATGGAGTTATTATCGCTAGAACTGTAATAATTATACTTATGAATTATATTATTATCAATATAACATGCATTATTACCCATATAAAGCTGTTATTATCGATAGAAGTATAATAAATATACTTATTACTTTTATTATCATCAATATAACATGCATTATTACCCATATTATGCAGTTATTATCGATCGAACTATAATAAATATACTTATCACTTTTATTATTATCAATATAACATGCACTATTAGCCATATTTTACTATTACTATCGATGGAACTATAATAATTATACTTATTACTCCCGATATTATCAATATAACATGCGTTATTACCCATATAATGTAGTTATTATCGATAGAAGTATAATAAATATACTTATTACTTATATTATCATCAATATAACATGAATTATTACCCATATTATGCAGTTATTATCGATCGAACTATAATAAATATACTTATCACTTTTATTATTATCAATATAACATGCACTATTAGCCATATTTTACTATTACTATCGATGGAACTATAATAATTATACTTATTACTCCCGATATTATCAATATAACATGCATGGTTACACATATAATGGAGTTGTTATCGCTAGAACTGTAATAATTATACTTATGAATTATATTAATATCAATATAACATGCATTATTACCCATATAAAGCTGTTATTATCGATAGAACTATAATAAATATACTTATTACTTTTATTATCATCAATATAACATGCATTATTACCCATATTATGCAGTTATTATCGATAGAATTATAATAAATCAACTTATTACTTATATTATCATCAATATAACACGCATTATTACCCATATTATGCAGTAATTATCGATAGAACTATAATAAATATACTTATTACCTTTATTATTATCAATATAACATGCATTATTACCCAAACAATGCAGTTATTATCGCTAGAGCTATGATAAATATTCTTATTACTTTTATTATTATCAATATAACATGCATTATTAACCATATTTTACTATTATTATCGCAAGAACTATAATAATTTTACTTATTACTCCCGATATTATCAATTTAACATGCATTATTACCCATATTTTACAACTATTATCGCTAGAGCTATAATAATTATACTTATTACTCCCGATATTATCAATATAACATGCATTATTACACATATTTTACAATTATTGTCGCTAGAGCTATAATAATTATACTTATTACTCCCGATGTTATCAATATAACATGCATTATTACCCATATTTTACTATTACTATCGATGGAACTATAATAATTATACTTATTACTCCCGATATTATCAATATAACATGCATGGTTACACATATAATGGAGTTATTATCGCCAGAACTATAATAAATATACTAATTACTCCCGATATTATCAATATAACATGCATTATTACCCATATAAAGCTGTTATTATCGATAGAAGTATAATAAATATACTTATTACTTTTATTATCATCAATATAACATGCATTATTATCCATATTATGCAGTTATTATCGATAGAACTATAATAAATATACTTATTTCTTTTATTTTTATCAATATAACATGCATTATTACCCATATAATGTAGTTATTATCGATAGAAGTATAATAAATATACTTATTACTTATATTATCATCAATATAACATGAATTATTACCCATATTATGCAGTTATTATCGTTCGAACTATAATAAATATACTTATCACTTTTATTATTATCAATATAACATGCACTATTAGCCATATTTTACTATTACTATTGATGGAACTATAATAATTATACTTATTACTCCCGATATTATCAATATAACATGCATTATTACACATATTTTACAATTATTGTCGCTAGAGCTATAATAATTATACTTATTACTCCCGATGTTATCAATATAACATGCATTATTACCCATATTTTACTATTACTATCGATGGAACTATAATAATTATACTTATTACTCCCGATATTATCAATATAACATGCATGGTTACACATATAATGGAGTTATTATCGCCAGAACTATAATAAATATACTAATTACTCCCGATATTATCAATATAACATGCATTATTACCCATATAAAGCTGTTATTATCGATAGAAGTATAATAAATATACTTATTACTTTTATTATCATCAATATAACATGCATTATTATCCATATTATGCAGTTATTATCGATAGAACTATAATAAATATACTTATTTCTTTTATTTTTATCAATATAACATGCATTATTACCCATATAATGTAGTTATTATCGATAGAAGTATAATAAATATACTTATTACTTATATTATCATCAATATAACATGAATTATTACCCATATTATGCAGTTATTATCGTTCGAACTATAATAAATATACTTATCACTTTTATTATTATCAATATAACATGCACTATTAGCCATATTTTACTATTACTATTGATGGAACTATAATAATTATACTTATTACTCCCGATATTATCAATATAACATGCATGGTTACACATATAATGGAGTTATTATCGCTAGAACTGTAATAATTATACTTATGAATTATATTATTATCAATATAACATGCATTATTACCCATATAAAGCTGTTATTATCGATAGAAGTATAATAAATATACTTATTACTTTTATTATCATCAATATAACATGCATTATTACCCATATTATGCAGTTACTATCGATAGAACTATAATAAATATACTTATTACTTTTATTATCATCAATATAACATGCATTATTACCCATATTATGCAGTTATTATGGATAGAACTATAATAAATATACTTATTACTTATATTATCATCAATATAACACGCATTATTACCCATATTATGCAGTTATTATCGATAGAACTATAATAAATATACTTATTACCTTTATTATTATCAATATAACATGCATTATTACCCAAACAATGCAGTTATTATCGCTAGAGCTATGATAAATATTCTTATTACTTTTATTATTATCAATATAACATGCATTATTAACCATATTTTACTATTATTATCGCAAGAACTATAATAATTTTACTTATTACTCCCGATATTATCAATATAACATGCATTATTACCCATATTTTACAATTATTATCGCTAGAGCTATAATAATTATACTTATTACTCCCGCTATTATCAATATAACATGCATTATTACCCATATTATGCAGTTATTATCGCTAGAACTGTAATAATTATACTTATTACTTATATTATTACCAATATAACATGCATTATTACCCATATTATGCAGTTTTAATCGATAGAACTATAATAAATATACTTATTACTTATATTATTATCAATATAACATGCACTATTAGCCATATAATGCAGTTATTATCGCTAGAACTGTAACAAATATACATATTACTTTTGTGATCATCAATATCACATGCATTATTACCCATATTATGCAGTTATTATCGATAGTGCTGTAATAGTTATACTTATTACTTATATTATTATCAATATAACATGCATTATTACCCAAATTATGCAGTTATTATCGATAGAAATATAATAAATATACTTATTACTTATATTATCATCAATATAACATGCATTAATACCCATATTATGCAGTTATTATCGATGGAAGTATAATAAATATACTTATTACTTTTATTATTATCAATATAACATGCGCTATTAGCCATATTTTACTATTACTATCGCTAGAACTATAATAATTATACTTATTACTCCCGATATTATCAATATAACGTGCATGGTTACCCATATAATGGAGTTATTATCGCTAGAACTGTAATAATTATACTTATTAATTATATTATTATCAATATAACATGCATTATTACCCACATAATGCAGCTATTATCGATAGAAGTATAATAAATATACTTATTACTTTTATTATTATTAATATAACATGCACTATTAGCCGTATTTCACTATTATTATCGCTAGAACTATAAAAATTATACTTATTACTCCCGATATTATCAATATAACATGCATTATTACCCATATGATGCAGTTATTATCGCTAGAGCTGCAATAATTATACTTATTACTTATATTATTAGCAATATAACGTGCATTATTACCCATATTATACAGTTATTATCGATAGAAGTATAATAAATATACTTATTACTTATATTATCATCAATATAACATGCATTATTACTCATATTATGCAGTTATTATCGCTAAAACTATAGCAAATATTCTTATTACTTTTATTATCATCAATATAACGTGCATTATTACCCATATTATGCAGTTATTATCGATAGAACTATAATAAATATACTTATTACTTATATTATTAGCAATATAACATGCATTATTACCCATATTATGCAGTTATTATCGATAGGGCTATAATAAATATACTTATTACTTTTATTATTATCAATATAACATGTACTCTTCGCCATATTTTGCTAGTATTTTCGCTAGAACTGTAATAATTATACTTATTACTCCCGATATTATCAATATAACATGCATTATTACCCATATTTTACAATTATTATCGCTAGAACTATAATAATTATACTTATTACTCCCGATATTATCAATATAACATGCATTATTACCCATATTATGCAGTTATTATCGCTAGAACTGTAATAATTATACTTATTACTTATATTATTACCAATATAACATGCATTATTACCCATATTATGCAGTTATTATCGATAGGGCTATAATAAATATACTTATTACTTTTATTATTATCAATATAACATGTACTCTTAGCCATATTTTGCTAGTATTTTCGCTAGAACTGTAATAATTATACTTATTACTCCCGATATTATCAATATAACATGCATTATTACCCATATTTTACAATTATTATCGCTAGAACTATAATAATTATACTTATTACTCCCGATATTATCAATATAACATGCATTATTACCCATATTATGCAGTTATTATCGCTAGAACTGTAATAATTATACTTATTACTTATATTATTACCAATATAACATGCATTATTACCCATATTATGCAGTTTTAATCGATAGAACTATAATAAATATACTTATTACTTATATTATTATCAATATAACATGCACTATTAGCCATATAATGCAGTTATTATCGCTAGAACTGTAACAAATATACATATTACTTTTGTGATCATCAATATCACATGCATTATTACCCATATTATGCAGTTATTATCGATAGAACTATAATAAATATACTTATTACTTTTATTATTATCAATATAACATGCACTATTAGCCATATTTTACTGTTATTATCGCTAGAACTATAATAAATATACTTATTACTTATATTATTAGCAATATAACATGCATTATTACCCATATTATGCAGTTATTATCGATAGAACTATAATAAATATACTTATCACCTTTATTATTATCAATATAACATTCACTCTTAGCCATATTTTACTAGTATTTTCGCTAGAACTGTAATAATTATACTTATTACTCCCGATATTATCAATATAACATGCATTATTACCACTATTTTACAATTATTATCGCTAGAACTATAATAATTATACTTATTACTCCCGACATTATCAATATAACATGCATTATTACCCATATTATGCAGTTATTATCGCTAGAACTGTAATAATTATACTTATTACTTATATTATTACCAATATAACATGCATTATTACCCATATTATGCAGTTTTAATCGATAGAACTATAATAAATATACTTATTACTTATATTATTATCAATATAACATGCACTATTAGCCATATAATGCAGTTATTATCGCTAGAACTGTAACAAATATACATATTACTTTTGTGATCATCAATATCACATGCATTATTACCCATATTATGCAGTTATTATCGATAGTGCTGTAATAGTTATACTTATTACTTATATTATTATCAATATAACATGCATTATTACCCATATTATGCAGTTATTATCGATAGAACTATAATAAATATACTTATTACTTATATTATTAGCAATATAACATGCATTATTACCCATATTATGCAGTTATTATCGATAGGGCTATAATAAATATACTTATTACTTTTATTATTATCAATATAACATGTACTCTTAGCCATATTTTGCTAGTATTTTCGCTAGAACTGTAATAATTATACTTATTACTCCCGATATTATCAATATAACATGCATTATTACCCATATTTTACAATTATTATCGCTAGAACTATAATAATTATACTTATTACTCCCGATATTATCAATATAACATGCATTATTACCCATATTATGCAGTTATTATCGCTAGAACTGTAATAATTATACTTATTACTTATATTATTACCAATATAACATGCATTATTACCCATATTATGCAGTTTTAATCGATAGAACTATAATAAATATACTTATTACTTATATTATTATCAATATAACATGCACTATTAGCCATATAATGCAGTTATTATCGCTAGAACTGTAACAAATATACATATTACTTTTGTGATCATCAATATCACATGCATTATTACCCATATTATGCAGTTATTATCGATAGAACTATAATAAATATACTTATTACTTTTATTATTATCAATATAACATGCACTGTTAGCCATATAATGCAGTTATTATCGCTAGAACTATTATAAATATACTTATTACTTTTATTATCATCAATATAACATGCATTATTACCTATATATTGCAGTTATTATCGCTAGAGCTGCAATAATTATACTTATTACTTATATTATTAGCAATATAACGTGCATTATTACCCATATTATGCAGTTATAATCGATAGAACTATAATAAATATACTTATTACTTATATTATTATCAATATAACATGCACTATTAGCCATATAATGCAGTTATTATCGCTAGAACTGTAACAAATATACATATTACTTTTGTGATCATCAATATCACATGCATTATTACCCATATTATGCAGTTATTATCGATAGTGCTGTAATAGTTATACTTATTACTTATATTATTATCAATATAACATGCATTATTACCCATATTATGCAGTTATTATCGATAGAAATATAATAAATATACTTATTACTTATATTATCATCAATATAACATGCATTAATACCCATATTATGCAGTTATTATCGATAGAAGTATAATAAATATACTTATTACTTTTATTATTATCAATATAACATGCGCTATTAGCCATATTTTACTATTACTATCGCTAGAACTATAATAATTATACTTATTACTCCCGATATTATCAATATAACGTGCATGGTTACCCATATAATGGAGTTATTATCGCTAGAACTGTAATAATTATACTTATTAATTATATTATTATCAATATAACATGCATTATTACCCATATTATGCAGTTATTATCGATAGAAGTATAATAAATATACTTATTACTTTTATTATTATCAATATAACATGCGCTATTAGCCATATTTTACTATTACTATCGCTAGAACTATAATAATTATACTTATTACTCCCGATATTATCAATATAACGTGCATGGTTACCCATATAATGGAGTTATTATCGCTAGAACTGTAATAATTATACTTATTAATTATATTATTATCAATATAACATGCATTATTACCCACATAATGCAGTTATTATCGATAGAAGTATAATAAATATACTTATTACTTTTATTATTATTAATATAACATGCACTATTAGCCGTATTTCACTATTATTATCGCTAGAACTATAAAAATTATACTTATTACTCCCGATATTATCAATATAACATGCATTATTACCCATATGATGCAGTTATTATCGCTAGAGCTGCAATAATTATACTTATTACTTATATTATTAGCAATATAACGTGCATTATTACCCATATTATGCAGTTATAATCGATAGAACTATAATAAATATACTTATTACTTGTATTATTAGCAATATAACATGCATTATTACCCATATTATGCGGTTATTATCGATAGAACTATAATAAATATACTTATTGCTTTTATTGTTATCAATATAACATGCACTATTAGCCATATAATGCAGTCATTATCGCTAGAACTATTATAAATATACTTATTACTTTTATTATCATCAATATAACATGCATTATTACCTATATATTGCAGTTATTATCGCTAGAGCTGCAATAATTATACTCATTACTTATATTATTAGCAATATAACGTGCATTATTACCCATATTATGCAGTTATAATCGATAGAACTATAATAAATATACTTATTACTTATATTATTAGCAATATAACATGCATTATTACCCATATTATGCAGTTATTATCGATAGAACTATAATAAATATATTTATCACCTTTATTATTATCAATATAACATGCACTCTTAGCCATATTTTACTAGTATTTTCGCTAGAACTGTAATAATTATACTTATTACTCCCGATATTATCAATATAACATGCATTATTACCCATATTTTACAATTATTATCGCTAGAACTATAATAATTATACTTATTACTCCCGACATTATCAATATAACATGCATTATTACCCATATTATGCAGTTATTATCGCTAGAACTGTAATAATTATACTTATTACTTATATTATTACCAATATAACATGCATTATTACCCATATTATGCAGTTTTAATCGATGGAACTATAATAAATATACTTATTACTTATATTATTATCAATATAACATGCACTATTAGCCATATAATGCAGTTATTATCGCTAGAACTGTAACAAATATACATATTACTTTTGTGGTCATCAATATCACATGCATTATTACCCATATTATGCAGTTATTATCGATAGAAATATAATAAATATACTTATTACTTATATTATCATCAATATAACATGCATTATTACCCATATTATGCAGTTATTATCGATAGAAGTATAATAAATATACTTATTACTTTTATTATTATCAATATAACATGCATGGTTACCCATATAATGGAGTTATTATCACTAGAACTGTAATAATTATACTTATTAATTATATTATTATCAATATAACATGCATTATTACCCACATAATGCAGTTATTATCGATAGAAGTATAATAATTATACTTATTACTTTTATTATTATTAATATAACATGCACTATTAGCCGTATTTCACTATTATTATCGCTAGAACTATAAAAATTATACTTATTACTCCCGATATTATCAATATAACATGCATTATTACCCATATGATGCAGTTATTATCGTTAGAGCTGCAATAATTGCACTTATTACTTATATTATTAGCAATATAACGTGCATTATTACCCCTATTATGCAGTTATTATCGCTAGAACTATAATAAATATACTTATTACTTTTATTATCATCAACATAACGTGCATTATTACCCATAGTATGCAGTTATTATCGATAGAAGTATAATAAATATACTTATTACGTATATTATCATCAATATAACATGCACTCTTAGCCATATTTTACTAGTATTATCGCTAGAACTGTAATAATTATACTTATTACTCACGATATTATCAATATAACGTGCACTCTTACCCATATTTTACAATTATTATCGCTAGAACTATAATAAATATACTTATTACTCCCGATATTATCAATATAACATCCATTATTACCCATATAATGCAGTTATTATCGATAGAACTATAATAATTATACTTATGACTTTTATTATCATCAACATAACATGCATTATTACCCATATTATGCAGTTATTATCGGTAGAACTGTAATAAATATACTTATTACTTATATTATTAGCAATATAACATGCATTATTACCCATATTATGCAGTTACTATCGACAGAACTATAATAAATATACGTATTACTTATATTATTAGCAATATAACATGCACTATTACCCATATTATGCAGTTATTATCGATAGAACTATAATAAATATACCTATTACTTGTATTATTAGCAATATAACATGCATTATTACCCATATTATGCGGTTATTATCGATAGAACTATAATAAATATACTTATTGCTTTTATTGTTATCAATATAACATGCACTATTAGCCATATAATGCAGTCATTATCGCTAGAACTATTATAAATATACTTATTACTTTTATTATCATCAATATAACATGCATTATTACCTATATATTGCAGTTATTATCGCTAGAGCTGCAATAATTATACTCATTACTTATATTATTAGCAATATAACGTGCATTATTACCCATATTATGCAGTTATAATCGATAGAACTATAATAAATATACTTATTACTTATATTATTAGCAATATAACATGCATTATTACCCATATTATGCAGTTATTATCGATAGAACTATAATAAATATATTTATCACCTTTATTATTATCAATATAACATGCACTCTTAGCCATATTTTACTAGTATTTTCGCTAGAACTGTAATAATTATACTTATTACTCCCGATATTATCAATATAACATGCATTATTACCCATATTTTACAATTATTATCGCTAGAACTATAATAATTATACTTATTACTCCCGACATTATCAATATAACATGCATTATTACCCATATTATGCAGTTATTATCGCTAGAACTGTAATAATTATACTTATTACTTATATTATTACCAATATAACATGCATTATTACCCATATTATGCAGTTTTAATCGATGGAACTATAATAAATATACTTATTACTTATATTATTATCAATATAACATGCACTATTAGCCATATAATGCAGTTATTATCGCTAGAACTGTAACAAATATACATATTACTTTTGTGGTCATCAATATCACATGCATTATTACCCATATTATGCAGTTATTATCGATAGAAATATAATAAATATACTTATTACTTATATTATCATCAATATAACATGCATTATTACCCATATTATGCAGTTATTATCGATAGAAGTATAATAAATATACTTATTACTTTTATTATTATCAATATAACATGCATGGTTACCCATATAATGGAGTTATTATCACTAGAACTGTAATAATTATACTTATTAATTATATTATTATCAATATAACATGCATTATTACCCACATAATGCAGTTATTATCGATAGAAGTATAATAATTATACTTATTACTTTTATTATTATTAATATAACATGCACTATTAGCCGTATTTCACTATTATTATCGCTAGAACTATAAAAATTATACTTATTACTCCCGATATTATCAATATAACATGCATTATTACCCATATGATGCAGTTATTATCGTTAGAGCTGCAATAATTGCACTTATTACTTATATTATTAGCAATATAACGTGCATTATTACCCCTATTATGCAGTTATTATCGCTAGAACTATAATAAATATACTTATTACTTTTATTATCATCAACATAACGTGCATTATTACCCATAGTATGCAGTTATTATCGATAGAAGTATAATAAATATACTTATTACGTATATTATCATCAATATAACATGCACTCTTAGCCATATTTTACTAGTATTATCGCTAGAACTGTAATAATTATACTTATTACTCACGATATTATCAATATAACGTGCACTCTTACCCATATTTTACAATTATTATCGCTAGAACTATAATAAATATACTTATTACTCCCGATATTATCAATATAACATCCATTATTACCCATATAATGCAGTTATTATCGATAGAACTATAATAATTATACTTATGACTTTTATTATCATCAACATAACATGCATTATTACCCATATTATGCAGTTATTATCGGTAGAACTGTAATAAATATACTTATTACTTATATTATTAGCAATATAACATGCATTATTACCCATATTATGCAGTTACTATCGACAGAACTATAATAAATATACGTATTACTTATATTATTAGCAATATAACATGCACTATTACCCATATTATGCAGTTATTATCGATAGAACTATAATAAATATACCTATTACTTTTATTATTATCAATATAACATGCATTATTATCCATATTATGCAGTTATTATCGATAGAACTATAATAAATACACTTATTACAATTATTATTATCAATATAACATGCACTATTAGCCATATTTTACTATTACTATCGATGGAACTATAATAATTATACTTATTACTCCCGATATTATCAATATAACATGCATGGTTACCCATATAATGGGGTTATTATCGCTAGAACTATAATAATTATACTTATTACTCCCGATATTATCAATATAACATGCATTATTACCCATATAATGCAGTTATTGTCGCTAGAGCTGCAATAATTGTACTTATGACTTTTATTATCATCAACATAACATGCATTATTACCCATATTATGCAGTTATTATCGGTAGAACTGTAATAAATATACTTATTACTTATATTATTAGCAATATAACATGCATTATTACCCATATTATGCAGTTATTATCGATAGAACTATAATAAATATACTTATTACTTATATTATTAGCAATATAACATGCATTATTACCCATATTATGCAGTTATTATCGATAGGACTATAATAAATATACTTATTACTTTTATTATTATCAATATAACATGCACTCTTAGCCATATTTTACAATTATTATCGCTAGAACTATAATAATTATACTTATTACTCCCGATATTATCAATATAACATGCATTATTAGCCATATAATGCAGTTATTATCGCTAGAACTATAACAAATATTCTTATTACTTTTATTATCATCAATATAACGTGCATTATTACCCATATTATGCAGTTATTATCGATAGAAGTATAATAAATATACTTATTACTTATATTATCATCAATATAACATGCATTACTACTCATATTATGCAGTTATTATCGCTAGAACTATAATAAATATACTTGTTACTTTTATTATTATCAATATAACATGCATTATTACCCATATTATGCAGTTATTATCGATAGAAGTATAATAAATATACTTATTACTTATATTATCATCAATATAACATGCATTATTACCCATATTATGCAGTTATTATCGATAGAACTATAATAAATATACTTATTACTTTTATTGTTATCAATATAACATGCACTATTAGCCATATAATGCAGTTATTATCGCTAGAACTATAACACATATTCTTATTACTTTTATTATCATCAATATAACGTGCATTATTACCCATATTATGCAGTTATTATCGATAGAACTATAATAAATATACTTATTACTTATATTATTAGCAATATAACATGCATTATTACCCATATTATGCAGTTATTATCGATAGGGCTATAATAAATATACTTATTACTTTTATTATTATCAATATAACATGTACTCTTAGCCATATTTTACTAGTATTTTCGCTAGAACTGTTATAATTATACTTATTACTCCCGATATTATCAATATAACATGCATTATTACCCATATTTTACAATTATTATCGCTAGAACTATAATAATTATACTTATTACTCCCGATATTATCAATATAACATGCATTATTACCCATATTATGCAGTTATTATCGCTAGAACTGTAATAATTATACTTATTACTTATATTATTACCAATATAACATGCATTATTACCCATATTATGCAGTTTTAATCGATAGAACTATAATAAATATACTTATTACTTATATTATTATCAATATAACATGCACTATTAGCCATATAATTAAGTTATTATCGCTAGAACTGTAACAAATATACATATTACTTTTGTGATCATCAATATCAGATGCATTATTACCCATATTATGCAGTTATTATCGATAGAACTATAATAAATATACTTATTACTTTTATTATTATCAATATAACATGCACTATTAGCCATATATTGCAGTCATTATCGCTAGAACTATTATAAATATACTTATTACTTTTATTATCATCAATATAACATGCATTATTACCTATATATTGCAGTTATTATCGCTAGACCTGCAATAATTATACTTATTACTTATATTATTAGCAATATAACGTGCATTATTACCCATATTATGCAGTTATAATCGATAGAACTATAATAAATATACTTATTACTTATATTATTATCAATATAACATGCACTATTAGCCATATAATGCAGTTATTATCGCTAGAACTGTAACAAATATACATATTACTTTTGTGGTCATCAATATCACATGCATTATTACCCATATTATGCAGTTATAATCGATAGAACTATAATAAATATACTTATTACTTGTATTATTAGCAATATAACATGCATTATTACCCATATTATGCGGTTATTATCGATAGAACTATAATAAATATACTTATTGCTTTTATTGTTATCAATATAACATGCACTATTAGCCATATAATGCAGTCATTATCGCTAGAACTATTATAAATATACTTATTACTTTTATTATCATCAATATAACATGCATTATTACCTATATATTGCAGTTATTATCGCTAGAGCTGCAATAATTATACTCATTACTTATATTATTAGCAATATAACGTGCATTATTACCCATATTATGCAGTTATAATCGATAGAACTATAATAAATATACTTATTACTTATATTATTAGCAATATAACATGCATTATTACCCATATTATGCAGTTATTATCGATAGAACTATAATAAATATATTTATCACCTTTATTATTATCAATATAACATGCACTCTTAGCCATATTTTACTAGTATTTTCGCTAGAACTGTAATAATTATACTTATTACTCCCGATATTATCAATATAACATGCATTATTACCCATATTTTACAATTATTATCGCTAGAACTATAATAATTATACTTATTACTCCCGACATTATCAATATAACATGCATTATTACCCATATTATGCAGTTATTATCGCTAGAACTGTAATAATTATACTTATTACTTATATTATTACCAATATAACATGCATTATTACCCATATTATGCAGTTTTAATCGATGGAACTATAATAAATATACTTATTACTTATATTATTATCAATATAACATGCACTATTAGCCATATAATGCAGTTATTATCGCTAGAACTGTAACAAATATACATATTACTTTTGTGGTCATCAATATCACATGCATTATTACCCATATTATGCAGTTATTATCGATAGAAATATAATAAATATACTTATTACTTATATTATCATCAATATAACATGCATTATTACCCATATTATGCAGTTATTATCGATAGAAGTATAATAAATATACTTATTACTTTTATTATTATCAATATAACATGCATGGTTACCCATATAATGGAGTTATTATCACTAGAACTGTAATAATTATACTTATTAATTATATTATTATCAATATAACATGCATTATTACCCACATAATGCAGTTATTATCGATAGAAGTATAATAATTATACTTATTACTTTTATTATTATTAATATAACATGCACTATTAGCCGTATTTCACTATTATTATCGCTAGAACTATAAAAATTATACTTATTACTCCCGATATTATCAATATAACATGCATTATTACCCATATGATGCAGTTATTATCGTTAGAGCTGCAATAATTGCACTTATTACTTATATTATTAGCAATATAACGTGCATTATTACCCCTATTATGCAGTTATTATCGCTAGAACTATAATAAATATACTTATTACTTTTATTATCATCAACATAACGTGCATTATTACCCATAGTATGCAGTTATTATCGATAGAAGTATAATAAATATACTTATTACGTATATTATCATCAATATAACATGCACTCTTAGCCATATTTTACTAGTATTATCGCTAGAACTGTAATAATTATACTTATTACTCACGATATTATCAATATAACGTGCACTCTTACCCATATTTTACAATTATTATCGCTAGAACTATAATAAATATACTTATTACTCCCGATATTATCAATATAACATCCATTATTACCCATATAATGCAGTTATTATCGATAGAACTATAATAATTATACTTATGACTTTTATTATCATCAACATAACATGCATTATTACCCATATTATGCAGTTATTATCGGTAGAACTGTAATAAATATACTTATTACTTATATTATTAGCAATATAACATGCATTATTACCCATATTATGCAGTTACTATCGACAGAACTATAATAAATATACGTATTACTTATATTATTAGCAATATAACATGCACTATTACCCATATTATGCAGTTATTATCGATAGAACTATAATAAATATACCTATTACTTTTATTATTATCAATATAACATGCATTATTATCCATATTATGCAGTTATTATCGATAGAACTATAATAAATACACTTATTACAATTATTATTATCAATATAACATGCACTATTAGCCATATTTTACTATTACTATCGATGGAACTATAATAATTATACTTATTACTCCCGATATTATCAATATAACATGCATGGTTACCCATATAATGGGGTTATTATCGCTAGAACTATAATAATTATACTTATTACTCCCGATATTATCAATATAACATGCATTATTACCCATATAATGCAGTTATTGTCGCTAGAGCTGCAATAATTGTACTTATGACTTTTATTATCATCAACATAACATGCATTATTACCCATATTATGCAGTTATTATCGGTAGAACTGTAATAAATATACTTATTACTTATATTATTAGCAATATAACATGCATTATTACCCATATTATGCAGTTATTATCGATAGAACTATAATAAATATACTTATTACTTATATTATTAGCAATATAACATGCATTATTACCCATATTATGCAGTTATTATCGATAGGACTATAATAAATATACTTATTACTTTTATTATTATCAATATAACATGCACTCTTAGCCATATTTTACAATTATTATCGCTAGAACTATAATAATTATACTTATTACTCCCGATATTATCAATATAACATGCATTATTAGCCATATAATGCAGTTATTATCGCTAGAACTATAACAAATATTCTTATTACTTTTATTATCATCAATATAACGTGCATTATTACCCATATTATGCAGTTATTATCGATAGAAGTATAATAAATATACTTATTACTTATATTATCATCAATATAACATGCATTACTACTCATATTATGCAGTTATTATCGCTAGAACTATAATAAATATACTTGTTACTTTTATTATTATCAATATAACATGCATTATTACCCATATTATGCAGTTATTATCGATAGAAGTATAATAAATATACTTATTACTTATATTATCATCAATATAACATGCATTATTACCCATATTATGCAGTTATTATCGATAGAACTATAATAAATATACTTATTACTTTTATTGTTATCAATATAACATGCACTATTAGCCATATAATGCAGTTATTATCGCTAGAACTATAACACATATTCTTATTACTTTTATTATCATCAATATAACGTGCATTATTACCCATATTATGCAGTTATTATCGATAGAACTATAATAAATATACTTATTACTTATATTATTAGCAATATAACATGCATTATTACCCATATTATGCAGTTATTATCGATAGGGCTATAATAAATATACTTATTACTTTTATTATTATCAATATAACATGTACTCTTAGCCATATTTTACTAGTATTTTCGCTAGAACTGTTATAATTATACTTATTACTCCCGATATTATCAATATAACATGCATTATTACCCATATTTTACAATTATTATCGCTAGAACTATAATAATTATACTTATTACTCCCGATATTATCAATATAACATGCATTATTACCCATATTATGCAGTTATTATCGCTAGAACTGTAATAATTATACTTATTACTTATATTATTACCAATATAACATGCATTATTACCCATATTATGCAGTTTTAATCGATAGAACTATAATAAATATACTTATTACTTATATTATTATCAATATAACATGCACTATTAGCCATATAATTAAGTTATTATCGCTAGAACTGTAACAAATATACATATTACTTTTGTGATCATCAATATCAGATGCATTATTACCCATATTATGCAGTTATTATCGATAGAACTATAATAAATATACTTATTACTTTTATTATTATCAATATAACATGCACTATTAGCCATATATTGCAGTCATTATCGCTAGAACTATTATAAATATACTTATTACTTTTATTATCATCAATATAACATGCATTATTACCTATATATTGCAGTTATTATCGCTAGACCTGCAATAATTATACTTATTACTTATATTATTAGCAATATAACGTGCATTATTACCCATATTATGCAGTTATAATCGATAGAACTATAATAAATATACTTATTACTTATATTATTAGCAATATAACATGCATTATTACCCATATTATGCAGTTATTATCGATAGAACTATAATAAATATATTTATCACCTTTATTATTATCAATATAACATGCACTCTTAGCCATATTTTACTAGTATTTTCGCTAGAACTGTAATAATTATACTTATTACTCCCGATATTATCAATATAACATGCATTATTACCCATATTTTACAATTATTATCGCTAGAACTATAATAATTATACTTATTACTCCCGACATTATCAATATAACATGCATTATTACCCATATTATGCAGTTATTATCGCTAGAACTGTAATAATTATACTTATTACTTATATTATTACCAATATAACATGCATTATTACCCATATTATGCAGTTTTAATCGATAGAACTATAATAAATATACTTATTACTTATATTATTATCAATATAACATGCACTATTAGCCATATAATGCAGTTATTATCGCTAGAACTGTAACAAATATACATATTACTTTTGTGATCATCAATATCACATGCATTATTACCCATATTATGCAGTTATTATCGATAGAAATATAATAAATATACTTATTACTTATATTATCATCAATATAACATGCATTATTACCCATATTATGCAGTTATTATCGATAGAAGTATAATAAATATACTTATTACTTTTATTATTATCAATATAACATGCATGGTTACCCATATAATGGAGTTATTATCACTAGAACTGTAATAATTATACTTATTACTCACGATATTATCAATATAACGTGCATTCTTACCCATATTTTACAATTATTATCGCTAGAACTATAATAAATATACTTATTACTCCCGATATTATCAATATAACATCCATTATTACCCATATAATGCAGTTATTATCGATAGAACTATAATAATTATACTTATGACTTTTATTATCATCAACATAACATGCATTATTACCCATATTATGCAGTTATTATCGGTAGAACTATAATAAATATACGTATTACTTATATTATTAGCAATATAACATGCACTATTACCCATATTATGCAGTTATTATCGATAGAACTATAATAAATATACCTATTACTTTTATTATTATCAATATAACATGCATTATTATCCATATTATGCAGTTATTATCGATAGAACTATAATAAATACACTTATTACACTTATTATTATCAATATAACATGCACTATTAGCCATATTTTACTATTACTATCGATGGAACTATAATAATTATACTTATTACTCCCGATATTATCAATATAACATGCATGGTTACCCATATAATGGGGTTATTATCGCTAGAACTATAATAATTATACTTATTACTCCCGATATTATCAATATAACATGCATTATTACCCATATAATGCAGTTATTGTCGCTAGAGCTGCAATAATTATACTTATTACTTCTATTATCATCAATATAACATGCATTATTACCCATATTATGCAGTTATTATCGATAGAACTATAATAAATATACTTATTACTTATATTATTAGCAATATAACATGCATTATTACCCATATTATGCAGTTATTATCGATAGGACTATAATAAATATACTTATTACTTTTATTGTTATCAATATAACATGCACTCTTAGCCATATTTTACAATTATTATCGCTAGAACTATAATAATTATACTTATTACTCCCGATATTATCAATATAACATGCATTATTAGCCATATAATGCAGTTATTATCGCTAGAACTATAACAAATATTCTTATTACTTTTATTATCATCAATATAACGTGCATTATTACCCATATTATGCAGTTATTATCGATAGAAGTATAATAAATATACTTATTACTTATATTATCATCAATATAACATGCATTATTACTCATATTATGCAGTTATTATCGCTAGAACTATAATAAATATACTTGTTACTTTTATTATTATCAATATAACATGCATTATTACCCATATTATGCAGTTATTATCGATAGAACTGTAACAAATATACTTATTACTTTTGTGATCATCAATATCGCATGCATTATTACCCATATTATGCGGTTATTATCGATAGAACTATAATAATTATACTTATTACTTTATTTATTATCAATATAACATGCACTATTAGCCGTATTTCACTATTATTATCGCTAGAACTATAAAAATTATACTTATTGCTCCCGATATTATCAATATAACATGCATTATTACCCATATTATGCAGTTATTATCGATAGAACTATAATAAATATACTTATTACTTTTATTATTATCAATATAACATGCACTATTAACCATATTTTACTATTATTATCGCTAGAGCTATAATAATTATACTTATTACTCCCGATGTTATCAATATAACATGCATTATTACCCATATAATGCAGTTATTATCGCTAGAATTATAATATATATTCCTATTACTTTTATTATCATCAACATAACGTGCATTATTACCCATATTATGCAGTTATTATCGATAGAAGTATAATAAATATACTTATCACCTTTATTATTATCAATATAACATGCACTCATAGCCGTATTTTACTAGTATTATCGCTAGAACTGTAATAATTATACTTATTACTCCCGATATTATCAATATAACGTGCATTCTTACCCATATTTGACAATTATTATCGCTAGAACTATAATAAATATACTTATTACTCCCGATATTATCAATATAACATCCATTATTACCCATATAATGCAGTTATTATCGATAGAACTATAATAATTATACTTGTGACTTTTATTATCATCAACATAACATGCATTATTACCCATATTATGCAGTTATTATCGGTAGAACTGTAACAAATATACTTGTTACTTTTATTATTATCAATATAACATGCATTATTACCCATATTATGCAGTTATTATCGCTAGAGCTGCAATAATTACACTTATTACTTATATTATTAGCAATATAACGTGCATTATTACCCATATTATGCAGTTATTATCGCTAGAACTATAATAAATATACTTATTACTTTTATTATCATCAATATAACGTGCACCATTACCCATATTATGCAGTTATTATCTATAGAACTATAATAAATATACTTATTACTTTTATTATTATCAATATAACATGCACTTTTAGCCATATTTTACTATTATTATCGCTGGAACTATAATAATTTTACTTATTACTCCCGATATTATCAATATAAAATCCATTATTACCCATATAATGCAGTTATTATCGCTAGAACTGTAATAATTATACTTATTACGTATATTATTATCAATATAACATACCTTATTACCCATATTATGCAGTTATTATCGCCAGAACTATAATAATTACACGTATTACTCTCGATATTATCAATATAACATGCATGGTTACCCATATAATGCAGTTATTATCGCTAGAGCTGCAATAATTACACTTATTACTTATATTATTAGCAATATAACGTGCATTATTACCCATATTATGCAGTTATTATCGCTAGAACTATAATAAATATACTTATTACTTTTATTATCATCAATATAACGTGCATTATTACCCATATTATGCAATTATTATCGATAGAAGTATAATAAATATACTTATTACGTATATTATCATCAATATAACGTGCATTATTACCCATATTATGCAGTTATTATCGATAGAAGTATAATAAATATACTTATCACTTTTATTATTATCAATATAACATGCACTCTTAGCCGTATTTTACTAGTATTATCGCTAGAACTGTAATAATTATACTTATTACTCCCGATATTATCAATATAACGTGCATTCTTACCCATATTTGACAATTATTATCGCTAGAACTATAATAAATATACTTATTACTCCCGATATTATCAATATAACATCCATTATTACCCATATAATGCAGTTATTATCGATAGAACTATAATAATTATACTTATGACTTTTATTATCATCAACATAACATGCATTATTACCCATATTATGCAGTTATTATCGGTAGAACTGTAACAAATATACTTATTACTTTTGTGATCATCAATATTACATGCATTATTACCCATATTATGCAGTTATTATCGATAGAACTATAATAAATATACTTGATCCTTTTATTATTATCAATATAACATGCATTATTACCCATATTATGCAGTTATTATCGCTAGAGCTGCAATAATTACACTTATTACTTATATTATTAGCAATATAACGTGCATTATTACACATATTATGCAGTTATTATCGATAGAACTATAATAAATATACTTATTACTTTTATTATTATCAATATAACATGCACTCTTAGCCATATTTTACTAGTATTATCGCTAGAACTGTAATAATTATACTTATTACTCCCGATATTATCAATATAACATGCATTATTACCCATATTTTACAATTATTATCGCTAGAACTATAATAATTATACTTATTACTCCCGATATTATCAATATAACATGCATTATTAGCCATATAATGCAGTTATTATCGCTAGAACTATAACAAATATTCTTATTACTTTTATTATCATCAATATAACGTGCATTATTACCCATATTATGCAGTTATTACCGATAGAAGTATAATAAATATACTTATTACTTATATTATCATCAATATAACATGCATTATTACTCATATTATGCAGTTATTATCGCTAGAACTATAATAAATATACTTGTTACTTTTATTATTATCGATATAACATGCATTATTACCCATATTATGCAGTTATTATCGCTAGAACTATAATAAATATTCTTATTACTTTTATTATCATCAATATAACGTGCATTATTACCCATATTATGCAGCTACTATCGATAGAACTATAATAAATATACTTATTACTTTTATTATCATCAATATAACACGCATTATTACCCATATTATGCAGCTATTATCGATAGAACTATAATAAATATACTTATTACTTTTATTATCATCAATATAACACGCATTATTACCCATATTATGCAGTTATTATCGATAGAACTATAATAAATATTCTTATTACTTTTATTATCATCAATATAACGTGCATTATTACCCATATTATGCAGCTATTATCGATAGAACTATAATAAATATACTTATTACTTTTATTATCATCAATATAACACGCATTATTACCCATATTATGCAGTTATTATCGATAGAACTATAATAAATATACTTATTACCTTTATTATTATCAATATAACATGCATTATTACCCATATTTTACAATTATTATCGCTAGAACTATAATAATTATACTTATTACTCCCGATATTATCAATATAACATGCATTATTAGCCATATAATGCAGTTATTATCGCTAGAACTATAACAAATATTCTTATTACTTTTATTATCATCAATATAACGTGCATTATTACCCATATTATGCAGTTATTATCGATAGAAGTATAATAAATATACTTATTACTTATATTATCATCAATATAACATGCATTATTACTCATATTATGCAGTTATTATCGCTAGAACTATAATAAATATACTTGTTACTTTTATTATTATCAATATAACATGCATTATTACCCATATTATGCAGTTATTATCGATAGAACTGTAACAAATATACTTATTACTTTTGTGATCATCAATATCGCATGCATTATTACCCATATTATGCGGTTATTATCGATAGAACTATAATAATTATACTTATTACTTTATTTATTATCAATATAGCATGCACTATTTGCCATATTTTACTATTACTATCGATGGAACTATAATAATTATACTTATTACTCCCTATATTATCAATATAACATGCATGGTTACCCATATAATGGAGCTATTATCGCTAGAACTGTAATAATTATACTTATTAATTATATTATTATCAATATAACATGCATTATTACCCATATAATGCAGTTATTATCGATAGAAGTATAATAAATATACTTATTACTTTTATTATTATTAATATAACATGCACTATTAGCCGTATTTCACTATTATTATCGCTAGAACTATAAAAATTATACTTATTGCTCCCGATATTATCAATATAACATGCATTATTACCCATATTATGCAGTTATTATCGATAGAACTATAATAAATATACTTATTACTTTTATTATCATCAATATAACGTGCACCATTACCCATATTATGCAGTTATTATCTATAGAACTATAATAAATATACTTATTACTTTTATTATTATCAATATAACATGCACTTTTAGCCATATTTTACTATTATTATCGCTGGAACTATAATAATTTTACTTATTACTCCCGATATTATCAATATAAAATCCATTATTACCCATATAATGCAGTTATTATCGCTAGAACTGTAATAATTATACTTATTACGTATATTATTATCAATATAACATACCTTATTACCCATATTATGCAGTTATTATCGCCAGAACTATAATAATTACACGTATTACTCTCGATATTATCAATATAACATGCATGGTTACCCATATAATGCAGTTATTATCGCTAGAGCTGCAATAATTACACTTATTACTTATATTATTAGCAATATAACGTGCATTATTACCCATATTATGCAGTTATTATCGCTAGAACTATAATAAATATACTTATTACTTTTATTATCATCAATATAACGTGCATTATTACCCATATTATGCAATTATTATCGATAGAAGTATAATAAATATACTTATTACGTATATTATCATCAATATAACGTGCATTATTACCCATATTATGCAGTTATTATCGATAGAAGTATAATAAATATACTTATCACTTTTATTATTATCAATATAACATGCACTCTTAGCCGTATTTTACTAGTATTATCGCTAGAACTGTAATAATTATACTTATTACTCCCGATATTATCAATATAACGTGCATTCTTACCCATATTTGACAATTATTATCGCTAGAACTATAATAAATATACTTATTACTCCCGATATTATCAATATAACATCCATTATTACCCATATAATGCAGTTATTATCGATAGAACTATAATAATTATACTTATGACTTTTATTATCATCAACATAACATGCATTATTACCCATATTATGCAGTTATTATCGGTAGAACTGTAACAAATATACTTATTACTTTTGTGATCATCAATATTACATGCATTATTACCCATATTATGCAGTTATTATCGATAGAACTATAATAAATATACTTGATCCTTTTATTATTATCAATATAACATGCATTATTACCCATATTATGCAGTTATTATCGCTAGAGCTGCAATAATTACACTTATTACTTATATTATTAGCAATATAACGTGCATTATTACACATATTATGCAGTTATTATCGCTAGAACTATAATAAATATACTTATTACTTTTATTATCATCAATATAACGTGCATTATTACCCATATTATGCAATTATTATCGATAGAAGTATAATAAATATACTTATTACGTATATTATCATCAATATAACATGCATTATTACCCATATTATGCAGTTATTATCGATAGAACTATAATAAATATACTTATTACTTTTATTATTATCAATATAACATGCACTCTTAGCCATATTTTACTAGTATTATCGCTAGAACTGTAATAATTATACTTATTACTCCCGATATTATCAATATAACATGCATTATTACCCATATTTTACAATTATTATCGCTAGAACTATAATAATTATACTTATTACTCCCGATATTATCAATATAACATGCATTATTAGCCATATAATGCAGTTATTATCGCTAGAACTATAACAAATATTCTTATTACTTTTATTATCATCAATATAACGTGCATTATTACCCATATTATGCAGTTATTATCGATAGAAGTATAATAAATATACTTATTACTTATATTATCATCAATATAACATGCATTATTACTCATATTATGCAGTTATTATCGCTAGAACTATAATAAATATACTTGTTACTTTTATTATTATCGATATAACATGCATTATTACCCATATTATGCAGTTATTATCGCTAGAACTATAATAAATATTCTTATTACTTTTATTATCATCAATATAACGTGCATTATTACCCATATTATGCAGCTACTATCGATAGAACTATAATAAATATACTTATTACTTTTATTATCATCAATATAACACGCATTATTACCCATATTATGCAGCTATTATCGATAGAACTATAATAAATATACTTATTACTTTTATTATCATCAATATAACACGCATTATTACCCATATTATGCAGTTATTATCGATAGAACTATAATAAATATTCTTATTACTTTTATTATCATCAATATAACGTGCATTATTACCCATATTATGCAGCTATTATCGATAGAACTATAATAAATATACTTATTACTTTTATTATCATCAATATAACACGCATTATTACCCATATTATGCAGTTATTATCGATAGAACTATAATAAATATACTTATTACCTTTATTATTATCAATATAACATGCATTATTACCCATATTTTACAATTATTATCGCTAGAACTATAATAATTATACTTATTACTCCCGATATTATCAATATAACATGCATTATTAGCCATATAATGCAGTTATTATCGCTAGAACTATAACAAATATTCTTATTACTTTTATTATCATCAATATAACGTGCATTATTACCCATATTATGCAGTTATTATCGATAGAAGTATAATAAATATACTTATTACTTATATTATCATCAATATAACATGCATTATTACTCATATTATGCAGTTATTATCGCTAGAACTATAATAAATATACTTGTTACTTTTATTATTATCAATATAACATGCATTATTACCCATATTATGCAGTTATTATCGATAGAACTGTAACAAATATACTTATTACTTTTGTGATCATCAATATCGCATGCATTATTACCCATATTATGCGGTTATTATCGATAGAACTATAATAATTATACTTATTACTTTATTTATTATCAATATAACATGCACTATTTGCCATATTTTACTATTACTATCGATGGAACTATAATAATTATACTTATTACTCCCTATATTATCAATATAACATGCATGGTTACCCATATAATGGAGCTATTATCGCTAGAACTGTAATAATTATACTTATTAATTATATTATTATCAATATAACATGCATTATTACCCATATAATGCAGTTATTATCGATAGAAGTATAATAAATATACTTATTACTTTTATTATTATTAATATAACATGCACTATTAGCCGTATTTCACTATTATTATCGCTAGAACTATAAAAATTATACTTATTGCTCCCGATATTATCAATATAACATGCATTATTACCCATATTATGCAGTTATTATCGATAGAACTATAATAAATATACTTATTACTTTTATTATTATCAATATAACATGCACTATTAACCATATTTTACTATTATTATCGCTAGAGCTATAATAATTATACTTATTACTCCCGATGTTATCAATATAACATGCATTATTACCCATATAATGCAGTTATTATCGCTAGAATTATAATATATATTCCTATTACTTTTATTATCATCAACATAACGTGCATTATTACCCATATTATGCAGTTATTATCGATAGAAGTATAATAAATATACTTATCACCTTTATTATTATCAATATAACATGCACTCTTAGCCGTATTTTACTAGTATTATCGCTAGAACTGTAATAATTATACTTATTACTCCCGATATTATCAATATAACGTGCATTCTTACCCATATTTGACAATTATTATCGCTAGAACTATAATAAATATACTTATTACTCCCGATATTATCAATATAACATCCATTATTACCCATATAATGCAGTTATTATCGATAGAACTATAATAATTATACTTGTGACTTTTATTATCATCAACATAACATGCATTATTACCCATATTATGCAGTTATTATCGGTAGAACTGTAACAAATATACTTATTACTTTTGTGATCATCAATATTACATGCATTATTACCCATATTATGCAGTTATTATCGATAGAACTATAATAAATATACTTGTTACTTTTATTATTATCAATATAACATGCATTATTACCCATATTATGCAGTTATTATCGCTAGAGCTGCAATAATTACACTTATTACTTATATTATTAGCAATATAACGTGCATTATTACCCATATTATGCAGTTATTATCGCTAGAACTATAATAAATATACTTATTACTTTTATTATCATCAATATAACGTGCACCATTACCCATATTATGCAGTTATTATCTATAGAACTATAATAAATATACTTATTACTTTTATTATTATCAATATAACATGCACTTTTAGCCATATTTTACTATTATTATCGCTGGAACTATAATAATTTTACTTATTACTCCCGATATTATCAATATAAAATCCATTATTACCCATATAATGCAGTTATTATCGCTAGAACTGTAATAATTATACTTATTACGTATATTATTATCAATATAACATACCTTATTACCCATATTATGCAGTTATTATCGCCAGAACTATAATAATTACACGTATTACTCTCGATATTATCAATATAACATGCATGGTTACCCATATAATGCAGTTATTATCGCTAGAGCTGCAATAATTACACTTATTACTTATATTATTAGCAATATAACGTGCATTATTACCCATATTATGCAGTTATTATCGCTAGAACTATAATAAATATACTTATTACTTTTATTATCATCAATATAACGTGCATTATTACCCATATTATGCAATTATTATCGATAGAAGTATAATAAATATACTTATTACGTATATTATCATCAATATAACGTGCATTATTACCCATATTATGCAGTTATTATCGATAGAAGTATAATATATATACTTATCACTTTTATTATTATCAATATAACATGCACTCTTAGCCGTATTTTACTAGTATTATCGCTAGAACTGTAATAATTATACTTATTACTCCCGATATTATCAATATAACGTGCATTCTTACCCATATTTGACAATTATTATCGCTAGAACTATAATAAATATACTTATTACTCCCGATATTATCAATATAACATCCATTATTACCCATATAATGCAGTTATTATCGATAGAACTATAATAATTATACTTATGACTTTTATTATCATCAACATAACATGCATTATTACCCATATTATGCAGTTATTATCGGTAGAACTGTAACAAATATACTTATTACTTTTGTGATCATCAATATTACATGCATTATTACCCATATTATGCAGTTATTATCGATAGAACTATAATAAATATACTTGATCCTTTTATTATTATCAATATAACATGCATTATTACCCATATTATGCAGTTATTATCGCTAGAGCTGCAATAATTACACTTATTACTTATATTATTAGCAATATAACGTGCATTATTACACATATTATGCAGTTATTATCGCTAGAACTATAATAAATATACTTATTACTTTTATTATCATCAATATAACGTGCATTATTACCCATATTATGCAATTATTATCGATAGAAGTATTATAAATATACTTATTACGTATATTATCATCAATATAACATGCATTATTACCCATATTATGCAGTTATTATCGATAGAACTATAATAAATATACTTATTACTTTTATTATTATCAATATAACATGCACTCTTAGCCATATTTTACTAGTATTATCGCTAGAACTGTAATAATTATACTTATTACTCCCGATATTATCAATATAACATGCATTATTACCCATATTTTACAATTATTATCGCTAGAACTATAATAATTATACTTATTACTCCCGATATTATCAATATAACATGCATTATTAGCCATATAATGCAGTTATTATCGCTAGAACTATAACAAATATTCTTATTACTTTTATTATCATCAATATAACGTGCATTATTACCCATATTATGCAGTTATTATCGATAGAAGTATAATAAATATACTTATTACTTATATTATCATCAATATAACATGCATTATTACTCATATTATGCAGTTATTATCGCTAGAACTATAATAAATATACTTGTTACTTTTATTATTATCGATATAACATGCATTATTACCCATATTATGCAGTTATTATCGCTAGAACTATAATAAATATTCTTATTACTTTTATTATCATCAATATAACGTGCATTATTACCCATATTATGCAGCTACTATCGATAGAACTATAATAAATATACTTATTACTTTTATTATCATCAATATAACACGCATTATTACCCATATTATGCAGCTATTATCGATAGAACTATAATAAATATACTTATTACTTTTATTATCATCAATATAACACGCATTATTACCCATATTATGCAGTTATTATCGATAGAACTATAATAAATATTCTTATTACTTTTATTATCATCAATATAACGTGCATTATTACCCATATTATGCAGCTATTATCGATAGAACTATAATAAATATACTTATTACTTTTATTATCATCAATATAACACGCATTATTACCCATATTATGCAGTTATTATCGATAGAACTATAATAAATATACTTATTACCTTTATTATTATCAATATAACATGCATTATTACCCATATTTTACAATTATTATCGCTAGAACTATAATAATTATACTTATTACTCCCGATATTATCAATATAACATGCATTATTAGCCATATAATGCAGTTATTATCGCTAGAACTATAACAAATATTCTTATTACTTTTATTATCATCAATATAACGTGCATTATTACCCATATTATGCAGTTATTATCGATAGAAGTATAATAAATATACTTATTACTTATATTATCATCAATATAACATGCATTATTACTCATATTATGCAGTTATTATCGCTAGAACTATAATAAATATACTTGTTACTTTTATTATTATCAATATAACATGCATTATTACCCATATTATGCAGTTATTATCGATAGAACTGTAACAAATATACTTATTACTTTTGTGATCATCAATATCGCATGCATTATTACCCATATTATGCGGTTATTATCGATAGAACTATAATAATTATACTTATTACTTTATTTATTATCAATATAACATGCACTATTTGCCATATTTTACTATTACTATCGATGGAACTATAATAATTATACTTATTAATCCCTATATTATCAATATAACATGCATTATTACCCATATAATGCAGTTATTATCGATAGAAGTATAATAAATATACTTATTACTTTTATTATTATTAATATAACATGCACTATTAGCCATATTTTACTATTATTATCGATAGAGCTATAATAATTATACTTAGTACTCCCGATGTTATCAATATAACATGTATTATTACCGATATTTTACAATTATTATCGCTAGAATTATAATAATTATACTTATTACTCAAGATATTATCAATATAACATGCATTATTACCCATATAATGCAGTTATTATCGCTAGAGCTGCAATAATTATACTTATTACTTATATTATTATCAATATAACATGCATTATTACCCATATAAAGCTGTTATTATCGATAGAAGTATAATAAATATACTTATTACTTTTATTATCATCAATATAACATGCATTATCACCCATATTATGCAGTTATTATCGATAGAACTTTAGGAGTGGGTTTCGTGTTCAATTGAATCACAATATGTTGCGTTTTCCTGTTTTATTTATTACAGAGTTGCTAAGACTTTTTTTTGGAAATTACAAGACTTGTTGCTAGCTATGTGTAAACTCGATATCGATTATTCGGAAACTGTGTGTCTCTGCACTGAAAACTACCGTTTAAAAAACCTTCGTTTTTCGTTGGGCCAACCCCTGACAAAGTGGGGTTAACCAATTACAGTAAACCTAAGTCCCGCCAAATCGTACGACCTCCCTCTTGTGCCCGAAGCACGCTTCCTTGAAGCGGGGGTACGATTTGACGGGGGTGCGTTTGCTGGTAAAGGTGGCAACTCAGCGGAATTTCCCCGGGCCCTAAGTCAGCTACGCGGCCAGCTGATGGCCACATGACCTCTCGATGAAGGCCCACGGGGAAACCCAGGGTTTATGACACTTAAGCGTTTTACTGCTGAGACCGTTGGCAAAATTCTAACTACGGTCATGCTTTCACTAAAAATTCTAAAACGGTTTCCTCAAAAACAGTTCCGCTGTCGTCCATGTCATAAACCGTGCTAGCCGTTTGCACGTTAAAAAGCTATTTACAAAATTTACAGATTTACAGCTAGCCGCTACAGAACTATAATAAATATACTTATTTCTTTTATTTTTATCAATATAACATGCATTATTACCCATATAATGTAGTTATTATCGATAGAAGTATAATAAATATACTTATTACTTTTATTATCATCAATATAACATGCATTATTACCCATATTATGCAGTTATTATCGATAGAACTATAATAAATATACTTATTACTTTTATTATCATCAATATAACAGGCATTATTACCCATATTATGCAGTTATTATCGATAGAACTATAATAAGTATACTTATTACTTATATTATCATCAATATAACACGCATTATTACCCATATTATGCAGTTATTATCGATAGAACTATAATAAATATACTTATTACCTTTATTATTATCAATATAACATGCATTATTACCCATATTTTACAATTATTATCGCTAGAATTATAATAATTATACTTATTACTCCCGATATTATCAATATAACATGCATTATTACCCATATAATGCAGTTATTATCGCTAGAGCTGCAATAATTATACTTATTACTTATATTATTATCAATATAACATGCATTATTACCCATATAAAGCTGTTATTATCGATAGAAGTATAATAAATATACTTATTACTTTTATTATCATCAATATAACATGCATTATTACCCATATTATGCAGTTATTATCGATAGAACTATAATAAATATACTTATTACTTTCATTATCATCAATATAACATGCATTATTACCCATATTATGCAGTTATTATCGATAGAAGTATAATAAATATACTTATTACTTTTATTATCATCAATATAACATGCATTATTACCCATATTATGCAGTTATTATCGATAGAAGTATAATAAATATACTTATTACTCCCGATATTATCAATATATCATCCATTATTACCCATATAATGCAGTTATTATCGATAGAACTATAATAAATATACTTATTACTTTTATTATTATCAATATAACATGCACTCTTAGCCATATTTTACTAGTATTATCGCTAGAACTGTAATAATTATACTTATTACTCCCGATATTATGAATATAACATACATTATTACCCATATAATGTAGTTATTATCGCTAGATCTATAATAAATATACTTATTACTTTTATTATTATCAATATAACACGCACTATTAGCCATATTTTACTATTATTATCGCTAGAGCTATAATAATTATACTTATTACTCCCGATATTATCAATATAACATCCATTATTACCCATATAATGGAGTTATTATCGCTAGAACTGTAACAATTATACTTATTACCTATATTATTATGAATATAACATGCATTATTACCCATATAATGCAGTTATTATCGCTAGAACTATAATATAGATTCTTATTACTTTTATTATCATCAATATAACGTGCATTATTACCCATATTATGCAGTTATTATCGATAGAAGTATAATAAATATACTTATTACTTTTATTATTATCAATATAACATGCACTCTTAGCCATATTTTACAAGTATTATCGCTAGAACTGTAATAATTGTACCTATTACTCCCGATATTATCAATATAACATGCATTATTACCCATATTTTACAATTATTATCGCTAGAACTATAACAATTATACTTATTACTCCCGATATTACCAATATATCATCCATTATTACCCATATAATGCTGTTATTATCGATAGAACTATAATAAATATACTTATTAGTTTTATTATCGTCAATATAACATGCATTATTACCCATATTATGCAGTTATTATCGATAGAACTATAATAAATATACTTATTACTTATATTATCATCAATATAACACGCATTATTACCCATATTATGCAGTTATTATCGATAGAACTATAATAAATATACTTATTACCTTTATTATTATCAATATAACATGCATTATTACCCAAACAATGCAGTTATTATCGCTAGAGCTATGATAAATATTCTTATTACTTTTATTATTATCAATATAACATGCATTATTAACCATATTTTACTATTATTATCGCAAGAACTATAATAATTATACTTATTACTCCCGATATTATCAATATAACATGCATTATTACACATATTTTACAATTATTGTCGCTAGAGCTATAATAATTATACTTATTACTCCCGATGTTATCAATATAACATGCATTATTACCCATATTTTACTATTACTATCGATGGAACTATAATAATTATACTCATTACTCCCGATATTATCAATATAACATGCATGGTTACACATATAATGGAGTTATTATCGCTAGAACTATAATAAATATACTTATTACTCCCGATATTATCAATATAACATGCATTATTACCCATATAAAGCTGTTATTATCGATAGAAGTATAATAAATATACTTATTACTTTTATTATCATCAATATAACATGCATTATTATCCATATTATGCAGTTATTATCGATAGAACTATAATAAATATACTTATTTCTTTTATTTTTATCGATATAACATGCATTATTACCCATATAATGTAGTTATTATCGATAGAAGTATAATAAATATACTTATTACTTATATTATCATCAATATAACATGAATTATTACCCATATTATGCAGTTATTATCGTTCGAACTATAATAAATATACTTATCACTTTTATTATTATCAATATAACATGTACTATTAGCCATATTTTACTATTACTATTGATGGTACTATAATAATTATACTTATTACTCCCGATATTATCAATATAGCATGCATGGTTACACATATAATGGAGTTATTATCGCTAGAACTGTAATAATTATACTTATGAATTATATTATTATCAATATAACATGCATTATTACCCATATAATGCAGTTATTATCGATAGAAGTATAATAAATATACTTACTACTCTTATTATTATTAATATAACATGCACTATTAGCCGTATTTCACTATTATTATCGCTAGAACTATAAAAATTATACTTATTACTCCCGATATTATCAATATCACATGCATTATTACCCGTAGAATGCAGTTATTATCGCTAGAACTGTAATAATTATACTTATTACTTATATTATTATCAATATAACATGCATTATTACCCATATAAAGCTGTTATTATCGATAGAAGTATAATAAATATACTTATTACTTTTATTATCATCAATATAACATGCATTATTATCCATATTATGCAGTTATTATCGATAGAACTATAATAAATATACTTATTACTTTTATTATTATCAATATAACATGCACTCTTAGCCATATTTTACTAGTATTATCGCTAGAACTGTAATAATTATACTTATAACTCCCGATATTATCAGTATAACATGCATTATTACCCATATTTTACAATTATTATCGCTAGAACTATAATAATTATACTTATTACTCCCGATATTATCAATATAACATGCATTATTAGCCATATAATGCAGTTATTATCGCTAGAACTATAACAAATATTCTTATTACTTTTATTATCATCAATATAACGTGCATTATTACCCATATTATGCAGTTATTATCGATAGAAGTGTAATAAATATACTTATCACCTTTATTATTATCAATATAACATGCACTCTTAGCCGT
This sequence comes from Megachile leachella, assembly GCA_963576845.1. Lineage (NCBI taxonomy): Eukaryota > Metazoa > Arthropoda > Insecta > Hymenoptera > Megachilidae > Megachile > Megachile leachella. The sequence continues at coordinate 753,984 of CAUYWW010000171.1, forward strand.
ATTTTACTAGTATTATCGCTAGAACTGTAATAATTATACTTATTACTCCCGATATTATCAATATAACGTGCATTCTTACCCATATTTGACAATTATTATCGCTAGAACTATAATAAATATACTTATTACTCCCGATATTATCAATATAACATCCATTATTACCCATATAATGCAGTTATTATCGATAGAACTATAATAATTATACTTATGACTTTTATTATCATCAACATAACATGCATTATTACCCATATTATGCAGTTATTATCGGTAGAACTGTAACAAATATACTTATTACTTTTGTGATCATCAATATTACATGCATTATTACCCATATTATGCAGTTATTATCGATAGAACTATAATAAATATACTTGTTACTTTTATTATTATCAATATAACATGCATTATTACCCATATTATGCAGTTATTATCGCTAGAGCTGCAATAATTACACTTATTACTTATATTATTAGCAATATAACGTGCATTATTACCCATATTATGCAGTTATTATCGCTAGAACTATAATAAATATACTTATTACTTTTATTATCATCAATATAACGTGCATTATTACCCATATTATGCAATTATTATCGATAGAAGTATAATAAATATACTTATTACGTATATTATCATCAATATAACATGCATTATTACCCATATTATGCAGTTATTATCGATAGAACTATAATAAATATACTTATTACTTTTATTATTATCAATATAACATGCACTCTTAGCCATATTTTACTAGTATTATCGCTAGAACTGTAATAATTACACTTATTACTCCCGATATTATCAATATAACATGCATTATTACCCATATTTTACAATTATTATCGCTAGAACTATAATAATTATACTTATTACTCCCGATATTATCAATATAACATGCATTATTAGCCATATAATGCAGTTATTATCGCTAGAACTATAACAAATATTCTTATTACTATTATTATCATCAATATAACGTGCATTATTACCCATATTATGCAGTTATTATCGATAGAAGTATAATAAATATACTTATTACTTATATTATCATCAATATAACATGCATTATTACTCATATTATGCAGTTATTATCGCTAGAACTATAATAAATATACTTGTTACTTTTATTATTATCAATATAACATGCACTATTAGCCATATTTTACTATTATTATCGCTAGAACTATAATAATTATACTTCTTACTCCCGATGCTATCAATATAACATGCATTATTACCCATATTTTACAATTATTATCGCTAGAGCTATAATAATTATACTTATTACTCCCGATGTTATCAATATAACATGCATTATTACCCATATAATGCAGTTATTATCGCTAGAACTATAATAAATATTCTTATTACTTTTATTATCATCAATATAACGTGCATTATTACCCATATTATGCAGCTATTATCGATAGAACTATAATAAATATACTTATTACTTTTATTATCATCAATATAACACGCATTATTACCCATATTATGCAGTTATTATCGATAGAACTATAATAAATATACTTATTACCTTTATTATTATCAATATAACATGCATTATTACCCATATTTTACAATTATTATCGCTAGAACTATAATAATTATACTTATTACTCCCGATATTGTCAATATAACATCCATTATTACCCATATAATGCAGTTATTATCGATAGAACTATAATAAATATACTAATTACTTTCATTATCATCAATATAACTTGCATTATTACCCATATTATGCAGTTATTATCGATAGAACTTTAATAAATATATTTATTAGTTAACTTATCATCAATATAACACGCATTATTACCCATATTATGCAGTTATTATCGATAGAACTATAATAAATATACTTATTACTTTTATTATCATCAATATAACATGCGTTATAACCCATATTATGCAGTTATTATCGATAGAACTATAATAAATATACTTATTACTTATATTATCATCAATATAACACGCATTATTATCCATATTATGCAGTTATTATCGATAGAAGTATAATAAATACATTTATTACTTTTATTTTTATCAATATAACATGCACTCTTAGCCATACTTTACTAGTATTATCGCTAGAACTGTAATAATTATACTTATTACTCCCGATATTATGAATATAACATACATTATTACCCATATAATGTAGTTATTATCGCTAGATCTATAATAAATATACTTATTACTTTTATTATTATCTATATAACACGCACTATTAGCCATATTTTACTATTATTATCGCTAGAGCTATAATAATTATACTTATTACTCCCGATATTATCAATATAACATCCATTATTACCCATATAATGCAGTTATTATCGCTAGAGCTATAATAAGTATTCTTATTACTTTTATTATTATCAATATAACATGCACTCTTAGCCATATTTTACTAGTATTATCGCTAGAACTGTAATAATTGTACCTATTACTCCCGATATTATCAATATAACATGCATTATTACCCATATTTTACAATTATTATCGCTAGAACTATAACAATTATACTTATTACTCCCGATATTACCAATATATCATCCATTATTACCCATATAATGCAGTTATTATCGATAGAACTATAATAAATATACTTATTACTTATATTATCATCAATATAACATCCATTATTACCCATATAATGCAGTTATTATCGCTAGAACTATAATAAATATACTTATTACTTTTATTATTATCAATATAACATGCACTATTAGCCATATTTTACTATTATTATCGATAGAGCTATAATAATTATACTTAGTACTCCCGATGTTATCAATATAACATGTATTATTACCGATATTTTACAATTATTATCGCTAGAATTATAATAATTATACTTATTACTCCCGATATTATCAATATAACATGCATTATTACCCATATAATGCAGTTATTATCGCTAGAGCTGCAATAATTATACTTATTACTTATATTATTATCAATGTAACATGCATTATTACCCATATAAAGCTGTTATTATCGATAGAAGTATAATAAATATACTTATTACTTTTATTATCATCAATATAACATGCACTATTAGCCATATTTTACTATTATTATCGATAGAGCTATAATAATTATACTTAGTACTCCCGATGTTATCAATATAACATGTATTATTACCGATATTTTACAATTATTATCGCTAGAATTATAATAATTATACTTATTACTCAAGATATTATCAATATAACATGCATTATTACCCATATAATGCAGTTATTATCGCTAGAGCTGCAATAATTATACTTATTACTTATATTATTATCAATATAACATGCATTATTACCCATATAAAGCTGTTATTATCGATAGAAGTATAATAAATATACTTATTACTTTTATTATCATCAATATAACATGCATTATCACCCATATTATGCAGTTATTATCGATAGAACTTTAGGAGTGGGTTTCGTGTTCAATTGAATCACAATATGTTGCGTTTTCCTGTTTTATTTATTACAGAGTTGCTAAGACTTTTTTTTGGAAATTACAAGACTTGTTGCTAGCTATGTGTAAACTCGATATCGATTATTCGGAAACTGTGTGTCTCTGCACTGAAAACTACCGTTTAAAAAACCTTCGTTTTTCGTTAGGCCAACCCCTGACAAAGTGGGGTTAACCAATTACAGTAAACCTAAGTCCCGCCAAATCGTACGACCTCCCTCTTGTGCCCGAAGCACGCTTCCTTGAAGCGGGGGTACGATTTGACGGGGGTGCGTTTGCTGGTAAAGGTGGCAACGCAGCGGAATTTCCGCGGGCCCTAAGTCAGCTACGCGGCCAGCTGATGGCCACATGACCTCTCGATGAAGGCACACGGGGAAACCCAGGGTTTATGACACTTAAGCGTTTTACTGCTGAGACCGTTGGCAAAATTCTAACTACGGTCATGCTTTCACTAAAAATTCTAAAACGGTTTCCTCAAAAACAGTTCCGCTGTCGTCCATGTCATAAACCGTGCTAGCCGTTTGCACGTTAAAAAGCTATTTACAAAATTTACAGATTTACAGCTAGCCGCTACAGAACTATAATAAATATACTTATTTCTTTTATTTTTATCAATATAACATGCATTATTACCCATATAATGTAGTTATTATCGATAGAAGTATAATAAATATACTTATTACTTTTATTATCATCAATATAACATGCATTATTACCCATATTATGCAGTTATTATCGATAGAACTATAATAAATATACTTATGACTTTTATTATCATCAATATAACATGCATTATTACCCATATTATGCAGTTATTATCGATAGAACTATAATAAATATACTTATTACTTATATTATCATCAATATAACACGCATTATTACCCATATTATGCAGTTATTATCGATAGAACTATAATAAATATACTTATTACCTTTATTATTATCAATATAACATGCATTATTACCCAAACAATGCAGTTATTATCGCTAGAGCTATGATAAATATTCTTATTACTTTTATTATTATCAATATAACATGCATTATTAACCATATTTTACTATTATTATCGCAAGAACTATAATAATTTTACTTATTACTCCCGATATTATCAATATAACATGCATTATTACCCATATTTTACAATTATTATCGCTAGAGCTATAATAATTATACTTATTACTCCCGATATTATCAATATAACATGCATTATTACTCATATTTTACTATTACTATCGATGGAACTATAATAATTATACTTATTACTCCCGATATTATTAATATAACATGCATGGTTACACATATAATGGAGTTATTATCGCTAGAACTATAATAAATATACTTATTACTCCCGATATTATCAATATAACAAGCATTATTACCCATATAATGCAGTTATTATCGCTAGAGCTGCAATAATTATACTTATTACTTATATTATTATCAATATAACATGCATTATTACCCATATAAAGCTGTTATTATCGATAGAAGTATAATAAATATACTTATTACTTTTATTATCATCAATATAACATGCATTATTATCCATATTATGCAGTTATTATCGATAGAACTATAATAAATATACTTATTTCTTTTATTTTTATCAATATAACATGCATTATTACCCATATAATGTAGTTATTATCGATAGAAGTATAATAAATATACTTATTACTTATATTATCATCAATATAACATGAATTATTACCCATATTATGCAGTTATTATCGTTCGAACTATAATAAATATACTTATCACTTTTATTATTATCAATATAACATGCACTATTAGCCATATTTTACTATTACTATCGATGGAACTATAATAATTATACTTATTACTCCCGATATTATCAATATAACATGCATGGTTACACATATAATGGAGTTATTATCGCTAGAACTGTAATAATTATACTTATGAATTATATTATTATCAATATAACATGCATTATTACCCATATAATGCAGTTATTATCGATAGAAGTATAATAAATATACTTACTACTCTAATTATTATTAATATAACATGCACTATTAGCCGTATTTCACTATTATTATCGCTAGAACTATAAAAATTATACTTATTACTCCCGATATTATCAATATCACATGCATTATTACCCGTATAATGCAGTTATTATCGCTAGAACTGTAATAATTATACTTATTACTTATATTATTATCAATATAACATGCATTATTACCCATATAAAGCTTTTATTATCGATAGAACTATAATAAATATACTTATTACTTTTATTATCATCAATATAACATGCATTATTACCCATATTATGCAGTTATTATCGATAGAATTATAATAAATCAACTTATTACTTATATTATCATCAATATAACACGCATTATTACCCATATTATGCAGTTATTATCGATAGAACTATAATAAATATACTTATTACTTATATTATCATCAATATAACACGCATTATTACCCATATTATGCAGTTATTATCGATAGAACTATAATAAATATACTTATTACCTTTATTATTATCAATATAACATGCATTATTACCCAAACAATGCAGTTATTATCGCTAGAGCTATGATAAATATTCTTATTACTTTTATTATTATCAATATAACATGCATTATTAACCATATTTTACTATTATTATCGCAAGAACTATAATAATTTTACTTATTACTCCCGATATTATCAATATAACATGCATTATTACCCATATTTTACAATTATTATCGCTAGAGCTATAATAATTATACTTATTACTACCGATATTATCAATATAACATGCATTATTACCCATATTTTACTATTACTATCGATGGAACTATAATAATTATACTTATTACTCCCGATATTATCAATATAACATGCATGGTTACACATATAATGGAGTTATTATCGCTAGAACTATAATAAATATACTTATTACTCCCGATATTATCAATATAACATGCATTATTACCCATATAATGCAGTTATTATCGCTAGAGCTGCAATAATTATACTTATTACTTATATTATTATCAATATAACATGCATTATTACCCATATAAAGCTGTTATTATCGATAGAAGTATAATAAATATACTTATTACTTTTATTATCATCAATATAACATGCATTATTATGCATATTATGCAGTTATTATCGATAGAACTATAATAAATATACTTATTTCTTTTATTTATATCAATATAACATGCATTATTACCCATATAATGTAGTTATTATCGATAGAAGTATAATAAATATACTTATTACTTATATTATCATCAATATAACATGCATTATTACTCATATTATGCAGTTATTATCGCTAGAACTATAATAAATATACTTGTTACTTTTATTATTATCAATATAACATGCATTATTACCCATATTATGCAGTTATTATCGATAGAACTGTAACAAATATACTTATTACTTTTGTGATCATCAATATCGCATGCATTATTACCCATATTATGCGGTTATTATCGATAGAACTATAATAATTATACTTATTACTTTATTTATTATCAATATAACATGCACTATTTGCCATATTTTACTATTACTATCGATGGAACTATAATAATTATACTTATTACTCCCTATATTATCAATATAACATGCATGGTTACCCATATAATGGAGCTATTATCGCTAGAACTGTAATAATTATACTTATTAATTATATTATTATCAATATAACATGCATTATTACCCATATAATGCAGTTATTATCGATAGAAGTATAATAAATATACTTATTACTTTTATTATTATTAATATAACATGCACTATTAGCCGTATTTCACTATTATTATCGCTAGAACTATAAAAATTATACTTATTGCTCCCGATATTATCAATATAACATGCATTATTACCCATATTATGCAGTTATTATCGATAGAACTATAATAAATATACTTATTACTTTTATTATTATCAATATAACATGCACTATTAACCATATTTTACTATTATTATCGCTAGAGCTATAATAATTATACTTATTACTCCCGATGTTATCAATATAACATGCATTATTACCCATATAATGCAGTTATTATCGCTAGAATTATAATATATATTCCTATTACTTTTATTATCATCAACATAACGTGCATTATTACCCATATTATGCAGTTATTATCGATAGAAGTATAATAAATATACTTATCACCTTTATTATTATCAATATAACATGCACTCTTAGCCGTATTTTACTAGTATTATCGCTAGAACTGTAATAATTATACTTATTACTCCCGATATTATCAATATAACGTGCATTCTTACCCATATTTGACAATTATTATCGCTAGAACTATAATAAATATACTTATTACTCCCGATATTATCAATATAACATCCATTATTACCCATATAATGCAGTTATTATCGATAGAACTATAATAATTATACTTGTGACTTTTATTATCATCAACATAACATGCATTATTACCCATATTATGCAGTTATTATCGGTAGAACTGTAACAAATATACTTATTACTTTTGTGATCATCAATATTACATGCATTATTACCCATATTATGCAGTTATTATCGATAGAACTATAATAAATATACTTGTTACTTTTATTATTATCAATATAACATGCATTATTACCCATATTATGCAGTTATTATCGCTAGAGCTGCAATAATTACACTTATTACTTATATTATTAGCAATATAACGTGCATTATTACCCATATTATGCAGTTATTATCGCTAGAACTATAATAAATATACTTATTACTTTTATTATCATCAATATAACGTGCACCATTACCCATATTATGCAGTTATTATCTATAGAACTATAATAAATATACTTATTACTTTTATTATTATCAATATAACATGCACTTTTAGCCATATTTTACTATTATTATCGCTGGAACTATAATAATTTTACTTATTACTCCCGATATTATCAATATAAAATCCATTATTACCCATATAATGCAGTTATTATCGCTAGAACTGTAATAATTATACTTATTACGTATATTATTATCAATATAACATACCTTATTACCCATATTATGCAGTTATTATCGCCAGAACTATAATAATTACACGTATTACTCTCGATATTATCAATATAACATGCATGGTTACCCATATAATGCAGTTATTATCGCTAGAGCTGCAATAATTACACTTATTACTTATATTATTAGCAATATAACGTGCATTATTACCCATATTATGCAGTTATTATCGCTAGAACTATAATAAATATACTTATTACTTTTATTATCATCAATATAACGTGCATTATTACCCATATTATGCAATTATTATCGATAGAAGTATAATAAATATACTTATTACGTATATTATCATCAATATAACGTGCATTATTACCCATATTATGCAGTTATTATCGATAGAAGTATAATAAATATACTTATCACTTTTATTATTATCAATATAACATGCACTCTTAGCCGTATTTTACTAGTATTATCGCTAGAACTGTAATAATTATACTAATTACTCCCGATATTATCAATATAACGTGCATTCTTACCCATATTTGACAATTATTATCGCTAGAACTATAATAAATATACTTATTACTCCCGATATTATCAATATAACATCCATTATTACCCATATAATGCAGTTATTATCGATAGAACTATAATAATTATACTTATGACTTTTATTATCATCAACATAACATGCATTATTACCCATATTATGCAGTTATTATCGGTAGAACTGTAACAAATATACTTATTACTTTTGTGATCATCAATATTACATGCATTATTACCCATATTATGCAGTTATTATCGATAGAACTATAATAAATATACTTGATCCTTTTATTATTATCAATATAACATGCATTATTACCCATATTATGCAGTTATTATCGCTAGAGCTGCAATAATTACACTTATTACTTATATTATTAGCAATATAACGTGCATTATTACACATATTATGCAGTTATTATCGCTAGAACTATAATAAATATACTTATTACTTTTATTATCATCAATATAACGTGCATTATTACCCATATTATGCAATTATTATCGATAGAAGTATAATAAATATACTTATTACGTATATTATCATCAATATAACATGCATTATTACCCATATTATGCAGTTATTATCGATAGAACTATAATAAATATACTTATTTCTTTTATTATTATCAATATAACATGCACTCTTAGCCATATTTTACTAGTATTATCGCTAGAACTGTAATAATTATACTTATTACTCCCGATATTATCAATATAACATGCATTATTACCCATATTTTACAATTATTATCGCTAGAACTATAATAATTATACTTATTACTCCCGATATTATCAATATAACATGCATTATTAGCCATATAATGCAGTTATTATCGCTAGAACTATAACAAATATTCTTATTACTTTTATTATCATCAATATAACGTGCATTATTACCCATATTATGCAGTTATTATCGATAGAAGTATAATAAATATACTTATTACTTATATTATCATCAATATAACATGCATTATTACTCATATTATGCAGTTATTATCGCTAGAACTATAATAAATATACTTGTTACTTTTATTATTATCGATATAACATGCATTATTACCCATATTATGCAGTTATTATCGCTAGAACTATAATAAATATTCTTATTACTTTTATTATCATCAATATAACGTGCATTATTACCCATATTATGCAGCTACTATCGATAGAACTATAATAAATATACTTATTACTTTTATTATCATCAATATAACACGCATTATTACCCATATTATGCAGCTATTATCGATAGAACTATAATAAATATACTTATTACTTTTATTATCATCAATATAACACGCATTATTACCCATATTATGCAGTTATTATCGATAGAACTATAATAAATATTCTTATTACTTTTATTATCATCAATATAACGTGCATTATTACCCATATTATGCAGCTATTATCGATAGAACTATAATAAATATACTTATTACTTTTATTATCATCAATATAACACGCATTATTACCCATATTATGCAGTTATTATCGATAGAACTATAATAAATATACTTATTACCTTTATTATTATCAATATAACATGCATTATTACCCATATTTTACAATTATTATCGCTAGAACTATAATAATTATACTTATTACTCCCGATATTATCAATATAACATGCATTATTAGCCATATAATGCAGTTATTATCGCTAGAACTATAACAAATATTCTTATTACTTTTATTATCATCAATATAACGTGCATTATTACCCATATTATGCAGTTATTATCGATAGAAGTATAATAAATATACTTATTACTTATATTATCATCAATATAACATGCATTATTACTCATATTATGCAGTTATTATCGCTAGAACTATAATAAATATACTTGTTACTTTTATTATTATCAATATAACATGCATTATTACCCATATTATGCAGTTATTATCGATAGAACTGTAACAAATATACTTATTACTTTTGTGATCATCAATATCGCATGCATTATTACCCATATTATGCGGTTATTATCGATAGAACTATAATAATTATACTTATTACTTTATTTATTATCAATATAACATGCACTATTTGCCATATTTTACTATTACTATCGATGGAACTATAATAATTATACTTATTACTCCCTATATTATCAATGTAACATGCATGGTTACCCATATAATGGAGCTATTATCGCTAGAACTGTAATAATTATACTTATTAATTATATTATTATCAATATAACATGCATTATTACCCATATAATGCAGTTATTATCGATAGAAGTATAATAAATATACTTATTACTTTTATTATTATTAATATAACATGCACTATTAGCCGTATTTCACTATTATTATCGCTAGAACTATAAAAATTATACTTATTGCTCCCGATATTATCAATATAACATGCATTATTACCCATATTATGCAGTTATTATCGATAGAACTATAATAAATATACTTATTACTTTTATTATTATCAATATAACATGCACTATTAACCATATTTTACTATTATTATCGCTAGAGCTATAATAATTATACTTATTACTCCCGATGTTATCAATATAACATGCATTATTACCCATATAATGCAGTTATTATCGCTAGAATTATAATATATATTCCTATTACTTTTATTATCATCAACATAACGTGCATTATTACCCATATTATGCAGTTATTATCGATAGAAGTATAATAAATATACTTATCACCTTTATTATTATCAATATAACATGCACTCTTAGCCGTATTTTACTAGTATTATCGCTAGAACTGTAATAATTATACTTATTACTCCCGATATTATCAATATAACGTGCATTCTTACCCATATTTGACAATTATTATCGCTAGAACTATAATAAATATACTTATTACTCCCGATATTATCAATATAACATCCATTATTACCCATATAATGCAGTTATTATCGATAGAACTATAATAATTATACTTGTGACTTTTATTATCATCAACATAACATGCATTATTACCCATATTATGCAGTTATTATCGGTAGAACTGTAACAAATATACTTATTACTTTTGTGATCATCAATATTACATGCATTATTACCCATATTATGCAGTTATTATCGATAGAACTATAATAAATATACTTGTTACTTTTATTATTATCAATATAACATGCATTATTACCCATATTATGCAGTTATTATCGCTAGAGCTGCAATAATTACACTTATTACTTATATTATTAGCAATATAACGTGCATTATTACCCATATTATGCAGTTATTATCGCTAGAACTATAATAAATATACTTATTACTTTTATTATCATCAATATAACGTGCACCATTACCCATATTATGCAGTTATTATCTATAGAACTATAATAAATATACTTATTACTTTTATTATTATCAATATAACATGCACTTTTAGCCATATTTTACTATTATTATCGCTGGAACTATAATAATTTTACTTATTACTCCCGATATTATCAATATAAAATCCATTATTACCCATATAATGCAGTTATTATCGCTAGAACTGTAATAATTATACTTATTACGTATATTATTATCAATATAACATACCTTATTACCCATATTATGCAGTTATTATCGCCAGAACTATAATAATTACACGTATTACTCTCGATATTATCAATATAACATGCATGGTTACCCATATAATGCAGTTATTATCGCTAGAGCTGCAATAATTACACTTATTACTTATATTATTAGCAATATAACGTGCATTATTACCCATATTATGCAGTTATTATCGCTAGAACTATAATAAATATACTTATTACTTTTATTATCATCAATATAACGTGCATTATTACCCATATTATGCAATTATTATCGATAGAAGTATAATAAATATACTTATTACGTATATTATCATCAATATAACGTGCATTATTACCCATATTATGCAGTTATTATCGATAGAAGTATAATAAATATACTTATCACTTTTATTATTATCAATATAACATGCACTCTTAGCCGTATTTTACTAGTATTATCGCTAGAACTGTAATAATTATACTTATTACTCCCGATATTATCAATATAACGTGCATTCTTACCCATATTTGACAATTATTATCGCTAGAACTATAATAAATATACTTATTACTCCCGATATTATCAATATAACATGCATTATTAGCCATATAATGCAGTTATTATCGCTAGAACTATAACAAATATTCTTATTACTTTTATTATCATCAATATAACGTGCATTATTACCCATATTATGCAGTTATTATCGATAGAAGTATAATAAATATACTTATTACTTATATTATCATCAATATAACATGCATTATTACTCATATTATGCAGTTATTATCGCTAGAACTATAATAAATATACTTGTTACTTTTATTATTATCGATATAACATGCATTATTACCCATATTATGCAGTTATTATCGCTAGAACTATAATAAATATTCTTATTACTTTTATTATCATCAATATAACGTGCATTATTACCCATATTATGCAGCTACTATCGATAGAACTATAATAAATATACTTATTACTTTTATTATCATCAATATAACACGCATTATTACCCATATTATGCAGCTATTATCGATAGAACTATAATAAATATACTTATTACTTTTATTATCATCAATATAACACGCATTATTACCCATATTATGCAGTTATTATCGATAGAACTATAATAAATATTCTTATTACTTTTATTATCATCAATATAACGTGCATTATTACCCATATTATGCAGCTATTATCGATAGAACTATAATAAATATACTTATTACTTTTATTATCATCAATATAACACGCATTATTACCCATATTATGCAGTTATTATCGATAGAACTATAATAAATATACTTATTACCTTTATTATTATCAATATAACATGCATTATTACCCATATTTTACAATTATTATCGCTAGAACTATAATAATTATACTTATTACTCCCGATATTATCAATATAACATGCATTATTAGCCATATAATGCAGTTATTATCGCTAGAACTATAACAAATATTCTTATTACTTTTATTATCATCAATATAACGTGCATTATTACCCATATTATGCAGTTATTATCGATAGAACTGTAACAAATATACTTATTACTTTTGTGATCATCAATATCGCATGCATTATTACCCATATTATGCGGTTATTATCGATAGAACTATAATAATTATACTTATTACTTTATTTATTATCAATATAACATGCACTATTTGCCATATTTTACTATTACTATCGATGGAACTATAATAATTATACTTATTACTCCCTATATTATCAATGTAACATGCATGGTTACCCATATAATGGAGCTATTATCGCTAGAACTGTAATAATTATACTTATTAATTATATTATTATCAATATAACATGCATTATTACCCATATAATGCAGTTATTATCGATAGAAGTATAATAAATATACTTATTACTTTTATTATTATTAATATAACATGCACTATTAGCCGTATTTCACTATTATTATCGCTAGAACTATAAAAATTATACTTATTGCTCCCGATATTATCAATATAACATGCATTATTACCCATATTATGCAGTTATTATCGATAGAACTATAATAAATATACTTATTACTTTTATTATTATCAATATAACATGCACTATTAACCATATTTTACTATTATTATCGCTAGAGCTATAATAATTATACTTATTACTCCCGATGTTATCAATATAACATGCATTATTACCCATATAATGCAGTTATTATCGCTAGAATTATAATATATATTCCTATTACTTTTATTATCATCAACATAACGTGCATTATTACCCATATTATGCAGTTATTATCGATAGAAGTATAATAAATATACTTATCACCTTTATTATTATCAATATAACATGCACTCTTAGCCGTATTTTACTAGTATTATCGCTAGAACTGTAATAATTATACTTATTACTCCCGATATTATCAATATAACGTGCATTCTTACCCATATTTGACAATTATTATCGCTAGAACTATAATAAATATACTTATTACTCCCGATATTATCAATATAACATCCATTATTACCCATATAATGCAGTTATTATCGATAGAACTATAATAATTATACTTGTGACTTTTATTATCATCAACATAACATGCATTATTACCCATATTATGCAGTTATTATCGGTAGAACTGTAACAAATATACTTATTACTTTTGTGATCATCAATATTACATGCATTATTACCCATATTATGCAGTTATTATCGATAGAACTATAATAAATATACTTGTTACTTTTATTATTATCAATATAACATGCATTATTACCCATATTATGCAGTTATTATCGCTAGAGCTGCAATAATTACACTTATTACTTATATTATTAGCAATATAACGTGCATTATTACCCATATTATGCAGTTATTATCGCTAGAACTATAATAAATATACTTATTACTTTTATTATCATCAATATAACGTGCACCATTACCCATATTATGCAGTTATTATCTATAGAACTATAATAAATATACTTATTACTTTTATTATTATCAATATAACATGCACTTTTAGCCATATTTTACTATTATTATCGCTGGAACTATAATAATTTTACTTATTACTCCCGATATTATCAATATAAAATCCATTATTACCCATATAATGCAGTTATTATCGCTAGAACTGTAATAATTATACTTATTACGTATATTATTATCAATATAACATACCTTATTACCCATATTATGCAGTTATTATCGCCAGAACTATAATAATTACACGTATTACTCTCGATATTATCAATATAACATGCATGGTTACCCATATAATGCAGTTATTATCGCTAGAGCTGCAATAATTACACTTATTACTTATATTATTAGCAATATAACGTGCATTATTACCCATATTATGCAGTTATTATCGCTAGAACTATAATAAATATACTTATTACTTTTATTATCATCAATATAACGTGCATTATTACCCATATTATGCAATTATTATCGATAGAAGTATAATAAATATACTTATTACGTATATTATCATCAATATAACGTGCATTATTACCCATATTATGCAGTTATTATCGATAGAAGTATAATAAATATACTTATCACTTTTATTATTATCAATATAACATGCACTCTTAGCCGTATTTTACTAGTATTATCGCTAGAACTGTAATAATTATACTTATTACTCCCGATATTATCAATATAACGTGCATTCTTACCCATATTTTACAATTATTATCGCTAGAACTATAATAATTATACTTATTACTCCCGATATTATCAATATAACATGCATTATTAGCCATATAATGCAGTTATTATCGCTAGAACTATAACAAATATTCTTATTACTTTTATTATCATCAATATAACGTGCATTATTACCCATATTATGCAGTTATTATCGATAGAAGTATAATAAATATACTTATTACTTATATTATCATCAATATAACATGCATTATTACTCATATTATGCAGTTATTATCGCTAGAACTATAATAAATATACTTGTTACTTTTATTATTATCAATATAACATGCATTATTACCCATATTATGCAGTTATTATCGATAGAACTGTAACAAATATACTTATTACTTTTGTGATCATCAATATCACATGCATTATTACCCATATTATGCGGTTATTATCGATAGAACTATAATAAATATACTTATCACTTTTATTATCATCAATATAACACGCATTATTACCCATATTATGCAGTTATTATCGATAGAACTATAATAAATATACTTATTACCTTTATTATTATCAATATAACATGCATTATTACCCATATTTTACAATTATTATCGCTAGAACTATAATAATTATACTTATTACTCCCGATATTGTCAATATAACATCCATTATTACCCATATAATGCAGTTATTATCGATAGAACTATAATAAATATACTAATTACTTTCATTATCATCAATATAACTTGCATTATTACCCATATTATGCAGTTATTATCGATAGAACTTTAATAAATATATTTATTAGTTAACTTATCATCAATATAACACGCATTATTACCCATATTATGCAGTTATTATCGATAGAACTATAATAAATATACTTATTACTTTTATTATCATCAATATAACATGCGTTATAACCCATATTATGCAGTTATTATCGATAGAACTATAATAAATATACTTATTACTTATATTATCATCAATATAACACGCATTATTATCCATATTATGCAGTTATTATCGATAGAAGTATAATAAATACATTTATTACTTTTATTTTTATCAATATAACATGCACTCTTAGCCATACTTTACTAGTATTATCGCTAGAACTGTAATAATTATACTTATTACTCCCGATATTATGAATATAACATACATTATTACCCATATAATGTAGTTATTATCGCTAGATCTATAATAAATATACTTATTACTTTTATTATTATCAATATAACACGCACTATTAGCCATATTTTACTATTATTATCGCTAGAGCTATAATAATTATACTTATTACTCCCGATATTATCAATATAACATCCATTATTACCCATATAATGCAGTTATTATCGCTAGAGCTATAATAAGTATTCTTATTACTTTTATTATTATCAATATAACATGCACTCTTAGCCATATTTTACTAGTATTATCGCTAGAACTGTAATAATTGTACCTATTACTCCCGATATTATCAATATAACATGCATTATTACCCATATTTTACAATTATTATCGCTAGAACTATAACAATTATACTTATTACTCCCGATATTACCAATATATCATCCATTATTACCCATATAATGCAGTTATTATCGATAGAACTATAATAAATATACTTATTACTTATATTATCATCAATATAACATCCATTATTACCCATATAATGCAGTTATTATCGCTAGAACTATAATAAATATACTTATTACTTTTATTATTATCAATATAACATGCACTATTAGCCATATTTTACTATTATTATCGATAGAGCTATAATAATTATACTTAGTACTCCCGATGTTATCAATATAACATGTATTATTACCGATATTTTACAATTATTATCGCTAGAATTATAATAATTATACTTATTACTCCCGATATTATCAATATAACATGCATTATTACCCATATAATGCAGTTATTATCGCTAGAGCTGCAATAATTATACTTATTACTTATATTATTATCAATGTAACATGCATTATTACCCATATAAAGCTGTTATTATCGATAGAAGTATAATAAATATACTTATTACTTTTATTATCATCAATATAACATGCATTATTACCCATATTATGCAGTTATTATCGATAGAACTTTAGGAGTGGGTTTCGTGTTCAATTGAATCACAATATGTTGCGTTTTCCTGTTTTATTTATTACAGAGTTGCTAAGACTTTTTTTTGGAAATTACAAGACTTGTTGCTAGCTATGTGTAAACTCGATATCGATTATTCGGAAACTGTGTGTCTCTGCACTGAAAACTACCGTTTAAAAAACCTTCGTTTTTCGTTAGGCCAACCCCTGACAAAGTGGGGTTAACCAATTACAGTAAACCTAAGTCCCGCCAAATCGTACGACCTCCCTCTTGTGCCCGAAGCACGCTTCCTTGAAGCGGGGGTACGATTTGACGGGGGTGCGTTTGCTGGTAAAGGTGGCAACGCAGCGGAATTTCCGCGGGCCCTAAGTCAGCTACGCGGCCAGCTGATGGCCACATGACCTCTCGATGAAGGCCCACGGGGAAACCCAGGGTTTATGACACTTAAGCGTTTTACTGCTGAGACCGTTGGCAAAATTCTAACTACGGTCATGCTTTCACTAAAAATTCTAAAACGGTTTCCTCAAAAACAGTTCCGCTGTCGTCCATGTCATAAACCGTGCTAGCCGTTTGCACGTTAAAAAGCTATTTACAAAATTTACAGATTTACAGCTAGCCGCTACAGAACTATAATAAATATACTTATTTCTTTTATTTTTATCAATATAACATGCATTATTACCCATATAATGTAGTTATTATCGATAGAAGTATAATAAATATACTTATTACTTTTATTATCATCAATATAACATGCATTATTACCCATATTATGCAGTTATTATCGATAGAACTATAATAAATATACTTATGACTTTTATTATCATCAATATAACATGCATTATTACCCATATTATGCAGTTATTATCGATAGAACTATAATAAATATACTTATTACTTATATTATCATCAATATAACACGCATTATTACCCATATTATGCAGTTATTATCGATAGAACTATAATAAATATACTTATTACCTTTATTATTATCAATATAACATGCATTATTACCCAAACAATGCAGTTATTATCGCTAGAGCTATGATAAATATTCTTATTACTTTTATTATTATCAATATAACATGCATTATTAACCATATTTTACTATTATTATCGCAAGAACTATAATAATTTTACTTATTACTCCCGATATTATCAATATAACATGCATTATTACCCATATTTTACAATTATTATCGCTAGAGCTATAATAATTATACTTATTACTCCCGATATTATCAATATAACATGCATTATTACTCATATTTTACTATTACTATCGATGGAACTATAATAATTATACTTATTACTCCCGATATTATTAATATAACATGCATGGTTACACATATAATGGAGTTATTATCGCTAGAACTATAATAAATATACTTATTACTCCCGATATTATCAATATAACAAGCATTATTACCCATATAATGCAGTTATTATCGCTAGAGCTGCAATAATTATACTTATTACTTATATTATTATCAATATAACATGCATTATTACCCATATAAAGCTGTTATTATCGATAGAAGTATAATAAATATACTTATTACTTTTATTATCATCAATATAACATGCATTATTATCCATATTATGCAGTTATTATCGATAGAACTATAATAAATATACTTATTTCTTTTATTTTTATCAATATAACATGCATTATTACCCATATAATGTAGTTATTATCGATAGAAGTATAATAAATATACTTATTACTTATATTATCATCAATATAACATGAATTATTACCCATATTATGCAGTTATTATCGTTCGAACTATAATAAATATACTTATCACTTTTATTATTATCAATATAACATGCACTATTAGCCATATTTTACTATTACTATCGATGGAACTATAATAATTATACTTATTACTCCCGATATTATCAATATAACATGCATGGTTACACATATAATGGAGTTATTATCGCTAGAACTGTAATAATTATACTTATGAATTATATTATTATCAATATAACATGCATTATTACCCATATAATGCAGTTATTATCGATAGAAGTATAATAAATATACTTACTACTCTAATTATTATTAATATAACATGCACTATTAGCCGTATTTCACTATTATTATCGCTAGAACTATAAAAATTATACTTATTACTCCCGATATTATCAATATCACATGCATTATTACCCGTATAATGCAGTTATTATCGCTAGAACTGTAATAATTATACTTATTACTTATATTATTATCAATATAACATGCATTATTACCCATATAAAGCTGTTATTATCGATAGAACTATAATAAATATACTTATTACTTTTATTATCATCAATATAACATGCATTATTACCCATATTATGCAGTTATTATCGATAGAATTATAATAAATCAACTTATTACTTATATTATCATCAATATAACACGCATTATTACCCATATTATGCAGTTATTATCGATAGAACTATAATAAATATACTTATTACTTATATTATCATCAATATAACACGCATTATTACCCATATTATGCAGTTATTATCGATAGAACTATAATAAATATACTTATTACCTTTATTATTATCAATATAACATGCATTATTACCCAAACAATGCAGTTATTATCGCTAGAGCTATGATAAATATTCTTATTACTTTTATTATTATCAATATAACATGCATTATTAACCATATTTTACTATTATTATCGCAAGAACTATAATAATTTTACTTATTACTCCCGATATTATCAATATAACATGCATTATTACCCATATTTTACAATTATTATCGCTAGAGCTATAATAATTATACTTATTACTACCGATATTATCAATATAACATGCATTATTACCCATATTTTACTATTACTATCGATGGAACTATAATAATTATACTTATTACTCCCGATATTATCAATATAACATGCATGGTTACACATATAATGGAGTTATTATCGCTAGAACTATAATAAATATACTTATTACTCCCGATATTATCAATATAACATGCATTATTACCCATATAATGCAGTTATTATCGCTAGAGCTGCAATAATTATACTTATTACTTATATTATTATCAATATAACATGCATTATTACCCATATAAAGCTGTTATTATCGATAGAAGTATAATAAATATACTTATTACTTTTATTATCATCAATATAACATGCATTATTATGCATATTATGCAGTTATTATCGATAGAACTATAATAAATATACTTATTTCTTTTATTTATATCAATATAACATGCATTATTACCCATATAATGTAGTTATTATCGATAGAAGTATAATAAATATACTTATTACTTATATTATCATCAATATAACATGAATTATTACCCATATTATGCAGTTATTATCGATCGAACTATAATAAATATACTTATCACTTTTATTATTATCAATATAACATGCACTATTAGCCATATTTTACTATTACTATCGATGGAACTATAATAATTATACTTATTACTCCCGATATTATCAATATAACATGCATGGTTACACATATAATGGAGTTATTATCGCTAGAACTGTAATAATTATACTTATGAATTATATTATTATCAATATAACATGCATTATTACCCATATAAAGCTGTTATTATCGATAGAACTATAATAAATATACTTATTACTTTTATTATCATCAATATAACATGCATTATTACCCATATTATACAGTTATTATCGATAGAATTATAATAAATCAACTTATTACTTATATTATCATCAATATAACACGCATTATTACCCATATTATGCAGTTATTATCGATAGAACTATAATAAATATACTTATTACCTTTATTATTATCAATATAACATGCATTATTACCCAAACAATGCAGTTATTATCGCTAGAGCTATGATAAATATTCTTATTACTTTTATTATTATCAATATAACATGCATTATTAACCATATTTTACTATTATTATCGCAAGAACTATAATAATTTTACTTATTACTCCCGATATTATCAATTTAACATGCATTATTACCCATATTATACAACTATTATCGCTAGAGCTATAATAATTATACTTATTACTCCCGATGTTATCAATATAACATGCATTATTACCCATATTTTACTATTACTATCGATGGAACTATAATAATTATACTCATTACTCCCGATATAATCAATATAACATGCATGGTTACACATATAATGGAGTTATTATCGCTAGAACTATAATAAATATACTTATTACTCCCGATATTATCAATATAACATGCATTATTACCCATATAAAGCTGTTATTATCGATAGAAGTATAATAAATATACTTATTACTTTTATTATCATCAATATAACATGCATTATTATCCATATTATGCAGTTATTATCGATAGAACTATAATAAATATACTTATTTCTTTTATTTTTATCAATATAACATGCATTATTACCCATATAATGTAGTTATTATCGATAGAAGTATAATAAATATACTTATTACTTATATTATCATCAATATAACATGAATTATTACCCATATTATGCAGTTATTATCGTTCGAACTATAATAAATATACTTATCACTTTTATTATTATCAATATAACATGCACTATTAGCCATATTTTACTATTACTATTGATGGTACTATAATAATTATACTTATTACTCCCGATATTATCAATATAACATGCATGGTTACACATATAATGGAGTTATTATCGCTAGAACTGTAATAATTATACTTATGAATTATATTATTATCAATATAACATGCATTATTACCCATATAATGCAGTTATTATCGATAGAAGTATAATAAATATACTTACTACTCTTATTATTATTAATATAACATGCACTATTAGCCGTATTTCACTATTATTATCGCTAGAACTATAAAAATTATACTTATTACTCCCGATATTATCAATATCACATGCATTATTACCCGTATAATGCAGTTATTATCGCTAGAACTGTAATAATTATACTTATTACTTATATTATTATCAATATAACATGCATTATTACCCATATAAAGCTGTTATTATCGATAGAAGTATAATAAATATACTTATTACTTTTATTATCATCAATATAACATGCATTATTACCCATATTATGCAGTTATTATCGATAGAACTATAATAAATATACTTATTACTTTTATTATCATCAATATAACATGCATTATTACCCATATTATGCAGTTATTATCGCTAGAGCTATGATAAATATTCTTATTACTTTTATTATTATCAATATAACATGCATTATTAACCATATTTTACTATTATTATCGCAAGAATTATAATAATTTT
Source organism: Megachile leachella (assembly GCA_963576845.1). NCBI lineage: Eukaryota > Metazoa > Arthropoda > Insecta > Hymenoptera > Megachilidae > Megachile > Megachile leachella. Next base: position 777,604 of record CAUYWW010000171.1, read on the forward strand.
ACTTATTACTCCCGATATTATCAATATAACATGCATTATTACCCATATTTTACAATTATTATCGCTAGAGCTATAATAATTATACTTATTACTCCCGATATTATCAATATAACATGCATTATTACCCATATTTTACTATTACTATCGATGGAACTATAATAATTATACTTATTACTCCCGATATTATCAATATAACATGCATGGTTACACATATAATGGAGTTATTATCGCTAGAACTATAATAAATATACTTATTACTCCCGATATTATCAATATAACATGCATTATTACCCATATAATGCAGTTATTATCGCTAGAGCTGCAATAATTATACTTATTACTTATATTATTATCAATATAACATGCATTATTACCCATATAAAGCTGTTATTATCGATAGAAGTATAATAAATATACTTATTACTTTTATTATCATCAATATAACATGCATTATTATGCATATTATGCAGTGATTATCGATAGAACTATAATAAATATACTTATTTCTTTTATTTTTATCAATATAACATGCATTATTACCCATATAATGTAGTTATTATCGATAGAAGTATAATAAATATACTTATTACTTATATTATCATCAATATAACATGAATTATTACCCATATTATGCAGTTATTATCGATCGAACTATAATAAATATACTTATCACTTTTATTATTATCAATATAACATGCACTATTAGCCATATTTTACTATTACTATCGATGGAACTATAATAATTATACTTATTACTCCCGCTATTATCAATATAACATGCATGGTTACACATATAATGGAGTTATTATCGCTAGAACTGTAATAATTATACTTATGAATTATATTATTATCAATATAACATGCATTATTACCCATATAAAGCTGTTATTATCGATAGAAGTATAATAAATATACTTATTACTTTTATTATCATCAATATAACATGCATTATTACCCATATTATGCAGTTATTATCGATCGAACTATAATAAATATACTTATCACTTTTATTATTATCAATATAACATGCACTATTAGCCATATTTTACTATTACTATCGATGGAACTATAATAATTATACTTATTACTCCCGATATTATCAATATAACATGCGTTATTACCCATATAATGTAGTTATTATCGATAGAAGTATAATAAATATACTTATTACTTATATTATCATCAATATAACATGAATTATTACCCATATTATGCAGTTATTATCGATCGAACTATAATAAATATACTTATTACCTTTATTATTATCAATATAACATGCATTATTACCCAAACAATGCAGTTATTATCGCTAGAGCTATGATAAATATTCTTATTACTTTTATTATTATCAATATAACATGCATTATTAACCATATTTTACTATTATTATCGCAAGAACTATAATAATTTTACTTATTACTCCCGATATTATCAATTTAACATGCATTATTACCCATATTATACAACTATTATCGCTAGAGCTATAATAATTATACTTATTACTCCCGATATTATCAATATAACATGCATTATTACACATATTTTACGATTATTGTCGCTAGAGCTATAATAATTATACTTATTACTCCCGATGTTATCAATATAACATGCATTATTACCCATATTTTACTATTACTATCGATGGAACTATAATAATTATACTCATTACTCCCGATATTATCAATATAACATGCATGGTTACACATATAATGGAGTTATTATCGCTAGAACTATAATAAATATACTTATTACTCCCGATATTATCAATATAACATGCATTATTACCCATATAAAGCTGTTATTATCGATAGAAGTATAATAAATATACTTATTACTTTTATTATCATCAATATAACATGCATTATTATCCATATTATGCAGTTATTATCGATAGAACTATAATAAATATACTTATTTCTTTTATTTTTATCAATATAACATGCATTATTACCCATATAATGTAGTTATTATCGATAGAATTATAATAAATATACTTATCACTTTTATTATTATCAATATAACATGCACTATTAGCCATATTTTACTATTACTATCGATGGAACTATAATAATTATACTTATTACTCCCGATATTATCAATATAACATGCGTTATTACCCATATAATGTAGTTATTATCGATAGAAGTATAATAAATATACTTATTACTTATATTATCATCAATATAACATGAATTATTACCCATATTATGCAGTTATTATCGATCGAACTATAATAAATATACTTATCACTTTTATTATTATCAATATAACATGCACTATTAGCCATATTTTACTATTACTATCGATGGAACTATAATAATTATACTTATTACTCCCGATATTATCAATATAACATGCATGGTTACACATATAATGGAGTTGTTATCGCTAGAACTGTAATAATTATACTTATGAATTATATTATTATCAATATAACATGCATTATTACCCATATAAAGCTGTTATTATCGATAGAACTATAATAAATATACTTATTACTTTTATTATCATCAATATAACATGCATTATTACCCATATTATGCAGTTATTATCGATAGAATTATAATAAATCAACTTATTACTTATATCATCATCAATATAACACGCATTATTACCCATATTATGCAGTTATTATCGATAGAACTATAATAAATATACTTATTACCTTTATTATTATCAATATAACATGCATTATTACCCAAACAATGCAGTTATTATCGCTAGAGCTATGATAAATATTCTTATTACTTTTATTATTATCAATATAACATGCATTATTAACCATATTTTACTATTATTATCGCAAGAACTATAATAATTTTACTTATTACTCCCGATATTATCAATTTAACATGCATTATTACCCATATTATACAACTATTATCGCTAGGGCTATAATAATTATACTTATTACTCCCGATATTATCAATATAACATGCATTATTACACATATTTTACAATTATTGTCGCTAGAGCTATAATAATTATACTTATTACTCCCGATGTTATCAATATAACATGCATTATTACCCATATATTACTATTACTATCGATGGAACTATAATAATTATACTTATTACTCCCGATATTATCAATATAACATGCATGGTTACACATATAATAGAGTTATTATCGCCAGAACTATAATAAATATACTTATTACTCCCGATATTATCAATATAACATGCATTATTACCCATATAAAGCTGTTATTATCGATAGAAGTATAATAAATATACTTATTACTTTTATTATCATCAATATAACATGCATTATTATCCATATTATGCAGTTATTATCGATAGAACTATAATAAATATACTTATTTATTTTATTTTTATCAATATAACATGCATTATTACACATATTTTACAATTATTGTCGCTAGAGCTATAATAATTATACTTATTACTCCCGATGTTATCAATATAACATGCATTATTACCCATATTTTACTATTACTATCGATGGAACTATAATAATTATACTTATTACTCCCGATATTATCAATATAACATGCATGGTTACACATATAATAGAGTTATTATCGCCAGAACTATAATAAATATACTTATTACTCCCGATATTATCAATATAACATGCATTATTACCCATATAAAGCTGTTATTATCGATAGAAGTATAATAAATATACTTATTACTTATATTATCATCAATATAACATGAATTATTACCCATATTATGCAGTTATTATCGTTCGAACTATAATAAATATACTTATCACTTTTATTATTATCAATATAACATGCACTATTAGCCATATTTTACTATTACTATTGATGGAACTATAATAATTATACTTATTACTCCCGATATTATCAATATAACATGCATGGTTACACATATAATGGAGTTATTATCGCTAGAACTGTAATGATTATACTTATGAATTATATTATTATCAATATAACATGCATTATTACCCATATAATGCAGTTATTATCGATAGAAGTATAATAAATATACTTACTACTCTTATTATTATTAATATAACATGCACTATTAGCCGTATTTCACTATTATTATCGCAAGAACTATAAAAATTATACTTATTACTCCCGATATTATCAATATCACATGCATTATTACCCGTATAATGCAGTTATTATCGCTAGAGCTATGATAAATATTCTTATTACTTTTATTATTATCAATATAACATGCATTATTAACCATATTTTACTATTATTATCGCAAGAACTATAATAATTTTACTTATTACTCCCGATATTATCAATATAACATGCATTATTACCCATATTTTACAATTATTATCGCTAGAGCTATAATAATTATACTTATTACTCCCGATATTATCAATATAACATGCATTATTACCCATATTTTACTATTACTATCGATGGAACTATAATAATTATACTTATTACTCCCGATATTATCAATATAACATGCATGGTTACACATATAATGGAGTTATTATCGCTAGAACTATAATAAATACACTTATTACTCCCGATATTATCAATATAACATGCATTATTACCCATATAATGCAGTTATTATCGCTAGAGCTGCAATAATTATACTTATCACTTTTATTATTATCAATATAACATGCACTATTAGCCATATTTTACTATTACTATCGATGGAACTATAATAATTATACTTATTACTCCCGATATTATCAATATAACATGCATGGTTACACATATAATGGAGTTATTATCGCTAGAACTGTAATAATTATACTTATGAATTATATTATTATCAATATAACATGCATTATTACCCATATAATGCAGTTATTATCGATAGAAGTATAATAAATATACTTATTACTTTTATTATCATCAATATAACATGCATTATTACCCATATTATGCAGTTATTATCGATCGAACTATAATAATTATACTTATTACTCCCGATATTATCAATATAACATGCATGGTTACACATATAATGGAGTTGTTATCGCTAGAACTGTAATAATTATACTTATGAATTATATTATTATCAATATAACATGCATTATTACCCATATAAAGCTGTTATTATCGATAGAACTATAATAATTATACTTATGAATTATATTATTATCAATATAACATGCATTATTACCCATATAAAGCTGTTATTATCGATAGAAGTATAATAAATATACTTATTACTTTTATTATCATCAATATAACATGCATTATTACCCATATTATGCAGTTATTATCGATCGAACTATAATAAATATACTTATCACTTTTATTATTATCAATATAACATGCACTATTAGCCATATTTTACTATTACTATCGATGGAACTATAATAATTATACTTATTACTCCCGATATTATCAATATAACATGCGTTATTACCCATATAATGTAGTTATTATCGATAGAAGTATAATAAATATACTTATTACTTATATTATCATCAATATAACATGAATTATTACCCATATTATGCAGTTATTATCGATCGAACTATAATAAATATACTTATTACCTTTATTATTATCAATATAACATGCATTATTACCCAAACAATGCAGTTATTATCGCTAGAGCTATGATAAATATTCTTATTACTTTTATTATTATCAATATAACATGCATTATTAACCATATTTTACTATTATTATCGCAAGAACTATAATAATTTTACTTATTACTCCCGATATTATCAATTTAACATGCATTATTACCCATATTATACAACTATTATCGCTAGAGCTATAATAATTATACTTATTACTCCCGATATTATCAATATAACATGCATTATTACACATATTTTACGATTATTGTCGCTAGAGCTATAATAATTATACTTATTACTCCCGATGTTATCAATATAACATGCATTATTACCCATATTTTACTATTACTATCGATGGAACTATAATAATTATACTCATTACTCCCGATATTATCAATATAACATGCATGGTTACACATATAATGGAGTTATTATCGCTAGAACTATAATAAATATACTTATTACTCCCGATATTATCAATATAACATGCATTATTACCCATATAAAGCTGTTATTATCGATAGAAGTATAATAAATATACTTATTACTTTTATTATCATCAATATAACATGCATTATTATCCATATTATGCAGTTATTATCGATAGAACTATAATAAATATACTTATTTCTTTTATTTTTATCAATATAACATGCATTATTACCCATATAATGTAGTTATTATCGATAGAATTATAATAAATATACTTATCACTTTTATTATTATCAATATAACATGCACTATTAGCCATATTTTACTATTACTATCGATGGAACTATAATAATTATACTTATTACTCCCGATATTATCAATATAACATGCGTTATTACCCATATAATGTAGTTATTATCGATAGAAGTATAATAAATATACTTATTACTTATATTATCATCAATATAACATGAATTATTACCCATATTATGCAGTTATTATCGATCGAACTATAATAAATATACTTATCACTTTTATTATTATCAATATAACATGCACTATTAGCCATATTTTACTATTACTATCGATGGAACTATAATAATTATACTTATTACTCCCGATATTATCAATATAACATGCATGGTTACACATATAATGGAGTTGTTATCGCTAGAACTGTAATAATTATACTTATGAATTATATTATTATCAATATAACATGCATTATTACCCATATAAAGCTGTTATTATCGATAGAACTATAATAAATATACTTATTACTTTTATTATCATCAATATAACATGCATTATTACCCATATTATGCAGTTATTATCGATAGAATTATAATAAATCAACTTATTACTTATATCATCATCAATATAACACGCATTATTACCCATATTATGCAGTTATTATCGATAGAACTATAATAAATATACTTATTACCTTTATTATTATCAATATAACATGCATTATTACCCAAACAATGCAGTTATTATCGCTAGAGCTATGATAAATATTCTTATTACTTTTATTATTATCAATATAACATGCATTATTAACCATATTTTACTATTATTATCGCAAGAACTATAATAATTTTACTTATTACTCCCGATATTATCAATTTAACATGCATTATTACCCATATTATACAACTATTATCGCTAGGGCTATAATAATTATACTTATTACTCCCGATATTATCAATATAACATGCATTATTACACATATTTTACAATTATTGTCGCTAGAGCTATAATAATTATACTTATTACTCCCGATGTTATCAATATAACATGCATTATTACCCATATATTACTATTACTATCGATGGAACTATAATAATTATACTTATTACTCCCGATATTATCAATATAACATGCATGGTTACACATATAATAGAGTTATTATCGCCAGAACTATAATAATTATACTTATTACTCCCGATATTATCAATATAACATGCATTATTACCCATATTTTACTATTACTATCGATGGAACTATAATAATTATACTTATTACTCCCGATATTATCAATATAACATGCATGGTTACACATATAATGGAGTTATTATCGCTAGAACTATAATAAATACACTTATTACTCCCGATATTATCAATATAACATGCATTATTACCCATATAATGCAGTTATTATCGATAGAAGTATAATAAATATACTTATTACTTATATTATCATCAATATAACACGCATTATTACCCATATTATGCAGTTATTATCGATAGAACTATAATAAATATACTTATTACCTTTATTATTATCAATATAACATGCATTATTACCCAAACAATGCAGTTATTATCGCTAGAGCTATGATAAATATTCTTATTACTTTTATTATTATCAATATAACATGCATTATTACACATATTTTACAATTATTGTCGCTAGAGCTGTAATAATTATACTTATTACTCCCGATGTTATCAATATAACATGCATTATTACCCATATTTTACTATTACTATCGATGGAACTATAATAATTATACTTATTACTCCCGATGTTATCAATATAACATGCATTATTACCCATATTTTACTATTACTATCGATGGAACTATAATAATTATACTTATTACTCCCGATATTATCAATATAACATGCATGGTTACACATATAATGGAGTTATTATCGCTAGAACTATAATAAATATACTTATTACTCCCGATGTTATCAATATAACATGCATTATTACCCATATTTTACTATTACTATCGATGGAACTATAATAATTATACTTATTACTCCCGATGTTATCAATATAACATGCATTATTACCCATATTTTACTATTACTATCGATGGAACTATAATAATTATACTTATTACTCCCGATATTATCAATATAACATGCATGGTTACACATGTAATGGAGTTATTATCGCTAGAACTATAATAAATATACTTATTACTCCCGATATTATCAATATAACATGCATTATTACCCATATAAAGCTGTTATTATCGATAGAAGTATAATAAATATACTTATTACTTTTATTATCATCAATATAACATGCATTATTATCCATATTATGCAGTTATTATCGATAGAACTATAATAAATATACTTATTTCTTTTATTTTTATCAATATAACATGCATTATTACCCATATAATGTAGTTATTATCGATAGAATTATAATAAATATACTTATCACTTTTATTATTATCAATATAACATGCACTATTAGCCATATTTTACTATTACTATCGATGGAACTATAATAATTATACTTATTACTCCCGATATTATCAATATAACATGCGTTATTACCCATATAATGTAGTTATTATCGATAGAAGTATAATAAATATACTTATTACTTATATTATCATCAATATAACATGAATTATTACCCATATTATGCAGTTATTATCGATCGAACTATAATAAATATACTTATCACTTTTATTATTATCAATATAACATGCACTATTAGCCATATTTTACTATTACTATCGATGGAACTATAATAATTATACTTATTACTCCCGATATTATCAATATAACATGCATGGTTACACATATAATGGAGTTGTTATCGCTAGAACTGTAATAATTATACTTATGAATTATATTATTATCAATATAACATGCATTATTACCCATATAAAGCTGTTATTATCGATAGAACTATAATAAATATACTTATTACTTTTATTATCATCAATATAACATGCATTATTACCCATATTATGCAGTTATTATCGATAGAATTATAATAAATCAACTTATTACTTATATCATCATCAATATAACACGCATTATTACCCATATTATGCAGTTATTATCGATAGAACTATAATAAATATACTTATTACCTTTATTATTATCAATATAACATGCATTATTACCCAAACAATGCAGTTATTATCGCTAGAGCTATGATAAATATTCTTATTACTTTTATTATTATCAATATAACATGCATTATTAACCATATTTTACTATTATTATCGCAAGAACTATAATAATTTTACTTATTACTCCCGATATTATCAATTTAACATGCATTATTACCCATATTATACAACTATTATCGCTAGGGCTATAATAATTATACTTATTACTCCCGATATTATCAATATAACATGCATTATTACACATATTTTACAATTATTGTCGCTAGAGCTATAATAATTATACTTATTACTCCCGATGTTATCAATATAACATGCATTATTACCCATATATTACTATTACTATCGATGGAACTATAATAATTATACTTATTACTCCCGATATTATCAATATAACATGCATGGTTACACATATAATAGAGTTATTATCGCCAGAACTATAATAATTATACTTATTACTCCCGATATTATCAATATAACATGCATTATTACCCATATTTTACTATTACTATCGATGGAACTATAATAATTATACTTATTACTCCCGATATTATCAATATAACATGCATGGTTACACATATAATGGAGTTATTATCGCTAGAACTATAATAAATACACTTATTACTCCCGATATTATCAATATAACATGCATTATTACCCATATAATGCAGTTATTATCGCTAGAGCTGCAATAATTATACTTATCACTTTTATTATTATCAATATAACATGCACTATTAGCCATATTTTACTATTACTATCGATGGAACTATAATAATTATACTTATTACTCCCGATATTATCAATATAACATGCATGGTTACACATATAATGGAGTTATTATCGCTAGAACTGTAATAATTATACTTATGAATTATATTATTATCAATATAACATGCATTATTACCCATATAATGCAGTTATTATCGATAGAAGTATAATAAATATACTTATTACTTTTATTATCATCAATATAACATGCATTATTACCCATATTATGCAGTTATTATCGATCGAACTATAATAATTATACTTATTACTCCCGATATTATCAATATAACATGCATGGTTACACATATAATGGAGTTGTTATCGCTAGAACTGTAATAATTATACTTATGAATTATATTATTATCAATATAACATGCATTATTACCCATATAAAGCTGTTATTATCGATAGAACTATAATAAATATACTTATTACTTTTATTATCATCAATATAACATGCATTATTACCCGTATAATGCAGTTATTATCGCTAGAGCTATGATAAATATTCTTATTACTTTTATTATTATCAATATAACATGCATTATTAACCATATTTTACTATTATTATCGCAAGAACTATAATAATTTTACTTATTACTCCCGATATTATCAATATAACATGCATTATTACCCATATTTTACAATTATTATCGCTAGAGCTATAATAATTATACTTATTACTCCCGATATTATCAATATAACATGCATTATTACCCATATTTTACTATTACTATCGATGGAACTATAATAATTATACTTATTACTCCCGATATTATCAATATAACATGCATGGTTACACATATAATGGAGTTATTATCGCTAGAACTATAATAAATACACTTATTACTCCCGATATTATCAATATAACATGCATTATTACCCATATAATGCAGTTATTATCGCTAGAGCTGCAATAATTATACTTATCACTTTTATTATTATCAATATAACATGCACTATTAGCCATATTTTACTATTACTATCGATGGAACTATAATAATTATACTTATTACTCCCGATATTATCATTATAACATGCATGGTTACACATATAATGGAGTTATTATCGCTAGAACTGTAATAATTATACTTATGAATTATATTATTATCAATATAACATGCATTATTACCCATATAATGCAGTTATTATCGATAGAAGTATAATAAATATACTTATTACTTATATTATCATCAATATAACACGCATTATTACCCATATTATGCAGTTATTATCGATAGAACTATAATAAATATACTTATTACCTTTATTATTATCAATATAACATGCATTATTACCCAAACAATGCAGTTATTATCGCTAGAGCTATGATAAATATTCTTATTACTTTTATTATTATCAATATAACATGCATTATTACACATATTTTACAATTATTGTCGCTAGAGCTGTAATAATTATACTTATTACTCCCGATGTTATCAATATAACATGCATTATTACCCATATTTTACTATTACTATCGATGGAACTATAATAATTATACTTATTACTCCCGATGTTATCAATATAACATGCATTATTACCCATATTTTACTATTACTATCGATGGAACTATAATAATTATACTTATTACTCCCGATATTATCAATATAACATGCATGGTTACACATATAATGGAGTTATTATCGCTAGAACTATAATAAATATACTTATTACTCCCGATGTTATCAATATAACATGCATTATTACCCATATTTTACTATTACTATCGATGGAACTATAATAATTATACTTATTACTCCCGATGTTATCAATATAACATGCATTATTACCCATATTTTACTATTACTATCGATGGAACTATAATAATTATACTTATTACTCCCGATATTATCAATATAACATGCATGGTTACACATGTAATGGAGTTATTATCGCTAGAACTATAATAAATATACTTATTACTCCCGATATTATCAATATAACATGCATTATTACCCATATAAAGCTGTTATTATCGATAGAAGTATAATAAATATACTTATTACTTTTATTATCATCAATATAACATGCATTATTATCCATATTATGCAGTTATTATCGATAGAACTATAATAAATATACTTATTTCTTTTATTTTTATCAATATAACATGCATTATTACCCATATAATGGAGTTATTATCGCTAGAACTGTAATAATTATACTTATGAATTATATTATTATCAATATAACATGCATTATTACCCATATTATGCAGTTATTATCGATCGAACTATAATAAATATACTTATCACTTTTATTATTATCAATATAACATGCACTATTAGCCATATTTTACTATTACTATCGATGGAACTATAATAATTATACTTATTACTCCCGATATTATCAATACAACATGCATGGTTACACATATAATGGAGTTATTATCGCTAGAACTGTAATAATTATACTCATGAATTATATTATTATCAATATAACATGCATTATTACCCATATAAAGCTGTTATTATCGATAGAAGTATAATAAATATACTTATTACTTTTATTATCATCAATATAACATGCATTATTACCCATATTATGCAGTTATTATCGATCGAACTATAATAATTATACTTATTACTCCCGATATTATCAATATAACATGCATGGTTACACATATAATGGAGTTGTTATCGCTAGAACTGTAATAATTATACTTATGAATTATATTATTATCAATATAACATGCATTATTACCCATATAAAGCTGTTATTATCGATAGAACTATAATAAATATACTTATTACTTTTATTATCATCAATATAACATGCATTATTACCCATATTATGCAGTTATTATCGATAGAATTATAATAAATCAACTTATTACTTATATTATCATCAATATAACACGCATTATTACCCATATTATGCAGTTATTATCGATAGAACTATAATAAATATACTTATTACCTTTATTATTATCAATATAACATGCATTATTACCCAAACAATGCAGTTATTATCGCTAGAGCTATGATAAATATTCTTATTACTATTATTATTATCAATATAACATGCATTATTAACCATATTTTACTATTATTATCGCAAGAACTATAATAATTTTACTTATTACTCCCGATATTATCAATATAACATGCATTATTACCCATATTTTACAATTATTATCGCTAGAGCTATAATAATTATACTTATTACTCCCGATATTATCAATATAACATGCATTATTACCCATATTTTACTATTACTATCGATGGAACTATAATAATTATACTTATTACTCCCGATATTATCAATATAACATGCATGGTTACACATATAATGGAGTTATTATCGCTAGAACTATAATAAATACACTTATTACTCCCGATATTATCAATATAACATGCATTATTACCCATATAATGCAGTTATTATCGCTAGAGCTGCAATAATTATACTTATCACTTTTATTATTATCAATATAACATGCACTATTAGCCATATTTTACTATTACTATCGATGGAACTATAATAATTATACTTATTACTCCCGATATTATCAATATAACATGCATGGTTACACATATAATGGAGTTATTATCGCTAGAACTGTAATAATTATACTTATGAATTATATTATTATCAATATAACATGCATTATTACCCATATAATGCAGTTATTATCGATAGAAGTATAATAAATATACTTATTACTTATATTATCATCAATATAACACGCATTATTACCCATATTATGCAGTTATTATCGATAGAACTATAATAAATATACTTATTACCTTTATTATTATCAATATAACATGCATTATTACCCAAACAATGCAGTTATTATCGCTAGAGCTATGATAAATATTCTTATTACTTTTATTATTATCAATATAACATGCATTATTACACATATTTTACAATTATTGTCGCTAGAGCTGTAATAATTATACTTATTACTCCCGATGTTATCAATATAACATGCATTATTACCCATATTTTACTATTACTATCGATGGAACTATAATAATTATACTTATTACTCCCGATGTTATCAATATAACATGCATTATTACCCATATTTTACTATTACTATCGATGGAACTATAATAATTATACTTATTACTCCCGATATTATCAATATAACATGCATGGTTACACATATAATGGAGTTATTATCGCTAGAACTATAATAAATATACTTATTACTCCCGATGTTATCAATATAACATGCATTATTACCCATATTTTACTATTACTATCGATGGAACTATAATAATTATACTTATTACTCCCGATGTTATCAATATAACATGCATTATTACCCATATTTTACTATTACTATCGATGGAACTATAATAATTATACTTATTACTCCCGATATTATCAATATAACATGCATGGTTACACATGTAATGGAGTTATTATCGCTAGAACTATAATAAATATACTTATTACTCCCGATATTATCAATATAACATGCATTATTACCCATATAAAGCTGTTATTATCGATAGAAGTATAATAAATATACTTATTACTTTTATTATCATCAATATAACATGCATTATTATCCATATTATGCAGTTATTATCGATAGAACTATAATAAATATACTTATTTCTTTTATTTTTATCAATATAACATGCATTATTACCCATATAATGGAGTTATTATCGCTAGAACTGTAATAATTATACTTATGAATTATATTATTATCAATATAACATGCATTATTACCCATATTATGCAGTTATTATCGATCGAACTATAATAAATATACTTATCACTTTTATTATTATCAATATAACATGCACTATTAGCCATATTTTACTATTACTATCGATGGAACTATAATAATTATACTTATTACTCCCGATATTATCAATACAACATGCATGGTTACACATATAATGGAGTTATTATCGCTAGAACTGTAATAATTATACTCATGAATTATATTATTATCAATATAACATGCATTATTACCCATATAAAGCTGTTATTATCGATAGAAGTATAATAAATATACTTATTACTTTTATTATCATCAATATAACATGCATTATTACCCATATTATGCAGTTATTATCGATCGAACTATAATAATTATACTTATTACTCCCGATATTATCAATATAACATGCATGGTTACACATATAATGGAGTTGTTATCGCTAGAACTGTAATAATTATACTTATGAATTATATTATTATCAATATAACATGCATTATTACCCATATAAAGCTGTTATTATCGATAGAACTATAATAAATATACTTATTACTTTTATTATCATCAATATAACATGCATTATTACCCATATTATGCAGTTATTATCGATAGAATTATAATAAATCAACTTATTACTTATATTATCATCAATATAACACGCATTATTACCCATATTATGCAGTTATTATCGATAGAACTATAATAAATATACTTATTACCTTTATTATTATCAATATAACATGCATTATTACCCAAACAATGCAGTTATTATCGCTAGAGCTATGATAAATATTCTTATTACTATTATTATTATCAATATAACATGCATTATTAACCATATTTTACTATTATTATCGCAAGAACTATAATAATTTTACTTATTACTCCCGATATTATCAATTTAACATGCATTATTACCCATATTATACAACTATTATCGCTAGAGCTATAATAATTATACTTATTACTCCCGATGTTATCAATATAACATGCATTATTACCCATATTTTACTATTACTATCGATGGAACTATAATAATTATACTCATTACTCCCGATATAATCAATATAACATGCATGGTTACACATATAATGGAGTTATTATCGCTAGAACTATAATAAATATACTTATTACTCCCGATATTATCAATATAACATGCATTATTACCCATATAAAGCTGTTATTATCGATAGAAGTATAATAAATATACTTATTACTTTTATTATCATCAATATAACATGCATTATTATCCATATTATGCAGTTATTATCGATAGAACTATAATAAATATACTTATTTCTTTTATTTTTATCAATATAACATGCATTATTACCCATATAATGTAGTTATTATCGATAGAAGTATAATAAATATACTTATTACTTATATTATCGTCAATATAACATGAATTATTACCCATATTATGCAGTTATTATCGTTCGAACTATAATAAATATACTTATCACTTTTATTATTATCAATATAACATGCACTATTAGCCATATTTTACTATTACTATTGATGGTACTATAATAATTATACTTATTACTCCCGATATTATCAATATAACATGCATGGTTACACATATAATGGAGTTATTATCGCTAGAACTGTAATAATTATACTTATGAATTATATTATTATCAATATAACATGCATTATTACCCATATAAAGCTGTTATTATCGATGGAAGTATAATAAATATACTTATTACTTTTATTATCATCAATATAACATGCATTATTACCCATATTATGCAGTTATTATCGATAGAACTATAATAAATATACTTATTACTTTTATTATCATCAATATAACATGCATTATTACCCATATTATGCAGTTATTATCGATAGAACTATAATAAATATACTTATTACTTATATTATCATCAATATAACACGCATTATTACCCATATTATGCAGTTATTATCGATAGAACTATAATAAATATACTTATTACCTTTATTATTATCAATATAACATGCATTATTACCCAAACAATGCAGTTATTATCGCTAGAGCTATGATAAATATTCTTATTACTTTTATTATTATCAATATAACATGCATTATTAACCATATTTTACTATTATTATCGCAAGAACTATAATAATTTTACTTATTACTCCCGATATTATCAATATAACATGCATTATTACCCATATTTTACAATTATTATCGCTAGAGCTATAATAATTATACTTATTACTCCCGATATTATCAATATAACATGCATTATTACCCATATTTTACTATTACTATCGATGGAACTATAATAATTATACTTATTACTCCCGATATTATCAATATAACATGCATGGTTACACATATAATGGAGTTATTATCGCTAGAACTATAATAAATACACTTATTACTCCCGATATTATCAATATAACATGCATTATTACCCATATAATGCAGTTATTATCGCTAGAGCTGCAATAATTATACTTATCACTTTTATTATTATCAATATAACATGCACTATTAGCCATATTTTACTATTACTATCGATGGAACTATAATAATTATACTTATTACTCCCGATATTATCAATATAACATGCATGGTTACACATATAATGGAGTTATTATCGCTAGAACTGTAATAATTATACTTATGAATTATATTATTATCAATATAACATGCATTATTACCCATATAATGCAGTTATTATCGATAGAAGTATAATAAATATACTTATTACTTATATTATCATCAATATAACACGCATTATTACCCATATTATGCAGTTATTATCGATAGAACTATAATAAATATACTTATTACCTTTATTATTATCAATATAACATGCATTATTACCCAAACAATGCAGTTATTATGGCTAGAGCTATGATAAATATTCTTATTACTTTTATTATTATCAATATAACATGCATTATTACACATATTTTACAATTATTGTCGCTAGAGCTATAATAATTATACTTATTACTCCCGATGTTATCAATATAACATGCATTATTACCCATATTTTACTATTACTATCGATGGAACTATAATAATTATACTTATTACTCCCGATGTTATCAATATAACATGCATTATTACCCATATTTTACTATTACTATCGATGGAACTATAATAATTATACTTATTACTCCCGATATTATCAATATAACATGCATGGTTACACATATAATGGAGTTATTATCGCTAGAACTATAATAAATATACTTATTACTCCCGATGTTATCAATATAACATGCATTATTACCCATATTTTACTATTACTATCGATGGAACTATAATAATTATACTTATTACTCCCGATGTTATCAATATAACATGCATTATTACCCATATTTTACTATTACTATCGATGGAACTATAATAATTATACTTATTACTCCCGATATTATCAATATAACATGCATGGTTACACATGTAATGGAGTTATTATCGCTAGAACTATAATAAATATACTTATTACTCCCGATATTATCAATATAACATGCATTATTACCCATATAAAGCTGTTATTATCGATAGAAGTATAATAAATATACTTATTACTTTTATTATCATCAATATAACATGCATTATTATCCATATTATGCAGTTATTATCGATAGAACTATAATAAATATACTTATTTCTTTTATTTTTATCAATATAACATGCATTATTACCCATATAATGGAGTTATTATCGCTAGAACTGTAATAATTATACTTATGAATTATATTATTATCAATATAACATGCATTATTACCCATATTATGCAGTTATTATCGATCGAACTATAATAAATATACTTATCACTTTTATTATTATCAATATAACATGCACTATTAGCCATATTTTACTATTACTATCGATGGAACTATAATAATTATACTTATTACTCCCGATATTATCAATATAACATGCATGGTTACACATATAATGGAGTTATTATCGCTAGAACTGTAATAATTATACTTATGAATTATATTATTATCAATATAACATGCATTATTACCCATATAAAGCTGTTATTATCGATAGAAGTATAATAAATATACTTATTACTTTTATTATCATCAATATAACATGCATTATTACCCATATTATGCAGTTATTATCGATCGAACTATAATAATTATACTTATTACTCCCGATATTATCAATATAACATGCATGGTTACACATATAATGGAGTTGTTATCGCTAGAACTGTAATAATTATACTTATGAATTATATTATTATCAATATAACATGCATTATTACCCATATAAAGCTGTTATTATCGATAGAACTATAATAAATATACTTATTACTTTTATTATCATCAATATAACATGCATTATTACCCATATTATGCAGTTATTATCGATAGAATTATAATAAATCAACTTATTACTTATATTATCATCAATATAACACGCATTATTACCCATATTATGCAGTTATTATCGATAGAACTATAATAAATATACTTATTACCTTTATTATTATCAATATAACATGCATTATTACCCAAACAATGCAGTTATTATCGCTAGAGCTATGATAAATATTCTTATTACTATTATTATTATCAATATAACATGCATTATTAACCATATTTTACTATTATTATCGCAAGAACTATAATAATTTTACTTATTACTCCCGATATTATCAATTTAACATGCATTATTACCCATATTATACAACTATTATCGCTAGAGCTATAATAATTATACTTATTACTCCCGATGTTATCAATATAACATGCATTATTACCCATATTTTACTATTACTATCGATGGAACTATAATAATTATACTCATTACTCCCGATATAATCAATATAACATGCATGGTTACACATATAATGGAGTTATTATCGCTAGAACTATAATAAATATACTTATTACTCCCGATATTATCAATATAACATGCATTATTACCCATATAAAGCTGTTATTATCGATAGAAGTATAATAAATATACTTATTACTTTTATTATCATCAATATAACATGCATTATTATCCATATTATGCAGTTATTATCGATAGAACTATAATAAATATACTTATTTCTTTTATTTTTATCAATATAACATGCATTATTACCCATATAATGTAGTTATTATCGATAGAAGTATAATAAATATACTTATTACTTATATTATCATCAATATAACATGAATTATTACCCATATTATGCAGTTATTATCGTTCGAACTATAATAAATATACTTATCACTTTTATTATTATCAATATAACATGCACTATTAGCCATATTTTACTATTACTATTGATGGTACTATAATAATTATACTTATTACTCCCGATATTATCAATATAACATGCATGGTTACACATATAATGGAGTTATTATCGCTAGAACTGTAATAATTATACTTATGAATTATATTATTATCAATATAACATGCATTATTACCCATATAATGCAGTTATTATCGATAGAAGTATAATAAATATACTTACTACTCTTATTATTATTAATATAACATGCACTATTAGCCGTATTTCACTATTATTATCGCTAGAACTATAAAAATTATACTTATTACTCCCGATATTATCAATATCACATGCATTATTACCCGTATAATGCAGTTATTATCGCTAGAACTGTAATAATTATACTTATTACTTATATTATTATCAATATAACATGCATTATTACCCATATAAAGCTGTTATTATCGATAGAAGTATAATAAATATACTTATTACTTTTATTATCATCAATATAACATGCATTATTACCCATATTATGCAGTTATTATCGATAGAACTATAATAAATATACTTATTACTTTTATTATCATCAATATAACATGCATTATTACCCATATTATGCAGTTATTATCGCTAGAGCTATGATAAATATTCTTATTACTTTTATTATTATCAATATAACATGCATTATTAACCATATTTTACTATTATTATCGCAAGAACTATAATAATTTTACTTATTACTCCCGATATTATCAATATAACATGCATTATTACCCATATTTTACAATTATTATCGCTAGAGCTATAATAATTATACTTATTACTCCCGATATTATCAATATAACATGCATTATTACCCATATTTTACTATTACTATCGATGGAACTATAATAATTATACTTATTACTCCCGATATTATCAATATAACATGCATGGTTACACATATAATGGAGTTATTATCGCTAGAATTATAATAAATATACTTATTACTCCCGATATTATCAATATAACATGCATTATTACCCATATAATGCAGTTATTATCGCTAGAGCTGCAATAATTATACTTATTACTTATATTATTATCAATATAACATGCATTATTACCCATATAAAGCTGTTATTATCGATAGAAGTATAATAAATATACTTATTACTTTTATTATCATCAATATAACATGCATTATTATGCATATTATGCAGTGATTATCGATAGAACTATAATAAATATACTTATTTCTTTTATTTTTATCAATATAACATGCATTATTACCCATATAATGTAGTTATTATCGATAGAAGTATAATAAATATACTTATTACTTATATTATCATCAATATAACATGAATTATTACCCATATTATGCAGTTATTATCGATCGAACTATAATAAATATACTTATCACTTTTATTATTATCAATATAACATGCACTATTAGCCATATTTTACTATTACTATCGATGGAACTATAATAATTATACTTATTACTCCCGCTGTTATCAATATAACATGCATGGTTACACATATAATGGAGTTATTATCGCTAGAACTGTAATAATTATACTTATGAATTATATTATTATCAATATAACATGCATTATTACCCATATAAAGCTGTTATTATCGATAGAAGTATGATAAATATACTTATTACTTTTATTATCATCAATATAACATGCATTATTACGCATATTATGCAGTTATTATCGATCGAACTATAATAAATATACTTATCACTTTTATTATTATCAATATAACATGCACTATTAGCCATATTTTACTATTACTATCGATGGAACTATAATAATTATACTTATTACTCCCGATATTATCAATATAACATGCGTTATTACCCATATAATGTAGTTATTATCGATAGAAGTATAATAAATATACTTATTACTTATATTATCATCAATATAACATGAATTATTACCCATATTATGCAGTTATTATCGATCGAACTATAATAAATATACTTATCACTTTTATTATTATCAATATAACATGCACTATTAGCCATATTTTACTATTACTATCGATGGAACTATAATAATTATACTTATTACTCCCGATATTATCAATATAACATGCGTTATTACCCATATAATGTAGTTATTATCGATAGAAGTATAATAAATATACTTATTACTTATATTATCATCAATATAACATGAATTATTACCCATATTATGCAGTTATTATCGATCGAACTATAATAAATATACTTATCACTTTTATTATTATCAATATAACATGCACTATTAGCCATATTTTACTATTACTATCGATGGAACTATAATAATTATACTTATTACTCCCGATATTATCAATATAACATGCATGGTTACACATATAATGGAGTTGTTATCGCTAGAACTGTAATAATTATACTTATGAATTATATTATTATCAATATAACATGCATTATTACCCATACAAAGCTGTTATTATCGATAGAACTATAATAAATATACTTATTACTTTTATTATCATCAATATAACATGCATTATTACCCATATTATGCAGTTATTATCGATAGAATTATAATAAATCAACTTATTACTTGTATTATCATCAATATAACACGCATTATTACCCATATTATGCAGTTATTATCGATAGAACTATAATAAATATACTTATTACCTTTATTATGATCAATATAACATGCATTATTACCCAAACAATGCAGTTATTATCGCTAGAGCTATGATAAATATTCTTATTACTTTTATTATTATCAATATAACATGCATTATTAACCATATTTTACTATTATTATCGCAAGAACTATAATAATTTTACTTATTACTCCCGATATTATCAATTTAACATGCATTATTACCCATATTATACAACTATTATCGCTAGAGCTATAATAATTATACTTATTACTCCCGATATTATCAATATAACATGCATTATTACACATATTTTACGATTATTGTCGCTAGAGCTATAATAATTATACTTATTACTCCCGATGTTATCAATATAACATGCATTATTACCCATATTTTACTATTACTATCGATGGAACTATAATAATTATACTCATTACTCCCGATATTATCAATATAACATGCATGGTTACACATATAATGGAGTTATTATCGCTAGAACTATAATAAATATACTTATTACTCCCGATATTATCAATATAACATGCATTATTACCCATATAAAGCTGTTATTATCGATAGAAGTATAATAAATATACTTATTACTTTTATTATCATCAATATAACATGCATTATTATCCATATTATGCAGTTATTATCGATAGAACTATAATAAATATACTTATTTCTTTTATTTTTATCAATATAACATGCATTATTACCCATATAATGTAGTTATTATCGATAGAATTATAATAAATATACTTATCACTTTTATTATTATCAATATAACGTGCACTATTAGCCATATTTTACTATTACTATCGATGGAACTATAATAATTATACTTATTACTCCCGATATTATCAATATAACATGCGTTATTACCCATATAATGTAGTTATTATCGATAGAAGTATAATAAATATACTTATTACTTTTATTATCATCAATATAACATGCATTATTACCCATATTATGCAGTTATTATCGATCGAACTATAATAAATATACTTATCACTTTTATTATTATCAATATAACATGCACTATTAGCCATATTTTACTATTACTATCGATGGAACTATAATAGTTATACTTATTACTCCCGATATTATCAATATAACATGCGTTATTACCCATATAATGTAGTTATTATCGATAGAAGTATAATAAATATACTTATTACTTATATTATCATCAATATAACATGAATTATTACCCATATTATGCAGTTATTATCGATCGAACTATAATAAATATACTTATCACTTTTATTATTATCAATATAACATGCACTATTAGCCATATTTTACTATTACTATCGATGGAACTATAATAATTATACTTATTACTCCCGATATTATCAATATAACATGCATGGTTACACATATAATGGAGTTGTTATCGCTAGAACTGTAATAATTATACTTATGAATTATATTATTATCAATATAACATGCATTATTACCCATATAAAGCTGTTATTATCGATAGAACTATAATAAATATACTTATTACTTTTATTATCATCAATATAACATGCATTATTACCCAAACAATGCAGTTATTATCGCTAGAGCTATGATAAATATTCTTATTACTATTATTATTATCAATATAACATGCATTATTAACCATATTTTACTATTATTATCGCAAGAACTATAATAATTTTACTTATTACTCCCGATATTATCAATTTAACATGCATTATTACCCATATTATACAACTATTATCGCTAGAGCTATAATAATTATACTTATTACTCCCGATGTTATCAATATAACATGCATTATTACCCATATTTTACTATTACTATCGATGGAACTATAATAATTATACTCATTACTCCCGATATAATCAATATAACATGCATGGTTACACATATAATGGAGTTATTATCGCTAGAACTATAATAAATATACTTATTACTCCCGATATTATCAATATAACATGCATTATTACCCATATAAAGCTGTTATTATCGATAGAAGTATAATAAATATACTTATTACTTTTATTATCATCAATATAACATGCATTATTATCCATATTATGCAGTTATTATCGATAGAACTATAATAAATATACTTATTTCTTTTATTTTTATCAATATAACATGCATTATTACCCATATAATGTAGTTATTATCGATAGAAGTATAATAAATATACTTATTACTTATATTATCGTCAATATAACATGAATTATTACCCATATTATGCAGTTATTATCGTTCGAACTATAATAAATATACTTATCACTTTTATTATTATCAATATAACATGCACTATTAGCCATATTTTACTATTACTATTGATGGTACTATAATAATTATACTTATTACTCCCGATATTATCAATATAACATGCATGGTTACACATATAATGGAGTTATTATCGCTAGAACTGTAATAACTATACTTATGAATTATATTATTATCAATATAACATGCATTATTACCCATATAAAGCTGTTATTATCGATGGAAGTATAATAAATATACTTATTACTTTTATTATCATCAATATAACATGCATTATTACCCATATTATGCGGTTATTATCGATAGAACTATAATAAATATACTTATTACTTTTATTATCATCAATATAACATGCATTATTACCCATATTATGCAGTTATTATCGATAGAACTATAATAAATATACTTATTACTTATATTATCATCAATATAACACGCATTATTACCCATATTATGCAGTTATTATCGATAGAACTATAATAAATATACTTATTACCTTTATTATTATCAATATAACATGCATTATTACCCAAACAATGCAGTTATTATCGCTAGAGCTATGATAAATATTCTTATTACTTTTATTATTATCAATATAACATGCATTATTAACCATATTTTACTATTATTATCGCAAGAACTATAATAATTTTACTTATTACTCCCGATATTATCAATATAACATGCATTATTACCCATATTTTACAATTATTATCGCTAGACCTATAATAATTATACTTATTACTCCCGATATTATCAATATAACATGCATTATTACCCATATTTTACTATTACTATCGATGGAACTATAATAATTATACTTATTACTCCCGATATTATCAATATAACATGCATGGTTACACATATAATGGAGTTATTATCGCTAGAACTATAATAAATACACTTATTACTCCCGATATTATCAATATAACATGCATTATTACCCATATAATGCAGTTATTATCGCTAGAGCTGCAATAATTATACTTATCACTTTTATTATTATCAATATAACATGCACTATTAGCCATATTTTACTATTACTATCGATGGAACTATAATAATTATACTTATTACTCCCGATATTATCAATATAACATGCATGGTTACACATATAATGGAGTTATTATCGCTAGAACTGTAATAATTATACTTATGAATTATATTATTATCAATATAACATGCATTATTACCCATATAATGCAGTTATTATCGATAGAAGTATAATAAATATACTTATTACTTATATTATCATCAATATAACACGCATTATTACCCATATTATGCAGTTATTATCGATAGAACTATAATAAATATACTTATTACCTTTATTATTATCAATATAACATGCATTATTACCCAAACAATGCAGTTATTATCGCTAGAGCTATGATAAATATTCTTATTACTTTTATTATTATCAATATAACATGCATTATTACACATATTTTACAATTATTGTCGCTAGAGCTATAATAATTATACTTATTACTCCCGATGTTATCAATATAACATGCATTATTACCCATATTTTACTATTACTATCGATGGAACTATAATAATTATACTTATTACTCCCGATGTTATCAATATAACATGCATTATTACCCATATTTTACTATTACTATCGATGGAACTATAATAATTATACTTATTACTCCCGATATTATCAATATAACATGCATGGTTACACATATAATGGAGTTATTATCGCTAGAACTATAATAAATATACTTATTACTCCCGATGTTATCAATATAACATGCATTATTACCCATATTTTACTATTACTATCGATGGAACTATAATAATTATACTTATTACTCCCGATGTTATCAATATAACATGCATTATTACCCATATTTTACTATTACTATCGATGGAACTATAATAATTATACTTATTACTCCCGATATTATCAATATAACATGCATGGTTACACATGTAATGGAGTTATTATCGCTAGAACTATAATAAATATACTTATTACTCCCGATATTATCAATATAACATGCATTATTACCCATATAAAGCTGTTATTATCGATAGAAGTATAATAAATATACTTATTACTTTTATTATCATCAATATAACATGCATTATTATCCATATTATGCAGTTATTATCGATAGAACTATAATAAATATACTTATTTCTTTTATTTTTATCAATATAACATGCATTATTACCCATATAATGGAGTTATTATCGCTAGAACTGTAATAATTATACTTATGAATTATATTATTATCAATATAACATGCATTATTACCCATATTATGCAGTTATTATCGATCGAACTATAATAAATATACTTATCACTTTTATTATTATCAATATAACATGCACTATTAGCCATATTTTACTATTACTATCGATGGAACTATAATAATTATACTTATTACTCCCGATATTATCAATATAACATGCATGGTTACACATATAATGGAGTTATTATCGCTAGAACTGTAATAATTATACTTATGAATTATATTATTATCAATATAACATGCATTATTACCCATATAAAGCTGTTATTATCGATAGAAGTATAATAAATATACTTATTACTTTTATTATCATCAATATAACATGCATTATTACCCATATTATGCAGTTATTATCGATCGAACTATAATAATTATACTTATTACTCCCGATATTATCAATATAACATGCATGGTTACACATATAATGGAGTTGTTATCGCTAGAACTGTAATAATTATACTTATGAATTATATTATTATCAATATAACATGCATTATTACCCATATAAAGCTGTTATTATCGATAGAACTATAATAAATATACTTATTACTTTTATTATCATCAATATAACATGCATTATTACCCATATTATGCAGTTATTATCGATAGAATTATAATAAATCAACTTATTACTTATATTATCATCAATATAACACGCATTATTACCCATATTATGCAGTTATTATCGATAGAACTATAATAAATATACTTATTACCTTTATTATTATCAATATAACATGCATTATTACCCAAACAATGCAGTTATTATCGCTAGAGCTATGATAAATATTCTTATTACTATTATTATTATCAATATAACATGCATTATTAACCATATTTTACTATTATTATCGCAAGAACTATAATAATTTTACTTATTACTCCCGATATTATCAATTTAACATGCATTATTACCCATATTATACAACTATTATCGCTAGAGCTATAATAATTACACTTATTACTCCCGATGTTATCAATATAACATGCATTATTACCCATATTTTACTATTACTATCGATGGAACTATAATAATTATACTCATTACTCCCGATATAATCAATATAACATGCATGGTTACACATATAATGGAGTTATTATCGCTAGAACTATAATAAATATACTTATTACTCCCGATATTATCAATATAACATGCATTATTACCCATATAAAGCTGTTATTATCGATAGAAGTATAATAAATATACTTATTACTTTTATTATCATCAATATAACATGCATTATTATCCATATTATGCAGTTATTATCGATAGAACTATAATAAATATACTTATTTCTTTTATTTTTATCAATATAACATGCATTATTACCCATATAATGTAGTTATTATCGATAGAACTGTAATAATTATACTTATTACTTATATTATTATCAATATAACATGCATTATTACCCATATAAAGCTGTTATTATCGATAGAAGTATAATAAATATACTTATTACTTTTATTATCATCAATATAACATGCATTATTACCCATATTATGCAGTTATTATCGATAGAACTATAATAAATATACTTATTACTTTTATTATCATCAATATAACATGAATTATTACCCATATTATGCAGTTATTATCGCTAGAGCTATGATAAATATTCTTATTACTTTTATTATTATCAATATAACATGCATTATTAACCATATTTTACTATTATTATCGCAAGAACTATAATAATTTTACTTATTACTCCCGATATTATCAATATAACATGCATTATTACCCATATTTTACAATTATTATCGCTAGAACTGTAATAATTATACTTATGAATTATATTATTATCAATATAACATGCATTATTACCCATATAATGCAGTTATTATCGATAGAAGTATAATAAATATACTTACTACTCTTATTATTATTAATATAACATGCACTATTAGCCGTATTTCACTATTATTATCGCTAGAACTATAAAAATTATACTTATTACTCCCGATATTATCAATATCACATGCATTATTACCCGTATAATGCAGTTATTATCGCTAGAACTGTAATAATTATACTTATTACTTATATTATTATCAATATAACATGCATTATTACCCATATAAAGCTGTTATTATCGATAGAAGTATAATAAATATACTTATTACTTTTATTATCATCAATATAACATGCATTATTACCCATATTATGCAGTTATTATCGATAGAACTATAATAAATATACTTATTACTTTTATTATCATCAATATAACATGCATTATTACCCATATTATGCAGTTATTATCGCTAGAGCTATGATAAATATTCTTATTACTTTTATTATTATCAATATAACATGCATTATTAACCATATTTTACTATTATTATCGCAAGAACTATAATAATTTTACTTATTACTCCCGATATTATCAATATAACATGCATTATTACCCATATTTTACAATTATTATCGCTAGAGCTATAATAATTATACTTATTACTCCCGATATTATCAATATAACATGCATTATTACCCATATTTTACTATTACTATCGATGGAACTATAATAATTATACTTATTACTCCCGATATTATCAATATAACATGCATGGTTACACATATAATGGAGTTATTATCGCTAGAACTATAATAAATATACTTATTACTCCCGATATTATCAATATAACATGCATTATTACCCATATAATGCAGTTATTATCGCTAGAGCTGCAATAATTATACTTATTACTTATATTATTATCAATATAACATGCATTATTACCCATATAAAGCTGTTATTATCGATAGAAGTATAATAAATATACTTATTACTTTTATTATCATCAATATAACATGCATTATTATGCATATTATGCAGTGATTATCGATAGAACTATAATAAATATACTTATTTCTTTTATTTTTATCAATATAACATGCATTATTACCCATATAATGTAGTTATTATCGATAGAAGTATAATAAATATACTTATTACTTATATTATCATCAATATAACATGAATTATTACCCATATTATGCAGTTATTATCGATCGAACTATAATAAATATACTTATCACTTTTATTATTATCAATATAACATGCACTATTAGCCATATTTTACTATTACTATCGATGGAACTATAATAATTATACTTATTACTCCCGCTATTATCAATATAACATGCATGGTTACACATATAATGGAGTTATTATCGCTAGAACTGTAATAATTATACTTATGAATTATATTATTATCAATATAACATGCATTATTACCCATATAAAGCTGTTATTATCGATAGAAGTATAATAAATATACTTATTACTTTTATTATCATCAATATAACATGCATTATTACCCATATTATGCAGTTATTATCGATCGAACTATAATAAATATACTTATCACTTTTATTATTATCAATATAACATGCACTATTAGCCATATTTTACTATTACTATCGATGGAACTATAATAATTATACTTATTACTCCCGATATTATCAATATAACATGCGTTATTACCCATATAATGTAGTTATTATCGATAGAAGTATAATAAATATACTTATTACTTATATTATCATCAATATAACATGAATTATTACCCATATTATGCAGTTATTATCGATCGAACTATAATAAATATACTTATCACTTTTATTATTATCAATATAACATGCACTATTAGCCATATTTTACTATTACTATCGATGGAACTATAATAATTATACTTATTACTCCCGATATTATCAATATAACATGCGTTATTACCCATATAATGTAGTTATTATCGATAGAAGTATAATAAATATACTTATTACTTATATTATCATCAATATAACATGAATTATTACCCATATTATGCAGTTATTATCGATCGAACTATAATAAATATACTTATCACTTTTATTATTATCAATATAACATGCACTATTAGCCATATTTTACTATTACTATCGATGGAACTATAATAATTATACTTATTACTCCCGATATTATCAATATAACATGCATGGTTACACATATAATGGAGTTGTTATCGCTAGAACTGTAATAATTATACTTATGAATTATATTATTATCAATATAACATGCATTATTACCCATACAAAGCTGTTATTATCGATAGAACTATAATAAATATACTTATTACTTTTATTATCATCAATATAACATGCATTATTACCCATATTATGCAGTTATTATCGATAGAATTATAATAAATCAACTTATTACTTGTATTATCATCAATATAACACGCATTATTACCCATATTATGCAGTTATTATCGATAGAACTATAATAAATATACTTATTACCTTTATTATGATCAATATAACATGCATTATTACCCAAACAATGCAGTTATTATCGCTAGAGCTATGATAAATATTCTTATTACTTTTATTATTATCAATATAACATGCATTATTAACCATATTTTACTATTATTATCGCAAGAACTATAATAATTTTACTTATTACTCCCGATATTATCAATTTAACATGCATTATTACCCATATTATACAACTATTATCGCTAGAGCTATAATAATTATACTTATTACTCCCGATATTATCAATATAACATGCATTATTACACATATTTTACGATTATTGTCGCTAGAGCTATAATAATTATACTTATTACTCCCGATGTTATCAATATAACATGCATTATTACCCATATTTTACTATTACTATCGATGGAACTATAATAATTATACTCATTACTCCCGATATTATCAATATAACATGCATGGTTACACATATAATGGAGTTATTATCGCTAGAACTATAATAAATATACTTATTACTCCCGATATTATCAATATAACATGCATTATTACCCATATAAAGCTGTTATTATCGATAGAAGTATAATAAATATACTTATTACTTTTATTATCATCAATATAACATGCATTATTATCCATATTATGCAGTTATTATCGATAGAACTATAATAAATATACTTATTTCTTTTATTTTTATCAATATAACATGCATTATTACCCATATAATGTAGTTATTATCGATAGAATTATAATAAATATACTTATCACTTTTATTATTATCAATATAACGTGCACTATTAGCCATATTTTACTATTACTATCGATGGAACTATAATAATTATACTTATTACTCCCGATATTATCAATATAACATGCGTTATTACCCATATAATGTAGTTATTATCGATAGAAGTATAATAAATATACTTATTACTTTTATTATCATCAATATAACATGCATTATTACCCATATTATGCAGTTATTATCGATCGAACTATAATAAATATACTTATCACTTTTATTATTATCAATATAACATGCACTATTAGCCATATTTTACTATTACTATCGATGGAACTATAATAGTTATACTTATTACTCCCGATATTATCAATATAACATGCGTTATTACCCATATAATGTAGTTATTATCGATAGAAGTATAATAAATATACTTATTACTTATATTATCATCAATATAACATGAATTATTACCCATATTATGCAGTTATTATCGATCGAACTATAATAAATATACTTATCACTTTTATTATTATCAATATAACATGCACTATTAGCCATATTTTACTATTACTATCGATGGAACTATAATAATTATACTTATTACTCCCGATATTATCAATATAACATGCATGGTTACACATATAATGGAGTTGTTATCGCTAGAACTGTAATAATTATACTTATGAATTATATTATTATCAATATAACATGCATTATTACCCATATAAAGCTGTTATTATCGATAGAACTATAATAAATATACTTATTACTTTTATTATCATCAATATAACATGCATTATTACCCATATTATGCAGTTATTATCGATAGAATTATAATAAATATACTTATCACTTTTATTATTATCAATATAACATGCACTATTAGCCATATTTTACTATTACTATCGATGGAACTATAATAATTATACTTATTACTCCCGATATTATCAATATAACATGCGTTATTACCCATATAATGTAGTTATTATCGATAGAAGTATAATAAATATACTTATTACTTATATTATCATCAATATAACATGAATTATTACCCATATTATGCAGTTATTATCGATCGAACTATAATAAATATACTTATCACTTTTATTATTATCAATATAACATGCACTATTAGCCATATTTTACTATTACTATCGATGGAACTATAATAATTATACTTATTACTCCCGATATTATCAATATAACATGCATGGTAACACATATAATGGAGTTGTTATCGCTAGAACTGTAATAATTATACTTATGAATTATATTATTATCAATATAACATGCATTATTACCCATATAAAGCTGTTATTATCGATAGAACTATAATAAATATACTTATTACTTTTATTATCATCAATATAACATGCATTATTACCCATATTATGCAGTTATTATCGATAGAATTATAATAAATCAACTTATTACTTATATCATCATCAATATAACACGCATTATTACCCATATTATGCAGTTATTATCGATAGAACTATAATAAATATACTTATTACCTTTATTATTATCAATATAACATGCATTATTACCCAAACAATGCAGTTATTATCGCTAGAGCTATGATAAATATTCTTATTACTTTTATTATTATCAATATAACATGCATTATTAACCATATTTTACTATTATTATCGCAAGAACTATAATAATTTTACTTATTACTCCCGATATTATCAATTTAACATGCATTATTACCCATATTATACAACTATTATCGCTAGGGCTATAATAATTATACTTATTACTCCCGATATTATCAATATAACATGCATTATTACACATATTTTACAATTATTGTCGCTAGAGCTATAATAATTATACTTATTACTCCCGATGTTATCAATATAACATGCATTATTACCCATATTTTACTATTACTATCGATGGAACTATAATAATTATACTTATTACTCCCGATATTATCAATATAACATGCATGGTTACACATATAATAGAGTTATTATCGCCAGAACTATAATAAATATACTTATTACTCCCGATATTATCAATATAACATGCATTATTACCCATATAAAGCTGTTATTATCGATAGAAGTATAATAAATATACTTATTACTTTTATTATCATCAATATAACATGCATTATTATCCATATTATGCAGTTATTATCGATAGAACTATAATAAATATACTTATTTATTTTATTTTTATCAATATAACATGCATTATTACCCATATAATGTAGTTATTATCGATAGAAGTATAATAAATATACTTATTACTTATATTATCATCAATATAACATGAATTATTACCCATATTATGCAGTTATTATCGTTCGAACTATAATAAATATACTTATCACTTTTATTATTATCAATATAACATGCACTATTAGCCATATTTTACTATTACTATTGATGGAACTATAATAATTATACTTATTACTCCCGATATTATCAATATAACATGCATGGTTACACATATAATGGAGTTATTATCGCTAGAACTGTAATGATTATACTTATGAATTATATTATTATCAATATAACATGCATTATTACCCATATAATGCAGTTATTATCGATAGAAGTATAATAAATATACTTACTACTCTTATTATTATTAATATAACATGCACTATTAGCCGTATTTCACTATTATTATCGCTAGAACTATAAAAATTATACTTATTACTCCCGATATTATCAATATCACATGCATTATTACCCGTATAATGCAGTTATTATCGCTAGAACTGTAATAATTATACTTATTACTTATATTATTATCAATATAACATGCATTATTACCCATATAAAGCTGTTATTATCGATAGAAGTATAATAAATATACTTATTACTTTTATTATCATCAATATAACATGCATTATTACCCATATTATGCAGTTATTATCGATAGAACTATAATAAGTATTCTTATTACTTTTATTATCATCAATATAACATGCATTATTACCCATATTATGCAGTTATTATCGATAGAACTATAATAAATATACTTATTACTTATATTATCATCAATATAACACGCATTATTACCCATATTATGCAGTTATTATCGATAGAACTATAATAAATATACTTATTACCTTTATTATTATCAATATAACATGCATTATTACCCAAACAATGCAGTTATTATCGCTAGAGCTATGATAAATATTCTTATTACTTTTATTATTATCAATATAACATGCATTATTAACCATATTTTACTATTATTATCGCAAGAACTATAATAATTTTACTTATTACTCCCGATATTATCAATATAACATGCATTATTACCCATATTTTACAATTATTATCGCTAGAGCTATAATAATTATACTTATTACTCCCGATATTATCAATATAACATGCACTATTAGCCATATTTTACTATTACTATCGATGGAACTATAATAATTATACTTATTACTCCCGATATTATCAATATAACATGCATGGTTACACATATAATGGAGTTATTATCGCTAGAACTGTAATAATTATACTTATGAATTATATTATTATCAATGTAACATGCATTATTACCCATATAAAGCTGTTATTATCGATAGAAGTATAATAAATATACTTATTACTTTTATTATCATCAATATAACATGCATTATTACCCATATTATGCAGTTATTATCGATAGAACTATAATAAATATACTTATTACCTTTATTATTATCAATATAACATGCATTATTACCCAAACAATGCAGTTATTATCGCTAGAGCTATGATAAATATTCTTATTACTTTTATTATTATCAATATAACATGCATTATTAACCATATTTTACTATTATTATCGCAAGAACTATAATAATTTTACTTATTACTCCCGATATTATCAATATAACATGCATTATTACCCATATTTTACAATTATTATCGCTAGAGCTATAATAATTATACTTATTACTCCCGATATTATCAATATAACATGCATTATTACCCATATTTTACTATTACTATCGATGGAACTATAATAATTATACTTATTACTCCCGATATTATCAATATAACATGCATGGTTACACATATAATGGAGTTATTATCGCTAGAACTATAATAAATACACTTATTACTCCCGATATTATCAATATAACATGCATTATTACCCATATAATGCAGTTATTATCGCTAGAGATATGATAAATATTCTTATTACTTTTATTATTATCAATATAACATGCATTATTACACATATTTTACAATTATTGTCGCTAGAGCTATAATAATTATACTTATTACTCCCGATGTTATCAATATAACATGCATTATTACCCATATTTTACTATTACTATCGATGGAACTATAATAATTATACTTATTACTCCCGATGTTATCAATATAACATGCATTATTACCCATATTTTACTATTACTATCGATGGAACTATAATAATTATACTTATTACTCCCGATATTATCAATATAACATGCATGGTTACACATATAATGGAGTTATTATCGCTAGAACTATAATAAATATACTTATTACTCCCGATGTTATCAATATAACATGCATTATTACCCATATTTTACTATTACTATCGATGGAACTATAATAATTATACTTATTACTCCCGATGTTATCAATATAACATGCATTATTACCCATATTTTACTATTACTATCGATGGAACTATAATAATTATACTTATTACTCCCGATATTATCAATATAACATGCATGGTTACACATATAATGGAGTTATTATCGCTAGAACTATAATAAATATACTTATTACTCCCGATATTATCAATATAACATGCATTATTACCCATATAAAGCTGTTATTATCGATAGAAGTATAATAAATATACTTATTACTTTTATTATCATCAATATAACATGCATTATTACCCATATTATGCAGTTATTATCGATCGAACTATAATAAATATACTTATCACTTTTATTATTATCAATATAACATGCACTATTAGCCATATTTTACTATTACTATCGATGGAACTATAATAATTATACTTATTACTCCCGATATTATCAATATAACATGCGTTATTACCCATATAATGTTGTTATTATCGATAGAAGTATAATAAATATACTTATTACTTATATTATCATCAATATAACATGAATTATTACCCATATTATGCAGTTATTATCGATCGAACTATAATAAATATACTTATCACTTTTATTATTATGAATATAACATGCACTATTAGCCATATTTTACTATTACTATCGATGGAACTATAATAATTATACTTATTACTCCCGATATTATCAATATAACATGCATGGTTACACATATAATGGAGTTATTATCGCTAGAACTGTAATAATTATACTTATGAATTATATTATTATCAATATAACATGCATTATTACCCATATAAAGCTGTTATTATCGATAGAAGTATAATAAATATACTTATTACTTTTATTATCATCAATATAACATGCATTATTACCCATATTATGCAGTTATTATCGATCGAACTATAATAAATATACTTATCACTTTTATTATTATCAATATAACATGCACTATTAGCCATATTTTACTATTACTATCGATGGAACTATAATAATTATACTTATTACTCCCGATATTATCAATATAACATGCATGGTTACACATATAATGGAGTTATTATCGCTAGAACTGTAATAATTATACTTATGAATTATATTATTATCAATATAACATGCATTATTACCCATATTATGCAGTTATTATCGATCGAACTATAATAAATATACTTATCACTTTTATTATTATCAATATAACATGCACTATTAGCCATATTTTACTATTACTATCGATGGAACTATAATAATTATACTTATTACTCCCGATATTATCAATATAACATGCGTTATTACCCATATAATGTAGTTATTATCGATAGAAGTATAATAAATATACTTATTACTTATATTATCATCAATATAACATGAATTATTACCCATATTATGCAGTTATTATCGATCGAACTATAATAAATATACTTATCACTTTTATTATTATCAATATAACATGCACTATTAGCCATATTTTACTATTACTATCGATGGAACTATAATAATTATACTTATTACTCCCGATATTATCAATATAACATGCATGGTTACACATATAATGGAGTTATTATCGCTAGAACTGTAATAATTATACTTATGAATTATATTATTATCAATATAACATGCATTATTACCCATATAAAGCTGTTATTATCGATAGAAGTATAATAAATATACTTATTACTTTTATTATCATCAATATAACATGCATTATTACCCATATTATGCAGTTATTATCGATCGAACTATAATAAATATACTTATCACTTTTATTATTATCAATATAACATGCACTATTAGCCATATTTTACTATTACTATCGATGGAACTATAATAATTATACTTATTACTCCCGATATTATCAATATAACATGCGTTATTACCCATATAATGTAGTTATTATCGATAGAAGTATAATAAATATACTTATTACTTATATTATCATCAATATAACATGAATTATTACCCATATTATGCAGTTATTATCGATCGAACTATAATAAATATACTTATCACTTTTATTATTATCAATATAACATGCACTATTAGCCATATTTTACTATTACTATCGATGGAACTATAATAATTATACTTATTACTCCCGATATTATCAATATAACATGCATGGTTACACATATAATGGAGTTGTTATCGCTAGAACTGTAATAATTATACTTATGAATTATATTAATATCAATATAACATGCATTATTACCCATATAAAGCTGTTATTATCGATAGAAGTATAATAAATATACTTATTACTTTTATTATCATCAATATAACATGCATTATTATCCATATTATGCAGTTATTATCGATAGAACTATAATAAATATACTTATTTATTTTATTTTTATCAATATAACATGCATTATTACCCATATAATGTAGTTATTATCGATAGAAGTATAATAAATATACTTATTACTTATATTATCATCAATATAACATGAATTATTACCCATATTATGCAGTTATTATCGTTCGAACTATAATAAATATACTTATCACTTTTATTATTATCAATATAACATGCACTATTAGCCATATTTTACTATTACTATTGATGGAACTATAATAATTATACTTATTACTCCCGATATTATCAATATAACATGCATGGTTACACATATAATGGAGTTATTATCGCTAGAACTGTAATGATTATACTTATGAATTATATTATTATCAATATAACATGCATTATTACCCATATAATGCAGTTATTATCGATAGAAGTATAATAAATATACTTACTACTCTTATTATTATTAATATAACATGCACTATTAGCCGTATTTCACTATTATTATCGCTAGAACTATAAAAATTATACTTATTACTCCCGATATTATCAATATCACATGCATTATTACCCGTATAATGCAGTTACTATCGCTAGAACTGTAATAATTATACTTATTACTTATATTATTATCAATATAACATGCATTATTACCCATATAAAGCTGTTATTATCGATAGAAGTATAATAAATATACTTATTACTTTTATTATCATCAATATAACATGCATTATTACCCATATTATGCAGTTATTATCGATAGAACTATAATAAGTATACTTATTACTTTTATTATCATCAATATAACATGCATTATTACCCATATTATGCAGTTATTATCGATAGAACTATAATAAATATACTTATTACTTATATTATCATCAATATAACACGCATTATTACCCATATTATGCAGTTATTATCGATAGAACTATAATAAATATACTTATTACCTTTATTATTATCAATATAACATGCATTATTACCCAAACAATGCAGTTATTATCGCTAGAGCTATGATAAATATTCTTATTACTTTTATTATTATCAATATAACATGCATTATTAACCATATTTTACTATTATTATCGCAAGAACTATAATAATTTTACTTATTACTCCCGATATTATCAATATAACATGCATTATTACCCATATTTTACAATTATTATCGCTAGAGCTATAATAATTATACTTATTACTCCCGATATTATCAATATAACATGCACTATTAGCCATATTTTACTATTACTATCGATGGAACTATAATAATTATACTTATTACTCCCGATATTATCAATATAACATGCATGGTTACACATATAATGGAGTTATTATCGCTAGAACTGTAATAATTATACTTATGAATTATATTATTATCAATATAACATGCATTATTACCCATATAAAGCTGTTATTATCGATAGAAGTATAATAAATATACTTATTACTTTTATTATCATCAATATAACATGCATTATTACCCATATTATGCAGTTATTATCGATAGAACTATAATAAATATACTTATTACTTTTATTATCATCAATATAACATGCATTATTACCCATATTATGCAGTTATTATCGATAGAACTATAATAAATATACTTATTACTTATATTATCATCAATATAACACGCATTATTACCCATATTATGCAGTTATTATCGATAGAACTATAATAAATATACTTATTACCTTTATTATTATCAATATAACATGCATTATTACCCAAACAATGCAGTTATTATCGCTAGAGCTATGATAAATATTCTTATTACTTTTATTATTATCAATATAACATGCATTATTAACCATATTTTACTATTATTATCGCAAGAACTATAATAATTTTACTTATTACTCCCGATATTATCAATATAACATGCATTATTACCCATATTTTACAATTATTATCGCTAGAGCTATAATAATTATACTTATTACTCCCGATATTATCAATATAACATGCATTATTACCCATATTTTACTATTACTATCGATGGAACTATAATAATTATACTTATTACTCCCGATATTATCAATATAACATGCATGGTTACACATATAATGGAGTTATTATCGCTAGAACTATAATAAATACACTTATTACTCCCGATATTATCAATATAACATGCATTATTACCCATATAATGCAGTTATTATCGCTAGAGCTGCAATAATTATACTTATCACTTTTATTATTATCAATATAACATGCACTATTAGCCATATTTTACTA
This sequence comes from Megachile leachella, assembly GCA_963576845.1. NCBI lineage: Eukaryota > Metazoa > Arthropoda > Insecta > Hymenoptera > Megachilidae > Megachile > Megachile leachella. Next base: position 818,910 of record CAUYWW010000171.1, read on the forward strand.
TTACTATCGATGGAACTATAATAATTATACTTATTACTCCCGATATTATCAATATAACATGCATGGTTACACATATAATGGAGTTATTATCGCTAGAACTGTAATAATTATACTTATGAATTATATTATTATCAATATAACATGCATTATTACCCATATAATGCAGTTATTATCGATAGAAGTATAATAAATATACTTATTACTTATATTATCATCAATATAACACGCATTATTACCCATATTATGCAGTTATTATCGATAGAACTATAATAAATATACTTATTACCTTTATTATTATCAATATAACATGCATTATTACCCAAACAATGCAGTTATTATCGCTAGAGCTATGATAAATATTCTTATTACTTTTATTATTATCAATATAACATGCATTATTACACATATTTTACAATTATTGTCGCTAGAGCTATAATAATTATACTTATTACTCCCGATGTTATCAATATAACATGCATTATTACCCATATTTTACTATTACTATCGATGGAACTATAATAATTATACTTATTACTCCCGATGTTATCAATATAACATGCATTATTACCCATATTTTACTATTACTATCGATGGAACTATAATAATTATACTTATTACTCCCGATATTATCAATATAACATGCATGGTTACACATATAATGGAGTTATTATCGCTAGAACTATAATAAATATACTTATTACTCCCGATGTTATCAATATAACATGCATTATTACCCATATTTTACTATTACTATCGATGGAACTATAATAATTATACTTATTACTCCCGATGTTATCAATATAACATGCATTATTACCCATATTTTACTATTACTATCGATGGAACTATAATAATTATACTTATTACTCCCGATATTATCAATATAACATGCATGGTTACACATATAATGGAGTTATTATCGCTAGAACTATAATAAATATACTTATTACTCCCGATATTATCAATATAACATGCATTATTACCCATATAAAGCTGTTATTATCGATAGAAGTATAATAAATATACTTATTACTTTTATTATCATCAATATAACATGCATTATTATCCATATTATGCAGTTATTATCGATAGAACTATAATAAATATACTTATTTCTTTTATTTTTATCAATATAACATGCATTATTACCCATATAATGGAGTTATTATCGCTAGAACTGTAATAATTATACTTATGAATTATATTATTATCAATATAACATGCATTATTACCCATATTATGCAGTTATTATCGATCGAACTATAATAAATATACTAATCACTTTTATTATTATCAATATAACATGCACTATTAGCCATATTTTACTATTACTATCGATGGAACTATAATAATTATACTTATTACTCCCGATATTATCAATATAACATGCGTTATTACCCATATAATGTTGTTATTATCGATAGAAGTATAATAAATATACTTATTACTTATATTATCATCAATATAACATGAATTATTACCCATATTATGCAGTTATTATCGATCGAACTATAATAAATATACTTATCACTTTTATTATTATGAATATAACATGCACTATTAGCCATATTTTACTATTACTATCGATGGAACTATAATAATTATACTTATTACTCCCGATATTATCAATATAACATGCATGGTTACACATATAATGGAGTTATTATCGCTAGAACTGTAATAATTATACTTATGAATTATATTATTATCAATATAACATGCATTATTACCCATATAAAGCTGTTATTATCGATAGAAGTATAATAAATATACTTATTACTTTTATTATCATCAATATAACATGCATTATTACCCATATTATGCAGTTATTATCGATCGAACTATAATAAATATACTTATCACTTTTATTATTATCAATATAACATGCACTATTAGCCATATTTTACTATTACTATCGATGGAACTATAATAATTATACTTATTACTCCCGATATTATCAATATAACATGCATGGTTACACATATAATGGAGTTATTATCGCTAGAACTGTAATAATTATACTTATGAATTATATTATTATCAATATAACATGCATTATTACCCATATTATGCAGTTATTATCGATCGAACTATAATAAATATACTTATCACTTTTATTATTATCAATATAACATGCACTATTAGCCATATTTTACTATTACTATCGATGGAACTATAATAATTATACTTATTACTCCCGATATTATCAATATAACATGCGTTATTACCCATATAATGTAGTTATTATCGATAGAAGTATAATAAATATACTTATTACTTATATTATCATCAATATAACATGAATTATTACCCATATTATGCAGTTATTATCGATCGAACTATAATAAATATACTTATCACTTTTATTATTATCAATATAACATGCACTATTAGCCATATTTTACTATTACTATCGATGGAACTATAATAATTATACTTATTACTCCCGATATTATCAATATAACATGCATGGTTACACATATAATGGAGTTATTATCGCTAGAACTGTAATAATTATACTTATGAATTATATTATTATCAATATAACATGCATTATTACCCATATAAAGCTGTTATTATCGATAGAAGTATAATAAATATACTTATTACTTTTATTATCATCAATATAACATGCATTATTACCCATATTATGCAGTTATTATCGATCGAACTATAATAAATATACTTATCACTTTTATTATTATCAATATAACATGCACTATTAGCCATATTTTACTATTACTATCGATGGAACTATAATAATTATACTTATTACTCCCGATATTATCAATATAACATGCGTTATTACCCATATAATGTAGTTATTATCGATAGAAGTATAATAAATATACTTATTACTTATATTATCATCAATATAACATGAATTATTACCCATATTATGCAGTTATTATCGATCGAACTATAATAAATATACTTATCACTTTTATTATTATCAATATAACATGCACTATTAGCCATATTTTACTATTACTATCGATGGAACTATAATAATTATACTTATTACTCCCGATATTATCAATATAACATGCATGGTTACACATATAATGGAGTTGTTATCGCTAGAACTGTAATAATTATACTTATGAATTATATTAATATCAATATAACATGCATTATTACCCATATAAAGCTGTTATTATCGATAGAACTATAATAAATATACTTATTACTTTTATTATCATCAATATAACATGCATTATTACCCATATTATGCAGTTATTATCGATAGAATTATAATAAATCAACTTATTACTTATATTATCATCAATATAACACGCATTATTACCCATATTATGCAGTTATTATCGATAGAACTATAATAAATATACTTATTACCTTTATTATTATCAATATAACATGCATTATTACCCAAACAATGCAGTTATTATCGCTAGAGCTATGATAAATATTCTTATTACTTTTATTATTATCAATATAACATGCATTATTACACATATTTTACAATTATTGTCGCTAGAGCTATAATAATTATACTTATTACTCCCGATGTTATCAATATAACATGCATTATTACCCATATTTTACTATTACTATCGATGGAACTATAATAATTATACTTATTACTCCCGATGTTATCAATATAACATGCATTATTACCCATATTTTACTATTACTATCGATGGAACTATAATAATTATACTTGTTACTCCCGATATTATCAATATAACATGCATGGTTACACATATAATGGAGTTATTATCGCTAGAACTATAATAAATATACTTATTACTCCCGATATTATCAATATAACATGCATTATTACCCATATAAAGCTGTTATTATCGATAGAAGTATAATAAATATACTTATTACTCCCGATGTTATCAATATAACATGCATTATTACCCATATTTTACTATTACTATCGATGGAACTATAATAATTATACTTATTACTCCCGATATTATCAATATAACATGCATGGTTACACATATAATGGAGTTATTATCGCTAGAACTATAATAAATATACTTATTACTCCCGATATTATCAATATAACATGCATTATTACCCATATAAAGCTGTTATTATCGATAGAAGTATAATAAATATACTTATTACTTTTATTATCATCAATATAACATGCATTATTATCCATATTATGCAGTTATTATCGATAGAACTATAATAAATATACTTATTTCTTTTATTTTTATCAATATAACATGCATTATTACCCATATAATGTAGTTATTATCGATAGAAGTATAATAAATATACTTATTACTTATATTATCATCAATATAACATGAATTATTACCCATATTATGCAGTTATTATCGATCCAACTATAATAAATATACTTATCACTTTTACTATTATCAATATAACATGCACTATTAGCCATATTTTACTATTACTATCGATGGAACTATAATAATTATACTTGTTACTCCCGATATTATCAATACAACATGCATGGTTACACATATAATGGAGTTATTATCGCTAGAACTGTAATAATTATACTTATGAATTATATTATTATCAATATAACATGCATTATTACCCATATTATGCAGTTATTATCGATCGAACTATAATAAATATACTTATCACTTTTATTATTATCAATATAACATGCACTATTAGCCATATTTTACTATTACTATCGATGGAACTATAATAATTATACTTATTACTCCCGATATTATCAATATAACATGCGTTATTACCCATATAATGTAGTTATTATCGATAGAAGTATAATAAATATACTTATTACTTATATTATCATCAATATAACATGAATTATTACCCATATTATGCAGTTATTATCGATCGAACTATAATAAATATACTTATCACTTTTATTATTATCAATATAACATGCACTATTAGCCATATTTTACTATTACTATCGATGGAACTATAATAATTATACTTATTACTCCCGATATTATCAATATAACATGCATGGTTACACATATAATGGAGTTATTATCGCTAGAACTATAATAAATATACTTATTACTCCCGATATTATCAATATAACATGCATTATTACCCATATAAAGCTGTTATTATCGATAGAAGTATAATAAATATACTTATTACTTTTATTATCATCAATATAACATGCATTATTATCCATATTATGCAGTTATTATCGATAGAACTATAATAAATATACTTATTTCTTTTATTTTTATCAATATAACATGCATTATTACCCATATAATGTAGTTATTATCGATAGAAGTATAATAAATATACTTATCACTTATATTATCATCAATATAACATGAATTATTACCCATATTATGCAGTTAATATCGATCGAACTATAATAAATATACTTATCACTTTTATTATTATCAATATAACATGCACTATTAGCCATATTTTACTATTACTATCGATGGAACTATAATAATTATACTTATTACTCCCGATATTATCAATATAACATGCATGGTTACACATATAATGGAGTTATTATCGCTAGAACTGTAATAATTATACTTATGAATTATATTATTATCAATATAACATGCATTATTACCCATATAAAGCTGTTATTATCGATAGAACTATAATAAATATACTTATTACTTTTATTATCATCAATATAACATGCATTATTACCCATATTATGCAGTTATTATCGATAGAACTATAATAAATATACTTATTACTTTTATTATCATCAATATAACATGCATTATTACCCATATTATGCAGTTATTATCGATAGAACTATAATAAATATACTTATTACCTTTATTATTATCAATATAACATGCATTATTACCCAAACAATGCAGTTATTATCGCTAGAGCTATGATAAATATTCTTATTACTTTTATTATTATCAATATAACATGCATTATTACACATATTTTACAATTATTGTCGCTAGAGCTATAATAATTATACTTATTACTCCCGATGTTATCAATATAACATGCATTATTACCCATATTTTACTATTACTATCGATGGAACTATAATAATTATACTTATTACTCCCGATATTATCAATATAACATGCATGGTTACACATATAATGGAGTTATTATCGCTAGAACTATAATAAATATACTTATTACTCCCGATATTATCAATATAACATGCATTATTACCCATATAATGCAGTTATTATCGCTAGAGCTGCAATAATTATACTTATTACTTATATTATTATCAATATAACATGCATTATTACCCTTATAATGCTGTTATTATCGATAGAAATATAATAAATATACTTATTTCTTTTATTTTTATCAATATAACATGCATTATTACCCATATAATGTAGTTATTATCGATAGAAGTATAATAAATATTCTTATTACTTATATTATCATCAATATAACATGAATTATTACCCATATTATGCAGTTATTATCGATCGAACTATAATAAATATACTTATCACTTTTACTATTATCAATATAACATGCACTATTAGCCATATTTTACTATTACTATCGATGGAACTATAATAATTATACTTATTACTCCCGATATTATCAATATAACATGCATGGTTACACATATAATGGAGTTATTATCGCTAGAACTGTAATAATTATACTTATGAATTATATTATTATCAATATAACATGCATTATTACCCATATAATGCAGTTATTATCGATAGAAGTATAATAAATATACTTACTACTCTTATTATTATTAATATAACATGCACTATTAGCCGTATTTCACTATTATTATCGCTAGAACTACAAAAATTATACTTATTACTCCCGATATTATCAATATCACATGCATTATTACCCGTATAATGCAGTTATTATCGCTAGAACTGTAATAATTATACTTATTACTTATATTATTATCAATATAACATGTATTATTACCCATATAAAGCTGTTATTATCGATAGAAGTATAATAAATATACTTATTACTTTTATTATCATCAATATAACATGCATTATTACCCATATTATGCAGTTATTATCGATAGAACTATAATAAATATACTTATTACTTTTATTATCATCAATATAACATGCATTATTACCCATATTATGCAGTTATTATCGATAGAACTATAATAAATATACTTATTACTTATATTATCATCAATATAACATGCATTATTACCCATATTATGCAGTTATTATCGACAGAACTATAATATATATACTTATTACTTATATTATCATCAATATAACACGCATTATTACCCATATTATGCAGTTATTATCGATCGAACTATAATAAATATACTTATTACTTTTATTATTATCAATATAACATGCACTATTAGCCATATTTTACTATTATTATCGCTAGAGCTATAATAATTATACTTATTACTCCCGATATTATCAATATAACATGCATTATTACCCATATTTTACAATTTTTATCGCTAGAACTATAATAATTATACTTATTAATCCCGATATTATCAATATAACATGCATTATTACCCATATTTTAGAATTATTATCGCTAGAGCTATAATAATTATACTTATTACTCCAGATGTTATCAATATAACATGCATTATTACCCATATAATGCAGTTATTATCGCTAGAACTATAATAAATATTCTTATTACTTTTATTATCATCAATATAACGTGCATTATCACCCATATTATGCAGTTATTATCGATAGAACTATAATAAATATACTTATTACTTTTATTATTATCAATATAACACGCACTATTAGCCATATTTTACTATTATTATCGCTAGAGCTATAATAATTATACTTATTACTCCCGATATTATCAATATAACATGCATTACTACCCATATTTTACAATTATTATCGCTAGAGCTATAATAATTATACTTATTACTCCCGATGTTATCAATATAACATGCATTATTACCCATATAATGCAGTTATTATCGCTAGAACTATAATAAATATTCTTATTACTTTTATTATCATCAATATAACGTGCATTATTGCCCATATTATGGTGTTATTATCGATAGAAGTATAATAAATATACTTATTACTTTTATTATTATCAATATAACATGCATTATTGCCCATATAATGGAGTCATCATCTATAGACCTATAATAAATATACTTATTACTTTTATTATTATCAATATAACATGCAGTATTAGCCACATTTTACTATTATGATCGCTATAGCTGTAATAATTATACTTAGTACTCCCTATGTTATCAATATAACATGCATTATTACCCATATAATGCAGTTATTATCGCTAGAACTATAATAAATATTCTTATTACTTATATTATCATCAATATGACAGGCATTATTACCCATATTGTGCAGTTATTATCGATAGAACTATAATAAATATACTTATTACTTTTATTATCATCAATATAACATGCATTATTACCTATATATTGCAGTTATTATCGCTAGAGCTGCAATAATTATACTTATTACTTATATTATTAGCAATATAGCGTGCATTATTACCCATATTATGCAGTTATAATCGATAGAACTATAATAAATATACTTATTACTTATATTATTAGCAATATAACATGCATTATTACCCATATTATGCAGTTATTATCGATAGAACTATAATAAATATACTTATCACCTTTATTATTATCAATATAACATGCACTCTTAGCCATATTTTACTAGTATTTTCGCTAGAACTGTAATAATTATACTTATTACTCCCGATATTATCAATATAACATGCATTATTACCACTATTTTACAATTATTATCGCTAGAACTATAATAATTATACTTATTACTCCCGACATTATCAATATAACATGCATTATTACCCATATTATGCAGTTATTATCGCTAGAACTGTAATAATTATACTTATTACTTATATTATTACCAATATAACATGCATTATTACCCATATTATGCAGTTTTAATCGATAGAACTATAATAAATATACTTATTACTTATATTATTATCAATATAACATGCACTATTAGCCATATAATGCAGTTATTATCGCTAGAACTGTAACAAATATACATATTACTTTTGTGATCATCAATATCACATGCATTATTACCCATATTATGCAGTTATTATCGATAGAACTATAATAAATATACTTATTACTTTTATTATTATCAATATAACATGCACTATTAGCCATATTTTACTGTTATTATCGCTAGAACTATAATAAATATACTTATTACTTTTATTATGATCAATATTACATGCATTATTACCCATATTATGCAGTTATTATCGATAGAACTATAATAAATATACTTATTACTTTTATTATTATCAATATAACATGCACTATTAGCCATATAATGCAGTTATTATCGCTAGAACTATTATAAATATACTTATTACTTTTATTATCATCAATATAACATGCATTATTACCTATATATTGCAGTTATTATCGCTAGAGCTGCAATAATTCTACTTATTACTTATATTATTAGCAATATAACGTGCATTATTACCCATATTATGCAGTTATAATCGATAGAACTATAATAAATATACTTATTACTTATATTATTAGCAATATAACATGCATTATTACCCATATTATGCAGTTATTATCGATAGAACTATAATAAATATACTTATCACCTTTATTATTATCAATATAACATGCACTCTTAGCCATATTTTACTAGTATTTTCGCTAGAACTGTAATAATTATACTTATTACTCCCGATATTATCAATATAACATGCATTATTACCACTATTTTACAATTATTATCGCTAGAACTATAATAATTATACTTATTACTCCCGACATTATCAATATAACATGCATTATTACCCATATTATGCAGTTATTATCGCTAGAACTGTAATAATTATACTTATTACTTATATTATTACCAATATAACATGCATTATTACCCATATTATGCAGTTTTAATCGATAGAACTATAATAAATATACTTATTACTTATATTATTATCAATATAACATGCACTATTAGCCATATAATGCAGTTATTATCGCTAGAACTGTAACAAATATACATATTACTTTTGTGATCATCAATATCACATGCATTATTACCCATATTATGCAGTTATTATCGATAGTGCTGTAATAGTTATACTTATTACTTATATTATTATCAATATAACATGCATTATTACCCATATTATGCAGTTATTATCGATAGAACTATAATAAATATACTTATTACTTATATTATTAGCAATATAACATGCATTATTACCCATATTATGCAGTTATTATCGATAGGGCTATAATAAATATACTTATTACTTTTATTATTATCAATATAACATGTACTCTTAGCCATATTTTGCTAGTATTTTCGCTAGAACTGTAATAATTATACTTAATACTCCCGATATTATCAATATAACATGCATTATTACCCATATTTTACAATTATTATCGCTAGAACTATAATAATTATACTTATTACTCCCGATATTATCAATATAACATGCATTATTACCCATATTATGCAGTTATTATCGCTAGAACTGTAATAATTATACTTATTACTTATATTATTACCAATATAACATGCATTATTACCCATATTATGCAGTTTTAATCGATAGAACTATAATAAATATACTTATTACTTATATTATTATCAATATAACATGCACTATTAGCCATATAATGCAGTTATTATCGCTAGAACTGTAACAAATATACATATTACTTTTGTGATCATCAATATCACATGCATTATTACCCATATTATGCAGTTATTATCGATAGAACTATAATAAATATACTTATTACTTTTATTATTATCAATATAACATGCACTATTAGCCATATTTTACTGTTATTATCGCTAGAACTATAATAAATATACTTATTACTTTTATTATGATCAATATTACATGCATTATTACCCATATTATGCAGTTATTATCGATAGAACTATAATAAATATACTTATTACTTTTATTATTATCAATATAACATGCACTATTAGCCATATAATGCAGTTATTATCGCTAGAACTATTATAAATATACTTATTACTTTTATTATCATCAATATAACATGCATTATTACCTATATATTGCAGTTATTATCGCTAGAGCTGCAATAATTATACTTATTACTTATATTATTAGCAATATAACGTGCATTATTACCCATATTATGCAGTTATAATCGATAGAACTATAATAAATATACTTATTACTTATATTATTAGCAATATAACATGCATTATTACCCATATTATGCAGTTATTATCGATAGAACTGTAACAAATATACATATTACTTTTGTGATCATCAATATCACATGCACTATTACCCATATTATGCAGTTATTATCGATAGTGCTGTAATAGTTATACTTATTACTTATATTATTATCAATATAACATGCATTATTACCCATATTATGCAGTTATTATCGATAGAAATATAATAAATATACTTATTACTTATATTATCATCAATATAACATGCATTAATACCCATATTATGCAGTTATTATCGATAGAAGTATAATAAATATACTTATTACTTTTATTATTATCAATATAACATGCGCTATTAGCCATATTTTACTATTACTATCGCTAGAACTATAATAATTATACTTATTACTCCCGATATTATCAATATAACGTGCATGGTTACCCATATAATGGAGTTATTATCGCTAGAACTGTAATAATTATACTTATTAATTATATTATTATCAATATAACATGCATTATTACCCACATAATGCAGTTATTATCGATAGAAGTATAATAAATATACTTATTACTTTTATTATTATTAATATAACATGCACTATTAGCCATATTTTACTATTACTATCGCTAGAACTATAATAATTATACTTATTACTCCCGATATTATCAATATAACATGCATTATTACCCATATAATGCAGTTATTATCGCTAGAGCTGCAATAATTATACTTATTACTTATATTATTATCAATATAACATGCATTATTACCCATATTATGCAGTTATTATCGATAGAAGTATAATGAATATACTTATTACTTATATTATCATCAATATAACATGCATTATTACCCATATTATGCAGTTATTATCGATAGAACTATAATAAATATACTTATTACTTTTATTGGTATCAACATAACATGCACTATTAGCCATATAATGCAGTTATTATCGCTAGAACTATAACAAATATTCTTATTACTTTTATTATCATCAATATAACGTGCATTATTACCCATATTATGCAGTTATTATCGATAGAACTATAATAAATATACTTATTACTTATATTATTAGCAATATAACATGCATTATTACCCATATTATGCAGTTATTATCGATAGGGCTATAATAAATATACTTATTACTTTTATTATTATCAATATAACATGCACTCTTAGCCATATTTTACTAGTATTATCGCTAGAACTGTAATAATTATATTTATTGCTCCCGATATTATCAATATAACGTGCATTCTTACGCATATTTTACAATTATTATCGCTGGAACTATAATAAGTATACTTATTACTCCCGATATTATCAATATAACATCCATTATTACCCATATAATGCAGTTATTATCGATAGAACTATAATAATTATACTTATTACTTTTATTATCATCAACATAACATGCATTATTACCCATATTATGCAGTTATTATCAATAGAACTATAATAAATATACTTATTACTTTTATTATTATCAATATAACATGCACTATTAGCCATATTTTACTATTACTATCGCTAGAACTATAATAATTATACTTATTACTCCCGATATTATCAATATAACATGCATTATTACCCATATAATGCAGTTATTATCGCTAGAGCTGCAATAATTATACTTATTACTTATATTATTATCAATATAACATGCATTATTACCCATATTATGCAGTTATTATCGATAGAAGTATAATGAATATACTTATTACTTATATTATTAGCAATATAACATGCATTATTACCCATATTATGCAGTTATTATCGATAGAACTATAATAAATATACTTATTACTTATATTATTATCAATGTAACATGCACTATTAGCCATATAATGCAGTTATTATCGCTAGAACTGTAACAAATATACATATTACTTTTGTGATCATCAATATCACATGCATTATTACCCATATTATGCAGTTATTATCGATAGAAGTATAATAAATATACTTATTACTGTTATTATTATTAATATAACATGCACTATTAGCCGTATTTCACTATTATTATCGCTAGAACTATAAAAATTATGCTTATTACTCCCGATCTTATCAATATAACATGCATGGTTACCCATATAATGGATTTATTATCGCTAGAACTGTAATAATTATTCTTATTAATTATATTATTATCAATATGACATGCATTATTACCCACATAATGCAGTTATTATCGATAGAAGTATAATAAATATACTTATTACTTTTATTATTATTAATATAACATGCACTATTAGCCGTATTTCACTATTATTATCGCTAGAACTATAAAAATTATACTCATTACTCCCGATATTATCAATATAACATGCACTATTACCCATATTATGCAGTTATTATCGATAGAACTATAATAAATATACCTATTACTTTTATTATTATCAATATAACATGCATTATTATCCATATTATGCAGTTATTATCGATAGAACTATAATAAATACACTTATTACACTTATTATTATCAACATAACATGCACTATTAGCCATATTTTACTATTACTATCGATAGAACTATAATAATTATACTTATTACTCCCGATATTATCAATATAACATGCATTATTACCCATATAATACAGTTATTATCGCTAGTGCTGTAATAATTATACTTATTACTTATATTATTATCAATATAACATGCATTATTACCCATATTATGCAGTTATTATCGATAGAAGTATAATAAATATACTTATTACTTATATTATCATCAATATAACATGCATTATTACCCATATTATGCAGTTATTATCGATAGAACTATAATAAATATACTTATTACTTTTATTGTTATCAATATAACATGCACTATTAGCCATATAATGCAGTTATTATCGCTAGAACTATAACACATATTCTTATTACTTTTATTATCATCAATATAACATGCATTATTACCCATATTATGCAGTTATTATCGATAGGGCTATAATAAATATACTTATTACTTTTATTATTATCAATATAACATGTACTCTTAGCCATATTTTACTAGTATTTTCGCTAGAACTGTAATAATTATACTTATTACTCCCGATATTATCAATATAACATGCATTATTACCCATATTTTACAATTATTATCGCTAGAACTATAATAATTATACTTATTACTCCCGATATTATCAATATAACATGCATTATTACCCATATTATGCAGTTATTATCGCTAGAACTGTAATAATTATACTTATTACTTATATTATTACCAATATAACATGCATTATTACCCATATTATGCAGTTTTAATCGATAGAACTATAATAAATATACTTATTACTTATATTATTATCAATATAACATGCACTATTAGCCATATAATTAAGTTATTATCGCTAGAACTGTAACAAATATACATATTACTTTTGTGATCATCATTATCACATGCATTATTACCCATATTATGCAGTTATTATCGATAGAACTATAATAAATATACTTATTACTTTTATTATTATCAATATAACATGCACTATTAGCCATATTTTACTGTTATTATCGCTAGAACTATAATAAATATACTTATTACTTTTATTATGATCAATATTACATGCATTATTACCCATATTATGCAGTTATTATCGATAGAACTATAATAAATATACTTATTACTTTTATTATTATCAATATAACATGCACTATTAGCCATATAATGCAGTTATTATCGCTAGAACTATTATAAATATACTTATTACTTTTATTATCATCAATATAACATGCATTATTACCTATATATTGCAGTTATTATCGCTAGAGCTGCAATAATTATACTTATTACTTATATTATTAGCAATATAACGTGCATTATTACCCATATTATGCAGTTATAATCGATAGAACTATAATAAATATACTTATTACCCATATTATGCAGTTATTATCGATAGAACTATAATAAATATACTTATCACCTTTATTACTATCAATATAACATGCACTCTTAGCCATATTTTACTAGTATTTTCGCTAGAACTGTAATAATTATACTTATTACTCCCGATATTATCAATATAACATGCATTATTACCACTATTTTACAATTATTATCGCTAGAACTATAATAATTATACTTATTACTCCCGACATTATCAATATAACATGCATTATTACCCATATTATGCAGTTATTATCGCTAGAACTGTAATAATTATACTTATTACTTATATTATTACCAATATAACATGCATTATTACCCATATTATGCAGTTTTAATCGATAGAACTATAATAAATATACTTATTACTTATATTATTATCAATATAACATGCACTATTAGCCATATAATGCAGTTATTATCGCTAGAACTGTAACAAATATACATAATACTTTTGTGATCATCAATATCACATGCATTATTACCCATATTATGCAGTTATTATCGATAGTGCTGTAATAGTTATACTTATTACTTATATTATTATCAATATAACATGCATTATTACCCATATTATGCAGTTATTATCGATAGAAATATAATAAATATACTTATTACTTATATTATCATCAATATAACATGCATTAATACCCATATTATGCAGTTATTATCGATAGAAGTATAATAAATATACTTATTACTTTTATTATTATCAATATAACATGCGCTATTAGCCATATTTTACTATTACTATCGCTAGAACTATAATAATTATACTTATTACTCCCGATATTATCAATATAACGTGCATGGTTACCCATATAATGGAGTTATTATCGCTAGAACTGTAATAATTATACTTATTAATTATATTATTATCAATATAACATGCATTATTACCCACATAATGCAGTTATTATCGATAGAAGTATAATAAATATACTTATTACTTTTATTATTATTAATATAACATGCACTATTAGCCGTATTTCACTATTATTATCGCTAGAACTATAAAAATTATACTTATTACTCCCGATATTATCAATATAACATGCATTATTACCCATATGATGCAGTTATTATCGCTAGAGCTGCAATAATTATACTTATTACTTATATTATTAGCAATATAACGTGCATTATTACCCATATTATGCAGTTATAATCGATAGAACTATAATAAATATACTTATTACTTATATTATTAGCAATATAACATGCATTATTACCCATATTATGCGGTTATTATCGATAGAACTATAATAAATATACTTATTGCTTTTATTGTTATCAATATAACATGCACTATTAGCCATATAATGCAGTTATTATCGCTAGAACTATAACAAATATTCTTATTACTTTTATTATCATCAATATAACGTGCATTATTACCCATATTATGCAGTTATTATCGATAGAACTATAATAAATATACTTATTACTTATATTATTAGCAATATAACATGCATTATTACCCATATTATGCAGTTATTATCGATAGGGCTATAATAAATATACTTATTACTTTTATTATTATCAATATAACATGCACTCTTAGCCATATTTTACTAGTATTATCGCTAGAACTGTAATAATTATATTTATTACTCCCGATATTATCAATATAACGTGCATTCTTACGCATATTTTACAATTATTATCGCTGGAACTATAATAAGTATACTTATTACTCCCGATATTATCAATATAACATCCATTATTACCCATATAATGCAGTTATTATCGATAGAACTATAATAATTATACTTATTACTTTTATTATCATCAACATAACGTGCATTATTACCCATATTATGCAGTTATTATCAATAGAACTATAATAAATATACTTATTACTTTTATTATTATCAATATAACATGCACTATTAGCCATATTTTACTATTACTATCGATGGAACTATAATAATTATACTTATTACTCCCGATATTATCAATATAACATGCATGGTTACACATATAATGGAGTTATTATCGCTAGAACTGTAATAATTATACTTATGAATTATATTATTATCAATATAACATGCATTATTACCCATATTATGCAGTTATTATCGATCGAACTATAATAAATATACTTATCACTTTTATTATTATCAATATAACATGCACTATTAGCCATATTTTACTATTACTATCGATGGAACTATAATAATTATACTTATTACTCCCGATATTATCAATATAACATGCGTTATTACCCATATAATGTAGTTATTATCGATAGAAGTATAATAAATATACTTATTACTTATATTATCATCAATATAACATGAATTATTACCCATATTATGCAGTTATTATCGATCGAACTATAATAAATATACTTATCACTTTTATTATTATCAATATAACATGCACTATTAGCCATATTTTACTATTACTATCGATGGAACTATAATAATTATACTTATTACTCCCGATATTATCAATATAACATGCATGGTTACACATATAATGGAGTTATTATCGCTAGAACTGTAATAATTATACTTATGAATTATATTATTATCAATATAACATGCATTATTACCCATATAAAGCTGTTATTATCGATAGAACTATAATAAATATACTTATTACTTTTATTATCATCAATATAACATGCATTATTACCCATATTATGCAGTTATTATCGATAGAACTATAATAAATATACTTATTACTTTTATTATCATCAATATAACATGCATTATTACCCATATTATGCAGTTATTATCGATAGAACTATAATAAATATACTTATTACCTTTATTATTATCAATATAACATGCATTATTACCCAAACAATGCAGTTATTATCGCTAGAGCTATGATAAATATTCTTATTACTTTTATTATTATCAATATAACATGCATTATTACACATATTTTACAATTATTGTCGCTAGAGCTATAATAATTATACTTATTACTCCCGATGTTATCAATATAACATGCATTATTACCCATATTTTACTATTACTATCGATGGAACTATAATAATTATACTTATTACTCCCGATATTATCAATATAACATGCATGGTTACACATATAATGGAGTTATTATCGCTAGAACTATAATAAATATACTTATTACTCCCGATATTATCAATATAACATGCATTATTACCCATATAATGCAGTTATTATCGCTAGAGCTGCAATAATTATACTTATTACTTATATTATTATCAATATAACATGCATTATTACCCTTATAATGCTGTTATTATCGATAGAAATATAATAAATATACTTATTTCTTTTATTTTTATCAATATAACATGCATTATTACCCATATAATGTAGTTATTATCGATAGAAGTATAATAAATATACTTATTACTTATATTATCATCAATATAACATGAATTATTACCCATATTATGCAGTTATTATCGATCGAACTATAATAAATATACTTATCACTTTTACTATTATCAATATAACATGCACTATTAGCCATATTTTACTATTACTATCGATGGAACTATAATAATTATACTTATTACTCCCGATATTATCAATATAACATGCATGGTTACACATATAATGGAGTTATTATCGCTAGAACTGTAATAATTATACTTATGAATTATATTATTATCAATATAACATGCATTATTACCCATATAATGCAGTTATTATCGATAGAAGTATAATAAATATACTTACTACTCTTATTATTATTAATATAACATGCACTATTAGCCGTATTTCACTATTATTATCGCTAGAACTACAAAAATTATACTTATTACTCCCGATATTATCAATATCACATGCATTATTACCCGTATAATGCAGTTATTATCGCTAGAACTGTAATAATTATACTTATTACTTATATTATTATCAATATAACATGTATTATTACCCATATAAAGCTGTTATTATCGATAGAAGTATAATAAATATACTTATTACTTTTATTATCATCAATATAACATGCATTATTACCCATATTATGCAGTTATTATCGATAGAACTATAATAAATATACTTATTACTTTTATTATCATCAATATAACATGCATTATTACCCATATTATGCAGTTATTATCGATAGAACTATAATAAATATACTTATTACTTATATTATCATCAATATAACATGCATTATTACCCATATTATGCAGTTATTATCGACAGAACTATAATATATATACTTATTACTTATATTATCATCAATATAACACGCATTATTACCCATATTATGCAGTTATTATCGATCGAACTATAATAAATATACTTATTACTTTTATTATTATCAATATAACATGCACTATTAGCCATATTTTACTATTATTATCGCTAGAGCTATAATAATTATACTTATTACTCCCGATATTATCAATATAACATGCATTATTACCCATATTTTACAATTTTTATCGCTAGAACTATAATAATTATACTTATTAATCCCGATATTATCAATATAACATGCATTATTACCCATATTTTAGAATTATTATCGCTAGAGCTATAATAATTATACTTATTACTCCAGATGTTATCAATATAACATGCATTATTACCCATATAATGCAGTTATTATCGCTAGAACTATAATAAATATTCTTATTACTTTTATTATCATCAATATAACGTGCATTATCACCCATATTATGCAGTTATTATCGATAGAACTATAATAAATATACTTATTACTTTTATTATTATCAATATAACACGCACTATTAGCCATATTTTACTGTTATTATCGCTAGAGCTATAATAATTATACTTATTAGTCCCGATATTATCAATATAACATGCATTACTACCCATATTTTACAATTATTATCGCTAGAGCTATAATAATTATACTTATTACTCCCGATGTTATCAATATAACATGCATTATTACCCATATAATGCAGTTATTATCGCTAGAACTATAATAAATATTCTTATTACTTTTATTATCATCAATATAACGTGCATTATTGCCCATATTATGGTGTTATTATCGATAGAAGTATAATAAATATACTTATTACTTTTATTATTATCAATATAACATGCATTATTGCCCATATAATGGAGTCATTATCTATAGACCTATAGTAAATATACTTATTACTTTTATTATTATCAATATAACATGCAGTATTAGCCACATTTTACTATTATGATCGCTATAGCTGTAATAATTATACTTAGTACTCCCTATGTTATCAATATAACATGCATTATTACCCATATAATGCAGTTATTATCGCTAGAACTATAATAAATATTCTTATTACTTATATTATCATCAATATGACAGGCATTATTACCCATATTGTGCAGTTATTATCGATAGAACTATAATAAATATACTTGTTACTTTTATTATCATCAATATAACATGCATTATTACCTATATATTGCAGTTATTATCGCTAGAGCTGCAATAATTATACTTATTACTTATATTATTAGCAATATAACGTGCATTATTACCCATATTATGCAGTTATAATCGATAGAACTATAATAAATATACTTATTACTTATATTATTAGCAATATAACATGCATTATTACCCATATTATGCAGTTATTATCGATAGAACTATAATAAATATACTTATCACCTTTATTATTATCAATATAACATGCACTCTTAGCCATATTTTACTAGTATTTTCGCTAGAACTGTAATAATTATACTTATTACTCCCGATATTATCAATATAACATGCATTATTACCACTATTTTACAATTATTATCGCTAGAACTATAATAATTATACTTATTACTCCCGACATTATCAATATAACATGCATTATTACCCATATTATGCAGTTTTAATCGATAGAACTATAATAAATATACTTATTACTTATATTATTATCAATATAACATGCACTATTAGCCATATAATGCAGTTATTATCGCTAGAACTGTAACAAATATACATATTACTTTTGTGATCATCAATATCACATGCATTATTACCCATATTATGCAGTTATTATCGATAGAACTATAATAAATATACTTATTACTTTTATTATTATCAATATAACATGCACTATTAGCCATATTTTACTGTTATTATCGCTAGAACTATAATAAATATACTTATTACTTTTATTATGATCAATATTACATGCATTATTACCCATATTATGCAGTTATTATCGATAGAACTATAATAAATATACTTATTACTTTTATTATTATCAATATAACATGCACTATTAGCCATATAATGCAGTTATTATCGCTAGAACTATTATAAATATACTTATTACTTTTATTATCATCAATATAACATGCATTATTACCTATATATTGCAGTTATTATCGCTAGAGCTGCAATAATTATACTTATTACTTATATTATTAGCAATATAACGTGCATTATTACCCATATTATGCAGTTATAATCGATAGAACTATAATAAATATACTTATTACTTATATTATTAGCAATATAACATGCATTATTACCCATATTATGCAGTTATTATCGATAGAACTATAATAAATATACTTATCACCTTTATTACTATCAATATAACATGCACTCTTAGCCATATTTTACTAGTATTTTCGCTAGAACTGTAATAATTATACTTACTACTCCCGATATTATCAATATAACATGCATTATTACCACTATTTTACAATTATTATCGCTAGAACTATAATAATTATACTTATTACTCCCGACATTATCAATATAACATGCATTATTACCCATATTATGCAGTTATTATCGCTAGAACTGTAATAATTATACTTATTACTTATATTATTACCAATATAACATGCATTATTACCCATATTATGCAGTTTTAATCGATAGAACTATAATAAATATACTTATTACTTATATTATTATCAATATAACATGCACTATTAGCCATATAATGCAGTTATTATCGCTAGAACTGTAACAAATATACATATTACTTTTGTGATCATCAATATCACATGCATTATTACCCATATTATGCAGTTATTATCGATAGTGCTGTAATAGTTATACTTATTACTTATATTATTATCAATATAACATGCATTATTACCCATATTATGCAGTTATTATCGATAGAAATATAATAAATATACTTATTACTTATATTATCATCAATATAACATGCATTAATACCCATATTATGCAGTTATTATCGATAGAAGTATAATAAATATACTTATTACTTTTATTATTATCAATATAACATGCGCTATTAGCCATATTTTACTATTACTATCGCTAGAACTATAATAATTATACTTATTACTCCCGATATTATCAATATAACGTGCATGGTTACCCATATAATGGAGTTATTATCGCTAGAACTGTAATAATTATACTTATTAATTATATTATTATCAATATAACATGCATTATTACCCACATAATGCAGTTATTATCGATAGAAGTATAATAAATATACTTATTACTTTTATTATTATTAATATAACATGCACTATTAGCCGTATTTCACTATTATTATCGCTAGAACTATAAAAATTATACTTATTACTCCCGATATTATCAATATAACATGCATTATTACCCATATGATGCAGTTATTATCGCTAGAGCTGCAATAATTATACTTATTACTTATATTATTAGCAATATAACGTGCATTATTACCCATATTATGCAGTTATAATCGATAGAACTATAATAAATATACTTATTACTTATATTATTAGCAATATAACATGCATTATTACCCATATTATGCGGTTATTATCGATAGAACTATAATAAATATACTTATTGCTTTTATTGTTATCAATATAACATGCACTATTAGCCATATAATGCAGTTATTATCGCTAGAACTATAACAAATATTCTTATTACTTTTATTATCATCAATATAACGTGCATTATTACCCATATTATGCAGTTATTATCGATAGAACTATAATAAATATACTTATTACTTATATTATTAGCAATATAACATGCATTATTACCCATATTATGCAGTTATTATCGATAGGGCTATAATAAATATACTTATTACTTTTATTATTATCAATATAACATGCACTCTTAGCCATATTTTACTAGTATTATCGCTAGAACTGTAATAATTATATTTATTACTCCCGATATTATCAATATAACGTGCATTCTTACGCATATTTTACAATTATTATCGCTGGAACTATAATAAGTATACTTATTACTCCCGATATTATCAATATAACATCCATTATTACCCATATAATGCAGTTATTATCGATAGAACTATAATAATTATACTTATTACTTTTATTATCATCAACATAACATGCATTATTACCCATATTATGCAGTTATTATCAATAGAACTATAATAAATATACTTATTACTTTTATTATTATCAATATAACATGCACTATTAGCCATATTTTACTATTACTATCGCTAGAACTATAATAATTATACTTATTACTCCCGATATTATCAATATAACATGCATTATTACCCATATAATGCAGTTATTATCGCTAGAGCTGCAATAATTATACTTATTACTTATATTATTATCAATATAACATGCATTATTACCCATATTATGCAGTTATTATCGATAGAAGTATAATAAATATACTTATTACTTATATTATCATCAATATAACATGCATTATTACCCATATTATGCAGTTATTATCGATAGAACTATAATAAATATACTTATTACTTTTATTGTTATCAATATAACATGCACTATTAGCCATATAATGCAGTTATTATCGCTAGAACTATAACACATATTCTTATTACTTTTATTATCATCAATATAACATGCATTATTACCCATATTATGCAGTTATTATCGATAGGGCTATAATAAATATACTTATTACTTTTATTATTATCAATATAACATGTACTCTTAGCCATATTTTACTAGTATTTTCGCTAGAACTGTAATAATTATACTTATTACTCCCGATATTATCAATATAACATGCATTATTACCCATATTTTACAATTATTATCGCTAGAACTATAATAATTATACTTATTACTCCCGATATTATCAATATAACATGCATTATTACCCATATTATGCAGTTATTATCGCTAGAACTGTAATAATTATACTTATTACTTATATTATTACCAATATAACATGCATTATTACCCATATTATGCAGTTTTAATCGATAGAACTATAATAAATATACTTATTACTTATATTATTATCAATATAACATGCACTATTAGCCATATAATTAAGTTATTATCGCTAGAACTGTAACAAATATACATATTACTTTTGTGATCATCAATATCACATGCATTATTACCCATATTATGCAGTTATTATCGATAGAACTATAATAAATATACTTATTACTTTTATTATTATCAATATAACATGCACTATTAGCCATATTTTACTGTTATTATCGCTAGAACTATAATAAATATACTTATTACTTTTATTATGATCAATATTACATGCATTATTACCCATATTATGCAGTTATTATCGATAGAACTATAATAAATATACTTATTACTTTTATTATTATCAATATAACATGCACTATTAGCCATATTTTACTGTTATTATCGCTAGAACTATAATAAATATACTTATTACTTTTATTATGATCAATATAACATGCATTATTACCCATATTATGCAGTTATTATCGATAGAAATATAATAAATATACTTATTACTTATATTATCATCAATATAACATGCATTAATACCCATATTATGCAGTTATTATCGATAGAAGTATAATAAATATACTTATTACTTTTATTATTATCAATATAACATGCGCTATTAGCCATATTTTACTATTACTATCGCTAGAACTATAATAATTATACTTATTACTCCCGATATTATCAATATAACGTGCATGGTTACCCATATAATGGAGTTATTATCGCTAGAACTGTAATAATTATACTTATTAATTATATTATTATCAATATAACATGCATTATTACCCACATAATGCAGTTATTATCGATAGAAGTATAATAAATATACTTATTACTTTTATTATTATTAATATAACATGCACTATTAGCCGTATTTCACTATTATTATCGCTAGAACTATAAAAATTATACTTATTACTCCCGATATTATCAATATAACATGCATTATTACCCATATGATGCAGTTATTATCGCTAGAGCTGCAATAATTATACTTATTACTTATATTATTAGCAATATAACGTGCATTATTACCCATATTATGCAGTTATAATCGATAGAACTATAATAAATATACTTATTACTTATATTATTAGCAATATAACATGCATTATTACCCATATTATGCGGTTATTATCGATAGAACTATAATAAATATACTTATTGCTTTTATTGTTATCAATATAACATGCACTATTAGCCATATAATGCAGTTATTATCGCTAGAACTATAACAAATATTCTTATTACTTTTATTATCATCAATATAACGTGCATTATTACCCATATTATGCAGTTATTATCGATAGAACTATAATAAATATACTTATTACTTATATTATTAGCAATATAACATGCATTATTACCCATATTATGCAGTTATTATCGATAGGGCTATAATAAATATACTTATTACTTTTATTATTATCAATATAACATGCACTCTTAGCCATATTTTACTAGTATTATCGCTAGAACTGTAATAATTATATTTATTACTCCCGATATTATCAATATAACGTGCATTCTTACGCATATTTTACAATTATTATCGCTGGAACTATAATAAGTATACTTATTACTCCCGATATTATCAATATAACATCCATTATTACCCATATAATGCAGTTATTATCGATAGAACTATAATAATTATACTTATTACTTTTATTATCATCAACATAACATGCATTATTACCCATATTATGCAGTTATTATCAATAGAACTATAATAAATATACTTATTACTTTTATTATTATCAATATAACATGCACTATTAGCCATATTTTACTATTACTATCGCTAGAACTATAATAATTATACTTATTACTCCCGATATTATCAATATAACATGCATTATTACCCATATAATGCAGTTATTATCACTAGAGCTGCAATAATTATACTTATTACTTATATTATTATCAATATAACATGCATTATTACCCATATTATGCAGTTATTATCGATAGAAGTATAATAAATATACTTATTACTTATATTATCATCAATATAACATGCATTATTACCCATATTATGCAGTTATTATCGATAGAACTATAATAAATATACTTATTACTTTTATTGGTATCAACATAACATGCACTATTAGCCATATAATGCAGTTATTATCGCTAGAACTATAACAAATATTCTTATTACTTTTATTATCATCAATATAACGTGCATTATTACCCATATTATGCAGTTATTATCGATAGAACTATAATAAATATACTTATTACTTATATTATTAGCAATATAACATGCATTATTACCCATATTATGCAGTTATTATCGATAGAACTATAATAAATATACTTATTACTTATATTATTATCAATGTAACATGCACTATTAGCCATATAATGCAGTTATTATCGCTAGAACTGTAACAAATATACATATTACTTTTGTGATCATCAATATCACATGCATTATTACCCATATTATGCAGTTATTATCGATAGAAGTATAATAAATATACTTATTACTGTTATTATTATTAATATAACATGCACTATTAGCCGTATTTCACTATTATTATCGCTAGAACTATAAAAATTATGCTTATTACTCCCGATCTTATCAATATAACATGCATGGTTACCCATATAATGGATTTATTATCGCTAGAACTGTAATAATTATACTTATTAATTATATTATTATCAATATGACATGCATTATTACCCACATAATGCAGTTATTATCGATAGAACTATAATAAATATACCTATTACTTTTATTATTATCAATATAACATGCATTATTATCCATATTATGCAGTTATTATCGATAGAACTATAATAAATACACTTATTACACTTATTATTATCAACATAACATGCACTATTAGCCATATTTTACTATTACTATCGATAGAACTATAATAATTATACTTATTACTCCCGATATTATCAATATAACATGCATT
This sequence comes from Megachile leachella, assembly GCA_963576845.1. Lineage (NCBI taxonomy): Eukaryota > Metazoa > Arthropoda > Insecta > Hymenoptera > Megachilidae > Megachile > Megachile leachella. The sequence continues at coordinate 846,083 of CAUYWW010000171.1, forward strand.
ATTACCCATATAATACAGTTATTATCGCTAGTGCTGTAATAATTATACTTATTACTTATATTATTATCAATATAACATGCATTATTACCCATATTATGCAGTTATTATCGATAGAAGTATAATAAATATACTTATTACTTATATTATCATCAATATAACATGCATTATTACCCATATTATGCAGTTATTATCGATAGAACTATAATAAATATACTTATTACTTTTATTGTTATCAATATAACATGCACTATTAGCCATATAATGCAGTTATTATCGCTAGAACTATAACACATATTCTTATTACTTTTATTATCATCAATATAACATGCATTATTACCCATATTATGCAGTTATTATCGATAGGGCTATAATAAATATACTTATTACTTTTATTATTATCAATATAACATGTACTCTTAGCCATATTTTACTAGTATTTTCGCTAGAACTGTAATAATTATACTTATTACTCCCGATATTATCAATATAACATGCATTATTACCCATATTTTACAATTATTATCGCTAGAACTATAATAATTATACTTATTACTCCCGATATTATCAATATAACATGCATTATTACCCATATTATGCAGTTATTATCGCTAGAACTGTAATAATTATACTTATTACTTATATTATTACCAATATAACATGCATTATTACCCATATTATGCAGTTTTAATCGATAGAACTATAATAAATATACTTATTACTTATATTATTATCAATATAACATGCACTATTAGCCATATAATTAAGTTATTATCGCTAGAACTGTAACAAATATACATATTACTTTTGTGATCATCAATATCACATGCATTATTACCCATATTATGCAGTTATTATCGATAGAACTATAATAAATATACTTATTACTTTTATTATTATCAATATAACATGCACTATTAGCCATATTTTACTGTTATTATCGCTAGAACTATAATAAATATACTTATTACTTTTATTATGATCAATATTACATGCATTATTACCCATATTATGCAGTTATTATCGATAGAACTATAATAAATATACTTATTACTTTTATTATTATCAATATAACATGCACTATTAGCCATATAATGCAGTTATTATCGCTAGAACTATTATAAATATACTTATTACTTTTATTATCATCAATATAACATGCATTATTACCTATATATTGCAGTTATTATCGCTAGAGCTGCAATAATTATACTTATTACTTATATTATTAGCAATATAACGTGCATTATTACCCATATTATGCAGTTATAATCGATAGAACTATAATAAATATACTTATTACTTATATTATTAGCAATATAACATGCATTATTACCCATATTATGCAGTTATTATCGATAGAACTATAATAAATATACTTATCACCTTTATTACTATCAATATAACATGCACTCTTAGCCATATTTTACTAGTATTTTCGCTAGAACTGTAATAATTATACTTATTACTCCCGATATTATCAATATAACATGCATTATTACCACTATTTTACAATTATTATCGCTAGAACTATAATAATTATACTTATTACTCCCGACATTACCAATATAACATGCATTATTACCCATATTATGCAGTTTTAATCGATAGAACTATAATAAATATACTTATTACTTATATTATTATCAATATAACATGCACTATTAGCCATATAATGCAGTTATTATCGCTAGAACTGTAACAAATATACATATTACTTTTGTGATCATCAATATCACATGCATTATTACCCATATTATGCAGTTATTATCGATAGTGCTGTAATAGTTATACTTATTACTTATATTATTATCAATATAACATGCATTATTACACATATTATGCAGTTATTATCGATAGAAATATAATAAATATACTTATTACTTATATTATCATCAATATAACATGCATTATTACCCATATTATGCAGTTATTATCGATAGGGCTATAATAAATATACTTATTACTTTTATTATTATCAATATAACATGTACTCTTAGCCATATTTTACTAGTATTTTCGCTAGAACTGTAATAATTATACTTATTACTCCCGATATTATCAATATAACATGCATTATTACCCATATTTTACAATTATTATCGCTAGAACTATAATAATTATACTTATTACTCCCGATATTATCAATATAACATGCATTATTACCCATATTATGCAGTTATTATCGCTAGAACTGTAATAATTATACTTATTACTTATATTATTACCAATATAACATGCATTATTACCCATATTATGCAGTTTTAATCGATAGAACTATAATAAATATACTTATTACTTATATTATTATCAATATAACATGCACTATTAGCCATATAATTAAGTTATTATCGCTAGAACTGTAACAAATATACATATTACTTTTGTGATCATCAATATCACATGCATTATTACCCATATTATGCAGTTATTATCGATAGAACTATAATAAATATACTTATTACTTTTATTATTATCAATATAACATGCACTATTAGCCATATTTTACTGTTATTATCGCTAGAACTATAATAAATATACTTATTACTTTTATTATGATCAATATTACATGCATTATTACCCATATTATGCAGTTATTATCGATAGAACTATAATAAATATACTTATTACTTTTATTATTATCAATATAACATGCACTATTAGCCATATAATGCAGTTATTATCGCTAGAACTATTATAAATATACTTATTACTTTTATTATCATCAATATAACATGCATTATTACCTATATATTGCAGTTATTATCGCTAGAGCTGCAATAATTATACTTATTACTTATATTATTAGCAATATAACGTGCATTATTACCCATATTATGCAGTTATAATCGATAGAACTATAATAAATATACTTATTACTTATATTATTAGCAATATAACATGCATTATTACCCATATTATGCAGTTATTATCGATAGAACTATAATAAATATACTTATCACCTTTATTACTATCAATATAACATGCACTCTTAGCCATATTTTACTAGTATTTTCGCTAGAACTGTAATAATTATACTTATTACTCCCGATATTATCAATATAACATGCATTATTACCACTATTTTACAATTATTATCGCTAGAACTATAATAATTATACTTATTACTCCCGACATTACCAATATAACATGCATTATTACCCATATTATGCAGTTTTAATCGATAGAACTATAATAAATATACTTATTACTTATATTATTATCAATATAACATGCACTATTAGCCATATAATGCAGTTATTATCGCTAGAACTGTAACAAATATACATATTACTTTTGTGATCATCAATATCACATGCATTATTACCCATATTATGCAGTTATTATCGATAGTGCTGTAATAGTTATACTTATTACTTATATTATTATCAATATAACATGCATTATTACCCATATTATGCAGTTATTATCGATAGAAATATAATAAATATACTTATTACTTATATTATCATCAATATAACATGCATTAATACCCATATTATGCAGTTATTATCGATAGAAGTATAATAAATAAACTTATTACTTTTATTATTATCAATATAACATGCGCTATTAGCCGTATTTTACTATTACTATCGCTAGAACTATAATAATTATACTTATTACTCCCGATATTATCAATATAACGTGCATGGTTACCCATATAATGGAGTTATTATCGCTAGAACTGTAATAATTATACTTATTAATTATATTATTATCAATATAACATGCATTATTACCCACATAATGCAGTTATTATCGATAGAAGTATAATAAATATACTTATTACTTTTATTATTATTAATATAACATGCACTATTAGCCGTATTTCACTATTATTATCGCTAGAACTATAAAAATTATACTTATTACTCCCGATATTATCAATATAACATGCATTATTACCCATATGATGCAGTTATTATCGCTAGAGCTGCAATAATTATACTTATTACTTATATTATTAGCAATATAACGTGCATTATTACCCATATTATGCAGTTATAATCGATAGAACTATAATAAATATACTTATTACTTATATTATTAGCAATATAACATGCATTATTACCCATATTATGCGGTTATTATCGATAGAACTATAATAAATATACTTATTGCTTTTATTGTTATCAATATAACATGCACTATTAGCCATATAATGCAGTTATTATCGCTAGAACTATAACAAATATTCTTATTACTTTTATTATCATCAATATAACGTGCATTATTACCCATATTATGCAGTTATTATCGATAGAACTATAATAAATATACTTATTACTTATATTATTAGCAATATAACATGCATTATTACCCATATTATGCAGTTATTATCGATAGGGCTATAATAAATATACTTATTACTTTTATTATTATCAATATAACATGCACTCTTAGCCATATTTTACTAGTATTATCGCTAGAACTGTAATAATTATATTTATTACTCCCGATATTATCAATATAACGTGCATTCTTACGCATATTTTACAATTATTATCGCTGGAACTATAATAAGTATACTTATTACTCCCGATATTATCAATATAACATCCATTATTACCCATATAATGCAGTTATTATCGATAGAACTATAATAATTATACTTATTACTTTTATTATCATCAACATAACATGCATTATTACCCATATTATGCAGTTATTATCAATAGAACTATAATAAATATACTTATTACTTTTATTATTATCAATATAACATGCACTATTAGCCATATTTTACTATTACTATCGCTAGAACTATAATAATTATACTTATTACTCCCGATATTATCAATATAACATGCATTATTACCCATATAATGCAGTTATTATCGCTAGAGCTGCAATAATTATACTTATTACTTATATTATTATCAATATAACATGCATTATTACCCATATTATGCAGTTATTATCGATAGAAGTATAATAAATATACTTATTACTTATATTATCATCAATATAACATGCATTATTACCCATATTATGCAGTTATTATCGATAGAACTATAATAAATATACTTATTACTTTTATTGGTATCAACATAACATGCACTATTAGCCATATAATGCAGTTATTATCGCTAGAACTATAACAAATATTCTTATTACTTTTATTATCATCAATATAACGTGCATTATTACCCATATTATGCAGTTATTATCGATAGAACTATAATAAATATACTTATTACTTATATTATTAGCAATATAACATGCATTATTACCCATATTATGCAGTTATTATCGATAGAACTATAATAAATATACTTATTACTTATATTATTATCAATGTAACATGCACTATTAGCCATATAATGCAGTTATTATCGCTAGAACTGTAACAAATATACATATTACTTTTGTGATCATCAATATCACATGCATTATTACCCATATTATGCAGTTATTATCGATAGAAGTATAATAAATATACTTATTACTGTTATTATTATTAATATAACATGCACTATTAGCCGTATTTCACTATTATTATCGCTAGAACTATAAAAATTATGCTTATTACTCCCGATCTTATCAATATAACATGCATGGTTACCCATATAATGGATTTATTATCGCTAGAACTGTAATAATTATACTTATTAATTATATTATTATCAATATGACATGCATTATTACCCACATAATGCAGTTATTATCGATAGAAGTATAATAAATATACTTATTACTTTTATTATTATTAATATAACATGCACTATTAGCCGTATTTCACTATTATTATCGCTAGAACTATAAAAATTATACTCATTACTCCCGATATTATCAATATAACATGCACTATTACCCATATTATGCAGTTATTATCGATAGAACTATAATAAATATACCTATTACTTTTATTATTATCAATATAACATGCATTATTAGCCATATTATGCAGTTATTATCGATAGAACTATAATAAATACACTTATTACACTTATTATTATCAACATAACATGCACTATTAGCCATATTTTACTATTACTATCGATAGAACTATAATAATTATACTTATTACTCCCGATATTATCAATATAACATGCATTATTACCCATATAATACAGTTATTATCGCTAGTGCTGTAATAATTATACTTATTACTTATATTATTATCAATATAACATGCATTATTACCCATATTATGCAGTTATTATCGATAGAAGTATAATAAATATACTTATTACTTATATTATCATCAATATAACATGCATTATTACCCATATTATGCAGTTATTATCGATAGAACTATAATAAATATACTTATTACTTTTATTGTTATCAGTATAACATGCACTATTAGCCATATAATGCAGTTATTATCGCTAGAACTATAACACATATTCTTATTACTTTTATTATCATCAATATAACATGCATTATTACCCATATTATGCAGTTATTATCGATAGGGCTATAATAAATATACTTATTACTTTTATTATTATCAATATAACATGTACTCTTAGCCATATTTTACTAGTATTTTCGCTAGAACTGTAATAATTATACTTATTACTCCCGATATTATCAATATAACATGCATTATTACCCATATTTTACAATTATTATCGCTAGAACTATAATAATTATACTTATTACTCCCGATATTATCAATATAACATGCATTATTACCCATATTATGCAGCTATTATCGCTAGAACTGTAATAATTATACTTATTACTTATATTATTACCAATATAACATGCATTATTACCCATATTATGCAGTTTTAATCGATAGAACTATAATAAATATACTTATTACTTATATTATTATCAATATAACATGCACTATTAGCCATATAATTAAGTTATTATCGCTAGAACTGTAACAAATATACATATTACTTTTGTGATCATCAATATCAGATGCATTATTACCCATATTATGCAGTTATTATCGATAGAACTATAATAAATATACTTATTACTTTTATTATTATCAATATAACATGCACTATTAGCCATATAATGCAGTCATTATCGCTAGAACTATTATAAATATACTTATCACTTTTATTATCATCAATATAACATGCATTATTACCTATATATTGCAGTTATTATCGCTAGAGCTGCAATAATTATACTCATTACTTATATTATCAGCAATATAACGTGCATTATTACCCATATTATGCAGTTATAATCGATAGAACTATAATAAATATACTTATTACTTATATTATTAGCAATATAACATGCATTATTACCCATATTATGCAGTTATTATCGATAGAACTATAATAAATATATTTATCACCTTTATTATTATCAATATAACATGCACTCTTAGCCGTATTTCACTATTATTATCGCTAGAACTATAAAAATTATACTTATTACTCCCGATATTATCAATATCACATGCATTATTACCCGTAGAATGCAGTTATTATCGCTAGAACTGTAATAATTATACTTACTACTTATATTATTATCAATATAACATGCATTATTACCCATATAAAGCTGTTATTATCGATAGAAGTATAATAAATATACTTATTACTTTTATTATCATCAATATAACATGCATTATTATGCATATTATGCAGTTATTATCGATAGAAGTATAATAAATATACTTATTACTTTTATTATCATCAATATAACATGCATTATTACCCATATTATGCAGTTATTATCGATCGAACTATAATAAATATACTTATCACTTTTATTATTATTAATATAACATGCACTATTAGCCATATTTTACTATTACTATCGATGGAACTATAATAATTATTCTTATTACTCCCGATATTATCAATATAACATGCGTTATTACCCATAAAATGTAGTTATTATCGATAGAAGTATAATAAATATACTTATTACTTATATTATCATCAATATAACATGAATTATTACCCATATTATGCAGTTATTATCGATCGAACTATAATAAATATACTTATCACTTTTATTATTACCAATATAACATGCACTATTAGCCATATTTTACTATTACTATCGATGGAACTATAATAATTATACTTATTACTCCCGATATTATCAATATAACATGCATGGTTACACATATAATGGAGTTATTATCGCTAGAACTGTAATAATTATACTTATGAATTATATTATTATCAATATAACATGCATTATTACCCATATAAAGCTGTTATTATCGATAGAACTATAATAAATATACTTATTACCTTTATTATTATCAATATAACATGCATTATTACCCAAACAATGCAGTTATTATCGCTAGAGCTATGATAAATATTCTTATTACTTTTATTATTATCAATATAACATGCATTATTAACCATATTTTACTATTATTATCGCAAGAACTATAATAATTTTACTTATTACTCCCGATATTATCAATTTAACATGCATTATTACCCATATTTTACAATTATTGTCGCTAGAGCTATAATAATTATACTTATTACTCCCGATGTTATCAATATAACATGCATTATTACCCATATTTTACTATTACTATCGATGGAACTATAATAATTATACTTATTACTCCCGATATTATCAATATAACATGCATGGTTACACATATAATGGAGTTATTATCGCTAGAACTATAATAAATATACTTATTACTCCCGATATTATCAATATAACATGCATTATTACCCATATAAAGCAGTTATTATCGATAGAAGTATAATAAATATACTTATTACTTTTATTATCATCAATATAACATGCATTATTATCCATATTATGCAGTTATTATCGATAGAACTATAATAAATATACTTATTACTTTTATTATTATCAATATAACATGCACTCTTAGCCATATTTTACTAGTATTATCGCTAGAACTGTAATAATTATACTTATAACTCCCGATATTATCAGTATAACATGCATTATTACCCATATTTTACAATTATTATCGCTAGAACTATAATAATTATACTTATTACTCCCGATATTATCAATATAACATGCATTATTAGCAATATAATGCAGTTATTATCGCTAGAACTATAACAAATATTCTTATTACTTTTATTATCATCAATATAACGTGCATTATTACCCATATTATGCAGTTATTATCGATAGAAGTGTAATAAATATACTTATCACCTTTATTATTATCAATATAACATGCACTCTTAGCCGTATTTTACTAGTATTATCGCTAGAACTGTAATAATTATACTTATTACTCCCGATATTATCAATATAACGTGCATTCTTACCCATATTTGACAATTATTATCGCTAGAACTATAATAAATATACTTATTACTCCCGATATTATCAATATAACATCCATTATTACCCATATAATGCAGTTATTATCGATAGAACTATAATAATTATACTTATGACTTTTATTATCATCAACATAACATGCATTATTACCCATATTATGCAGTTATTATCGGTAGAACTGTAACAAATATACTTATTACTTTTGTGATCATCAATATTACATGCATTATTACCCATATTATGCAGTTATTATCGATAGAACTATAATAAATATACTTGTTACTTTTATTATTATCAATATAACATGCATTATTACCCATATTATGCAGTTATTATCGCTAGAGCTGCAATAATTACACTTATTACTTATATTATTAGCAATATAACGTGCATTATTACCCATATTATGCAGTTATTATCGCTAGAACTATAATAAATATACTTATTACTTTTATTATCATCAATATAACGTGCATTATTACCCATATTATGCAATTATTATCGATAGAAGTATAATAAATATACTTATTACGTATATTATCATCAATATAACATGCATTATTACCCATATTATGCAGTTATTATCGATAGAACTATAATAAATATACTTATTACTTTTATTATTATCAATATAACATGCACTCTTAGCCATATTTTACTAGTATTATCGCTAGAACTGTAATAATTACACTTATTACTCCCGATATTATCAATATAACATGCATTATTACCCATATTTTACAATTATTATCGCTAGAACTATAATAATTATACTTATTACTCCCGATATTATCAATATAACATGCATTATTAGCCATATAATGCAGTTATTATCGCTAGAACTATAACAAATATTCTTATTACTATTATTATCATCAATATAACGTGCATTATTACCCATATTATGCAGTTATTATCGATAGAAGTATAATAAATATACTTATTACTTATATTATCATCAATATAACATGCATTATTACTCATATTATGCAGTTATTATCGCTAGAACTATAATAAATATACTTGTTACTTTTATTATTATCAATATAACATGCATTATTACCCATATTATGCAGTTATTATCGATAGAACTGTAACAAATATACTTATTACTTTTGTGATCATCAATATCACATGCATTATTACCCATATTATGCGGTTATTATCGATAGAACTATAATAAATATACTTATCACTTTTATTATTATCAATATAACATGCACTATTAGCCATATTTTACTATTATTATCGCTAGAACTATAATAATTATACTTCTTACTCCCGATGCTATCAATATAACATGCATTATTACCCATATTTTACAATTATTATCGCTAGAGCTATAATAATTATACTTATTACTCCCGATGTTATCAATATAACATGCATTATTACCCATATAATGCAGTTATTATCGCTAGAACTATAATAAATATTCTTATTACTTTTATTATCATCAATATAACGTGCATTATTACCCATATTATGCAGCTATTATCGATAGAACTATAATAAATATACTTATTACTTTTATTATCATCAATATAACACGCATTATTACCCATATTATGCAGTTATTATCGATAGAACTATAATAAATATACTTATTACCTTTATTATTATCAATATAACATGCATTATTACCCATATTTTACAATTATTATCGCTAGAACTATAATAATTATACTTATTACTCCCGATATTGTCAATATAACATCCATTATTACCCATATAATGCAGTTATTATCGCTAGAGCTATAATAAATATTCTTATTACTTTTATTATTATCAATATAACATGCACTATTAGCCATATTTTACTATTATTATCGATAGAGCTATAATAATTATACTTAGTACTCCCGATGTTATCAATATAACATGTATTATTACCGATATTTTACAATTATTATCGCTAGAATTATAATAATTATACTTATTACTCCCGATATTATCAATATAACATGCATTATTACCCATATAATGCAGTTATTATCGCTAGAGCTGCAATAATTATACTTATTACTTATATTATTATCAATGTAACATGCATTATTACCCATATAAAGCTGTTATTATCGATAGAAGTATAATAAATATACTTATTACTTTTATTATCATCAATATAACATGCATTATTACCCATATTATGCAGTTATTATCGATAGAACTTTAGGAGTGGGTTTCGTGTTCAATTGAATCACAATATGTTGCGTTTTCCTGTTTTATTTATTACAGAGTTGCTAAGACTTTTTTTTGGAAATTACAAGACTTGTTGCTAGCTATGTGTAAACTCGATATCGATTATTCGGAAACTGTGTGTCTCTGCACTGAAAACTACCGTTTAAAAAACCTTCGTTTTTCGTTAGGCCAACCCCTGACAAAGTGGGGTTAACCAATTACAGTAAACCTAAGTCCCGCCAAATCGTACGACCTCCCTCTTGTGCCCGAAGCACGCTTCCTTGAAGCGGGGGTACGATTTGACGGGGGTGCGTTTGCTGGTAAAGGTGGCAACGCAGCGGAATTTCCGCGGGCCCTAAGTCAGCTACGCGGCCAGCTGATGGCCACATGACCTCTCGATGAAGGCCCACGGGGAAACCCAGGGTTTATGACACTTAAGCGTTTTACTGCTGAGACCGTTGGCAAAATTCCAACTACGGTCATGCTTTCACAAAAAATTCTAAAACGGTTTCCTCAAAAACAGTTCCGCTGTCGTCCATGTCATAAACCGTGCTAGCCGTTTGCACGTTAAAAAGCTATTTACAAAATTTACAGATTTACAGCTAGCCGCTACAGAACTATAATAAATATACTTATTTCTTTTATTTTTATCAATATAACATGCATTATTACCCATATAATGTAGTTATTATCGATAGAAGTATAATAAATATACTTATTACTTATATTATCATCAATATAACATGAATTATTACCCATATTATGCAGTTATTATCGATCGAACTATAATAAATATACTTATCACTTTTATTATTACCAATATAACATGCACTATTAGCCATATTTTACTATTACTATCGATGGAACTATAATAATTATACTTATTACTCCCGATATTATCAATATAACATGCATGGTTACACATATAATGGAGTTATTATCGCTAGAACTGTAATAATTATACTTATGAATTATATTATTATCAATATAACATGCATTATTACCCATATAAAGCTGTTATTATCGATAGAACTATAATAAATATACTTATTACTTTTATTATCATCAATATAACATGCATTATTACCCATATTATGCAGTTATTATCGATAGAATTATAATAAATCAACTTATTACTTATATTATCATCAATATAACACGCATAATTACCCATATTTTGCAGTTATTATCGATAGAACTATAATAAATATACTTATTACCTTTATTATTATCAATATAACATGCATTATTACCCAAACAATGCAGTTATTATCGCTAGAGCTATGATAAATATTCTTATTACTTTTATTATTATCAATATAACATGCATTATTAACCATATTTTACTATTATTATCGCAAGAACTATAATAATTTTACTTATTACTCCCGATATTATCAATTTAACATGCATTATTACCCATATTTTACAATTATTGTCGCTAGAGCTATAATAATTATACTTATTACTCCCGATGTTATCAATATAACATGCATTATTACCCATATTTTACTATTACTATCGATGGAACTATAATAATTATACTTATTACTCCCGATATTATCAATATAACATGCATGGTTACACATATAATGGAGTTATTATCGCTAGAACTATAATAAATATACTTATTACTCCCGATATTATCAATATAACATGCATTATTACCCATATAAAGCAGTTATTATCGATAGAAGTATAATAAATATACTTATTACTTTTATTATCATCAATATAACATGCATTATTATCCATATAATGCAGTTATTATCGCTAGAACTATAATAAATATTCTTATTACTTTTATTATCATCAATATAACGTGCATTATTACCCATATTATGCAGCTATTATCGATAGAACTATAATAAATATACTTATTACTTTTATTATCATCAATATAACACGCATTATTACCCATATTATGCAGTTATTATCGATAGAACTATAATAAATATACTTATTACCTTTATTATTATCAATATAACATGCATTATTACCCATATTTTACAATTATTATCGCTAGAACTATAATAATTATACTTATTACTCCCGATATTGTCAATATAACATCCATTATTACCCATATAATGCAGTTATTATCGCTAGAGCTATAATAAATATTCTTATTACTTTTATTATTATCAATATAACATGCACTATTAGCCATATTTTACTATTATTATCGATAGAGCTATAATAATTATACTTAGTACTCCCGATGTTATCAATATAACATGTATTATTACCGATATTTTACAATTATTATCGCTAGAATTATAATAATTATACTTATTACTCCCGATATTATCAATATAACATGCATTATTACCCATATAATGCAGTTATTATCGCTAGAGCTGCAATAATTATACTTATTACTTATATTATTATCAATGTAACATGCATTATTACCCATATAAAGCTGTTATTATCGATAGAAGTATAATAAATATACTTATTACTTTTATTATCATCAATATAACATGCATTATTACCCATATTATGCAGTTATTATCGATAGAACTTTAGGAGTGGGTTTCGTGTTCAATTGAATCACAATATGTTGCGTTTTCCTGTTTTATTTATTACAGAGTTGCTAAGGCTTTTTTTTGGAAATTACAAGACTTGTTGCTAGCTATGTGTAAACTCGATATCGATTATTCGGAAACTGTGTGTCTCTGCACTGAAAACTACCGTTTAAAAAACCTTCGTTTTTCGTTAGGCCAACCCCTGACAAAGTGGGGTTAACCAATTACAGTAAACCTAAGTCCCGCCAAATCGTACGACCTCCCTCTTGTGCCCGAAGCACGCTTCCTTGTAGCGGGGGTACGATTTGACGGGGGTGCGTTTGCTGGTAAAGGTGGCAACGCAGCGGAATTTCCGCGGGCCCTAAGTCAGCTACGCGGCCAGCTGATGGCCACATGACCTCTCGATGAAGGCCCACGGGGAAACCCAGGGTTTATGACACTTAAGCGTTTTACTGCTGAGACCGTTGGCAAAATTCCAACTACGGTCATGCTTTCACAAAAAATTCTAAAACGGTTTCCTCAAAAACAGTTCCGCTGTCGTCCATGTCATAAACCGTGCTAGCCGTTTGCACGTTAAAAAGCTATTTACAAAATTTACAGATTTACAGCTAGCCGCTACAGAACTATAATAAATATACTTATTTCTTTTATTTTTATCAATATAACATGCATTATTACCCATATAATGTAGTTATTATCGATAGAAGTATAATAAATATACTTATTACTTTTATTATCATCAATATAACATGCATTATTACCCATATTATGCAGTTATTATCGATAGAACTATAATAAATATACTTATGACTTTTATTATCATCAATATAACATGCATTATTACCCATATTATGCAGTTATTATCGATAGAACTATAATAAATATACTTATTACTTATATTATCATCAATATAACACGCATTATTACCCATATTATGCAGTTATTATCGATAGAACTATAATAAATATACTTATTACCTTTATTATTATCAATATAACATGCATTATTACCCAAACAATGCAGTTATTATCGCTAGAGCTATGATAAATATTCTTATTACTTTTATTATTATCAATATAACATGCATTATTAACCATATTTTACTATTATTATCGCAAGAACTATAATAATTTTACTTATTACTCCCGATATTATCAATATAACATGCATTATTACCCATATTTTACAATTATTATCGCTAGAGCTATAATAATTATACTTATTACTCCCGATATTATCAATATAACATGCATTATTACTCATATTTTACTATTACTATCGATGGAACTATAATAATTATACTTATTACTCCCGATATTATTAATATAACATGCATGGTTACACATATAATGGAGTTATTATCGCTAGAACTATAATAAATATACTTATTACTCCCGATATTATCAATATAACAAGCATTATTACCCATATAATGCAGTTATTATCGCTAGAGCTGCAATAATTATACTTATTACTTATATTATTATCAATATAACATGCATTATTACCCATATAAAGCTGTTATTATCGATAGAAGTATAATAAATATACTTATTACTTTTATTATCATCAATATAACATGCATTATTATCCATATTATGCAGTTATTATCGATAGAACTATAATAAATATACTTATTTCTTTTATTTTTATCAATATAACATGCATTATTACCCATATAATGTAGTTATTATCGATAGAAGTATAATAAATATACTTATTACTTATATTATCATCAATATAACATGAATTATTACCCATATTATGCAGTTATTATCGTTCGAACTATAATAAATATACTTATCACTTTTATTATTATCAATATAACATGCACTATTAGCCATATTTTACTATTACTATCGATGGAACTATAATAATTATACTTATTACTCCCGATATTATCAATATAACATGCATGGTTACACATATAATGGAGTTATTATCGCTAGAACTGTAATAATTATACTTATGAATTATATTATTATCAATATAACATGAATTATTACCCATATAATGCAGTTATTATCGATAGAAGTATAATAAATATACTTACTACTCTAATTATTATTAATATAACATGCACTATTAGCCGTATTTCACTATTATTATCGCTAGAACTATAAAAATTATACTTATTACTCCCGATATTATCAATATCACATGCATTATTACCCGTATAATGCAGTTATTATCGCTAGAACTGTAATAATTATACTTATTACTTATATTATTATCAATATAACATGCATTATTACCCATATAAAGCTGTTATTATCGATAGAACTATAATAAATATACTTATTACTTTTATTATCATCAATATAACATGCATTATTACCCATATTATGCAGTTATTATCGATAGAATTATAATAAATCAACTTATTACTTATATTATCATCAATATAACACGCATTATTACCCATATTATGCAGTTATTATCGATAGAACTATAATAAATATACTTATTACTTATATTATCATCAATATAACACGCATTATTACCCACATTATGCAGTTATTATCGATAGAACTATAATAAATATACTTATTACCTTTATTATTATCAATATAACATGCATTATTACCCAAACAATGCAGTTATTATCGCTAGAGCTATGATAAATATTCTTATTACTTTTATTATTATCAATATAACATGCATTATTAACCATATTTTACTATTATTATCGCAAGAACTATAATAATTTTACTTATTACTCCCGATATTATCAATATAACATGCATTATTACCCATATTTTACAATTATTATCGCTAGAGCTATAATAATTATACTTATTACTCCCGATATTATCAATATAACATGCATTATTACCCATATTTTACTATTACTATCGATGGAACTATAATAATTATACTTATTACTCCCGATATTATCAATATAACATGCATGGTTACACATATAATGGAGTTATTATCGCTAGAACTATAATAAATATACTTATTACTCCCGATATTATCAATATAACATGCATTATTACCCATATAATGCAGTTATTATCGCTAGAGCTGCAATAATTATACTTATTACTTATATTACTATCAATATAACATGCATTATTACCCATATAAAGCTGTTATTATCGATAGAAGTATAATAAATATACTTATTACTTTTATTATCATCAATATAACATGCATTATTATGCATATTATGCAGTTATTATCGATAGAACTATAATAAATATACTTATTTCTTTTATTTTTATCAATATAACATGCATTATTACCCATATAATGTAGTTATTATCGATAGAAGTATAATAAATATACCTATTACTTATATTATCATCAATATAACATGAATTATTACCCATATTATGCAGTTATTATCGATCGAACTATAATAAATATACTTATCACTTTTATTATTATCAATATAACATGCACTATTAGCCATATTTTACTATTACTATCGATGGAACTATAATAATTATACTTATTACTCCCGATATTATCAATATAACATGCATGGTTACACATATAATGGAGTTATTATCGCTAGAACTGTAATAATTATACTTATGAATTATACTATTATCAATATAACATGCATTATTACCCATATAAAGCTGTTATTATCGATAGAACTATAATAAATATACTTATTACTTTTATTATCATCAATATAACATGCATTATTACCCATATTATACAGTTATTATCGATAGAATTATAATAAATCAACTTATTACTTATATTATCATCAATATAACACGCATTATTACCCATATTATGCAGTTATTATCGATAGAACTATAATAAATATACTTATTACCTTTATTATTATCAATATAACATGCATTATTACCCAAACAATGCAGTTATTATCGCTAGAGCTATGATAAATATTCTTATTACTTTTATTATTATCAATATAACATGCATTATTAACCATATTTTACTATTATTATCGCAAGAACTATAATAATTTTACTTATTACTCCCGATATTATCAATTTAACATGCATTATTACCCATATTATACAACTATTATCGCTAGAGCTATAATAATTATACTTATTACTCCCGATATTATCAATATAACATGCATTATTACACATATTTTACAATTATTGTCGCTAGAGCTATAATAATTGTACTTATTACTCCCGATGTTATCAATATAACATGCATTATTACCCATATTTTACTATTACTATCGATGGAACTATAATAATTATACTCATTACTCCCGATATTATCAATATAACATGCATGGTTACACATATAATGGAGTTATTATCGCTAGAACTATAATAAATATACTTATTACTCCCGATGTTATCAATATAACATGCATTATTACCCATATAAAGCTGTTATTATCGATAGAAGTATAATAAATATACTTATTACTTTTATTATCATCAATATAACATGCATTATTATCCATATTATGCAGTTATTATCGATAGAACTATAATAAATATACTTATTTCTTTTATTTTTATCAATATAACATGCATTATTACCCATATAATGTAGTTATTATCGATAGAAGTATAATAAATATACTTATTACTTATATTATCATCAATATAACATGAATTATTACCCATATTATGCAGTTATTATCGTTCGAACTATAATAAATATACTTATCACTTTTATTATTATCAATATAACATGCACTATTAGCCATATTTTACTATTACTATTGATGGTACTATAATAATTATACTTATTACTCCCGATACTATCAATATAACATGCATTATTACCCATATTTTACAATTATTATCACTAGAGCTATAATAATTATACTTATTACTCCCGATATTATCAATATAACATGCATTATTACCCATATTTTACTATTACTATCGATGGAACTATAATAATTATACTTATTACTCCCGATATTATCAATATAACATGCATGGTTACACATATAATGGAGTTATTATCGCTAGAACTATAATAAATATACTTATTACTCCCGATATTATCAATATAACATGCATTATTACCCATATAATGCAGTTATTATCGCTAGAGCTGCAATAATTATACTTATTACTTATATTATTATCAATATAACATGCATTATTACCCATATAAAGCTGTTATTATCGATAGAAGTATAATAAATATACTTATTACTTTTATTATCATCAATATAACATGCATTATTATGCATATTATGCAGTTATTATCGATAGAACTATAATAAATATACTTATTTCTTTTATTTTTATCAATATAACATGCATTATTACCCATATAATGTAGTTATTATCGATAGAAGTATAATAAATATACCTATTACTTATATTATCATCAATATAACATGAATTATTACCCATATTATGCAATTATTATCGATCGAACTATAATAAATATACTTATCACTTTTATTATTATCAATATAACATGCACTATTAGCCATATTTTACTATTACTATCGATGGAACTATAATAATTATACTTATTACTCCCGATATTATCAATATAACATGCATGGTTACACATATAATGGAGTTATTATCGCTAGAACTGTAATAATTATACTTATGAATTATATTATTATCAATATAACATGCATTATTACCCATATAAAGCTGTTATTATCGATAGAAGTATAATAAATATACTTATTACTTTTATTATCATCAATATAACATGCATTATTACCCATATTATGCAGTTATTATCGATCGAACTATAATAATTATACTTATTACTCCCGATATTATCAATATAACATGCATGGTTACACATATAATGGAGTTGTTATCGCTAGAACTGTAATAATTATACTTATGAATTATATTATTATCAATATAACATGCATTATTACCCATATAAAGCTGTTATTATCGATAGAACTATAATAAATACACTTATTACTTTTATTATCATCAATATAACATGCATTATTACCCATATTATGCAGTTATTATCGATAGAATTATAATAAATCAACTTATTACTTATATTATCATCAATATAACACGCATTATTACCCATATTATGCAGTTATTATCGATAGAACTATAATAAATATACTTATTACCTTTATTATTATCAATATAACATGCATTATTACCCACACAATGCAGTTATTATCGCTAGAGCTATGATAAATATTCTTATTACTATTATTATTATCAATATAACATGCATTATTAACCATATTTTACTATTATTATCGCAAGAACTATAATAATTTTACTTATTACTCCCGATATTATCAATTTAACATGCATTATTACCCGTATTATACAACTATTATCGCTAGAGCTATAATAATTATACTTATTACTCCCGATGTTATCAATATAACATGCATTATTACCCATATTTTACTATTACTATCGATGGAACTATAATAATTATACTCATTACTCCCGATATAATCAATATAACATGCATGGTTACACATATAATGGAGTTATTATCGCTAGAACTATAATAAATATACTTATTACTCCCGATATTATCAATATAACATGCATTATTACCCATATAAAGCTGTTATTATCGATAGAAGTATAATAAATATACTTATTACTTTTATTATCATCAATATAACATGCATTATTATCCATATTATGCAGTTATTATCGATAGAACTATAATAAATATACTTATTTCTTTTATTTTTATCAATATAACATGCATTATTACCCATATAATGTAGTTATTATCGATAGAAGTATAATAAATATACTTATTACTTATATTATCATCAATATAACATGAATTATTACCCATATTATGCAGTTATTATCGTTCGAACTATAATAAATATACTTATCACTTTTATTATTATCAATATAACATGCACTATTAGCCATATTTTACTATTACTATTGATGGTACTATAATAATTATACTTATTACTCCCGATATTATCAATATAACATGCATGGTTACACATATAATGGAGTTATTATCGCTAGAACTGTAATAATTATACTTATGAATTATATTATTATCAATATAACATGCATTATTACCCATATAATGCAGTTATTATCGATAGAAGTATAATAAATATACTTACTACTCTTATTATTATTAATATAACATGCACTATTAGCCGTATTTCACTATTATTATCGCTAGAACTATAAAAATTATACTTATTACTCCCGATATTATCAATATCACATGCATTATTACCCGTATAATGCAGTTATTATCGCTAGAACTGTAATAATTATACTTATTACTTATATTATTATCAATATAACATGCATTATTACCCATATAAAGCTGTTATTATCGATAGAAGTATAATAAATATACTTATTACTTTTATTATCATCAATATAACATGCATTATTACCCATATTATGCAGTTATTATCGATAGAACTATAATAAATATACTTATTACTTTTATTATCATCAATATAACATGCATTATTACCCATATTATGCAGTTATTATCGCTAGAGCTATGATAAATATTCTTATTACTTTTATTATTATCAATATAACATGCATTATTAACCATATTTTACTATTATTATCGCAAGAACTATAATAATTTTACTTATTACTCCCGATATTATCAATATAACATGCATTATTACCCATATTTTACAATTATTATCGCTAGAGCTATAATAATTATACTTATTACTCCCGATATTATCAATATAACATGCATTATTACCCATATTTTACTATTACTATCGATGGAACTATAATAATTATACTTATTACTCCCGATATTATCAATATAACATGCATGGTTACACATATAATGGAGTTATTATCGCTAGAACTATAATAAATATACTTATTACTCCCGATATTATCAATATAACATGCATTATTACCCATATAATGCAGTTATTATCGCTAGAGCTGCAATAATTATACTTATTACTTATATTATTATCAATATAACATGCATTATTACCCATATAAAGCTGTTATTATCGATAGAAGTATAATAAATATACTTATTACTTTTATTATCATCAATATAACATGCATTATTATGCATATTATGCAGTTATTATCGATAGAACTATAATAAATATACTTATTTCTTTTATTTTTATCAATATAACATGCATTATTACCCATATAATGTAGTTATTATCGATAGAAGTATAATAAATATACTTATTACTTATATTATCATCAATATAACAATAATTATTACCCATATTATGCAGTTATTATCGATCGAACTATAATAAATATACTTATCACTTTTATTATTATCAATATAACATGCACTATTAGCCATATTTTACTATTACTATCGATGGAACTATAATAATTATACTTATTACTCCCGCTATTATCAATATAACATGCATGGTTACACATATAATGGAGTTATTATCGCTAGAACTGTAATAATTATACTTATGAATTATATTATTATCAATATAACATGCATTATTACCCATATAAAGCTGTTATTATCGATAGAAGTATAATAAATATACTTATTACTTTTATTATCATCAATATAACATGCATTATTACCCATATTATGCAGTTATTATCGATCGAACTATAATAAATATACTTATCACTTTTATTATTATCAATATAACATGCACTATTAGCCATATTTTACTATTACTATCGATGGAACTATAATAATTATACTTATTACTCCCGATATTATCAATATAACATGCGTTATTACCCATATAATGTAGTTATTATCGATAGAAGTATAATAAATATACTTATTACTTATATTATCATCAATATAACATGAATTATTACCCATATTATGCAGTTATTATCGATCGAACTATAATAAATATACTTACCACTTTTATTATTATCAATATAACATGCACTATTAGCCATATTTTACTATTACTATCGATGGAACTATAATAATTATACTTATTACTCCCGATATTATCAATATAACATGCATGGTTACACATATAATGGAGTTGTTATCGCTAGAACTGTAATAATTATACTTATGAATTATATTATTATCAATATAACATGCATTATTACCCATACAAAGCTGTTATTATCGATAGAACTATAATAAATATACTTATTACTTTCATTATCATCAATATAACATGCATTATTACCCATATTATGCAGTTATTATCGATAGAATTATAATAAATCAACTTATTACTTGTATTATCATCAATATAACACGCATTATTACCCATATTATGCAGTTATTATCGATAGAACTATAATAAATATACTTATTACCTTTATTATTATCAATATAACATGCATTATTACCCAAACAATGCAGTTATTATCGCTAGAGCTATGATAAATATTCTTATTACTTTCATTATTATCAATATAACATGCATTATTAACCATATTTTACTATTATTATCGCAAGAACTATAATAATTTTACTTATTACTCCCGATATTATCAATTTAATATGCATTATTACCCATA
This sequence comes from Megachile leachella, assembly GCA_963576845.1. Classification (NCBI taxonomy): domain Eukaryota; kingdom Metazoa; phylum Arthropoda; class Insecta; order Hymenoptera; family Megachilidae; genus Megachile; species Megachile leachella. Next base: position 869,427 of record CAUYWW010000171.1, read on the forward strand.
TTATACAACTATTATCGCTAGAGCTATAATAATTATACTTATTACTCCCGATATTATCAATATAACATGCATTATTACACATATTTTACGATTATTGTCGCTAGAGCTATACTAATTATACTTATTACTCCCGATGTTATCAATATAACATGCATTATTACCCATATTTTACTATTACTATCGATGGAACTATAATAATTATACTCATTACTCCCGATATTATCAATATAACATGCATGGTTACACATATAATGGAGTTATTATCGCTAGAACTATAATAAATATACTTATTACTCCCGATATTATCAATATAACATGCATTATTACCCATATAAAGCTGTTATTATCGATAGAAGTATAATAAATATACTTATTACTTTTATTATCATCAATATAACATGCATTATTATCCATATTATGCAGTTATTATCGATAGAACTATAATAAATATACTTATTTCTTTTATTTTTATCAATATAACATGCATTATTACCCATATAATGTAGTTATTATCGATAGAAGTATAATAAATATACTTATTGCTTATATTATCATCAATATAACATGAATTATTACCCATATTATGCAGTTATTATCGATCGAACTATAATAAATATACTTATCACTTTTATTATTATCAATATAACATGCACTATTAGCCATATTTTACTATTACTATCGATGGAACTATAATAATTATACTTATTACTCCCGATATTATCAATATAACATGCATGGTTACACATATAATGGAGTTGTTATCGCTAGAACTGTAATAATTATACTTATGAATTATATTATTATCAATATAACATGCATTATTACCCATACAAAGCTGTTATTATCGATAGAACTATAATAAATATACTTATTACTTTTATTATCATCAATATAACATGCATTATTACCCATATTATGCAGTTATTATCGATAGAATTATAATAAATCAACTTATTACTTGTATTATCATCAATATAACACGCATTATTACCCATATTATGCAGTTATTATCGATAGAACTATAATAAATATACTTATTACCTTTATTATTATCAATATAACATGCATTATTACCCAAACAATGCAGTTATTATCGCTAGAGCTATGATAAATATTCTTATTACTTTCATTATTATCAATATAACATGCATTATTAACCATATTTTACTATTATTATCGCAAGAACTATAATAATTTTACTTATTACTCCCGATATTATCAATTTAACATGCATTATTACCCATATTATACAACTATTATCGCTAGAGCTATAATAATTATACTTATTACTCCCGATATTATCAATATAACATGCATTATTACACATATTTTACGATTATTGTCGCTAGAGCTATAATAATTATACTTATTACTCCCGATGTTATCAATATAACATGCATTATTACCCATATTTTACTATTACTATCGATGGAACTATAATAATTATACTCATTACTCCCGATATTATCAATATAACATGCATGGTTACACATATAATGGAGTTATTATCGCTAGAACTATAATAAATATACTTATTACTCCCGATGTTATCAATATAACATGCATTATTACCCATATAAAGCTGTTATTATCGATAGAAGTATAATAAATATACTTATTACTTTTATTATCATCAATATAACATGCATTATTATCCATATTATGCAGTTATTATCGATAGAACTATAATAAATATACTTATTTCTTTTATTTTTATCAATATAACATGCATTATTACCCATATAATGTAGTTATTATCGATAGAAGTATAATAAATATACTTATTGCTTATATTATCATCAATATAACATGAATTATTACCCATATTATGCAGTTATTATCGATCGAACTATAATAAATATACTTATCACTTTTATTATTATCAATATAACATGCACTATTAGCCATATTTTACTATTACTATCGATGGAACTATAATAATTATACTTATTACTCCTGATATTATCAATATAACATGCATGGTTACACATATAATGGAGTTATTATCGCTAGAACTGTAATAATTATACTTATTACTTATATTATTATCAATATAACATGCATTATTACCCATATAAAGCTGTTATTATCGATAGAAGTATAATAAATATACTTATTACTTTTATTATCATCAATATAACATGCATTATTACCCATATTATGCAGTTATTATCGATAGAACTATAATAAATATACTTATTACTTTTATTATCATCAATATAACATGCATTATTACCCATATTATGCAGTTATTATCGCTAGAGCTATGATAAATATTCTTATTACTTTTATTATTATCAATATAACATGCATTATTAACCATATTTTACTATTATTATCGCAAGAACTATAATAATTTTACTTATTACTCCCGATATTATCAATATAACATGCATTATTACCCATATTTTACAATTATTATCGCTAGAGCTATAATAATTATACTTATTACTCCCGATATTATCAATATAACATGCATTATTACCCATATTATGCAGTTATTATCGATAGAATTATAATAAATCAACTTATTACTTGTATTATCATCAATATAACACGCATTATTACCCATATTATGCAGTTATTATCGATAGAACTATAATAAATATACTTATTACCTTTATTATTATCAATATAACATGCATTATTACCCAAACAATGCAGTTATTATCGCTAGAGCTATGATAAATATTCTTATTACTTTCATTATTATCAATATAACATGCATTATTAACCATATTTTACTATTATTATCGCAAGAACTATAATAATTTTACGTATTACTCCCGATATTATCAATTTAACATGCATTATTACCCATATTATACAACTATTATCGCTAGAGCTATAATAATTATACTTATTACTCCCGATATTATCAATATAACATGCATTATTACACATATTTTACGATTATTGTCGCTAGAGCTATACTAATTATACTTATTACTCCCGATGTTATCAATATAACATGCATTATTACCCATATTTTACTATTACTATCGATGGAACTATAATAATTATACTCATTACTCCCGATATTATCAATATAACATGCATGGTTACACATATAATGGAGTTATTATCGCTAGAACTATAATAAATATACTTATTACTCCCGATATTATCAATATAACATGCATTATTACCCATATAAAGCTGTTATTATCGATAGAAGTATATTAAATATACTTATTACTTTTATTATCATCAATATAACATGCATTATTATCCATATTATGCAGTTATTATCGATAGAACTATAATAAATATACTTATTTCTTTTATTTTTATCAATATAACATGCATTATTACCCATATAATGTAGTTATTATCGATAGAAGTATAATAAATATACTTATTGCTTATATTATCATCAATATAACATGAATTATTACCCATATTATGCAGTTATTATCGATCGAACTATAATAAATATACTTATTACTCCCGATATTATCAATATAACATGCATGGTTACACATATAATGGAGTTGTTATCGCTAGAACTGTAATAATTATACTTATGAATTATATTATTATCAATATAACATGCATTATTACCCATACAAAGCTGTTATTATCGATAGAACTATAATAAATATACTTATTACTTTTATTATCATCAATATAACATGCATTATTACCCATATTATGCAGTTATTATCGATAGAATTATAATAAATCAACTTATTACTTGTATTATCATCAATATAACATGCATTATTACCCATATTATGCAGTTATTATCGATAGAACTATAATAAATATACTTATTACTTATATTATCATCAATATAACACGCATTATTACCCATATTATGCAGTTATTATCGATAGAACTATAATAAATATACTTATTACCTTTATTATTATCAATATAACATGCATTATTACCCAAACAATGCAGTTATTATCGCTAGAGCTATGATAAATATTCTTATTACTTTTATTATTATCAATATAACATGCATTATTAACCATATTTTACTATTATTATCGCAAGAACTATAATAATTTTACTTATTACTCCCGATATTATCAATATAACATGCATTATTACCCATATTTTACAATTATTATCGCTAGAGCTATAATAATTATACTTATTACTCCCGATATTATCAATATAACATGCACTATTAGCCATATTTTACTATTACTATCGATGGAACTATAATAATTATACTTATTACTCCCGATATTATCAATATAACATGCATGGTTACACATATAATGGAGTTATTATCGCTAGAACTGTAATAATTATACTTATGAATTATATTATTATCAATATAACATGCATTATTACCCATATAAAGCTGTTATTATCGATAGAAGTATAATAAATATACTTATTACTTTTATTATCATCAATATAACATGCATTATTACCCATATTATGCAGTTATTATCGATCGAACTATAATAAATATACTCATCACTTTTATTATTATCAATATAACATGCACTATTAGCCATATTTTACTATTACTATCGATGGAACTATAATAATTATACTTATTACTCCCGATATTATCAATATAACATGCGTTATTACCCATATAATGTAGTTATTATCGATAGAAGTATAATAAATATACTTATTACTTATATTATCATCAATATAACATGAATTATTACCCATATTATGCAGTTATTATCGATAGAATTATAATAAATCAACTTATTACTTATATTATCATCAATATAACACGCATTATTACCCATATTATGCAGTTATTATCGATAGAACTATAATAAATATACTTATTACCTTTATTATTATCAATATAACATGCATTATTACCCAAACAATGCAGTTATTATCGCTAGAGCTATGATAAATATTCTTATTACTTTTATTATTATCAATATAACATGCATTATTAACCATATTTTACTATTATTATCGCAAGAACTATAATAATTTTACTTATTACTCCCGATATTATCAATTTAACATGCATTATTACCCATATTTTACAACTATTATCGCTAGAGCTATAATAATTATACTTATTACTCCCGATATTATCAATATAACATGCATTATTACACATATTTTACAATTATTGTCGCTAGAGCTATAATAATTATACTTATTACTCCCGATGTTATCAATATAATATGCATTATTACCCATATTTTACTATTACTATCGATGGAACTATAATAATTATACTTATTACTCCCGATATTATCAATATAACATGCATTATTACCCATATAAAGCTGTTATTATCGATAGAAGTATAATAAATATACTTATTACTTTTATTATCATCAATATAACATGCATTATTATCCATATTATGCAGTTATTATCGATAGAACTATAATAAATATACTTATTTCTTTTATTTTTATCAATATAACATGCATTATTACCCATATAATGTAGTTATTATCGATAGAAGTATAATAAATATACTTATTACTTATATTATCATCAATATAACATGAATTATTACCCATATTATGCAGTTATTATCGTTCGAACTATAATAAATATACTTATCACTTTTATTATTATCAATATAACATGCACTATTAGCCATATTTTACTATTACTATTGATGGAACTATAATAATTATACTTATTACTCCCGATATTATCAATATAACATGCATGGTTACACATATAATGGAGTTATTATCGCTAGAACTGTAATAATTATACTTATGAATTATATTATTATCAATATAACATGCATTATTACCCATATAAAGCTGTTATTATCGATAGAAGTATAATAAATATACTTATTACTTTTATTATCATCAATATAACATGCATTATTACCCATATTATGCAGTTATTATCGATAGAACTATAATAAATATACTTATTACTTTTATTATCATCAATATAACATGCATTATTACCCATATTATGCAGTTATTATCGATAGAACTATAATAAATATACTTATTACTTATATTATCATCAATATAACACGCATTATTACCCATATTATGCAGTTATTATCGATAGAACTATAATAAATATACTTATTACCTTTATTATTATCAATATAACATGCATTATTACCCAAACAATGCAGTTATTATCGCTAGAGCTATGATAAATATTCTTATTACTTTTATTATTATCAATATAACATGCATTATTACACATATTTTACAATTATTGTCGCTAGAGCTATAATAATTATACTTATTACTCCCGATGTTATCAATATAACATGCATTATTACCCATATTTTACTATTACTATCGATGGAACTATAATAATTATACTTATTACTCCCGATGTTATCAATATAACATGCATTATTACCCATATTTTACTATTACTATCGATGGAACTATAATAATTATACTTATTACTGCCGATATTATCAATATAACATGCATGGTTACACATATAATGGAGTTATTATCGCTAGAACTATAATAAATATACTTATTACTCCCGATATTATCAATATAACATGCATTATTACCCATATAAAGCTGTTATTATCGATAGAAGTATAATAAATATACTTATTACTTTTATTATCATCAATATAACATGCATTATTATCCATATTATGCAGTTATTATCGATAGAACTATAATAAATATACTTATTTCTTTTATTTTTATCAATATAACATGCATTATTACCCATATAATGTAGTTATTATCGATAGAAGTATAATAAATATACTTATTACTTATATTATCATCAATATAACATGAATTATTACCCATATTATGCAGTTATTATCGATCCAACTATAATAAATATACTTATCACTTTTACTATGATCAATATAACATGCACTATTAGCCATATTTTACTATTACTATCGATGGAACTATAATAATTATACTTATTACTCCCGATATTATCAATATAACATGCATTATTACCCATATAAAGCTGTTATTATCGATAGAAGTATAATAAATATACTTATTACTTTTATTATCATCAATATAACATGCATTATTATCCATATTATGCAGTTATTATCGATAGAACTATAATAAATATACTTATTTCTTTTATTTTTATCAATATAACATGCATTATTACCCATATAATGTAGTTATTATCGATAGAAGTATAATAAATATACTTATTACTTATATTATCATCAATATAACATGAATTATTACCCATATTATGCAGTTATTATCGTTCGAACTATAATAAATATACTTATCACTTTTATTATTATCAATATAACATGCACTATTAGCCATATTTTACTATTACTATTGATGGAACTATAATAATTATACTTATTACTCCCGATATTATCAATATAACATGCATGGTTACACATATAATGGAGTTATTATCGCTAGAACTGTAATAATTATACTTATGAATTATATTATTATCAATATAACATGCATTATTACCCATATAAAGCTGTTATTATCGATAGAAGTATAATAAATATACTTATTACTTTTATTATCATCAATATAACATGCATTATTACCCATATTATGCAGTTATTATCGATAGAACTATAATAAATATACTTATTACTTTTATTATCATCAATATAACATGCATTATTACCCATATTATGCAGTTATTATCGATAGAACTATAATAAATATACTTATTACTTATATTATCATCAATATAACACGCATTATTACCCATATTATGCAGTTATTATCGATAGAACTATAATAAATATACTTATTACCTTTATTATTATCAATATAACATGCATTATTACCCAAACAATGCAGTTATTATCGCTAGAGCTATGATAAATATTCTTATTACTTTTATTATTATCAATATAACATGCATTATTACACATATTTTACAATTATTGTCGCTAGAGCTATAATAATTATACTTATTACTCCCGATGTTATCAATATAACATGCATTATTACCCATATTTTACTATTACTATCGATGGAACTATAATAATTATACTTATTACTCCCGATGTTATCAATATAACATGCATTATTACCCATATTTTACTATTACTATCGATGGAACTATAATAATTATACTTATTACTGCCGATATTATCAATATAACATGCATGGTTACACATATAATGGAGTTATTATCGCTAGAACTATAATAAATATACTTATTACTCCCGATATTATCAATATAACATGCATTATTACCCATATAAAGCTGTTATTATCGATAGAAGTATAATAAATATACTTATTACTTTTATTATCATCAATATAACATGCATTATTATCCATATTATGCAGTTATTATCGATAGAACTATAATAAATATACTTATTTCTTTTATTTTTATCAATATAACATGCATTATTACCCATATAATGTAGTTATTATCGATAGAAGTATAATAAATATACTTATTACTTATATTATCATCAATATAACATGAATTATTACCCATATTATGCAGTTATTATCGATCCAACTATAATAAATATACTTATCACTTTTACTATGATCAATATAACATGCACTATTAGCCATATTTTACTATTACTATCGATGGAACTATAATAATTATACTTATTGCTCCCGATATTATCAATATAACATGCATGGTTACACATATAATGGAGTTATTATCGCTAGAACTGTAATAATTATACTTATGAATTATATTATTATCAATATAACATGCATTATTACCCATATTATGCAGTTATTATCGATCGAACTATAATAAATATACTTATCACTTTTATTATTATCAATATAACATGCACTATTAGCCATATTTTACTATTACTATCGATGGAACTATAATAATTATACTTATTACTCCCGATATTATCAATATAACATGCGTTATTACCCATATAATGTAGTTATTATCGATAGAAGTATAATAAATATACTTATTACTTATATTATCATCAATATAACATGAATTATTACCCATATTATGCAGTTATTATCGATCGAACTATAATAAATATACTTATCACTTTTATTATTATCAATATAACATGCACTATTAGCCATATTTTACTATTACTATCGATGGAACTATAATAATTATACTTATTACTCCCGATATTATCAATATAACATGCATGGTTACACATATAATGGAGTTATTATCGCTAGAACTGTAATAATTATACTTATGAATTATATTATTATCAATATAACATGCATTATTACCCATATAAAGCTGTTATTATCGATAGAAGTATAATAAATATACTTATCACTTTTATTATCATCAATATAACATGCATTATTACCCATATTATGCAGTTATTATCGATCGAACTATAATAAATATACTTATCACTTTTATTATTATCAATATAACATGCACTATTAGCCAAATTTTACTATTACTATCGATGGAACTATAATAATTATACTTATTACTCCCGATATTATCAATATAACATGCATGGTTACACATATAATGGAGTTATTATCGCTAGAACTGTAATAATTATACTTATGAATTATATTATTATCAATATAACATGCATTATTACCCATATTATGCAGTTATTATCGATCGAACTATAATAAATATACTTATCACTTTTATTATTATCAATATAACATGCACTATTAGCCATATTTTACTATTACTATCGATGGAACTATAATAATTATACTTATTACTCCCGATATTATCAATATAACATGCGTTATTACCCATATAATGTAGTTATTATCGATAGAAGTATAATAAATATACTTATTACTTATATTATCATCAATATAACATGAATTATTACCCATATTATGCAGTTATTATCGATCGAACTATAATAAATATACTTACCACTTTTATTATTATCAATATAACATGCACTATTAGCCATATTTTACTATTACTATCGATGGAACTATAATAATTATACTTATTACTCCCGATATTATCAATATAACATGCATGGTTACACATATAATGGAGTTATTATCGCTAGAACTGTAATAATTATACTTATGAATTATATTATTATCAATATAACATGCATTATTACCCATATAAAGCTGTTATTATCGATAGAAGTATAATAAATATACTTATTACTTTTATTATCATCAATATAACATGCATTATTACCCATATTATGCAGTTATTATCGATCGAACTATAATAAATATACTTATCACTTTTATTATTATCAATATAACATGCACTATTAGCCATATTTTACTATTACTATCGATGGAACTATAATAATTATACTTATTACTCCCGATATTATCAATATAACATGCGTTATTACCCATATAATGTAGTTATTATCGATAGAAGTATAATAAATATACTTATTACTTATATTATCATCAATATAACATGAATTATTACCCATATTATGCAGTTATTATCGATCGAACTATAATAAATATACTTATCACTTTTATTATTATCAATATAACATGCACTATTAGCCATATTTTACTATTACTATCGATGGAACTATAATAATTATACTTATTACTCCCGATATTATCAATATAACATGCATGGTTACACATATAATGGAGTTGTTATCGCTAGAACTGTAATAATTATACTTATGAATTATATTAATATCAATATAACATGCATTATTACCCATATAAAGCTGTTATTATCGATAGAACTATAATAAATATACTTATTACTTTTATTATCATCAATATAACATGCATTATTACCCATATTATGCAGTTATTATCGATAGAATTATAATAAATCAACTTATTACTTATATTATCATCAATATAACACGCATTATTACCCATATTATGCAGTTATTATCGATAGAACTATAATAAATATACTTATTACCTTTATTATTATCAATATAACATGCATTATTACCCAAACAATGCAGTTATTATCGCTAGAGCTATGATAAATATTCTTATTACTTTTATTATTATCAATATAACATGCATTATTAACCATATTTTACTATTATTATCGCAAGAACTATAATAATTTTACTTATTACTCCCGATATTATCAATTTAACATGCATTATTACCCATATTTTACAACTATTATCGCTAGAGCTATAATAATTATACTTATTACTCCCGATATTATCAATATAACATGCATTATTACACATATTTTACAATTATTGTCGCTAGAGCTATAATAATTATACTTATTACTCCCGATGTTATCAATATAACATGCATTATTACCCATATTTTACTATTACTATCGATGGAACTATAATAATTATACTTATTACTCCCGATATTATCAATATAACATGCATGGTTACACATATAATGGAGTTATTATCGCCAGAACTATAATAAATATACTAATTACTCCCGATATTATCAATATAACATGCATTATTACCCATATAAAGCTGTTATTATCGATAGAAGTATAATAAATATACTTATTACTTTTATTATCATCAATATAACATGCATTATTATCCATATTATGCAGTTATTATCGATAGAACTATAATAAATATACTTATTTCTTTTATTTTTATCAATATAACATGCATTATTACCCATATAATGTAGTTATTATCGATAGAAGTATAATAAATATACTTATTACTTATATTATCATCAATATAACATGAATTATTACCCATATTATGCAGTTATTATCGTTCGAACTATAATAAATATACTTATCACTTTTATTATTATCAATATAACATGCACTATTAGCCATATTTTACTATTACTATTGATGGAACTATAATAATTATACTTATTACTCCCGATATTATCAATATAACATGCATTATTACACATATTTTACAATTATTGTCGCTAGAGCTATAATAATTATACTTATTACTCCCGATGTTATCAATATAACATGCATTATTACCCATATTTTACTATTACTATCGATGGAACTATAATAATTATACTTATTACTCCCGATATTATCAATATAACATGCATGGTTACACATATAATGGAGTTATTATCGCCAGAACTATAATAAATATACTAATTACTCCCGATATTATCAATATAACATGCATTATTACCCATATAAAGCTGTTATTATCGATAGAAGTATAATAAATATACTTATTACTTTTATTATCATCAATATAACATGCATTATTATCCATATTATGCAGTTATTATCGATAGAACTATAATAAATATACTTATTTCTTTTATTTTTATCAATATAACATGCATTATTACCCATATAATGTAGTTATTATCGATAGAAGTATAATAAATATACTTATTACTTATATTATCATCAATATAACATGAATTATTACCCATATTATGCAGTTATTATCGATCGAACTATAATAAATATACTTATCACTTTTATTATTATCAATATAACATGCACTATTAGCCATATTTTACTATTACTATCGATGGAACTATAATAATTATACTTATTACTCCCGATATTATCAATATAACATGCATGGTTACACATATAATGGAGTTGTTATCGCTAGAACTGTAATAATTATACTTATGAATTATATTAATATCAATATAACATGCATTATTACCCATATAAAGCTGTTATTATCGATAGAACTATAATAAATATACTTATTACTTTTATTATCATCAATATAACATGCATTATTACCCATATTATGCAGTTATTATCGATAGAATTATAATAAATCAACTTATTACTTATATTATCATCAATATAACACGCATTATTACCCATATTATGCAGTTATTATCGATAGAACTATAATAAATATACTTATTACCTTTATTATTATCAATATAACATGCATTATTACCCAAACAATGCAGTTATTATCGCTAGAGCTATGATAAATATTCTTATTACTTTTATTATTATCAATATAACATGCATTATTAACCATATTTTACTATTATTATCGCAAGAACTATAATAATTTTACTTATTACTCCCGATATTATCAATTTAACATGCATTATTACCCATATTTTACAACTATTATCGCTAGAGCTATAATAATTATACTTATTACTCCCGATATTATCAATATAACATGCATTATTACACATATTTTACAATTATTGTCGCTAGAGCTATAATAATTATACTTATTACTCCCGATGTTATCAATATAACATGCATTATTACCCATATTTTACTATTACTATCGATGGAACTATAATAATTATACTTATTACTCCCGATATTATCAATATAACATGCATGGTTACACATATAATGGAGTTATTATCGCCAGAACTATAATAAATATACTAATTACTCCCGATATTATCAATATAACATGCATTATTACCCATATAAAGCTGTTATTATCGATAGAAGTATAATAAATATACTTATTACTTTTATTATCATCAATATAACATGCATTATTATCCATATTATGCAGTTATTATCGATAGAACTATAATAAATATACTTATTTCTTTTATTTTTATCAATATAACATGCATTATTACCCATATAATGTAGTTATTATCGATAGAAGTATAATAAATATACTTATTACTTATATTATCATCAATATAACATGAATTATTACCCATATTATGCAGTTATTATCGTTCGAACTATAATAAATATACTTATCACTTTTATTATTATCAATATAACATGCACTATTAGCCATATTTTACTATTACTATTGATGGAACTATAATAACTATACTTATTACTCCCGATATTATCAATATAACATGCATTATTACACATATTTTACAATTATTGTCGCTAGAGCTATAATAATTATACTTATTACTCCCGATGTTATCAATATAACATGCATTATTACCCATATTTTACTATTACTATCGATGGAACTATAATAATTATACTTATTACTCCCGATATTATCAATATAACATGCATGGTTACACATATAATGGAGTTATTATCGCCAGAACTATAATAAATATACTAATTACTCCCGATATTATCAATATAACATGCATTATTACCCATATAAAGCTGTTATTATCGATAGAAGTATAATAAATATACTTATTACTTTTATTATCATCAATATAACATGCATTATTATCCATATTATGCAGTTATTATCGATAGAACTATAATAAATATACTTATTTCTTTTATTTTTATCAATATAACATGCATTATTACCCATATAATGTAGTTATTATCGATAGAAGTATAATAAATATACTTATTACTTATATTATCATCAATATAACATGAATTATTACCCATATTATGCAGTTATTATCGATCCAACTATAATAAATATACTTATCACTTTTACTATTATCAATATAACATGCACTATTAGCCATATTTTACTATTACTATCGATGGAACTATAATAATTATACTTGTTACTCCCGATATTATCAATACAACATGCATGGTTACACATATAATGGAGTTATTATCGCTAGAACTGTAATAATTATACTTATGAATTATATTATTATCAATATAACATGCATTATTACCCATATTATGCAGTTATTATCGATCGAACTATAATAAATATACTTATCACTTTTATTATTATCAATATAACATGCACAATTAGCCATATTTTACTATTACTATCGATGGAACTATAATAATTATACTTATTACTCCCGATATTATCAATATAACATGCGTTATTACCCATATAATGTAGTTATTATCGATAGAAGTATAATAAATATACTTATTACTTATATTATCATCAATATAACATGAATTATTACCCATATTATGCAGTTATTATCGATCGAACTATAATAAATATACTTATCACTTTTATTATTATCAATATAACATGCACTATTAGCCATATTTTACTATTACTATCGATGGAACTATAATAATTATACTTATTACTCCCGATATTATCAATATAACATGCATGGTTACACATATAATGGAGTTATTATCGCTAGAACTATAATAAATATACTTATTACTCCCGATATTATCAATATAACATGCATTATTACCCATATAAAGCTGTTATTATCGATAGAAGTATAATAAATATACTTATTACTTTTATTATCATCAATATAACATGCATTATTATCCATATTATGCAGTTATTATCGATAGAACTATAATAAATATACTTATTTCTTTTATTTTTATCAATATAACATGCATTATTACCCATATAATGTAGTTATTATCGATAGAAGTATAATAAATATACTTATCACTTATATTATCATCAATATAACATGAATTATTACCCATATTATGCAGTTAATATCGATCGAACTATAATAAATATACTTATCACTTTTATTATTATCAATATAACATGCACTATTAGCCATATTTTACTATTACTATCGATGGAACTATAATAATTATACTTATTACTCCCGATATTATCAATATAACATGCATGGTTACACATATAATGGAGTTATTATCGCTAGAACTGTAATAATTATACTTATGAATTATATTATTATCAATATAACATGCATTATTACCCATATAAAGCTGTTATTATCGATAGAACTATAATAAATATACTTATTACTTTTATTATCATCAATATAACATGCATTATTACCCATATTATGCAGTTATTATCGATAGAACTATAATAAATATACTTATTACTTTTATTATCATCAATATAACATGCATTATTACCCATATTATGCAGTTATTATCGATAGAACTATAATAAATATACTTATTACCTTTATTATTATCAATATAACATGCATTATTACCCAAACAATGCAGTTATTATCGCTAGAGCTATGATGAATATTCTTATTACTTTTATTATTATCAATATAACATGCATTATTACACATATTTTACAATTATTGTCGCTAGAGCTATAATAATTATACTTATTACTCCCGATGTTATCAATATAACATGCATTATTACCCATATTTTACTATTACTATCGATGGAACTATAATAATTATACTTATTACTCCCGATATTATCAATATAACATGCATGGTTACACATATAATGGAGTTATTATCGCTAGAACTGTAATAATTATACTTATGAATTATATTATTATCAATATAACATGCATTATTACCCATATAATGCAGTTATTATCGATAGAAGTATAATAAATATACTTACTACTCTTATTATTATTAATATAACATGCACTATTAGCCGTATTTCACTATTATTATCGCTAGAACTACAAAAATTATACTTATTACTCCCGATATTATCAATATCACATGCATTATTACCCGTATAATGCAGTTATTATCGCTAGAACTGTAATAATTATACTTATTACTTATATTATTATCAATATAACATGTATTATTACCCATATAAAGCTGTTATTATCGATAGAAGTATAATAAATATACTTATTACTTTTATTATCATCAATATAACATGCATTATTACCCATATTATGCAGTTATTATCGATAGAACTATAATAAATATACTTATTACTTTTATTATCATCAATATAACATGCATTATTACCCATATTATGCAGTTATTATCGATAGAACTATAATAAATATACTTATTACTTATATTATCATCAATATAACATGCATTATTACCCACATTATGGAGTTATTATCGACAGAACTATAATATATATACTTATTACTTATATTATCATCAATATAACACGCATTATTACCCATATTATGCAGTTATTATCGATCGAACTATAATAAATATACTTATTACTTTTATTATTATCAATATAACATGCACTATTAGCCATATTTTACTATTATTATCGCTAGAGCTATAATAATTATACTTATTACTCCCGATATTATCAATATAACATGCATTATTACCCATATTTTACAATTTTTATCGCTAGAACTATAATAATTATACTTATTAATCCCGATATTATCAATATAACATGCATTATTACCCATATTTTAGAATTATTATCGCTAGAGCTATAATAATTATACTTATTACTCCAGATGTTATCAATATAACATGCATTATTACCCATATAATGCAGTTATTATCGCTAGAACTATAATAAATATTCTTATTACTTTTATTATCATCAATATAACGTGCATTATCACCCATATTATGCAGTTATTATCGATAGAACTATAATAAATATACTTATTACTTTTATTATTATCAATATAACACGCACTATTAGCCATATTTTACTATTATTATCGCTAGAGCTATAATAATTATACTTATTACTCCCGATATTATCAATATAACTTGCATTACTACCCATATTTTACAATTATTATCGCTAGAGCTATAATAATTATACTTATTACTCCCGATGTTATCAATATAACATGCATTATTACCCATATAATGCAGTTATTATCGCTAGAACTATAATAAATATTCTTATTACTTTTATTATCATCAATATAACGTGCATTATTGCCCATATTATGGTGTTATTATCGATAGAAGTATAATAAATATAGTTATTACTTTTATTATTATCAATATAACATGCATTATTGCCCATATAATGGAGTCATTATCTATAGACCTATAATAAATATACTTATTACTTTTATTATTATCAATATAACATGCAGTATTAGCCACATTTTACTATTATGATCGCTATAGCTGTAATAATTATACTTAGTACTCCCTATGTTATCAATATAACATGCATTATTACCCATATAATGCAGTTATTATCGATAGAACTATAATAAATATACTTATTTCTTTTATTTTTATCAATATAACATGCATTATTACCCATATAATGTAGTTATTATCGATAGAAGTATAATAAATATACTTATCACTTATATTATCATCAATATAACATGAATTATTACCCATATTATGCAGTTAATATCGATCGAACTATAATAAATATACTTATCACTTTTATTATTATCAATATAACATGCACTATTAGCCATATTTTACTATTACTATCGATGGAACTATAATAATTATACTTATTACTCCCGATATTATCAATATAACATGCATGGTTACACATATAATGGAGTTATTATCGCTAGAACTGTAATAATTATACTTATGAATTATATTATTATCAATATAACATGCATTATTACCCATATAAAGCTGTTATTATCGATAGAACTATAATAAATATACTTATTACTTTTATTATCATCAATATAACATGCATTATTACCCATATTATGCAGTTATTATCGATAGAACTATAATAAATATACTTATTACTTTTATTATCATCAATATAACATGCATTATTACCCATATTATGCAGTTATTATCGATAGAACTATAATAAATATACTTATTACCTTTATTATTATCAATATAACATGCATTATTACCCAAACAATGCAGTTATTATCGCTAGAGCTATGATGAATATTCTTATTACTTTTATTATTATCAATATAACATGCATTATTACACATATTTTACAATTATTGTCGCTAGAGCTATAATAATTATACTTATTACTCCCGATGTTATCAATATAACATGCATTATTACCCATATTTTACTATTACTATCGATGGAACTATAATAATTATACTTATTACTCCCGATATTATCAATATAACATGCATGGTTACACATATAATGGAGTTATTATCGCTAGAACTGTAATAATTATACTTATGAATTATATTATTATCAATATAACATGCATTATTACCCATATAATGCAGTTATTATCGATAGAAGTATAATAAATATACTTACTACTCTTATTATTATTAATATAACATGCACTATTAGCCGTATTTCACTATTATTATCGCTAGAACTACAAAAATTATACTTATTACTCCCGATATTATCAATATCACATGCATTATTACCCGTATAATGCAGTTATTATCGCTAGAACTGTAATAATTATACTTATTACTTATATTATTATCAATATAACATGTATTATTACCCATATAAAGCTGTTATTATCGATAGAAGTATAATAAATATACTTATTACTTTTATTATCATCAATATAACATGCATTATTACCCATATTATGCAGTTATTATCGATAGAACTATAATAAATATACTTATTACTTTTATTATCATCAATATAACATGCATTATTACCCATATTATGCAGTTATTATCGATAGAACTATAATAAATATACTTATTACTTATATTATCATCAATATGACATGCATTATTACCCACATTATGCAGTTATTATCGACAGAACTATAATATATATACTTATTACTTATATTATCATCAATATAACACGCATTATTACCCATATTATGCAGTTATTATCGATCGAACTATAATAAATATACTTATTACTTTTATTATTATCAATATAACATGCACTATTAGCCATATTTTACTATTATTATCGCTAGAGCTATAATAATTATACTTATTACTCCCGATATTATCAATATAACATGCATTATTACCCATATTTTACAATTTTTATCGCTAGAACTATAATAATTATACTTATTAATCCCGATATTATCAATATAACATGCATTATTACCCATATTTTAGAATTATTATCGCTAGAGCTATAATAATTATACTTATTACTCCAGATGTTATCAATATAACATGCATTATTACCCGTATAATGCAGTTATTATCGCTAGAACTATAATAAATATTCTTATTACTTTTATTATCATCAATATAACGTGCATTATCACCCATATTATGCAGTTATTATCGATAGAACTATAATAAATATACTTATTACTTTTATTATTATCAATATAACACGCACTATTAGCCATATTTTACTATTATTATCGCTAGAGCTATAATAATTATACTTATTACTCCCGATATTATCAATATAACTTGCATTACTACCCATATTTTACAATTATTATCGCTAGAGCTATAATAATTATACTTATTACTCCCGATGTTATCAATATAACATGCATTATTACCCATATAATGCAGTTATTATCGCTAGAACTATAATAAATATTCTTATTACTTTTATTATCATCAATATAACGTGCATTATTGCCCATATTATGGTGTTATTATCGATAGAAGTATAATAAATATAGTTATTACTTTTATTATTATCAATATAACATGCATTATTGCCCATATAATGGAGTCATTATCTATAGACCTATAATAAATATACTTATTACTTTTATTATTATCAATATAACATGCAGTATTAGCCACATTTTACTATTATGATCGCTATAGCTGTAATAATTATACTTAGTACTCCCTATGTTATCAATATAACATGCATTATTACCCATATAATGCAGTTATTATCGCTAGAACTATAATAAATATTCTTATTACTTATATTATCATCAATATGACAGGCATTATTACCCATATTGTGCAGTTATTATCGATAGAACTATAATAAATATACTTATTACTTTTATTATTATCAATATAAAATATCACTAACTGCATAATATGGGTAATAATGCATGTTATATTGATAATATTGGGAGTAATAAGTATAATTATTATAGCTCTAGCGATATTAACTGCATAATAGGGGTAATGATGCATGTTATACTGATAATAATAAAAGTAATAAGTATAATTATTGTAGTTCTAGCGATAATAACTGCATAATATGGGTAATAATGCATGTTATATCGATAATAATAAAAGTAATAAGTAGAATTATTGTAGTTCTAGCGATAATAACTGCATAATATGGGTAATAATGCATGTTATATTGATAATATTGGGAGTAATAAGTGTAATTATTGTAGTTCTAGCGATAATAACTGCATAATATGGGTAATAATGCATGTTAGTTTGATAAGAATAAAAGTAATAAGTATAATTATTGTAGTCCTAGCGATAATAACTGCATAACATGGGTAATAATGCATGTTATATTGATAACACTGGGAGTAATAAGTATAATTATTATAGTTCTAGCGATAATAACTTCATAATATGGGTCATAATGCATGTTATAGTGATAATAATAAAAGTAATAAGTATAATTATTGTAGTTCTAGCGATAATAACTGCATAATAGGGGTAATAATGCATGTTATACTGATAATAATAAAAGTAATAAGTAGAATGATTGTAGTTCTAGCGATAATAACTGCATAATATGGGTAATAATGCATGTTATATTGATAATATTGGGAGTAATAAGTATAATTATTATAGTTCTATCGATAATAACTGCATAATATTGGTAATAATGCGTGTTATATTGATGATAATATAAGTAGTAAGTATATTTATTATAGTTCTATCGATAATACCTGCATAATATGGGTTATAATGCATGTTATATTGATGATGATAAAAGTAATAAGTATATTTATTATAGTTCTATCGATAATAACTGCATTATATGGGTAATAATGGATGTTATATTGATAATAATAAAAGTAATAAGTATATTTATTATAGTTCTATCGATAACAACTGCATAATATGGGTAATAATGCATGTTATATTTATAATAATAAAAGTAATAAGTATAATTATTGTAGTTCTAGCGATAATAACTGCATAATATGGGTAATAATGCGTGTTATATTGATGATAAGTTAAGTAATAAGTATATTTATTATAGTTCTATCGATAATAACTGCATTATATGGGTAATAATGGATGTTATATTGATAATAATAAAAGTAATAAGTATATTTATTATAGTTCTATCGATAATAACTGCATAATATGGGTAATAATGCATGTTATATTGATAATATTGGGAGTAATAAGTATAATTATTATAGCTCTAGCAATATTAACTGCATAATAGGGGTAATGATGCATGTTATACTGATAATAATAAAAGTAATAAGTATAATTATTGTAGTTCTAGCGATAATAACTGCATAATATGGGTAATAATGCATGTTATATCGATAATAATAAAAGTAATAAGTAGAATTATTGTAGTTCTAGCGATAATAACTGCATAATATGGGTAATAATGCATGTTATATTGATAAGAATAAAAGTAATAAGTATAATTATTGTAGTCTTAGCGATAATAACTGCATAATATGGGTAATAATGCATGTTATATTGATAAGAATAAAAGTAATAAGTATAATTATTGTAGTCCTAGCGATAATAACTGCATAACATGGGTAATAATGCATGTTATATTGATAAAACTGGGAGTAATAAGTATAATTATTATAGTTCTAGCGATAATAACTTCATAATATGGGTAATAATGCATGTTATAGTGATAATAATAAAAGTAATAAGTATAATTATTGTAGTTCTAGCGATAATAACTGCATAATAGGGGTAATAATGCATGTTATACTGATAATAATAAAAGTAATAAGTAGAATTATTGTAGTTCTAGCGATAATAACTGCATAATATGGGTAATAATGCATGTTATATTGATAATATTGGGAGTAATAAGTATAATTATTATAGTTCTATCGATAATAACTGCATAATATTGGTAATAATGCGTGTTATATTGATGATAATATAAGTAGTAAGTATATTTATTATAGTTCTATCGATAATACCTGCATAATATGGGTTATAATGCATGTTATATTGATGATGATAAAAGTAATAAGTATATTTATTATAGTTCTATCGATAATAACTGCATTATATGGGTAATAATGGATGTTATATTGATAATAATAAAAGTAATAAGTATATTTATTATAGTTCTATCGATAATAACTGCATTATATGGGTAATAATGGATGTTATATTGATAATAATAAAAGTAATAAGTATATTTATTATAGTTCTATCGATAATAACTGCATAATATGGGTAATAATGCGTGTTATATTGATGATAAGTTAAGTAATAAGTATATTTATTATAGTTCTATCGATAATAACTGCATAATACGGGTAATGATGCATGTTATACTGATAATAATAAAAGTAATAAGTATAATTATTATAGTTCTAGCGATAGTAACTGCATAATAGGGGTAATGATGCATGTTATACTGATAATAATAAAAGTAATAAGTATAATTATTGTAGTTCTAGCGATAACAACTGCATAATATGGGTAATAATGCATGTTATATTGATAATAATAAAAGTAATAAGTATAATTATTGTAGTTCTAGCGATAATAAGTGCATAATATGGGTAATAATGCGTGTTATATTGATGATAAGTTAAGTAATAAGTATATTTATTATAGTTCTATCGATAATAACTGCATTATATGGGTAATAATGGATGTTATATTGATAATAATAAAAGTAATAAGTATATTTATTATAGTTCTATCGATAATAACAGCATAATATGGGTAATAATGCATGTTATATTGATAATATTGGGAGTAATAAGTATAATTATTATAGCTCTAGCGATATTAACTGCATAATAGGGGTAATGATGCATGTTATACTGATAATAATAAAAGTAATAAGTATAATTATTGTAGTTCTAGCGATAATAACTGCATAATATGGGTAATAATGCATGTTATATCGATAATAATAAAAGTAATAAGTAGAATTATTGTAGTTCTAGCGATAATAACTGCATAATATGGGTAATAATGCATGTTATATTGATAATATTGGGAGTAATAAGTGTAATTATTGTAGTTCTAGCGATAATAACTGCATAATATGGGTAATAATGCATGTTAGTTTGATAAGAATAAAAGTAATAAGTATAATTATTGTAGTCCTAGCGATAATAACTGCATAACATGGGTAATAATGCATGTTATATTGATAACACTGGGAGTAATAAGTATAATTATTATAGTTCTAGCGATAATAACTTCATAATATGGGTAATAATGCATGTTATAGTGATAATAATAAAAGTAATAAGTATAATTATTGTAGTTCTAGCGATACTAACTGCATAATACGGGTAATAATGCATGTTATACTGATAATAATAAAAGTAATAAGTAGAATTATTGTAGTTCTAGCGATAATAACTGCATAATATGGGTAATAATGCATGTTATATTGATAATATTGGGAGTAATAAGTATAATTATTATAGTTCTATCGATAATAACTGCATAATATTGGTAATAATGCGTGTTATATTGATGATAATATAAGTAATAAGTATATTTATTATAGTTCCATCGATAATACCTGCATAATATGGGTTATAATGCATGTTATATTGATGATGATAAAAGTAATAAGTATATTTATTATAGTTCTATCGATAATAACTGCATTATATGGGTAATAATGGATGTTATATTGATAATAATAAAAGTAATACGTATATTTATTATAGTTCTATCGATAATAACTGCATTATATGGGTAATAATGGATGTTATATTGATAATAATAAAAGTAATAAGTATATTTATTATAGTTCTATCGATAATAACTGCATAATATGGGTAATAATGCGTGTTATATTGATGATAAGTTAAGTAATAAGTATATTTATTATAGTTCTATCGATAATAACTGCATTATATGGGTAATAATGGATGTTATATTGATAATAATAAAAGTAATAAGTATATTTATTATAGTTCTATCGATAATAACTGCATAATATGGGTAATAATGCGTGTTATATTGATGATAAGTTAAGTAATAAGTATATTTATTATAGTTCTATCGATAATAACTGCATAATATTGGTAATAATGCGTGTTATATTGATAATATTGGGAGTAATAAGTATAATTATTGTAGATCTAGCGATAATAACTGCATAATATGGGTAATAATGCATGTTATACTCATAATAATAAAAGTAATAAGTATAATTATTCTAGTTCTAGCGATAGTAACTGCATAATAGGGGTAATGATGCATGTTATACTGATAATAATAAAAGTAATAAGTATAATTATTGTAGTTCTAGCGATAACAACTGCATAATATGGGTAATAATGCATGTTATATTGAGAATAATAAAAGTAATAAGTATATTTATTATAGTTCTATCGATAATAACTGCATAATATTGGTAATAACGCGCGTTATATTGATGATAATATAAGTAATAAGTATATTTATTATAGTTCTATCGATAATAACTGCATAATATGGGTTATAATGCATGTTATATTGATGATAATAAAAGTAATAAGTATATTTATTATAGTTCTATCGATAATAACTGCATTATATGGGTAATAATGGATGTTATATTGATAATATCGGGAGCAATAAGTATAATTATTATAGTTCTAGCGATAATAACTGCATAATATGGGTAATAATGCATGTTATATTGATAAGAATAAAAGTAATAAGTATAATTATTGTAGTCTTAGCGATAATAACTGCATAACATGGGTAATAATGCATGTTATATTGATAACACTGGGAGTAATAAGTATAATTATTATAGTTCTAGCGATAATATCTGCATAATACGGGTAATGATGCATGTTATACTGATAATAATAAAAGTAATAAGTATAATTATTATAGTTCTAGCGATAGTAACTGCATAATAGGGGTAATGATGCATGTTATACTGATAATAATAAAAGTAATAAGTAGAATTATTGTAGTTCTAGCGATAATAACTGCATAATATGGGTAATAATGCATGTTATATTGATAATATTGGGAGTAATAAGTGTAATTATTGTAGTTCTAGCGATAATAACTGCATAATATGGGTAATAATGCATGTTAGTTTGATAAGAATAAAAGTAATAAGTATAATTATTGTAGTCCTAGCGATAATAACTGCATAACATGGGTAATAATGCATGTTATATTGATAACACTGGGAGTAATAAGTATAATTATTATAGTTCTAGCGATAATAACTTCATAATATGGGTAATAATGCATGTTATAGTGATAATAATAAAAGTAATAAGTATAATTATTGTAGTTCTAGCGATAACAACTGCATAATATGGGTAATAATGCATGTTATATTGAGAATAATAAAAGTAATAAGTATATTTATTATAGTTCTATCGATAATAACTGCATAATATTGGTAATAACGCGCGTTATATTGATGATAATATAAGTAATAAGTATATTTATTATAGTTCTATCGATAATAACTGCATAATATGGGTTATAATGCATGTTATATTGATGATAATAAAAGTAATAAGTATATTTATTATAGTTCTATCGATAATAACTGCATTATATGGGTAATAATGGATGTTATATTGATAATAATAAAAGTAATAAGTATATTTATTATAGTTCTATCGATAATAACTGCATTATATGGGTAATAATGGATGTTATATTGATAATAATAAAAGTAATAAGTATATTTATTATAGTTCTATCGATAATAACTGCATAATATGGGTAATAATGCGTGTTATATTGATGATAAGTTAAGTAATAAGTATATTTATTATAGTTCTATCGATAATAACTGCATTATATGGGTAATAATGGATGTTATATTGATAATATCGGGAGCAATAAGTATAATTATTATAGTTCTAGCGATAATAACTGCATAATATGGGTAATAATGCATGTTATATTGATAAGAATAAAAGTAATAAGTATAATTATTCTAGTTCTAGCGATAGTAACTGCATAATACGGGTAATGATGCATGTTATACTGATAATAATGAAAGTAATAAGTATAATTATTATAGTTCTAGCGATAGTAACTGCATAATAGGGGTAATGATGCATGTTATACTGATAATAATAAAAGTAATAAGTATAATTATTGTAGTTCTAGCGATAACAACTGCATAATATGGGTAATAATGCATGTTATATTGAGAATAATAAAAGTAATAAGTATATTTATTATAGTTCTATCGATAATAACTGCATAATATTGGTAATAACGCGCGTTATATTGATGAACATATAAGTAATAAGTATATTTATTATAGTTCTATCGATAATAACTGCATAATATGGGTTATAATGCATGTTATATTGATGATAATAAAAGTAATAAGTATATTTATTATAGTTCTATCGATAATAACTGCATTATATGGGTAATAATGGATGTTATATTGATAATAATAAAAGTAATAAGTATATTTATTATAGTTCTATCGATAATAACTGCATTATATGGGTAATAATGGATGTTATATTGATAATAATAAAAGTAATAAGTATATTTATTATAGTTCTATCGATAATAACTGCATAATATGGGTAATAATGCGTGTTATATTGATGATAAGTTAAGTAATAAGTATATTTATTATAGTTCTATCGATAATAACTGCATTATATGGGTAATAATGGATGTTATATTGATAATATCGGGAGCAATAAGTATAATTATTATAGTTCTAGCGATAATAACTGCATAATATGGGTAATAATGCATGTTATATTGATAAGAATAAAAGTAATAAGTATAATTATTGTAGTCTTAGCGATAATAACTGCATAACATGGGTAATAATGCATGTTATATTGATAACACTGGGAGTAATAAGTATAATTATTATAGTTCTAGCGATAATATCTGCATAATACGGGTAATGATGCATGTTATACTGATAATAATAAAAGTAATAAGTATAATTATTATAGTTCTAGCGATAGTAACTGCATAATAGGGGTAATGATGCATGTTATACTGATAATAATAAAAGTAATAAGTAGAATTATTGTAGTTCTAGCGATAATAACTGCATAATATGGGTAATAATGCATGTTATATTGATAATATTGGGAGTAATAAGTGTAATTATTGTAGTTCTAGCGATAATAACTGCATAATATGGGTAATAATGCATGTTAGTTTGATAAGAATAAAAGTAATAAGTATAATTATTGTAGTCCTAGCGATAATAACTGCATAACATGGGTAATAATGCATGTTATATTGATAACACTGGGAGTAATAAGTATAATTATTATAGTTCTAGCGATAATAACTTCATAATATGGGTAATAATGCATGTTATAGTGATAATAATAAAAGTAATAAGTATAATTATTGTAGTTCTAGCGATAATAACTGCATAATAGGGGTAATAATGCATGTTATACTGATAATAATAAAAGTAATAAGTAGAATTATTGTAGTTCTAGCGATAATAACTGCATAATATGGGTAATAATGCATGTTATATTGATAATATTGGGAGTAATAAGTATAATTATTATAGTTCTATCGATAATAACTGCATAATATTGGTAATAATGCGTGTTATATTGATGATAATATAAGTAGTAAGTATATTTATTATAGTTCTATCGATAATACCTGCATAATATGGGTTATAATGCATGTTATATTGATGATGATAAAAGTAATAAGTATATTTATTATAGTTCTATCGATAATAACTGCATTATATGGGTAATAATGGATGTTATATTGATAATAATAAAAGTAATAAGTACTTTTATTATAGTTCTATCGATAATAACTGCATAATATGGGTAATAATGCGTGTTATATTGATGATAAGTTAAGTAATAAGTATATTTATTATAGTTCTATCGATAATAACTGCATAATACGGGTAATGATGCATGTTATACTGATAATAGTAAAAGTAATAAGTATAATTATTATAGTTCTAGCGATAGTAACTGCATAATAGGGGTAATGATGCATGTTATACTGATAATAATAAAAGTAATAAGTATAATTATTGTAGTTCTAGCGATAACAACTGCATAATATGGGTAATAATGCATGTTATATTTATAATAATAAAAGTAATAAGTATAATTATTGTAGTTCTAGCGATAATAACTGCATAATATGGGTAATAATGCGTGTTATATTGATGATAAGTTAAGTAATAAGTATATTTATTATAGTTCTATCGATAATAACTGCATTATATGGGTAATAATGGATGTTATATTGATAATAATAAAAGTAATAAGTATATTTATTATAGTTCTATCGATAATAACTGCATAATATGGGTAATAATGCATGTTATATTGATAATATTGGGAGTAATAAGTATAATTATTATAGCTCTAGCGATATTAACTGCATAATAGGGGTAATGATGCATGTTATACTGATAATAATAAAAGTAATAAGTATAATTATTGTAGTTCTAGCGATAATAACTGCATAATATGGGTAATAATGCATGTTATATCGATAATAATAAAAGTAATAAGTAGAATTATTGTAGTTCTAGCGATAATAACTGCATAATATGGGTAATAATGCATGTTATATTGATAAGAATAAAAGTAATAAGTATAATTATTGTAGTCTTAGCGATAATAACTGCATAATATGGGTAATAATGCATGTTATATTGATAAGAATAAAAGTAATAAGTATAATTATTGTAGTCCTAGCGATAATAACTGCATAACATGGGTAATAATGCATGTTATATTGATAAAACTGGGAGTAATAAGTATAATTATTATAGTTCTAGCGATAATAACTTCATAATATGGGTAATAATGCATGTTATAGTGATAATAATAAAAGTAATAAGTATAATTATTGTAGTTCTAGCGATAATAACTGCATAATAGGGGTAATAATGCATGTTATACTGATAATAATAAAAGTAATAAGTAGAATTATTGTAGTTCTAGCGATAATAACTGCATAATATGGGTAATAATGCATGTTATATTGATAATATTGGGAGTAATAAGTATAATTATTATAGTTCTATCGATAATAACTGCATAATATTGGTAATAATGCGTGTTATATTGATGATAATATAAGTAGTAAGTATATTTATTATAGTTCTATCGATAATACCTGCATAATATGGGTTATAATGCATGTTATATTGATGATGATAAAAGTAATAAGTATATTTATTATAGTTCTATCGATAATAACTGCATTATATGGGTAATAATGGATGTTATATTGATAATAATAAAAGTAATAAGTATATTTATTATAGTTCTATCGATAATAACTGCATTATATGGGTAATAATGGATGTTATATTGATAATAATAAAAGTAATAAGTATATTTATTATAGTTCTATCGATAATAACTGCATAATATGGGTAATAATGCGTGTTATATTGATGATAAGTTAAGTAATAAGTATATTTATTATAGTTCTATCGATAATAACTGCATAATACGGGTAATGATGCATGTTATACTGATAATAATAAAAGTAATAAGTATAATTATTATAGTTCTAGCGATAGTAACTGCATAATAGGGGTAATGATGCATGTTATACTGATAATAGTAAAAGTAATAAGTATAATTATTATAGTTCTAGCGATAGTAACTGCATAATAGGGGTAATGATGCATGTTATACTGATAATAATAAAAGTAATAAGTATAATTATTGTAGTTCTAGCGATAACAACTGCATAATATGGGTAATAATGCATGTTATATTGATAATATTGGGAGTAATAAGTATAATTATTATAGTTCTATCGATAATAACTGCATAATATTGGTAATAATGCGTGTTATATTGATGATAATATAAGTAGTAAGTATATTTATTATAGTTCTATCGATAATACCTGCATAATATGGGTTATAATGCATGTTATATTGATGATGATAAAAGTAATAAGTATATTTATTATAGTTCTATCGATAATAACTGCATTATATGGGTAATAATGGATGTTATATTGATAATAATAAAAGTAATAAGTACTTTTATTATAGTTCTATCGATAATAACTGCATAATATGGGTAATAATGCGTGTTATATTGATGATAAGTTAAGTAATAAGTATATTTATTATAGTTCTATCGATAATAACTGCATAATACGGGTAATGATGCATGTTATACTGATAATAGTAAAAGTAATAAGTATAATTATTATAGTTCTAGCGATAGTAACTGCATAATAGGGGTAATGATGCATGTTATACTGATAATAATAAAAGTAATAAGTATAATTATTGTAGTTCTAGCGATAACAACTGCATAATATGGGTAATAATGCATGTTATATTTATAATAATAAAAGTAATAAGTATAATTATTGTAGTTCTAGCGATAATAACTGCATAATATGGGTAATAATGCGTGTTATATTGATGATAAGTTAAGTAATAAGTATATTTATTATAGTTCTATCGATAATAACTGCATTATATGGGTAATAATGGATGTTATATTGATAATAATAAAAGTAATAAGTATATTTATTATAGTTCTATCGATAATAACTGCATAATATGGGTAATAATGCATGTTATATTGATAATATTGGGAGTAATAAGTATAATTATTATAGCTCTAGCGATATTAACTGCATAATAGGGGTAATGATGCATGTTATACTGATAATAATAAAAGTAATAAGTATAATTATTGTAGTTCTAGCGATAATAACTGCATAATATGGGTAATAATGCATGTTATATCGATAATAATAAAAGTAATAAGTAGAATTATTGTAGTTCTAGCGATAATAACTGCATAATATGGGTAATAATGCATGTTATATTGATAAGAATAAAAGTAATAAGTATAATTATTGTAGTCTTAGCGATAATAACTGCATAATATGGGTAATAATGCATGTTATATTGATAAGAATAAAAGTAATAAGTATAATTATTGTAGTCCTAGCGATAATAACTGCATAACATGGGTAATAATGCATGTTATATTGATAAAACTGGGAGTAATAAGTATAATTATTATAGTTCTAGCGATAATAACTTCATAATATGGGTAATAATGCATGTTATAGTGATAATAATAAAAGTAATAAGTATAATTATTGTAGTTCTAGCGATAATAACTGCATAATAGGGGTAATAATGCATGTTATACTGATAATAATAAAAGTAATAAGTAGAATTATTGTAGTTCTAGCGATAATAACTGCATAATATGGGTAATAATGCATGTTATATTGATAATATTGGGAGTAATAAGTATAATTATTATAGTTCTATCGATAATAACTGCATAATATTGGTAATAATGCGTGTTATATTGATGATAATATAAGTAGTAAGTATATTTATTATAGTTCTATCGATAATACCTGCATAATATGGGTTATAATGCATGTTATATTGATGATGATAAAAGTAATAAGTATATTTATTATAGTTCTATCGATAATAACTGCATTATATGGGTAATAATGGATGTTATATTGATAATAATAAAAGTAATAAGTATATTTATTATAGTTCTATCGATAATAACTGCATTATATGGGTAATAATGGATGTTATATTGATAATAATAAAAGTAATAAGTATATTTATTATAGTTCTATCGATAATAACTGCATAATATGGGTAATAATGCGTGTTATATTGATGATAAGTTAAGTAATAAGTATATTTATTATAGTTCTATCGATAATAACTGCATAATACGGGTAATGATGCATGTTATACTGATAATAATAAAAGTAATAAGTATAATTATTATAGTTCTAGCGATAGTAACTGCATAATAGGGGTAATGATGCATGTTATACTGATAATAATAAAAGTAATAAGTATAATTATTGTAGTTCTAGCGATAACAACTGCATAATATGGGTAATAATGCATGTTATATTGATAATAATAAAAGTAATAAGTATAATTATTGTAGTTCTAGCGATAATAACTGCATAATATGGGTAATAATGCGTGTTATATTGATGATAAGTTAAGTAATAAGTATATTTATTATAGTTCTATCGATAATAACTGCATTATATGGGTAATAATGGATGTTATATTGATAATAATAAAAGTAATAAGTATATTTATTATAGTTCTATCGATAATAACTGCATAATATGGGTAATAATGCATGTTATATTGATAATATTGGGAGTAATAAGTATAATTATTATAGCTCTAGCGATATTAACTGCATAATAGGGGTAATGATGCATGTTATACTGATAATAATAAAAGTAATAAGTATAATTATTGTAGTTCTAGCGATAATAACTGCATAATATGGGTAATAATGCATGTTATATCGATAATAATAAAAGTAATAAGTAGAATTATTGTAGTTCTAGCGATAATAACTGCATAATATGGGTAATAATGCATGTTATATTGATAATATTGGGAGTAATAAGTGTAATTATTGTAGTTCTAGCGATAATAACTGCATAATATGGGTAATAATGCATGTTAGTTTGATAAGAATAAAAGTAATAAGTATAATTATTGTAGTCCTAGCGATAATAACTGCATAACATGGGTAATAATGCATGTTATATTGATAACACTGGGAGTAATAAGTATAATTATTATAGTTCTAGCGATAATAACTTCATAATATGGGTAATAATGCATGTTATAGTGATAATAATAAAAGTAATAAGTATAATTATTGTAGTTCTAGCGATACTAACTGCATAATACGGGTAATAATGCATGTTATACTGATAATAATAAAAGTAATAAGTAGGATTATTGTAGTTCTAGCGATAATAACTGCATAATATGGGTAATAATGCATGTTATATTGATAATATTGGGAGTAATAAGTATAATTATTATAGTTCTATCGATAATAACTGCATAATATTGGTAATAATGCGTGTTATATTGATGATAATATAAGTAATAAGTATATTTATTATAGTTCCATCGATAATACCTGCATAATATGGGTTATAATGCATGTTATATTGATGATGATAAAAGTAATAAGTATATTTATTATAGTTCTATCGATAATAACTGCATTATATGGGTAATAATGGATGTTATATTGATAATAATAAAAGTAATACGTATATTTATTATAGTTCTATCGATAATAACTGCATTATATGGGTAATAATGGATGTTATATTGATAATAATAAAAGTAATAAGTATATTTATTATAGTTCTATCGATAATAACTGCATAATATGGGTAATAATGCGTGTTATATTGATGATAAGTTAAGTAATAAGTATATTTATTATAGTTCTATCGATAATAACTGCATTATATGGGTAATAATGGATGTTATATTGATAATAATAAAAGTAATAAGTATATTTATTATAGTTCTATCGATAATAACTGCATAATATGGGTAATAATGCGTGTTATATTGATGATAAGTTAAGTAATAAGTATATTTATTATAGTTCTATCGATAATAACTGCATAATATTGGTAATAATGCGTGTTATATTGATAATATTGGGAGTAATAAGTATAATTATTGTAGATCTAGCGATAATAACTGCATAATATGGGTAATAATGCATGTTATACTCATAATAATAAAAGTAATAAGTATAATTATTCTAGTTCTAGCGATAGTAACTGCATAATAGGGGTAATGATGCATGTTATACTGATAATAATAAAAGTAATAAGTATAATTATTGTAGTTCTAGCGATAACAACTGCATAATATGGGTAATAATGCATGTTATATTGAGAATAATAAAAGTAATAAGTATATTTATTATAGTTCTATCGATAATAACTGCATAATATTGGTAATAACGCGCGTTATATTGATGATAATATAAGTAATAAGTATATTTATTATAGTTCTATCGATAATAACTGCATAATATGGGTTATAATGCATGTTATATTGATGATAATAAAAGTAATAAGTATATTTATTATAGTTCTATCGATAATAACTGCATTATATGGGTAATAATGGATGTTATATTGATAATAATAAAAGTAATAAGTATATTTATTATAGTTCTATCGATAATAACTGCATTATATGGGTAATAATGGATGTTATATTGATAATAATAAAAGTAATAAGTATATTTATTATAGTTCTATCGATAATAACTGCATAATATGGGTAATAATGCGTGTTATATTGATGATAAGTTAAGTAATAAGTATATTTATTATAGTTCTATCGATAATAACTGCATTATATGGGTAATAATGGATGTTATATTGATAATATCGGGAGCAATAAGTATAATTATTATAGTTCTAGCGATAATAACTGCATAATATGGGTAATAATGCATGTTATATTGATAAGAATAAAAGTAATAAGTATAATTATTGTAGTCTTAGCGATAATAACTGCATAACATGGGTAATAATGCATGTTATATTGATAACACTGGGAGTAATAAGTATAATTATTATAGTTCTAGCGATAATATCTGCATAATACGGGTAATGATGCATGTTATACTGATAATAATAAAAGTAATAAGTATAATTATTATAGTTCTAGCGATAGTAACTGCATAATAGGGGTAATGATGCATGTTATACTGATAATAATAAAAGTAATAAGTAGAATTATTGTAGTTCTAGCGATAATAACTGCATAATATGGGTAATAATGCATGTTATATTGATAATATTGGGAGTAATAAGTGTAATTATTGTAGTTCTAGCGATAATAACTGCATAATATGGGTAATAATGCATGTTAGTTTGATAAGAATAAAAGTAATAAGTATAATTATTGTAGTCCTAGCGATAATAACTGCATAACATGGGTAATAATGCATGTTATATTGATAACACTGGGAGTAATAAGTATAATTATTATAGTTCTAGCGATAATAACTTCATAATATGGGTAATAATGCATGTTATAGTGATAATAATAAAAGTAATAAGTATAATTATTGTAGTTCTAGCGATAACAACTGCATAATATGGGTAATAATGCATGTTATATTGAGAATAATAAAAGTAATAAGTATATTTATTATAGTTCTATCGATAATAACTGCATAATATTGGTAATAACGCGCGTTATATTGATGATAATATAAGTAATAAGTATATTTATTATAGTTCTATCGATAATAACTGCATAATATGGGTTATAATGCATGTTATATTGATGATAATAAAAGTAATAAGTATATTTATTATAGTTCTATCGATAATAACTGCATTATATGGGTAATAATGGATGTTATATTGATAATAATAAAAGTAATAAGTATATTTATTATAGTTCTATCGATAATAACTGCATTATATGGGTAATAATGGATGTTATATTGATAATAATAAAAGTAATAAGTATATTTATTATAGTTCTATCGATAATAACTGCATAATATGGGTAATAATGCGTGTTATATTGATGATAAGTTAAGTAATAAGTATATTTATTATAGTTCTATCGATAATAACTGCATTATATGGGTAATAATGGATGTTATATTGATAATATCGGGAGCAATAAGTATAATTATTATAGTTCTAGCGATAATAACTGCATAATATGGGTAATAATGCATGTTATATTGATAAGAATAAAAGTAATAAGTATAATTATTGTAGTCTTAGCGATAATAACTGCATAACATGGGTAATAATGCATGTTATATTGATAACACTGGGAGTAATAAGTATAATTATTATAGTTCTAGCGATAATATCTGCATAATACGGGTAATGATGCATGTTATACTGATAATAATAAAAGTAATAAGTATAATTATTATAGTTCTAGCGATAGTAACTGCATAATAGGGGTAATGATGCATGTTATACTGATAATAATAAAAGTAATAAGTAGAATTATTGTAGTTCTAGCGATAATAACTGCATAATATGGGTAATAATGCATGTTATATTGATAATATTGGGAGTAATAAGTGTAATTATTGTAGTTCTAGCGATAATAACTGCATAATATGGGTAATAATGCATGTTAGTTTGATAAGAATAAAAGTAATAAGTATAATTATTGTAGTCCTAGCGATAATAACTGCATAACATGGGTAATAATGCATGTTATATTGATAACACTGGGAGTAATAAGTATAATTATTATAGTTCTAGCGATAATAACTTCATAATATGGGTAATAATGCATGTTATAGTGATAATAATAAAAGTAATAAGTATAATTATTGTAGTTCTAGCGATAATAACTGCATAATAGGGGTAATAATGCATGTTATACTGATAATAATAAAAGTAATAAGTAGAATTATTGTAGTTCTAGCGATAATAACTGCATAATATGGGTAATAATGCATGTTATATTGATAATATTGGGAGTAATAAGTATAATTATTATAGTTCTATCGATAATAACTGCATAATATTGGTAATAATGCGTGTTATATTGATGATAATATAAGTAGTAAGTATATTTATTATAGTTCTATCGATAATACCTGCATAATATGGGTTATAATGCATGTTATATTGATGATGATAAAAGTAATAAGTATATTTATTATAGTTCTATCGATAATAACTGCATTATATGGGTAATAATGGATGTTATATTGATAATAATAAAAGTAATAAGTACTTTTATTATAGTTCTATCGATAATAACTGCATAATATGGGTAATAATGCGTGTTATATTGATGATAAGTTAAGTAATAAGTATATTTATTATAGTTCTATCGATAATAACTGCATAATACGGGTAATGATGCATGTTATACTGATAATAGTAAAAGTAATAAGTATAATTATTATAGTTCTAGCGATAGTAACTGCATAATAGGGGTAATGATGCATGTTATACTGATAATAATAAAAGTAATAAGTATAATTATTGTAGTTCTAGCGATAACAACTGCATAATATGGGTAATAATGCATGTTATATTTATAATAATAAAAGTAATAAGTATAATTATTGTAGTTCTAGCGATAATAACTGCATAATATGGGTAATAATGCATGTTATATTGATAAGAATAAAAGTAATAAGTATAATTATTGTAGTCTTAGCGATAATAACTGCATAATATGGGTAATAATGCATGTTATATTGATAAGAATAAAAGTAATAAGTATAATTATTGTAGTCCTAGCGATAATAACTGCATAACATGGGTAATAATGCATGTTATATTGATAAAACTGGGAGTAATAAGTATAATTATTATAGTTCTAGCGATAATAACTTCATAATATGGGTAATAATGCATGTTATAGTGATAATAATAAAAGTAATAAGTATAATTATTGTAGTTCTAGCGATAATAACTGCATAATAGGGGTAATAATGCATGTTATACTGATAATAATAAAAGTAATAAGTAGAATTATTGTAGTTCTAGCGATAATAACTGCATAATATGGGTAATAATGCATGTTATATTGATAATATTGGGAGTAATAAGTATAATTATTATAGTTCTATCGATAATAACTGCATAATATTGGTAATAATGCGTGTTATATTGATGATAATATAAGTAGTAAGTATATTTATTATAGTTCTATCGATAATACCTGCATAATATGGGTTATAATGCATGTTATATTGATGATGATAAAAGTAATAAGTATATTTATTATAGTTCTATCGATAATAACTGCATTATATGGGTAATAATGGATGTTATATTGATAATAATAAAAGTAATAAGTATATTTATTATAGTTCTATCGATAATAACTGCATTATATGGGTAATAATGGATGTTATATTGATAATAATAAAAGTAATAAGTATATTTATTATAGTTCTATCGATAATAACTGCATAATATGGGTAATAATGCATGTTATATTGATAATATTGGGAGTAATAAGTATAATTATTATAGCTCTAGCGATATTAACTGCATAATAGGGGTAATGATGCATGTTATACTGATAATAATAAAAGTAATAAGTATAATTATTGTAGTTCTAGCGATAATAACTGCATAATATGGGTAATAATGCATGTTATATCGATAATAATAAAAGTAATAAGTAGAATTATTGTAGTTCTAGCGATAATAACTGCATAATATGGGTAATAATGCATGTTATATTGATAATATTGGGAGTAATAAGTGTAATTATTGTAGTTCTAGCGATAATAACTGCATAATATGGGTAATAATGCATGTTAGTTTGATAAGAATAAAAGTAATAAGTATAATTATTGTAGTCCTAGCGATAATAACTGCATAACATGGGTAATAATGCATGTTATATTGATAACACTGGGAGTAATAAGTATAATTATTATAGTTCTAGCGATAATAACTTCATAATATGGGTAATAATGCATGTTATAGTGATAATAATAAAAGTAATAAGTATAATTATTGTAGTTCTAGCGATACTAACTGCATAATACGGGTAATAATGCATGTTATACTGATAATAATAAAAGTAATAAGTAGAATTATTGTAGTTCTAGCGATAATAACTGCATAATATGGGTAATAATGCATGTTATATTGATAATATTGGGAGTAATAAGTATAATTATTATAGTTCTATCGATAATAACTGCATAATATTGGTAATAATGCGTGTTATATTGATGAGAATATAAGTAATAAGTATATTTATTATAGTTCCATCGATAATACCTGCATAATATGGGTTATAATGCATGTTATATTGATGATGATAAAAGTAATAAGTATATTTATTATAGTTCTATCGATAATGACTGCATTATATGGGTAATAATGGATGTTATATTGATAATAATAAAAGTAATACGTATATTTATTATAGTTCTATCGATAATAACTGCATTATATGGGTAATAATGGATGTTATATTGATAATAATAAAAGTAATAAGTATATTTATTATAGTTCTATCGATAATAACTGCATAATATGGGTAATAATGCGTGTTATATTGATGATAAGTTAAGTAATAAGTATATTTATTATAGTTCTATCGATAATAACTGCATTATATGGGTAATAATGGATGTTATATTGATAATAATAAAAGTAATAAGTATATTTATTATAGTTCTATCGATAATAACTGCATAATATGGGTAATAATGCGTGTTATATTGATGATAAGTTAAGTAATAAGTATATTTATTATAGTTCTATCGATAATAACTGCATAATATTGGTAATAATGCGTGTTATATTGATAATATTGGGAGTAATAAGTATAATTATTGTAGATCTAGCGATAATAACTGCATAATATGGGTAATAATGCATGTTATACTCATAATAATAAAAGTAATAAGTATAATTATTCTAGTTCTAGCGATAGTAACTGCATAATAGGGGTAATGATGCATGTTATACTGATAATAATAAAAGTAATAAGTATAATTATTGTAGTTCTAGCGATAACAACTGCATAATATGGGTAATAATGCATGTTATATTGAGAATAATAAAAGTAATAAGTATATTTATTATAGTTCTATCGATAATAACTGCATAATATTGGTAATAACGCGCGTTATATTGATGATAATATAAGTAATAAGTATATTTATTATAGTTCTATCGATAATAACTGCATAATATGGGTTATAATGCATGTTATATTGATGATAATAAAAGTAATAAGTATATTTATTATAGTTCTATCGATAATAACTGCATTATATGGGTAATAATGGATGTTATATTGATAATAATAAAAGTAATAAGTATATTTATTATAGTTCTATCGATAATAACTGCATTATATGGGTAATAATGGATGTTATATTGATAATAATAAAAGTAATAAGTATATTTATTATAGTTCTATCGATAATAACTGCATAATATGGGTAATAATGCGTGTTATATTGATGATAAGTTAAGTAATAAGTATATTTATTATAGTTCTATCGATAATAACTGCATTATATGGGTAATAATGGATGTTATATTGATAATATCGGGAGCAATAAGTATAATTATTATAGTTCTAGCGATAATAACTGCATAATATGGGTAATAATGCATGTTATATTGATAAGAATAAAAGTAATAAGTATAATTATTGTAGTCTTAGCGATAATAACTGCATAACATGGGTAATAATGCATGTTATATTGATAACACTGGGAGTAATAAGTATAATTATTATAGTTCTAGCGATAATATCTGCATAATACGGGTAATGATGCATGTTATACTGATAATAATAAAAGTAATAAGTATAATTATTATAGTTCTAGCGATAGTAACTGCATAATAGGGGTAATGATGCATGTTATACTGATAATAATAAAAGTAATAAGTAGAATTATTGTAGTTCTAGCGATAATAACTGCATAATATGGGTAATAATGCATGTTATATTGATAATATTGGGAGTAATAAGTGTAATTATTGTAGTTCTAGCGATAATAACTGCATAATATGGGTAATAATGCATGTTAGTTTGATAAGAATAAAAGTAATAAGTATAATTATTGTAGTCCTAGCGATAATAACTGCATAACATGGGTAATAATGCATGTTATATTGATAACACTGGGAGTAATAAGTATAATTATTATAGTTCTAGCGATAATAACTTCATAATATGGGTAATAATGCATGTTATAGTGATAATAATAAAAGTAATAAGTATAATTATTGTAGTTCTAGCGATAACAACTGCATAATATGGGTAATAATGCATGTTATATTGAGAATAATAAAAGTAATAAGTATATTTATTATAGTTCTATCGATAATAACTGCATAATATTGGTAATAACGCGCGTTATATTGATGATAATATAAGTAATAAGTATATTTATTATAGTTCTATCGATAATAACTGCATAATATGGGTTATAATGCATGTTATATTGATGATAATAAAAGTAATAAGTATATTTATTATAGTTCTATCGATAATAACTGCATTATATGGGTAATAATGGATGTTATATTGATAATAATAAAAGTAATAAGTATATTTATTATAGTTCTATCGATAATAACTGCATTATATGGGTAATAATGGATGTTATATTGATAATAATAAAAGTAATAAGTATATTTATTATAGTTCTATCGATAATAACTGCATAATATGGGTAATAATGCGTGTTATATTGATGATAAGTTAAGTAATAAGTATATTTATTATAGTTCTATCGATAATAACTGCATTATATGGGTAATAATGGATGTTATATTGATAATATCGGGAGCAATAAGTATAATTATTATAGTTCTAGCGATAATAACTGCATAATATGGGTAATAATGCATGTTATATTGATAAGAATAAAAGTAATAAGTATAATTATTCTAGTTCTAGCGATAGTAACTGCATAATACGGGTAATGATGCATGTTATACTGATAATAATGAAAGTAATAAGTATAATTATTATAGTTCTAGCGATAGTAACTGCATAATAGGGGTAATGATGCATGTTATACTGATAATAATAAAAGTAATAAGTATAATTATTGTAGTTCTAGCGATAACAACTGCATAATATGGGTAATAATGCATGTTATATTGAGAATAATAAAAGTAATAAGTATATTTATTATAGTTCTATCGATAATAACTGCATAATATTGGTAATAACGCGCGTTATATTGATGATAATATAAGTAATAAGTATATTTATTATAGTTCTATCGATAATAACTGCATAATATGGGTTATAATGCATGTTATATTGATGATAATAAAAGTAATAAGTATATTTATTATAGTTCTATCGATAATAACTGCATTATATGGGTAATAATGGATGTTATATTGATAATAATAAAAGTAATAAGTATATTTATTATAGTTCTATCGATAATAACTGCATTATATGGGTAATAATGGATGTTATATTGATAATAATAAAAGTAATAAGTATATTTATTATAGTTCTATCGATAATAACTGCATAATATGGGTAATAATGCGTGTTATATTGATGATAAGTTAAGTAATAAGTATATTTATTATAGTTCTATCGATAATAACTGCATTATATGGGTAATAATGGATGTTATATTGATAATATCGGGAGCAATAAGTATAATTATTATAGTTCTAGCGATAATAACTGCATAATATGGGTAATAATGCATGTTATATTGATAAGAATAAAAGTAATAAGTATAATTATTGTAGTCTTAGCGATAATAACTGCATAACATGGGTAATAATGCATGTTATATTGATAACACTGGGAGTAATAAGTATAATTATTATAGTTCTAGCGATAATATCTGCATAATACGGGTAATGATGCATGTTATACTGATAATAATAAAAGTAATAAGTATAATTATTATAGTTCTAGCGATAGTAACTGCATAATAGGGGTAATGATGCATGTTATACTGATAATAATAAAAGTAATAAGTAGAATTATTGTAGTTCTAGCGATAATAACTGCATAATATGGGTAATAATGCATGTTATATTGATAATATTGGGAGTAATAAGTGTAATTATTGTAGTTCTAGCGATAATAACTGCATAATATGGGTAATAATGCATGTTAGTTTGATAAGAATAAAAGTAATAAGTATAATTATTGTAGTCCTAGCGATAATAACTGCATAACATGGGTAATAATGCATGTTATATTGATAACACTGGGAGTAATAAGTATAATTATTATAGTTCTAGCGATAATAACTTCATAATATGGGTAATAATGCATGTTATAGTGATAATAATAAAAGTAATAAGTATAATTATTGTAGTTCTAGCGATAATAACTGCATAATAGGGGTAATAATGCATGTTATACTGATAATAATAAAAGTAATAAGTAGAATTATTGTAGTTCTAGCGATAATAACTGCATAATATGGGTAATAATGCATGTTATATTGATAATATTGGGAGTAATAAGTATAATTATTATAGTTCTATCGATAATAACTGCATAATATTAGTAATAATGCGTGTTATATTGATGATAATATAAGTAGTAAGTATATTTATTATAGTTCTATCGATAATACCTGCATAATATGGGTTATAATGCATGTTATATTGATGATGATAAAAGTAATAAGTATATTTATTATAGTTCTATCGATAATAACTGCATTATATGGGTAATAATGGATGTTATATTGATAATAATAAAAGTAATAAGTACTTTTATTATAGTTCTATCGATAATAACTGCATAATATGGGTAATAATGCGTGTTATATTGATGATAAGTTA
The DNA here is from genome assembly GCA_963576845.1 of Megachile leachella. NCBI lineage: Eukaryota > Metazoa > Arthropoda > Insecta > Hymenoptera > Megachilidae > Megachile > Megachile leachella. The sequence goes on from CAUYWW010000171.1 coordinate 912,874, forward strand.
AGTAATAAGTATATTTATTATAGTTCTATCGATAATAACTGCATAATACGGGTAATGATGCATGTTATACTGATAATAGTAAAAGTAATAAGTATAATTATTATAGTTCTAGCGATAGTAACTGCATAATAGGGGTAATGATGCATGTTATACTGATAATAATAAAAGTAATAAGTATAATTATTGTAGTTCTAGCGATAACAACTGCATAATATGGGTAATAATGCATGTTATATTTATAATAATAAAAGTAATAAGTATAATTATTGTAGTTCTAGCGATAATAACTGCATAATATGGGTAATAATGCGTGTTATATTGATGATAAGTTAAGTAATAAGTATATTTATTATAGTTCTATCGATAATAACTGCATTATATGGGTAATAATGGATGTTATATTGATAATAATAAAAGTAATAAGTATATTTATTATAGTTCTATCGATAATAACTGCATAATATGGGTAATAATGCATGTTATATTGATAATATTGGGAGTAATAAGTATAATTATTATAGCTCTAGCGATATTAACTGCATAATAGGGGTAATGATGCATGTTATACTGATAATAATAAAAGTAATAAGTATAATTATTGTAGTTCTAGCGATAATAACTGCATAATATGGGTAATAATGCATGTTATATCCATAATAATAAAAGTAATAAGTAGAATTATTGTAGTTCTAGCGATAATAACTGCATAATATGGGTAATAATGCATGTTATATTGATAATAATAAAAGTAATAAGTATAATTATTGTAGTCTTAGCGATAATAACTGCATAATATGGGTAATAATGCATGTTATATTGATAAGAATAAAAGTAATAAGTATAATTATTGTAGTCCTAGCGATAATAACTGCATAACATGGGTAATAATGCATGTTATATTGATAAAACTGGGAGTAATAAGTATAATTATTATAGTTCTAGCGATAATAACTTCATAATATGGGTAATAATGCATGTTATAGTGATAATAATAAAAGTAATAAGTATAATTATTGTAGTTCTAGCGATAATAACTGCATAATAGGGGTAATAATGCATGTTATACTGATAATAATAAAAGTAATAAGTAGAATTATTGTAGTTCTAGCGATAATAACTGCATAATATGGGTAATAATGCATGTTATATTGATAATATTGGGAGTAATAAGTATAATTATTATAGTTCTATCGATAATAACTGCATAATATTGGTAATAATGCGTGTTATATTGATGATAATATAAGTAGTAAGTATATTTATTATAGTTCTATCGATAATACCTGCATAATATGGGTTATAATGCATGTTATATTGATGATGATAAAAGTAATAAGTATATTTATTATAGTTCTATCGATAATAACTGCATTATATGGGTAATAATGGATGTTATATTGATAATAATAAAAGTAATAAGTATATTTATTATAGTTCTATCGATAATAACTGCATTATATGGGTAATAATGGATGTTATATTGATAATAATAAAAGTAATAAGTATATTTATTATAGTTCTATCGATAATAACTGCATAATATGGGTAATAATGCGTGTTATATTGATGATAAGTTAAGTAATAAGTATATTTATTATAGTTCTATCGATAATAACTGCATAATACGGGTAATGATGCATGTTATACTGATAATAATAAAAGTAATAAGTATAATTATTATAGTTCTAGCGATAGTACTGCATAATAGGGGTAATGATGCATGTTATACTGATAATAATAAAAGTAATAAGTATAATTATTGTAGTTCTAGCGATAACAACTGCATAATATGGGTAATAATGCATGTTATATTGATAATAATAAAAGTAATAAGTATAATTATTGTAGTTCTAGCGATAATAACTGCATAATATGGGTAATAATGCGTGTTATATTGATGATAAGTTAAGTAATAAGTATATTTATTATAGTTCTATCGATAATAACTGCATTATATGGGTAATAATGGATGTTATATTGATAATATCGGGAGCAATAAGTATAATTATTATAGTTCTAGCGATAATAACTGCATAATATGGGTAATAATGCATGTTATATTGATAATATTGGGAGTAATAAGTATAATTATTATAGCTCTAGCGATATTAACTGCATAATAGGGGTAATGATGCATGTTATACTGATAATAATAAAAGTAATAAGTATAATTATTGTAGTTCTAGCGATAATAACTGCATAATATGGGTAATAATGCATGTTATATCGATAATAATAAAAGTAATAAGTAGAATTATTGTAGTTCTAGCGATAATAACTGCATAATATGGGTAATAATGCATGTTATATTGATAATATTGGGAGTAATAAGTGTAATTATTGTAGTTCTAGCGATAATAACTGCATAATATGGGTAATAATGCATGTTAGTTTGATAAGAATAAAAGTAATAAGTATAATTATTGTAGTCCTAGCGATAATAACTGCATAACATGGGTAATAATGCATGTTATATTGATAACACTGGGAGTAATAAGTATAATTATTATAGTTCTAGCGATAATAACTTCATAATATGGGTAATAATGCATGTTATAGTGATAATAATAAAAGTAATAAGTATAATTATTGTAGTTCTAGCGATAATAACTGCATAATACGGGTAATAATGCATGTTATACTGATAATAATAAAAGTAATAAGTAGAATTATTGTAGTTCTAGCGATAATAACTGCATAATATGGGTAATAATGCATGTTATATTGATAATATTGGGAGTAATAAGTATAATTATTATAGTTCTATCGATAATAACTGCATAATATTGGTAATAATGCGTGTTATATTGATGATAATATAAGTAATAAGTATATTTATTATAGTTCCATCGATAATACCTGCATAATATGGGTTATAATGCATGTTATATTGATGATGATAAAAGTAATAAGTATATTTATTATAGTTCTATCGATAATAACTGCATTATATGGGTAATAATGGATGTTATATTGATAATAATAAAAGTAATACGTATATTTATTATAGTTCTATCGATAATAACTGCATTATATGGGTAATAATGGATGTTATATTGATAATAATAAAAGTAATAAGTATATTTATTATAGTTCTATCGATAATAACTGCATAATATGGGTAATAATGCGTGTTATATTGATGATAAGTTAAGTAATAAGTATATTTATTATAGTTCTATCGATAATAACTGCATTATATGGGTAATAATGGATGTTATATTGATAATATCGGGAGCAATAACTATAATTATTATAGTTCTAGCGATAATAACTGCATAATATGGGTAATAATGCATGTTATATTGATAAGAATAAAAGTAATAAGTATAATTATTGTGGTCCTAGCGATAATAACTGCATAACATGGGTAATAATGCATGTTATATTGATAACACTGGGAGTAATAAGTATAATTATTATAGTTCTAGCGATAATAACTGCATAATACGGGTAATGATGCATGTTATACTGATAATAATAAAAGTAATAAGTATAATTATTATAGTTCTAGCGATAGTAACTGCATAATAGGGGTAATGATGCATGTTATACTGATAATAATAAAAGTAATAAGTATAATTATTGTAGTTCTAGCGATAATAACTGCATAATAGGGGTAATAATGCGTGTTATACTCATAATAATAAAAGTAATAAGTATAATTATTGTAGTTCTAGCGATAATAACTGCATAATATGGGTAATAATGCGTGTTATTTTGATGATAAGTTAAGTAATAAGTATATTTATTATAGTTCTATCGATAATAACTGCATTATATGGGTAATAATGGATGTTATATTGATAATAATAAAAGTAATAAGTATATTTATTATAGTTCTATCGATAATAACTGCATTATATGGGTAATAATGGATGTTATATTGATAATAATAAAAGTAATAAGTATATTTATTATAGTTCTATCGATAATAACTGCATAATATGGGTAATAATGCGTGTTATATTGATGATAAGTTAAGTAATAAGTATATTTATTATAGTTCTATCGATAATAACTGCATTATATGGGTAATAATGGATGTTATATTGATAATATCGGGAGCAATAAGTATAATTATTATAGTTCTAGCGATAATAACTGCATAATATGGGTAATAATGCATGTTATATTGATAAGAATAAAAGTAATAAGTATAATTATTGTAGTCTTAGCGATAATAACTGCATAACATGGGTAATAATGCATGTTATATTGATAACACTGGGAGTAATAAGTATAATTATTATATTTCTAGCGATAATATCTGCATAATACGGGTAATGATGCATGTTATACTGATAATAATGAAAGTAATAAGTATAATTATTATAGTTCTAGCGATAGTAACTGCATAATAGGGGTAATGATGCATGTTATACTGATAATAATAAAAGTAATAAGTATAATTATTGTAGTTCTAGCGATAACAACTGCATAATATGGGTAATAATGCATGTTATATTGATAATAATAAAAGTAATAAGTATATATATTATAGTTCTGTCGATAATAACTGCATAATATTGGTAATAATGCGTGTTATATTGATAATATTGGGAGTAATAAGTATAATTATTGTAGATCTAGCGATAATAACTGCATAATATGGGTAATAATGCATGTTATACTCATAATAATAAAAGTAATAAGTATAATTATTCTAGTTCTAGCGATAGTAACTGCATAATACGGGTAATGATGCATGTTATACTGATAATAATGAAAGTAATAAGTATAATTATTATAGTTCTAGCGATAGTAACTGCATAATAGGGGTAATGATGCATGTTATACTGATAATAATAAAAGTAATAAGTATAATTATTGTAGTTCTAGCGATAACAACTGCATAATATGGGTAATAATGCATGTTATATTGAGAATAATAAAAGTAATAAGTATATTTATTATAGTTCTATCGATAATAACTGCATAATATTGGTAATAATGCGCGTTATATTGATGATAATATAAGTAATAAGTATATTTATTATAGTTCTATCGATAATAACTGCATAATATGGGTTATAATGCATGTTATATTGATGATAATAAAAGTAATAAGTATATTTATTATAGTTCTATCGATAATAACTGCATTATATGGGTAATAATGGATGTTATATTGATAATAATAAAAGTAATAAGTATATTTATTATAGTTCTATCGATAATAACTGCATTATATGGGTAATAATCGATGTTATATTGATAATAATAAAAGTAATAAGTATATTTATTATAGTTCTATCGATAATAACTGCATAATATGGGTAATAATGCGTGTTATATTGATGATAAGTTAAGTAATAAGTATATTTATTATAGTTCTATCGATAATAACTGCATTATATGGGTAATAATGGATGTTATATTGATAATATCGGGAGCAATAAGTATAATTATTATAGTTCTAGCGATAATAACTGCATAATATGGGTAATAATGCATGTTATATTGATAAGAATAAAAGTAATAAGTATAATTATTGTAGTCTTAGCGATAATAACTGCATAACATGGGTAATAATGCATGTTATATTGATAACACTGGGAGTAATAAGTATAATTATTATAGTTCTAGCGATAATATCTGCATAATACGGGTAATGATGCATGTTATACTGATAATAATAAAAGTAATAAGTATAATTATTATAGTTCTAGCGATAGTAACTGCATAATAGGGGTAATGATGCATGTTATACTGATAATAATAAAAGTAATAAGTATAATTATTGTAGTTCTAGCGATAACAACTGCATAATATGGGTAATATTGCATGTTATATTGATAATAATAAAAGTAATAAGTATATATATTATAGTTCTGTCGATAATAACTGCATAATATGGGTAATAATGCATGTTATATTGATAATAGTGGGAGTAATAAGTACAATTATTGTAGTTCTAGCGATAATAACTGCATAATAGGGGTAATGATGCATGTTATACTGATAATAATAAAAGTAATAAGTATAATTATTGTAGTTCTAGCGATAACAACTGCATAATATGGGTAATAATGCATGTTATATTGATAATAATAAAAGTAATAAGTATATATATTATAGTTCTGTCGATAATAACTGCATAATATGGGTAATAATGCATGTTATATTGATAATAGTGGGAGTAATAAGTACAATTATTGTAGTTCTAGCGATAATAACTGCATAATAGGGGTAATGATGCATGTTATACTGATAATAATAAAAGTAATAAGTATAATTATTGTAGTTCTAGCGATAACAACTGCATAATATGGGTAATAATGCATGTTATATTGATAATAATAAAAGTAATAAGTATATTTATTATAGTTCTATCGATAATAACTGCATAATATTGGTAATAATGCGTGTTATATTGATAATATTGGGAGTAATAAGTATAATTATTGTAGATCTAGCGATAATAACTGCATAATATGGGTAATAATGCATGTTATACTCATAATAATAAAAGTAATAAGTATAATTATTCTAGTTCTAGCGATAGTAACTGCATAATACGGGTAATGATGCATGTTATACTGATAATAATGAAAGTAATAAGTATAATTATTATAGTTCTAGCGATAGTAACTGCATAATAGGGGTAATGATGCATGTTATACTGATAATAATAAAAGTAATAAGTATAATTATTGTAGTTCTAGCGATAACAACTGCATAATATGGGTAATAATGCATGTTATATTGAGAATAATAAAAGTAATAAGTATATTTATTATAGTTCTATCGATAATAACTGCATAATATTGGTAATAATGCGCGTTATATTGATGATAATATAAGTAATAAGTATATTTATTATAGTTCTGTCGATAATAACTGCATAATATGGGTTATAATGCATGTTATATTGATGATAATAAAAGTAATAAGTATATTTATTATAGTTCTATCGATAATAACTGCATTATATGGGTAATAATGGATGTTATATTGATAATAATAAAAGTAATAAGTATATTTATTATAGTTCTATCGATAATAACTGCATTATATGGGTAATAATCGATGTTATATTGATAATAATAAAAGTAATAAGTATATTTATTATAGTTCTATCGATAATAACTGCATAATATGGGTAATAATGCGTGTTATATTGATGATAAGTTAAGTAATAAGTATATTTATTATAGTTCTATCGATAATAACTGCATTATATGGGTAATAATGGATGTTATATTGATAATATCGGGAGCAATAAGTATAATTATTATAGTTCTAGCGATAATAACTGCATAATATGGGTAATAATGCATGTTATATTGATAAGAATAAAAGTAATAAGTATAATTATTGTAGTCTTAGCGATAATAACTGCATAACATGGGTAATAATGCATGTTATATTGATAACACTGGGAGTAATAAGTATAATTATTATAGTTCTAGCGATAATATCTGCATAATACGGGTAATGATGCATGTTATACTGATAATAATAAAAGTAATAAGTATAATTATTATAGTTCTAGCGATAGTAACTGCATAATAGGGGTAATGATGCATGTTATACTGATAATAATAAAAGTAATAAGTATAATTATTGTAGTTCTAGCGATAACAACTGCATAATATGGGTAATAATGCATGTTATATTGATAATAATAAAAGTAATAAGTATATTTATTATAGTTCTATCGATAATAACTGCATAATATTGGTAATAATGCGCGTTATATTGATGATAATATAAGTAATAAGTATATTTATTATAGTTCTATCGATAATAACTGCATAATATGGGTTATAATGCATGTTATATTGATGATAATAAAAGTAATAAGTATATTTATTATAGTTCTATCGATAATAACTGCATTATATGGGTAATAATGGATGTTATATTGATAATAATAAAAGTAATAAGTATATTTATTATAGTTCTATCGATAATAACTGCATTATATGGGTAATAATGGATGTTATATTGATAATAATAAAAGTAATAAGTATATTTATTATAGTTCTATCGATAATAACTGCATAATATGGGTAATAATGCGTGTTATATTGATGATAAGTTAAGTAATAAGTATATTTATTATAGTTCTATCGATAATAACTGCATTATATGGGTAATAATGGATGTTATATTGATAATATCGGGAGCAATAAGTATAATTATTATAGTACTAGCGATAATAACTGCATAATATGGGTAATAATGCATGTTATATTGATAAGAATAAAAGTAATAAGTATAATTATTGTAGTCCTAGCGATAATAACAGCATAACATGGGTAATAATGCATGTTATATTGATAACACTGGGAGTAATAAGTATAATTATTATAGTTCTAGCGATAATAACTGCATAATACGGGTAATGATGCATGTTATACTGATAATAATAAAAGTAATAAGTATAATTATTATAGTTCTAGCGATAGTAACTGCATAATAGGGGTAATGATGCATGTTATACTGATAATAATAAAAGTAATAAGTATAATTATTGTAGTTCTAGCGATAACAACTGCATAATATGGGTAATAATGCATGTTATATTGATAATAATAAAAGTAATAAGTATATATATTATAGTTCTGTCGATAATAACTGCATAATATGGGTAATAATGCATGTTATATTGATAATAGTGGGAGTAATAAGTATAATTATTGTAGATCTAGCGATAATAACTGCATAATATGGGTAATAATGCATGTTATATTGATAAGAATAAAAGTAATAAGCATAATTATTGTAGTCCTAGCGATAATAACTGCATAACATGGGTAATAATGCATGTTATATTGATAACACTGGGAGTAATAAGTATAATTATTATAGTTCTAGCGATAATAACTGCATAATACGGGTAATGATGCATGTTATACTGAAAATAATAAAAGTAATAAGTATAATTATTATAGTTCTAGCGATAGTAACTGCATAATAGGGGTAATGATGCATGTTATACTGATAATAATAAAAGTAATAAGTATAATTATTGTAGTTCTAGCGATAACAACTGCATAATATGGGTAATAATGCATGTTATATTGATAATAATAAAAGTAATAAGTATATTTATTATAGTTCTATCGATAATAACTGCATAATATTGGTAATAATGCGTGTTATATTGATAATATTGGGAGTAATAAGTATAATTATTGTAGATCTAGCGATAATAACTGCATAATATGGGTAATAATGCATGTTATATTGATAAGAATAAAAGTAATAAGTATAATTATTGTAGTCCTAGCGATAATAACTGCATAACATGGGTAATAATGCATGTTATATTGATAACACTGGGAGTAATAAGTATAATTATTATAGTTCTAGCGATAATAACTGCATAATACGGGTAATGATGCATGTTATACTGATAATCATAAAAGTAATAAGTATAATTATTATAGTTCTAGCGATAGTAACTGCATAATAGGGGTAATGATGCATGTTATACTGATAATAATAAAAGTAATAAGTATAATTATTGTAGTCCTAGCGATAATAACTGCATAACATGGGTAATAATGCATGTTATATTGATAACACTGGGAGTAATAAGTATAATTATTATAGTTCTAGCGATAATAACTGCATAATACGGGTAATGATGCATGTTATACTGAAAATAATAAAAGTAATAAGTATAATTATTATAGTTCTAGCGATAGTAACTGCATAATAGGGGTAATGATGCATGTTATACTGATAATAATAAAAGTAATAAGTATAATTATTGTAGTTCTAGCGATAATAACTGCATAATAGGGGTAATAATGCGTGTTATACTCATAATAATAAAAGTAATAAGTATAATTATTCTAGTTCTAGCGATAGTAACTGCATAATAGGGGTAATAATGCATGTTATACTGATAATAATAAAAGTAATAAGTATAATTATTGCAGTTCTAGCGATAATAACTGCATAATATGGGTAATAATGCATGTTATATTGATAATATTGGGAGTAATAAGTATAATTATTATAGTTCTAGCGATAATAACTGCATAATACGGGTAATGATGCATGTTATACTGATAATAATAAAAGTAATAAGTATAATTATTATAGTTCTAGCGATAGTAACTGCATAATAGGGGTAATGATGCATGTTATACTGATAATAATAAAAGTAATAAGTATAATTATTGTAGTTCTAGCGATAACAACTGCATAATATGGGTAATAATGCATGTTATATTGATAATAATAAAAGTAATAACTATAATTATTGTAGTTCTAGCGATAATAACTGCATAATATGGGTAATAATGCGTGTTATTTTGATGATAAGTTAAGTAATAAGTATATTTATTATAGTTCTTTCGATAATAACTGCATTATATGGGTAATAATGCATGTTATACTCATAATAATAAAAGTAATAAGTATAATTATTCTAGTTCTAGCGATAGTAACTGCATAATACGGGTAATGATGCATGTTATACTGATAATAATGAAAGTAATAAGTATAATTATTATAGTTCTAGCGATAGTAACTGCATAATAGGGGTAATGATGCATGTTATACTGATAATAATAAAAGTAATAAGTATAATTATTGTAGTTCTAGCGATAACAACTGCATAATATGGGTAATAATGCATGTTATATTGATAATAATAAAAGTAATAAGTATATTTATTATAGTTCTATCGATAATAACTGCATAATATTGGTAATAATGCGCGTTATATTGATGATAATATAAGTAATAAGTATATTTATTATAGTTCTATCGATAATAACTGCATAATATGGGTTATAATGCATGTTATATTGATGATAATAAAAGTAATAAGTATATTTATTATAGTTCTATCGATAATAACTGCATTATATGGGTAATAATGCGTGTTATATTGATGATAAGTTAAGTAATAAGTATATTTATTATAGTTCTATCGATAATAACTGCATTATATGGGTAATAATGGATGTTATATTGATAATATCGGGAGCAATAAGTATAATTATTATAGTTCTAGCGATAATAACTGCATAATATGGGTAATAATGCATGTTATATTGATAAGAATAAAAGTAATAAGTATAATTATTGTAGTCCTAGTGATAATAACAGCATAACATGGGTAATAATGCATGTTATATTGATAACACTGGGAGTAATAAGTATAATTATTATAGTTCTAGCGATAATAACTGCATAATACGGGTAATGATGCATGTTATACTGATAATAATAAAAGTAATAAGTATAATTATTATAGTTCTAGCGATAGTAACTGCATAATAGGGGTAATGATGCATGTTATACTGATAATAATAAAAGTAATAAGTATAATTATTGTAGTTCTAGCGATAACAACTGCATAATATGGGTAATAATGCATGTTATATTGATAATAATAAAAGTAATAAGTATATATATTATAGTTCTGTCGATAATAACTGCATAATATGGGTAATAATGCATGTTATATTGATAATAGTGGGAGTAATAAGTACAATTATTGTAGTTTTAGCGATAATAACTGCATAATAGGGGTAATGATGCATGTTATACTGATAATAATAAAAGTAATAAGTATAATTATTGTAGTTCTAGCGATCACAACTGCATAATATGGGTAATAATGCATGTTATATTGATAATAATAAAAGTAATAAGTATATTTATTATAGTTCTATCGATAATAACTGCATAATATTGGTAATAATGCGTGTTATATTGATAATATTGGGAGTAATAAGTATAATTATTGTAGATCTAGCGATAATAACTGCATAATATGGGTAATAATGCATGTTATATTGATAAGAATAAAAGTAATAAGTATAATTATTGTAGTCCTAGCGATAATAACTGCATAACATGGGTAATAATGCATGTTATATTGATAACACTGGGAGTAATAAGTATAATTATTATAGTTCTAGCGATAATAACTGCATAATACGGGTAATGATGCATGTTATACTGATAATAATAAAAGTAATAAGTATAATTATTATAGTTCTAGCGATAGTAACTGCATAATAGGGGTAATGATGCATGTTATACTGATAATAATAAAAGTAATAAGTATAATTATTGTAGTCCTAGCGATAATAACTGCATAACATGGGTAATAATGCATGTTATATTGATAACACTGGGAGTAATAAGTATAATTATAATAGTTCTAGCGATAATAACTGCATAATACGGGTAATGATGCATGTTATACTGAAAATAATAAAAGTAATAAGTATAATTATTATAGTTCTAGCGATAGTAACTGCATAATAGGGGTAATGATGCATGTTATACTGATAATAATAAAAGTAATAAGTATAATTATTGTAGTTCTAGCGATAATAACTGCATAATAGGGGTAATAATGCGTGTTATACTCATAATAATAAAAGTAATAAGTATAATTATTCTAGTTCTAGCGATAGTAACTGCATAATAGGGGTAATAATGCATGTTATACTGATAATAATAAAAGTAATAAGTATAATTATTGCAGTTCTAGCGATAATAACTGCATAATATGTGTAATAATGCATGTTATATTGATAATATTGGGAGTAATAAGTATAATTATTATAGTTCTAGCGATAATAACTGCATAATACGGGTAATGATGCATGTTATACTGATAATAATAAAAGTAATAAGTATAATTATTATAGTTCTAGCGATAGTAACTGCATAATAGGGGTAATGATGCATGTTATACTGATAATAATAAAAGTAATAAGTATAATTATTGTAGTTCTAGCGATAACAACTGCATAATATGGGTAATAATGCATGTTATATTGATAATAATAAAAGTAATAAGTATAATTATTGTAGTTCTAGCGATAATAACTGCATAATATGGGTAATAATGCGTGTTATTTTGATGATAAGTTAAGTAATAAGTATATCTATTATAGTTCTTTCGATAATAACTGCATTATATGGGTAATAATGGATGTTATATTGATAATAATAAAAGTAATAAGTATATTTATTATAGTTCTATCGATAATAACTGCATTATATGGGTAATAATGGATGTTATATTGATAATAATAAAAGTAATAAGTATATTTATTATAGTTCTATCGATAATAACTGCATAATATGGGTAATAATGCGTGTTATATTGATGATAAGTTAAGTAATAAGTATATTTATTATAGTTCTATCGATAATAACTGCATTATATGGGTAATAATGGATGTTATATTGATAATATCGGGAGCAATAAGTATAATTATTATAGTTCTAGCGATAATAACTGCATAATATGGGTAATAATGCATGTTATATTGATAAGAATAAAAGTAATAAGTATAATTATTGTAGTCCTAGCGATAATAACTGCATAACATGGGTAATAATGCATGTTATATTGATAACACTGGGAGTAATAAGTATAATTATTATAGTTCTAGCGATAATAACTGCATAATACGGGTAATGAGGCATGTTATACTGATAATAATAAAAGTAATAAGTATAATTATTATAGTTCTAGCGATAGTAACTGCATAATAGGGGTAATGATGCATGTTATACTGATAATAATAAAAGTAATAAGTATAATTATTGTAGTTCTAGCGATAACAACTGCATAATATGGGTAATAATGCATGTTATATTGATAATAATAAAAGTAATAAGTATATATATTATAGTTCTGTCGATAATAACTGCATAATATGGGTAATAATGCATGTTATATTGATAATAGTGGGAGTAATAAGTACAATTATTGTAGTTCTAGCGATAATAACTGCATAATAGGGGTAATGATGCATGTTATACTGATAATAATAAAAGTAATAAGTATAATTATTGTAGTTCTAGCGATAACAACTGCATAATATGGGTAATAATGCATGTTATATTGATAATAATAAAAGTAATAAGTATATTTATTATAGTTCTATCGATAATAACTGCATAATATTGGTAATAATGCGCGTTATATTGATGATAATATAAGTAATAAGTATATTTATTATAGTTCTATCGATAATAACTGCATAATATGGGTTATAATGCATGTTATATTGATGATAATAAAAGTAATAAGTATATTTATTATAGTTCTATCGATAATAACTGCATTATATGGGTAATAATAGATGTTATATTGATAATAATAAAAGTAATAAGTATATTTATTATAGTTCTATCGATAATAACTGCATAATATGGGTAATAATGCATGTTATATTGATAATAATAAAAGTAATAAGTATATATATTATAGTTCTGTCGATAATAACTGCATAATATGGGTAATAATGCATGTTATATTGATAATAGTGGGAGTAATAAGTACAATTATTGTAGTTCTAGCGATAATAACTGCATAATAGGGGTAATGATGCATGTTATACTGATAATAATAAAAGTAATAAGTATAATTATTGTAGTTCTAGCGATAACAACTGCATAATATGGGTAATAATGCATGTTATATTGATAATAATAAAAGTAATAAGTATATTTATTATAGTTCTATCGATAATAACTGCATAATATTGGTAATAATGCGTGTTATATTGATAATATTGGGAGTAATAAGTATAATTATTGTAGATCTAGCGATAATAACTGCATAATATGGGTAATAATGCATGTTATATCGATAATGTTGTGAGTAATAAGTATAATTATTGTAGTTCTAGCGATAATAACTGCATAATAGGGGTAATAATGCATGTTATACTCATAATAATAAAAGTAATAAGTATAATTATTCTAGTTCTAGCGATAGTAACTGCATAATACGGGTAATGATGCATGTTATACTGATAATAATGAAAGTAATAAGTATAATTATTATAGTTCTAGCGATAGTAACTGCATAATAGGGGTAATGATGCATGTTATACTGATAATAATAAAAGTAATAAGTATAATTATTGTAGTTCTAGCGATAACAACTGCATAATATGGGTAATAATGCATGTTATATTGATAATAATAAAAGTAATAAGTATATTTATTATAGTTCTATCGATAATAACTGCATAATATTGGTAATAATGCGCGTTATATTGATGATAATATAAGTAATAAGTATATTTATTATAGTTCTATCGATAATAACTGCATAATATGAGTTATAATGCATGTTATATTGATGATAATAAAAGTAATAAGTATATTTATTATAGTTCTATCGATAATAACTGCATTATATGGGTAATAATGGATGTTATATTGATAATAATAAAAGTAATAAGTATATTTATTATAGTTCTATCGATAATAACTGCATTATATGGGTAATAATGGATGTTATATTGATAATAATAAAAGTAATAAGTATATTTATTATAGTTCTATCGATAATAACTGGATAATATGGGTAATAATGCGTGTTATATTGATGATAAGTTAAGTAATAAGTATATTTATTATAGTTCTATCGATAATAACTGCATTATATGGGTAATAATGGATGTTATATTGATAATATCGGGAGCAATAAGTATAATTATTATAGTTCTAGCGATAATAACTGCATAATATGGGTAATAATGCATGTTATATTGATAAGAATAAAAGTAATAAGTATAATTATTGTAGTACTAGCGATAATAACTGCATAACATGGGTAATAATGCATGTTATATTGATAACACTGGGAGTAATAAGTATAATTATTATAGTTCTAGCGATAATAACTGCATAATACGGGTAATGATGCATGTTATACTGATAATAATAAAAGTAATAAGTATAATTATTGTAGTTCTAGCGATAACAACTGCATAATATGGGTAATAATGCATGTTATATTGATAATAATAAAAGTAATAAGTATATTTATTATAGTTCTATCGATAATAACTGCATAATATTGGTAATAATGCGTGTTATATTGATAATATTGGGAGTAATAGGTATAATTATTGTAGATCTAGCGATAATAACTGCATAATATGGGTAATAATGCATGTTATATCAATAATGTTGTGAGTAATAAGTATAATTATTGTAGTTCTAGCGATAATAACTGCATAATAGGGGTAATAATGCATGTTATACTCATAATAATAAAAGTAATAGGTATAATTATTCTAGTTCTAGCGATAGTAACTGCATAATACGGGTAATGATGCATGTTATACTGATAATAATGAAAGTAATAAGTATAATTATTATAGTTCTAGCGATAGTAACTGCATAATAGGGGTAATGATGCATGTTATACTGATAATAATAAAAGTAATAAGTATAATTATTGTAGTTCTAGCGATAACAACTGCATAATATGGGTAATAATGCATGTTATATTGATAATAATAAAAGTAATAAGTATATTTATTATAGTTCTATCGATAATAACTGCATAATATTGGTAATAATGCGCGTTATATTGATGATAATATAAGTAATAAGTATATTTATTATAGTTCTATCGATAATAACTGCATAATATGGGTTATAATGCATGTTATATTGATGATAATAAAAGTAATAAGTATATTTATTATAGTTCTATCGATAATAACTGCATAATATGGGTTATAATGCATGTTATATTGATGATAATAAAAGTAATAAGTATATTTATTATAGTTCTATCGATAATAACTGCATTATATGGGTAATAATGGATGTTATATTGATAATAATAAAAGTAATAAGTATATTTATTATAGTTCTATCGATAATAACTGCATAATATGGGTAATAATGCGTGTTATATTGATGATAAGTTAAGTAATAAGTATATTTATTATAGTTCTATCGATAATAACTGCATTATATGGGTAATAATGGATGTTATATTGATAATATCGGGAGCAATAAGTATAATTATTATAGTTCTAGCGATAATAACTGCATAATACGGGTAATGATGCATGTTATACTGATAATAATAAAAGTAATAAGTATAATTATTATAGTTCTAGCGATAGTAACTGCATAATAGGGGTAATGATGCATGTTATACTGATAATAATAAAAGTAATAAGTATAATTATTGTAGTTCTAGCGATAACAACTGCATAATATGGGTAATAATGCATGTTATATTGATAATAATAAAAGTAATAAGTATATATATTATAGTTCTGTCGCTAATAACTGCATAATATGGGTAATAATGCATGTTATATTGATAATAGTGGGAGTAGTAAGTACAATTATTGTAGTTCTAGCGATAATAACTGCATAATAGGGGTAATCATGCATGTTATACTGATAATAATAAAAGTAATAAGTATAATTATTGTAGTTCTAGCGATAACAACTGCATAATATGGGTAATAATGCATGTTATATTGATAATAGTGGGAGTAATAAGTATAATTATTGTAGTTCCAGCGATAATAACAGCATAATATGGGTAATAATGCGTGTTATAATGATAATATTGGGAGTAATAAGTATAATTATTGTAGATCTAGCGATAATAACTGCATAATATGGGTAATAATGCATGTTATACTCATAATAATAAAAGTAATAAGTATAATTATTCTAGTTCTAGCGATAGTAACTGCATAATACGGGTAATGATGCATGTTATACTGATAATAATGAAAGTAATAAGTATAATTATTATAGTTCTAGCGATAGTAACTGCATAATAGGGGTAATGATGCATGTTATACTGATAATAATAAAAGTAATAAGTATAATTATTGTAGTTCTAGCGATAACAACTGCATAATATGGGTAATAATGCATGTTATATTGATAATAATAAAAGTAATAAGTATATTTATTATAGTTCTATCGATAATAACTGCATAATATTGGTAATAATGCGCGTTATATTGATGATAATATAAGTAATAAGTATATTTATTATAGTTCTATCGATAATAACTGCATAATATGAGTTATAATGCATGTTATATTGATGATAATAAAAGTAATAAGTATATTTATTATAGTTCTATCGATAATAACTGCATTATATGGGTAATAATGGATGTTATATTGATAATAATAAAAGTAATAAGTATATTTATTATAGTTCTATCGATAATAACTGCATTATATGGGTAATAATGGATGTTATATTGATAATAATAAAAGTAATAAGTATATTTATTATAGTTCTATCGATAATAACTGCATAATATGGGTAATAATGCGTGTTATATTGATGATAAGTTAAGTAATAAGTATATTTATTATAGTTCTATCGATAATAACTGCATTATATGGGTAATAATGGATGTTATATTGATAATATCGGGAGCAATAAGTATAATTATTATAGTTCTAGCGATAATAACTGCATAATATGGGTAATAATGCATGTTATATTGATAAGAATAAAAGTAATAAGTATAATTATTGTAGTACTAGCGATAATAACTGCATAACATGGGTAATAATGCATGTTATATTGATAACACTGGGAGTAATAAGTATAATTATTATAGTTCTAGCGATAATAACTGCATAATACGGGTAATGATGCATGTTATACTGATAATAATAAAAGTAATAAGTATAATTATTGTAGTTCTAGCGATAACAACTGCATAATATGGGTAATAATGCATGTTATATTGATAATAATAAAAGTAATAAGTATATATATTATAGTTCTGTCGATAATAACTGCATAATATGGGTAATAATGCATGTTATATTGATAATAGTGGGAGTAATAAGTACAATTATTGTAGTTCTAGCGATAATAAATGCATAATAGGGGTAATGATGCATGTTATACTGATAATAATAAAAGTAATAAGTATAATTATTGTAGTTCTAGCGATAACAACTGCATAATATGGGTAATAATGCATGTTATATTGATAATAATAAAAGTAATAAGTATATTTATTATAGTTCTATCGATAATAACTGCATAATATTGGTAATAATGCGTGTTATATTGATAATATTGGGAGTAATAGGTATAATTATTGTAGATCTAGCGATAATAACTGCATAATATGGGTAATAATGCATGTTATACTGATAATAATAAAAGTAATAAGTATAATTATTGTAGTTCTAGCGATAATAACTGCATAATAGGGGTAATAATGCGTGTTATACTCATAATAATAAAAGTAATAAGTATAATTATTCTAGTTCTAGCGATAGTAACTGCATAATAGGGGTAATAATGCATGTTATACTGATAATAATAAAAGTAATAAGTATAATTATTGCAGTTCTAGCGATAATAACTGCATAATATGGGTAATAATGCATGTTATATTGATAATATTGGGAGTAATAAGTATAATTATTATAGTTCTAGCGATAGTAACTGCATAATAGGGGTAATGATGCATGTTATACTGATAATAATAAAAGTAATGAGTATAATTATTGTAGTTCTAGCGATAACAACTGCATAAAATGGGTAATAATGCATGTTATATTGATAATAATAAAAGTAATAAGTATATTTATTATAGTTCTATCGATAATAACTGCATAATATTGGTAATAATGCGCGTTATATTGATGATAATATAAGTAATAAGTATATTTATTATAGTTCTATCGATAATAACTGCATAATATGGGTTATAATGCATGTTATATTGATGATAATAAAAGTAATAAGTATATTTATTATAGTTCTATCGATAATAACTGCATAATATGGGTTATAATGCATGTTATATTGATGATAATAAAAGTAATAAGTATATTTATTATAGTTCTATCGATAATAACTGCATAATATTGGTAATAATGCATGTTACATTGATAATATTGGGAGTAATAAGTATAATTATTGTAGATCTAGCGATAATAACTGCATAATATGGGTAATAATGCATGTTATATTGATAATAGTGGGAGTAATAAGTATAATTATTGTAGTTCTAGCGATAATAACAGCATAATATGGGTAATAATGCATGTTATATTGATAATATTCTGAGTAATAAGTATAATTATTGTAGTTCTGACCATAATAACAGTATAATATGGGTAATAGTGCATGTTATACTCATAACAATATAAGTAATAAGTATAACTATTATAGTTCTGGCGATATTAACTGCATAATATGGGTAATAATGCATGTTATATTGATAATAGTGGGAGTAATAAGTACAATTATTGTAGTTCTAGCGATAATAACTGCATAATAGGGGTAATAATGCATGACATATTGATAATATTAGGAGTAATAAGTATAATTATTATAGTTCTAGCGTTAATAACTGCATAATATGTGTAATAATGCATGTTATATTAATAATGATAAAAGTAATAAGTATAATTATTGTAGTTCTAGAGCTAATAACTGCATAATATGGGTAATAATGCATGTTATATTGATAATATTGGGAGTAATAAACATAATTATTGTAGTTCTAGCGATCGTAACTGCATAATAGGGGTGATGATGCATGTTATACTGATAATAATAAAAGTAATAAGTATATTTATTATAGTTCTATCGATAATAACTGCATAATATGGGTAATAATGCGTGTTATATTGATGATAAGTTAAGTAATAAGTATATTTATTATAGTTCTATCGATAATAACTGCATTATATGGGTAATAATGGATGTTATATTGATAATATCGGGAGCAATAAGTATAATTATTATAGTTCTAGCGATAATAACTGCATAATATGGGTAATGATGCATGTTATACTGATAATAATAAAAGTAATAAGTATAATTATTATAGTTCTAGCGATAGTAACTGCATAATAGGGGTAATGATGCATGTTATACTGATAATAATAAAAGTAATAAGTATAATTATTGTAGTTCTAGCGATAACAACTGCATAATATGGGTAATAATGCATGTTATATTGATAATAATAAAAGTAATAAGTATATATATTATAGTTCTGTCGATAATAACTGCATAATATGGGTAATAATGCATGTTATATTGATAATAGTGGGAGTAATAAGTACAATTATTGTAGTTCTAGCGATAATAACTGCATAATAGGGGTAATGATGCATGTTATACTGATAATAATAAAAGTAATAAGTATAATTATTGTAGTTCTAGCGATAACAACTGCATAATATGGGTAATAATGCATGTTATATTGATAATAATAAAAGTAATAAGTATATTTATTATAGTTCTATCGATAATAACTGCATAATATTGGTAATAATGCGTGTTATATTGATAATATTGGGAGTAATAGGTATAATTATTGTAGATCTAGCGATAATAACTGCATAATATGGGTAATAATGCATGTTATACTGATAATAATAAAAGTAATAAGTATAATTATTGTAGTTCTAGCGATAATAACTGCATAATAGGGGTAATAATGCGTGTTATACTCATAATAATAAAAGTAATAAGTATAATTATTCTAGTTCTAGCGATAGTAACTGCATAATAGGGGTAATAATGCATGTTATACTGATAATAATAAAAGTAATAAGTATAATTATTGCAGTTCTAGCGTTAATAACTGCATAATATGGGTAATAATGCATGTTATATTGATAATATTGGGAGTAATAAGTATAATTATTATAGTTCTAGCGATAGTAACTGCATAATAGGGGTAATGATGCATGTTATACTGATAATAATAAAAGTAATGAGTATAATTATTGTAGTTCTAGCGATAACAACTGCATAAAATGGGTAATAATGCATGTTATATTGATAATAATAAAAGTAATAAGTATATTTATTATAGTTCTATCGATAATAACTGCATAATATTGGTAATAATGCGCGTTATATTGATGATAATATAAGTAATAAGTATATTTATTATAGTTCTATCGATAATAACTGCATAATATGGGTTATAATGCATGTTATATTGATGATAATAAAAGTAATAAGTATATTTATTATAGTTCTATCGATAATAACTGCATAATATGGGTTATAATGCATGTTATATTGATGATAATAAAAGTAATAAGTATATTTATTATAGTTCTATCGATAATAACTGCATAATATTGGTAATAATGCATGTTACATTGATAATATTGGGAGTAATAAGTATAATTATTGTAGATCTAGCGATAATAACTGCATAATATGGGTAATAATGCATGTTATATTGATAATAGTGGGAGTAATAAGTATAATTATTGTAGTTCTAGCGATATTAACAGCATAATATGGGTAATAATGCATGTTATATTGATAATATTCTGAGTAATAAGTATAATTATTGTAGTTCTGACCATAATAACAGTATAATATGGGTAATAGTGCATGTTATACTCATAACAATATAAGTAATAAGTATAACTATTATAGTTCTGGCGATATTAACTGCATAATATGGGTAATAATGCATGTTATATTGATAATAGTGGGAGTAATAAGTACAATTATTGTAGTTCTAGCGATAATAACTGCATAATAGGGGTAATAATGCATGACATATTGATAATATTAGGAGTAATAAGTATAATTATTATAGTTCTAGCGTTAATAACTGCATAATATGTGTAATAATGCATGTTATATTAATAATAATAAAAGTAATAAGTATAATTATTGTAGTTCTAGAGCTAATAACTGCATAATATGGGTAATAATGCATGTTATATTGATAATATTTTGAGTAATAAACATAATTATTGTAGTTCTAGCGATCGTAACTGCATAATAGGGGTGATGATGCATGTTATACTGATAATAATAAAAGTAATAAGTATATTTATTATAGTTCTATCGATAATAACTGCATAATATGGGTAATAATGCGTGTTATATTGATGATAAGTTAAGTAATAAGTATATTTATTATAGTTCTATCGATAATAACTGCATTATATGGGTAATAATGGATGTTATATTGATAATATCGGGAGCAATAAGTATAATTATTATAGTTCTAGCGATAATAACTGCATAATATGGGTAATAATGCATGTTATATTGATAAGAATAAAAGTAATAAGTATAATTATTGTAGTACTAGCGATAATAACTGCATAACATGGGTAATAATGCATGTTATATTGATAACACTGGGAGTAATAAGTATAATTATTATAGTTCTAGCGATAATAACTGCATAATACGGGTAATGATGCATGTTATACTGATAATAATAAAAGTAATAAGTATAATTATTATAGTTCTAGCGATAGTAACTGCATAATAGGGGTAATTATGCATGTTATACTGATAATAATAAAAGTAATAAGTATAATTATTGTAGTTCTAGCGATAACAACTGCATAATATGGGTAATAATGCATGTTATATTGATAATAATAAAAGTAATAAGTATATATATTATAGTTCTGTCGATAATAACTGCATAATATGGGTAATAATGCATGTTATATTGATAATAGTGGGAGTAATAAGTACAATTATTGTAGTTCTAGCGATAATAACTGCATAATAGGGGTAATGATGCATGTTATACTGATAATAATAAAAGTAATAAGTATAATTATTGTAGTTCAAGCGATAACAACTGCATAATATGGGTAATAATGCATGTTATATTGATAATAATAAAAGTAATAAGTATATTTATTATAGTTCTATCGATAATAACTGCATAATATTGGTAATAATGCGTGTTATATTGATAATATTGGGAGTAATAGGTATAATTATTGTAGATCTAGCGATAATAACTGCATAATATGGGTAATAATGCATGTTATATTGATGATAATAAAAGTAATAAGTATATTTATTATAGTTCTATCGATAATAACTGCATAATATGGGTTATAATGCATGTTATATTGATGATAATAAAAGTAATAAGTATATTTATTATAGTTCTATCGATAATAACTGCATTATATGGGTAATAATGGATGTTATATTGATAATAATAAAAGTAATAAGTATATTTATTATAGTTCTATCGATAATAAATGCATAATATGGGTAATAATGGATGTTATATTGATAATATCGGGAGCAATAAGTATAATTATTATAGTTCTAGCGATAATAACTGCATAATACGGGTAATGATGCATGTTATACTGATAATAATAAAAGTAATAAGTATAATTATTATAGTTCTAGCGATAGTAACTGCATAATAGGGGTAATGATGCATGTTATACTGATAATAATAAAAGTAATAAGTATAATTATTGTAGTTCTAGCGATAACAACTGCATAATATGGGTAATAATGCATGTTATATTGATAATAATGAAAGTAATAAGTATATATATTATAGTTCTGTCGATAATAACTGCATAATATGGGTAATAATGCATGTTATATTGATAATAGTGGGAGTAATAAGTACAATTATTGTAGTTCTAGCGATAATAACTGCATAATAGGGGTAATCATGCATGTTATACTGATAATAATAAAAGTAATAAGTATAATTATTGTAGTTCTAGCGATAACAACTGCATAATATGGGTAATAATGCATGTTATATTGATAATAGTGGGAGTAATAAGTATAATTATTGTAGTTCTAGCGATAATAACAGCATAATATGGGTAATAATGCGTGTTATATTGATAATATTGGGAGTAATAAGTATAATTATTGTAGATCTAGCGATAATAACTGCATAATATGGGTAATAATGCATGTTATACTCATAATAATAAAAGTAATAAGTATAATTATTCTAGTTCTAGCGATAGTAACTGCATAATACGGGTAATGATGCATGTTATACTGATAATAATGAAAGTAATAAGTATAATTATTATAGTTCTAGCGATAGTAACTGCATAATAGGGGTAATGATGCATGTTATACTGATAATAATAAAAGTAATAAGTATAATTATTGTAGTTCTAGCGATAACAACTGCATAATATGGGTAATAATGCATGTTATATTGATAATAATAAAAGTAATAAGTATATTTATTATAGTTCTATCGATAATAACTGCATAATATTGGTAATAATGCGCGTTATATTGATGATAATATAAGTAATAAGTATATTTATTATAGTTCTATCGATAATAACTGCATAATATTGGTAATAATGCGCGTTATATTGATGATAATATAAGTAATAAGTATATTTATTATAGTTCTATCGATAATAACTGCATAATATGGGTTATAATGCATGTTATATTGATGATAATAAAAGTAATAAGTATATTTATTATAGTTCTATCGATAATAACTGCATAATATGGGTTATAATGCATGTTATATTGATGATAATAAAAGTAATAAGTATATTTATTATAGTTCTATCGATAATAACTGCATAATATTGGTAATAATGCATGTTACATTGATAATATTGGGAGTAATAAGTATAATTATTGTAGATCTAGCGATAATAACTGCATAATATGGGTAATAATGCATGTTATATTGATAATAGTGGGAGTAATAAGTATAATTATTGTAGTTCTAGCGATAATAACAGCATAATATGGGTAATAATGCATGTTATATTGATAATATTCTGAGTAATAAGTATAATTATTGTAGTTCTGACCATAATAACAGTATAATATGGGTAATAGTGCATGTTATACTCATAACAATATAAGTAATAAGTATAACTATTATAGTTCTGGCGATATTAACTGCATAATATGGGTAATAATGCATGTTATATTGATAATAGTGGGAGTAATAAGTACAATTATTGTAGTTCTAGCGATAATAACTGCATAATAGGGGTAATAATGCATGACATATTGATAATATTAGGAGTAATAAGTATAATTATTATAGTTCTAGCGTTAATAACTGCATAATATGTGTAATAATGCATGTTATATTAATAATGATAAAAGTAATAAGTATAATTATTGTAGTTCTAGAGCTAATAACTGCATAATATGGGTAATAATGCATGTTATATTGATAATATTGGGAGTAATAAACATAATTATTGTAGTTCTAGCGATCGTAACTGCATAATAGGGGTGATGATGCATGTTATACTGATAATAATAAAAGTAATAAGTATATTTATTATAGTTCTATCGATAATAAC
Source organism: Megachile leachella (assembly GCA_963576845.1). Lineage (NCBI taxonomy): Eukaryota > Metazoa > Arthropoda > Insecta > Hymenoptera > Megachilidae > Megachile > Megachile leachella. Next base: position 938,725 of record CAUYWW010000171.1, read on the forward strand.
TGCATAATATGGGTAATAATGCGTGTTATATTGATGATAAGTTAAGTAATAAGTATATTTATTATAGTTCTATCGATAATAACTGCATTATATGGGTAATAATGGATGTTATATTGATAATATCGGGAGCAATAAGTATAATTATTATAGTTCTAGCGATAATAACTGCATAATATGGGTAATGATGCATGTTATACTGATAATAATAAAAGTAATAAGTATAATTATTATAGTTCTAGCGATAGTAACTGCATAATAGGGGTAATGATGCATGTTATACTGATAATAATAAAAGTAATAAGTATAATTATTGTAGTTCTAGCGATAACAACTGCATAATATGGGTAATAATGCATGTTATATTGATAATAATAAAAGTAATAAGTATATATATTATAGTTCTGTCGATAATAACTGCATAATATGGGTAATAATGCATGTTATATTGATAATAGTGGGAGTAATAAGTACAATTATTGTAGTTCTAGCGATAATAACTGCATAATAGGGGTAATGATGCATGTTATACTGATAATAATAAAAGTAATAAGTATAATTATTGTAGTTCTAGCGATAACAACTGCATAATATGGGTAATAATGCATGTTATATTGATAATAATAAAAGTAATAAGTATATTTATTATAGTTCTATCGATAATAACTGCATAATATTGGTAATAATGCGTGTTATATTGATAATATTGGGAGTAATAGGTATAATTATTGTAGATCTAGCGATAATAACTGCATAATATGGGTAATAATGCATGTTATACTGATAATAATAAAAGTAATAAGTATAATTATTGTAGTTCTAGCGATAATAACTGCATAATAGGGGTAATAATGCGTGTTATACTCATAATAATAAAAGTAATAAGTATAATTATTCTAGTTCTAGCGATAGTAACTGCATAATAGGGGTAATAATGCATGTTATACTGATAATAATAAAAGTAATAAGTATAATTATTGCAGTTCTAGCGATAATAACTGCATAATATGGGTAATAATGCATGTTATATTGATAATATTGGGAGTAATAAGTATAATTATTATAGTTCTAGCGATAGTAACTGCATAATAGGGGTAATGATGCATGTTATACTGATAATAATAAAAGTAATGAGTATAATTATTGTAGTTCTAGCGATAACAACTGCATAAAATGGGTAATAATGCATGTTATATTGATAATAATAAAAGTAATAAGTATATTTATTATAGTTCTATCGATAATAACTGCATAATATTGGTAATAATGCGCGTTATATTGATGATAATATAAGTAATAAGTATATTTATTATAGTTCTATCGATAATAACTGCATAATATGGGTTATAATGCATGTTATATTGATGATAATAAAAGTAATAAGTATATTTATTATAGTTCTATCGATAATAACTGCATAATATGGGTTATAATGCATGTTATATTGATGATAATAAAAGTAATAAGTATATTTATTATAGTTCTATCGATAATAACTGCATAATATTGGTAATAATGCATGTTACATTGATAATATTGGGAGTAATAAGTATAATTATTGTAGATCTAGCGATAATAACTGCATAATATGGGTAATAATGCATGTTATATTGATAATAGTGGGAGTAATAAGTATAATTATTGTAGTTCTAGCGATAATAACAGCATAATATGGGTAATAATGCATGTTATATTGATAATATTCTGAGTAATAAGTATAATTATTGTAGTTCTGACCATAATAACAGTATAATATGGGTAATAGTGCATGTTATACTCATAACAATATAAGTAATAAGTATAACTATTATAGTTCTGGCGATATTAACTGCATAATATGGGTAATAATGCATGTTATATTGATAATAGTGGGAGTAATAAGTACAATTATTGTAGTTCTAGCGATAATAACTGCATAATAGGGGTAATAATGCATGACATATTGATAATATTAGGAGTAATAAGTATAATTATTATAGTTCTAGCGTTAATAACTGCATAATATGTGTAATAATGCATGTTATATTAATAATGATAAAAGTAATAAGTATAATTATTGTAGTTCTAGAGCTAATAACTGCATAATATGGGTAATAATGCATGTTATATTGATAATATTGGGAGTAATAAACATAATTATTGTAGTTCTAGCGATCGTAACTGCATAATAGGGGTGATGATGCATGTTATACTGATAATAATAAAAGTAATAAGTATATTTATTATAGTTCTATCGATAATAACTGCATAATATGGGTAATAATGCGTGTTATATTGATGATAAGTTAAGTAATAAGTATATTTATTATAGTTCTATCGATAATAACTGCATTATATGGGTAATAATGGATGTTATATTGATAATATCGGGAGCAATAAGTATAATTATTATAGTTCTAGCGATAATAACTGCATAATATGGGTAATGATGCATGTTATACTGATAATAATAAAAGTAATAAGTATAATTATTATAGTTCTAGCGATAGTAACTGCATAATAGGGGTAATGATGCATGTTATACTGATAATAATAAAAGTAATAAGTATAATTATTGTAGTTCTAGCGATAACAACTGCATAATATGGGTAATAATGCATGTTATATTGATAATAATAAAAGTAATAAGTATATATATTATAGTTCTGTCGATAATAACTGCATAATATGGGTAATAATGCATGTTATATTGATAATAGTGGGAGTAATAAGTACAATTATTGTAGTTCTAGCGATAATAACTGCATAATAGGGGTAATGATGCATGTTATACTGATAATAATAAAAGTAATAAGTATAATTATTGTAGTTCTAGCGATAACAACTGCATAATATGGGTAATAATGCATGTTATATTGATAATAATAAAAGTAATAAGTATATTTATTATAGTTCTATCGATAATAACTGCATAATATTGGTAATAATGCGTGTTATATTGATAATATTGGGAGTAATAGGTATAATTATTGTAGATCTAGCGATAATAACTGCATAATATGGGTAATAATGCATGTTATACTGATAATAATAAAAGTAATAAGTATAATTATTGTAGTTCTAGCGATAATAACTGCATAATAGGGGTAATAATGCGTGTTATACTCATAATAATAAAAGTAATAAGTATAATTATTCTAGTTCTAGCGATAGTAACTGCATAATAGGGGTAATAATGCATGTTATACTGATAATAATAAAAGTAATAAGTATAATTATTGCAGTTCTAGCGATAATAACTGCATAATATGGGTAATAATGCATGTTATATTGATAATATTGGGAGTAATAAGTATAATTATTATAGTTCTAGCGATAGTAACTGCATAATAGAGGTAATGATGCATGTTATACTGATAATAATAAAAGTAATGAGTATAATTATTGTAGTTCTAGCGATAACAACTGCATAAAATGGGTAATAATGCATGTTATATTGATAATAATAAAAGTAATAAGTATATTTATTATAGTTCTGTCGATAATAACTGCATAATATGGGTAATAATGCATGTTATATTGATAATAGTGGGAGTAATAAGTACAATTATTGTAGTTCTAGCGATAATAACTGCATAATAGGGGTAATGATGCATGTTATACTGATAATAATAAAAGTAATAAGTATAATTATTGTAGTTCTAGCGATAACAACTGCATAATATGGGTAATAATGCATGTTATATTGATAATAATAAAAGTAATAAGTATATTTATTATAGTTCTATCGATAATAACTGCATAATATTGGTAATAATGCGTGTTATACTGATAATAATAAAAGTAATAAGTATAATTATTGTAGTTCTAGCGATAATAACTGCATAATAGGGGTAATAATGCGTGTTATACTCATAATAATAAAAGTAATAAGTATAATTATTCTAGTTCTAGCGATAGTAACTGCATAATAGGGGTAATAATGCATGTTATACTGATAATAATAAAAGTAATAAGTATAATTATTGCAGTTCTAGCGATAATAACTGCATAATATGGGTAATAATGCATGTTATATTGATAATATTGGGAGTAATAAGTATAATTATTATAGTTCTAGCGATAGTAACTGCATAATAGAGGTAATGATGCATGTTATACTGATAATAATAAAAGTAATGAGTATAATTATTGTAGTTCTAGCGATAACAACTGCATAAAATGGGTAATAATGCATGTTATATTGATAATAATAAAAGTAATAAGTATATTTATTATAGTTCTATCGATAATAACTGCATAATATTGGTAATAATGCGCGTTATATTGATGATAATATAAGTAATAAGTATATTTATTATAGTTCTATCGATAATAACTGCATAATATGGGTTATAATGCATGTTATATTGATGATAATAAAAGTAATAAGTATATTTATTATAGTTCTATCGATAATAACTGCATAATATGGGTTATAATGCATGTTATATTGATGATAATAAAAGTAATAAGTATATTTATTATAGTTCTATCGATAATAACTGCATAATATTGGTAATAATGCATGTTACATTGATAATATTGGGAGTAATAAGTATAATTACTGTAGATCTAGCGATAATAACTGCATAATATGGGTAATAATGCATGTTATATTGATAATATTGGGAGTAATAAACATAATTATTGTAGTTCTAGCGATCGTAACTGCATAATAGGGGTGATGATGCATGTTATACTGATAATAATAAAAGTAATAAGTATATTTATTATAGTTCTATCGATAATAACTGCATAATATGGGTAATAATGCGTGTTATATTGATGATAAGTTAAGTAATAAGTATATTTATTATAGTTCTATCGATAATAACTGCATTATATGGGTAATAATGGATGTTATATTGATAATATCGGGAGCAATAAGTATAATTATTATAGTTCTAGCGATAATAACTGCATAATATGGGTAATAATGCATGTTATATTGATAAGAATAAAAGTAATAAGTATAATTATTGTAGTACTAGCGATAATAACTGCATAACATGGGTAATAATGCATGTTATATTGATAACACTGGGAGTAATAAGTATAATTATTATAGTTCTAGCGATAATAACTACATAATACGGGTAATGATGCATGTTATACTGATAATAATAAAAGTAATAAGTATAATTATTATAGTTCTAGCGATAGTAACTGCATAATAGGGGTAATTATGCATGTTATACTGATAATAATAAAAGTAATAAGTATAATTATTGTAGTTCTAGCGATAACAACTGCATAATATGGGTAATAATGCATGTCATATTGATAATAATAAAAGTAATAAGTATATATATTATAGTTCTGTCGATAATAACTGCATAATATGGGTAATAATGCATGTTATATTGATAATAGTGGGAGTAATAAGTACAATTATTGTAGTTCTAGCGATAATAACTGCATAATAGGGGTAATGATGCATGTTATACTGATAATAATAAAAGTAATAAGTATAATTATTGTAGTTCAAGCGATAACAACTGCATAATATGGGTAATAATGCATGTTATATTGATAATAATAAAAGTAATAAGTATATTTATTATAGTTCTATCGATAATAACTGCATAATATTGGTAATAATGCGTGTTATATTGATAATATTGGGAGTAATAGGTATAATTATTGTAGATCTAGCGATAATAACTGCATAATATGGGTAATAATGCATGTTATATTGATGATAATAAAAGTAATAAGTATATTTATTATAGTTCTATCGATAATAACTGCATAATATGGGTTATAATGCATGTTATATTGATGATAATAAAAGTAATAAGTATATTTATTATAGTTCTATCGATAATAACTGCATTATATGGGTAATAATGGATGTTATATTGATAATAATAAAAGTAATAAGTATATTTATTATAGTTCTATCGATAATAAATGCATAATATGGGTAATAATGGATGTTATATTGATAATATCGGGAGCAATAAGTATAATTATTATAGTTCTAGCGATAATAACTGCATAATACGGGTAATGATGCATGTTATACTGATAATAATAAAAGTAATAAGTATAATTATTATAGTTCTAGCGATAGTAACTGCATAATAGGGGTAATGATGCATGTTATACTGATAATAATAAAAGTAATAAGTATAATTATTGTAGTTCTAGCGATAACAACTGCATAATATGGGTAATAATGCATGTTATATTGATAATAATGAAAGTAATAAGTATATATATTATAGTTCTGTCGATAATAACTGCATAATATGGGTAATAATGCATGTTATATTGATAATAGTGGGAGTAATAAGTACAATTATTGTAGTTCTAGCGATAATAACTGCATAATAGGGGTAATCATGCATGTTATACTGATAATAATAAAAGTAATAAGTATAATTATTGTAGTTCTAGCGATAACAACTGCATAATATGGGTAATAATGCATGTTATATTGATAATAGTGGGAGTAATAAGTATAATTATTGTAGTTCTAGCGATAATAACAGCATAATATGGGTAATAATGCGTGTTATATTGATAATATTGGGAGTAATAAGTATAATTATTGTAGATCTAGCGATAATAACTGCATAATATGGGTAATAATGCATGTTATACTCATAATAATAAAAGTAATAAGTATAATTATTCTAGTTCTAGCGATAGTAACTGCATAATACGGGTAATGATGCATGTTATACTGATAATAATGAAAGTAATAAGTATAATTATTATAGTTCTAGCGATAGTAACTGCATAATAGGGGTAATGATGCATGTTATACTGATAATAATAAAAGTAATAAGTATAATTATTGTAGTTCTAGCGATAACAACTGCATAATATGGGTAATAATGCATGTTATATTGATAATAATAAAAGTAATAAGTATATTTATTATAGTTCTATCGATAATAACTGCATAATATTGGTAATAATGCGCGTTATATTGATGATAATATAAGTAATAAGTATATTTATTATAGTTCTATCGATAATAACTGCATAATATTGGTAATAATGCGTGTTATATTGATAATATTGGGAGTAATAGGTATAATTATTGTAGATCTAGCGATAATAACTGCATAATATGGGTAATAATGCATGTTATACTGATAATAATAAAAGTAATAAGTATAATTATTGTAGTTCTAGCGATAATAACTGCATAATAGGGGTAATAATGCGTGTTATACTCATAATAATAAAAGTAATAAGTATAATTATTCTAGTTCTAGCGATAGTAACTGCATAATAGGGGTAATAATGCATGTTATATTAATAATAATAAAAGTAATAAGTATAATTATTGTAGTTCTAGAGCTAATAACTGCATAATATGGGTAATAATGCATGTTATATTGATAATATTGGGAGTAATAAACATAATTATTGTAGTTCTAGCGATCGTAACTGCATAATAGGGGTGATGATGCATGTTATACTGATAATAATAAAAGTAATAAGTATAATTATTGTAACCCTAGCGATAATAACTGCATAACATGGGTAATAATGCATGTTATATTGATAACACTGGGAGTAATAAGTATAATTATTATAGTTCTAGCGATAATAACTGCATAATACGGGTAATGATGCATGTTATACTGATAATAATAAAAGTAATAAGTATAATTATTGTAGTTCTAGCGATAACAACTGCATAATATGGGTAATAATGCATGTTATATTGATAATAATAAAAGTAATAAGTATATTTATTATAGTTCTATCGATAATAACTGCATAATATTGGTAATAATGCGTGTTATATTGATAATATTGGGAGTAATAGGTATAATTATTGTAGATCTAGCGATAATAACTGCATAATATGGGTAATAATGCATGTTATACTGATAATAATAAAAGTAATAAGTATAATTATTGTAGTTCTAGCGATAATAACTGCATAATAGGGGTAATAATGCGTGTTATACTCATAATAATAAAAGTAATAAGTATAATTATTCTAGTTCTAGCGATAGCAACTGCATAATAGGGGTAATAATGCATGTTATACTGATAATAATAAAAGTTATAAGTATAATTATTGCAGTTCTAGCGATAATAACTGCATAATATGGGTAATAATGCATGTTATATTGATAATATTGGGAGTAATAAGTATAATTATTATAGTTCTAGCGATAGTAACTGCATAATAGGGGTAATGATGCATGTTATACTGATAATAATAAAAGTAATGAGTATAATTATTGTAGTTCTAGCGATAACAACTGCATAAAATGGGTAATAATGCATGTTATATTGATAATAATAAAAGTAATAAGTATATTTATTATAGTTCTATCGATAATAACTGCATAATATTGGTAATAATGCGCGTTATATTGATGATAATATAAGTAATAAGTATATTTATTATAGTTCTATCGATAATAACTGCATAATATGGGTTATAATGCATGTTATATTGATGATAATAAAAGTAATAAGTATATTTATTATAGTTCTATCGATAATAACTGCATAATATGGGTTATAATGCATGTTATATTGATGATAATAAAAGTAATAAGTATATTTATTATAGTTCTATCGATAATAACTGCATAATATTGGTAATAATGCATGTTACATTGATAATATTGGGAGTAATAAGTATAATTATTGTAGATCTAGCGATAATAACTGCATAATATGGGTAATAATGCATGTTATATTGATAATAGTGGGAGTAATAAGTATAATTATTGTAGTTCTAGCGATAATAACAGCATAATATGGGTAATAATGCATGTTATATTGATAATATTCTGAGTAATAAGTATAATTATTGTAGTTCTGACCATAATAACAGTATAATATGGGTAATAGTGTATGTTATACTCATAACAATATAAGTAATAAGTATAACTATTATAGTTCTGGCGATATTAACTGCATAATATGGGTAATAATGCATGTTATATTGATAATAGTGGGAGTAATAAGTACAATTATTGTAGTTCTAGCGATAATAACTGCATAATAGGGGTAATAATGCATGACATATTGATAATATTAGGAGTAATAAGTATAATTATTATAGTTCTAGCGTTAATAACTGCATAATATGTGTAATAATGCATGTTATATTAATAATGATAAAAGTAATAAGTATAATTATTGTAGTTCTAGAGCTAATAACTGCATAATATGGGTAATAATGCATGTTATATTGATAATATTGGGAGTAATAAACATAATTATTGTAGTTCTAGCGATCGTAACTGCATAATAGGGGTGATGATGCATGTTATACTGATAATAATAAAAGTAATAAGTATATTTATTATAGTTCTATCGATAATAACTGCATAATATGGGTAATAATGCGTGTTATATTGATGATAAGTTAAGTAATAAGTATATTTATTATAGTTCTATCGATAATAACTGCATTATATGGGTAATAATGGATGTTATATTGATAATATCGGGAGCAATAAGTATAATTATTATAGTTCTAGCGATAATAACTGCATAATATGGGTAATGATGCATGTTATACTGATAATAATAAAAGTAATAAGTATAATTATTATAGTTCTAGCGATAGTAACTGCATAATAGGGGTAATGATGCATGTTATACTGATAATAATAAAAGTAATAAGTATAATTATTGTAGTTCTAGCGATAACAACTGCATAATATGGGTAATAATGCATGTTATATTGATAATAATAAAAGTAATAAGTATATATATTATAGTTCTGTCGATAATAACTGCATAATATGGGTAATAATGCATGTTATATTGATAATAGTGGGAGTAATAAGTACAATTATTGTAGTTCTAGCGATAATAACTGCATAATAGGGGTAATGATGCATGTTATACTGATAATAATAAAAGTAATAAGTATAATTATTGTAGTTCTAGCGATAACAACTGCATAATATGGGTAATAATGCATGTTATATTGATAATAATAAAAGTAATAAGTATATTTATTATAGTTCTATCGATAATAACTGCATAATATTGGTAATAATGCGTGTTATATTGATAATATTGGGAGTAATAGGTATAATTATTGTAGATCTAGCGATAATAACTGCATAATATGGGTAATAATGCATGTTATACTGATAATAATAAAAGTAATAAGTATAATTATTGTAGTTCTAGCGATAATAACTGCATAATAGGGGTAATAATGCGTGTTATATTGATAATATTGGGAGTAATAGGTATAATTATTGTAGATCTAGCGATAATAACTGCATAATATGGGTAATAATGCATGTTATACTGATAATAATAAAAGTAATAAGTATAATTATTGTAGTTCTAGCGATAACAACTGCATAAAATGGGTAATAATGCATGTTATATTGATAATAATAAAAGTAATAAGTATATTTATTATAGTTCTATCGATAATAACTGCATAATATTGGTAATAATGCGCGTTATATTGATGATAATATAAGTAATAAGTATATTTATTATAGTTCTATCGATAATAACTGCATAATATGGGTTATAATGCATGTTATATTGATGATAATAAAAGTAATAAGTATATTTATTATAGTTCTATCGATAATAACTGCATAATATGGGTTATAATGCATGTTATATTGATGATAATAAAAGTAATAAGTATATTTATTATAGTTCTATCGATAATAACTGCATAATATTGGTAATAATGCATGTTACATTGATAATATTGGGAGTAATAAGTATAATTATTGTAGATCTAGCGATAATAACTGCATAATATGGGTAATAATGCATGTTATATTGATAATAGTGGGAGTAATAAGTATAATTATTGTAGTTCTAGCGATAATAACAGCATAATATGGGTAATAATGCATGTTATATTGATAATATTCTGAGTAATAAGTATAATTATTGTAGTTCTGACCATAATAACAGTATAATATGGGTAATAGTGCATGTTATACTCATAACAATATAAGTAATAAGTATAACTATTATAGTTCTGGCGATATTAACTGCATAATATGGGTAATAATGCATGTTATATTGATAATAGTGGGAGTAATAAGTACAATTATTGTAGTTCTAGCGATAATAACTGCATAATAGGGGTAATAATGCATGACATATTGATAATATTAGGAGTAATAAGTATAATTATTATAGTTCTAGCGTTAATAACTGCATAATATGTGTAATAATGCATGTTATATTAATAATAATAAAAGTAATAAGTATAATTATTGTAGTTCTAGAGCTAATAACTGCATAATATGGGTAATAATGCATGTTATATTGATAATATTGGGAGTAATAAACATAATTATTGTAGTTCTAGCGATCGTAACTGCATAATAGGGGTGATGATGCATGTTATACTGATAATAATAAAAGTAATAAGTATATTTATTATAGTTCTATCGATAATAACTGCATAATATGGGTAATAATGCGTGTTATATTGATGATAAGTTAAGTAATAAGTATATTTATTATAGTTCTATCGATAATAACTGCATTATATGGGTAATAATGGATGTTATATTGATAATATCGGGAGCAATAAGTATAATTATTATAGTTCTAGCGATAATAACTGCATAATATGGGTAATAATGCATGTTATATTGATAAGAATAAAAGTAATAAGTATAATTATTGTAGTACTAGCGATAATAACTGCATAACATGGGTAATAATGCATGTTATATTGATAACACTGGGAGTAATAAGTATAATTATTATAGTTCTAGCGATAATAACTGCATAATACGGGTAATGATGCATGTTATACTGATAATAATAAAAGTAATAAGTATAATTATTATAGTTCTAGCGATAGTAACTGCATAATAGGGGTAATGATGCATGTTATACTGATAATAATAAAAGTAATAAGTATAATTATTGTAGTTCTAGCGATAACAACTGCATAATATGGGTAATAATGCATGTTATATTGATAATAATAAAAGTAATAAGTATATATATTATAGTTCTGTCGATAATAACTGCATAATATGGGTAATAATGCATGTTATATTGATAATAGTGGGAGTAATAAGTACAATTATTGTAGTTCTAGCGATAATAACTGCATAATAGGGGTAATGATGCATGTTATACTGATAATAATAAAAGTAATAAGTATAATTATTGTAGTTCAAGCGATAACAACTGCATAATATGGGTAATAATGCATGTTATATTGATAATAATAAAAGTAATAAGTATATTTATTATAGTTCTATCGATAATAACTGCATAATATTGGTAATAATGCGTGTTATATTGATAATATTGGGAGTAATAGGTATAATGATTGTAGATCTAGCGATAATAACTGCATAATATGGGTAATAATGCATGTTATATTGATGATAATAAAAGTAATAAGTATATTTATTATAGTTCTATCGATAATAACTGCATAATATGGGTTATAATGCATGTTATATTGATGATAATAAAAGTAATAAGTATATTTATTATAGTTCTATCGATAATAACTGCATTATATGGGTAATAATGGATGTTATATTGATAATAATAAAAGTAATAAGTATATTTATTATAGTTCTATCGATAATAAATGCATAATATGGGTAATAATGGATGTTATATTGATAATATCGGGAGCAATAAGTATAATTATTATAGTTCTAGCGATAATAACTGCATAATACGGGTAATGATGCATGTTATACTGATAATAATAAAAGTAATAAGTATAATTATTATAGTTCTAGCGATAGTAACTGCATAATAGGGGTAATGATGCATGTTATACTGATAATAATAAAAGTAATAAGTATAATTATTGTAGTTCTAGCGATAACAACTGCATAATATGGGTAATAATGCATGTTATATTGATAATAATGAAAGTAATAAGTATATATATTATAGTTCTGTCGATAATAACTGCATAATATGGGTAATAATGCATGTTATATTGATAATAGTGGGAGTAATAAGTACAATTATTGTAGTTCTAGCGATAATAACTGCATAATAGGGGTAATCATGCATGTTATACTGATAATAATAAAAGTAATAAGTATAATTATTGTAGTTCTAGCGATAACAACTGCATAATATGGGTAATAATGCATGTTATATTGATAATAGTGGGAGTAATAAGTATAATTATTGTAGTTCTAGCGATAATAACAGCATAATATGGGTAATAATGCGTGTTATATTGATAATATTGGGAGTAATAAGTATAATTATTGTAGATCTAGCGATAATAACTGCATAATATGGGTAATAATGCATGTTATACTCATAATAATAAAAGTAATAAGTATAATTATTCTAGTTCTAGCGATAGTAACTGCATAATACGGGTAATGATGCATGTTATACTGATAATAATGAAAGTAATAAGTATAATTATTATAGTTCTAGCGATAGTAACTGCATAATAGGGGTAATGATGCATGTTATACTGATAATAATAAAAGTAATAAGTATAATTATTGTAGTTCTAGCGATAACAACTGCATAATATGGGTAATAATGCATGTTATATTGATAATAATAAAAGTAATAAGTATATTTATTATAGTTCTATCGATAATAACTGCATAATATTGGTAATAATGCGCGTTATATTGATGATAATATAAGTAATAAGTATATTTATTATAGTTCTATCGATAATAACTGCATAATATTGGTAATAATGCGTGTTATATTGATAATATTGGGAGTAATAGGTATAATTATTGTAGATCTAGCGATAATAACTGCATAATATGGGTAATAATGCATGTTATACTGATAATAATAAAAGTAATAAGTATAATTATTGTAGTTCTAGCGATAATAACTGCATAATAGGGGTAATAATGCGTGTTATACTCATAATAATAAAAGTAATAAGTATAATTATTCTAGTTCTAGCGATAGTAACTGCATAATAGGGGTAATAATGCATGTTATATTAATAATAATAAAAGTAATAAGTATAATTATTGTAGTTCTAGAGCTAATAACTGCATAATATGGGTAATAATGCATGTTATATTGATAATATTGGGAGTAATAAACATAATTATTGTAGTTCTAGCGATCGTAACTGCATAATAGGGGTGATGATGCATGTTATACTGATAATAATAAAAGTAATAATAATAATTATTGTAACCCTAGCGATAATAACTGCATAACATGGGTAATAATGCATGTTATATTGATAACACTGGGAGTAATAAGTATAATTATTATAGTTCTAGCGATAATAACTGCATAATACGGGTAATGATGCATGTTATACTGATAATAATAAAAGTAATAAGTATAATTATTGTAGTTCTAGCGATAACAACTGCATAATATGGGTAATAATGCATGTTATATTGATAATAATAAAAGTAATAAGTATATATATTATAGTTCTGTCGATAATAACTGCATAATATGGGTAATAATGCATGTTATATTGATAATAGTGGGAGTAATAAGTACAATTATTGTAGTTCTAGCGATAATAACTGCATAATAGGGGTAATGATGCATGTTATACTGATAATAATAAAAGTAATAAGTATAATTATTGTAGTTCTAGCGATAACAACTGCATAATATGGGTAATAATGCATGTTATATTGATAATAATAAAAGTAATAAGTATATTTATTATAGTTCTATCGATAATAACTGCATAATATTGGTAATAATGCGTGTTATATTGATAATATTGGGAGTAATAGGTATAATTATTGTAGATCTAGCGATAATAACTGCATAATATGGGTAATAATGCATGTTATACTGATAATAATAAAAGTAATAAGTATAATTATTGTAGTTCTAGCGATAATAACTGCATAATAGGGGTAATAATGCGTGTTATACTCATAATAATAAAAGTAATAAGTATAATTATTATAGTTCTAGCGATAGTAACTGCATAATAGGGGTAATGATGCATGTTATACTGATAATAATAAAAGTAATAAGTATAATTATTGTAGTTCTAGCGATAACAACTGCATAATATGGGTAATAATGCATGTTATATTGATAATAGTGGGAGTAATAAGTATAATTATTGTAGTTCTAGCGATAATAACAGCATAATATGGGTAATAATGCATGTTATATTGATAATATTCTGAGTAATAAGTATAATTATTGTAGTTCTGACCATAATAACAGTATAATATGGGTAATAGTGCATGTTATACTCATAACAATATAAGTAATAAGTATAACTATTATAGTTCTGGCGATATTAACTGCATAATATGGGTAATAATGCATGTTATATTGATAATAGTGGGAGTAATAAGTACAATTATTGTAGTTCTAGCGATAATAACTGCATAATAGGGGTAATGATGCATGTTATACTGATAATAATAAAAGTAATAAGTATAATTATTGTAGTTCTAGCGATAACAACTGCATAATATGGGTAATAATGCATGTTATATTGATAATAATAAAAGTAATAAGTATATATATTATAGTTCTGTCGATAATAACTGCATAATATGGGTAATAATGCATGTTATATTGATAATAGTGGGAGTAATAAGTACAATTATTGTAGTTCTAGCGATAATAACTGCATAATAGGGGTAATGATGCATGTTATACTGATAATAATAAAAGTAATAAGTATAATTATTGTAGTTCAAGCGATAACAACTGCATAATATGGGTAATAATGCATGTTATATTGATAATAATAAAAGTAATAAGTATATTTATTATAGTTCTATCGATAATAACTGCATAATATTGGTAATAATGCGTGTTATATTGATAATATTGGGAGTAATAGGTATAATTATTGTAGATCTAGCGATAATAACTGCATAATATGGGTAATAATGCATGTTATATCAATAATGTTGTGAGTAATAAGTATAATTATTGTAGTTCTAGCGATAATAACTGCATAATAGGGGTAATAATGCATGTTATACTCATAATAATAAAAGTAATAGGTATAATTATTCTAGTTCTAGCGATAGTAACTGCATAATACGGGTAATGATGCATGTTATACTGATAATAATGAAAGTAATAAGTATAATTATTATAGTTCTAGCGATAGTAACTGCATAATAGGGGTAATGATGCATGTTATACTGATAATAATAAAAGTAATAAGTATAATTATTGTAGTTCTAGCGATAACAACTGCATAATATGGGTAATAATGCATGTTATATTGATAATAATAAAAGTAATAAGTATATTTATTATAGTTCTATCGATAATAACTGCATAATATTGGTAATAATGCGCGTTATATTGATGATAATATAAGTAATAAGTATATTTATTATAGTTCTATCGATAATAACTGCATAATATGGGTTATAATGCATGTTATATTGATGATAATAAAAGTAATAAGTATATTTATTATAGTTCTATCGATAATAACTGCATAATATGGGTTATAATGCATGTTATATTGATGATAATAAAAGTAATAAGTATATTTATTATAGTTCTATCGATAATAACTGCATTATATGGGTAATAATGGATGTTATATTGATAATAATAAAAGTAATAAGTATATTTATTATAGTTCTATCGATAATAAATGCATAATATGGGTAATAATGGATGTTATATTGATAATATCGGGAGCAATAAGTATAATTATTATAGTTCTAGCGATAATAACTGCATAATACGGGTAATGATGCATGTTATACTGATAATAATAAAAGTAATAAGTATAATTATTATAGTTCTAGCGATAGTAACTGCATAATAGGGGTAATGATGCATGTTATACTGATAATAATAAAAGTAATAAGTATAATTATTGTAGTTCTAGCGATAACAACTGCATAATATGGGTAATAATGCATGTTATATTGATAATAATGAAAGTAATAAGTATATATATTATAGTTCTGTCGATAATAACTGCATAATATGGGTAATAATGCATGTTATATTGATAATAGTGGGAGTAATAAGTACAATTATTGTAGTTCTAGCGATAATAACTGCATAATAGGGGTAATCATGCATGTTATACTGATAATAATAAAACTAATAAGTATAATTATTGTAGTTCTAGCGATAACAACTGCATAATATGGGTAATAATGCATGTTATATTGATAATAGTGGGAGTAATAAGTATAATTATTGTAGTTCTAGCGATAATAACAGCATAATATGGGTAATAATGCGTGTTATATTGATAATATTGGGAGTAATAAGTATAATTATTGTAGATCTAGCGATAATAACTGCATAATATGGGTAATAATGCATGTTATACTCATAATAATAAAAGTAATAAGTATAATTATTCTAGTTCTAGCGATAGTAACTGCATAATACGGGTAATGATGCATGTTATACTGATAATAATGAAAGTAATAAGTATAATTATTATAGTTCTAGCGATAGTAACTGCATAATAGGGGTAATGATGCATGTTATACTGATAATAATAAAAGTAATAAGTATAATTATTGTAGTTCTAGCGATAACAACTGCATAATATGGGTAATAATGCATGTTATATTGATAAGAATAAAAGTAATAAGTATATTTATTATAGTTCTATCGATAATAACTGCATAATATTGGTAATAATGCGCGTTATATTGATGATAATATAAGTAATAAGTATATTTATTATAGTTCTATCGATAATAACTGCATAATATTGGTAATAATGCGTGTTATATTGATAATATTGGGAGTAATAGGTATAATTATTGTAGATCTAGCGATAATAACTGCATAATATGGGTAATAATGCATGTTATACTGATAATAATAAAAGTAATAAGTATAATTATTGTAGTTCTAGCGATAATAACTGCATAATAGGGGTAATAATGCGTGTTATACTCATAATAATAAAAGTAATAAGTATAATTATTCTAGTTCTAGCGATAGTAACTGCATAATAGGGGTAATAATGCATGTTATATTAATAATAATAAAAGTAATAAGTATAATTATTGTAGTTCTAGAGCTAATAACTGCATAATATGGGTAATAATGCATGTTATATTGATAATATTGGGAGTAATAAACATAATTATTGTAGTTCTAGCGATCGTAACTGCATAATAGGGGTGATGATGCATGTTATACTGATAATAATAAAAGTAATAAGTATAATTATTGTAACCCTAGCGATAATAACTGCATAACATGGGTAATAATGCATGTTATATTGATAACACTGGGAGTAATAAGTATAATTATTATAGTTCTAGCGATAATAACTGCATAATACGGGTAATGATGCATGTTATACTGATAATAATAAAAGTAATAAGTATAATTATTGTAGTTCTAGCGATAACAACTGCATAATATGGGTAATAATGCATGTTATATTGATAATAATAAAAGTAATAAGTATATATATTATAGTTCTGTCGATAATAACTGCATAATATGGGTAATAATGCATGTTATATTGATAATAGTGGGAGTAATAAGTACAATTATTGTAGTTCTAGCGATAATAACTGCATAATAGGGGTAATGATGCATGTTATACTGATAATAATAAAAGTAATAAGTATAATTATTGTAGTTCTAGCGATAACAACTGCATAATATGGGTAATAATGCATGTTATATTGATAATAATAAAAGTAATAAGTATATTTATTATAGTTCTATCGATAATAACTGCATAATATTGGTAATAATGCGTGTTATATTGATGATAAGTTAAGTAATAAGTATATTTATTATAGTTCTATCGATAATAACTGCATTATATGGGTAATAATGGATGTTATATTGATAATATCGGGAGTAATAAGTATAATTATTATAGTTCTAGCGATAATAACTGCATAATATGGGTAATAATGCATGTTATATTGATAAGAATAAAAGTAATAAGTATAATTATTGTAGTCCTAGCGATAACAACTGCATAACATGGGTAATAATGCATGTTATATTGATAACACTGGGAGTAATAAGTATAATTATTATAGTTCTAGCGATAATAACTGCATAATACGGGTAATGATGCATGTTATACTGATAATAATAAAAGTAATAAGTATAATTATTATAGTTCTAGCGATAGTAACTGCATAATAGGGGTAATGATGCATGTTATACTGATAATAATAAAAGTAATAAGTATAATTATTGTAGTTCTAGCGATAATAACTGCATAATAGGGGTAATAATGCGTGTTATACTCATAATAATAAAAGTAATAAGTATAATTATTCTAGTTCTAGCGATAGTAACTGCATAATAGGGGTAATAATGCATGTTATACTGATAATAATAAAAGTAATAAGTATAATTATTGCAGTTCTAGCGATAATAACTGCATAATATGGGTAATAATGCATGTTATATTGATAATATTGGGAGTAATAAGTATAATTATTATAGTTCTAGCGATAGTAACTGCATAATAGGGGTAATGATGCATGTTATACTGATAATAATAAAAGTAATGAGTATAATTATTGTAGTTCTAGCGATAACAACTGCATAAAATGGGTAATAATGCATGTTATATTGATAATAATAAAAGTAATAAGTATATTTATTATAGTTCTATCGATAATAACTGCATAATATTGGTAATAATGCGCGTTATATTGATGATAATATAAGTAATAAGTATATTTATTATAGTTCTATCGATAATAACTGCATAATATGGGTTATAATGCATGTTATATTGATGATAATAAAAGTAATAAGTATATTTATTATAGTTCTACCGATAATAACTGCATAATATGGGTTATAATGCATGTTATATTGATGATAATAAAAGTAATAAGTATATTTATTATAGTTCTATCGATAATAACTGCATAATATTGGTAATAATGCATGTTACATTGATAATATTGGGAGTAATAAGTATAATTATTGTAGATCTAGCGATAATAACTGCATAATATGGGTAATAATGCATGTTATATTGATAATAGTGGGAGTAATAAGTATAATTATTGTAGTTCTAGCGATAATAACAGCATAATATGGGTAATAATGCATGTTATATTGATAATATTCTGAGTAATAAGTATAATTATTGTAGTTCTGACCATAATAACAGTATAATATGGGTAATAGTGCATGTTATACTCATAACAATATAAGTAATAAGTATAACTATTATAGTTCTGGCGATATTAACTGCATAATATGGGTAATAATGCATGTTATATTGATAATAGTGGGAGTAATAAGTACAATTATTGTAGTTCTAGCGATAATAACTGCATAATAGGGGTAATAATGCATGACATATTGATAATATTAGGAGTAATAAGTATAATTATTATAGTTCTAGCGTTAATAACTGCATAATATGTGTAATAATGCATGTTATATTAATAATAATAAAAGTAATAAGTATAATTATTGTAGTTCTAGAGCTAATAACTGCATAATATGGGTAATAATGCATGTTATATTGATAATATTGGGAGTAATAAACATAATTATTGTAGTTCTAGCGATCGTAACTGCATAATAGGGGTGATGATGCATGTTATACTGATAATAATAAAAGTAATAAGTATATTTATTATAGTTCTATCGATAATAACTGCATAATATGGGTAATAATGCGTGTTATATTGATGATAAGTTAAGTAATAAGTATATTTATTATAGTTCTATCGATAATAACTGCATTATATGGGTAATAATGGATGTTATATTGATAATATCGGGAGCAATAAGTATAATTATTATAGTTCTAGCGATAATAACTGCATAATATGGGTAATAATGCATGTTATATTGATAAGAATAAAAGTAATAAGTATAATTATTGTAGTTCTAGCGATAACAACTGCATAATATGGGTAATAATGCATGTTATATTGATAATAATAAAAGTAATAAGTATATATATTATAGTTCTGTCGATAATAACTGCATAATATGGGTAATAATGCATGTTATATTGATAATAGTGGGAGTAATAAGTACAATTATTGTAGTTCTAGCGATAATAACTGCATAATAGGGGTAATGATGCATGTTATACTGATAATAATAAAAGTAATAAGTATAATTATTGTAGTTCTAGCGATAACAACTGCATAATATGGGTAATAATGCATGTTATATTGATAATAATAAAAGTAATAAGTATATTTATTATAGTTCTATCGATAATAACTGCATAATATTGGTAATAATGCGTGTTATATTGATAATATTGGGAGTAATAGGTATAATTATTGTAGATCTAGCGATAATAACTGCATAATATGGGTAATAATGCATGTTATATCAATAATGTTGTGAGTAATAAGTATAATTATTGTAGTTCTAGCGATAATAACTGCATAATAGGGGTAATAATGCATGTTATACTCATAATAATAAAAGTAATAGGTATAATTATTCTAGTTCTAGCGATAGTAACTGCATAATACGGGTAATGATGCATGTTATACTGATAATAATGAAAGTAATAAGTATAATTATTATAGTTCTAGCGATAGTAACTGCATAATAGGGGTAATGATGCATGTTATACTGATAATAATAAAAGTAATAAGTACAATTATTGTAGTTCTAGCGATAACAACTGCATAATATGGGTAATAATGCATGTTATATTGATAATAATAAAAGTAATAAGTATATTTATTATAGTTCTATCGATAATAACTGCATAATATTGGTAATAATGCGCGTTATATTGATGATAATATAAGTAATAAGTATATTTATTATAGTTCTATCGATAATAACTGCATAATATGGGTTATAATGCATGTTATATTGATGATAATAAAAGTAATAAGTATATTTATTATAGTTCTATCGATAATAACTGCATAATATGGGTTATAATGCATGTTATATTGATGATAATAAAAGTAATAAGTATATTTATTATAGTTCTATCGATAATAACTGCATTATATGGGTAATAATGGATGTTATATTGATAATAATAAAAGTAATAAGTATATTTATTATAGTTCTATCGATAATAAATGCATAATATGGGTAATAATGCGTGTTATATTGATGATAAGTTAAGTAATAAGTATATTTATTATAGTTCTATCGATAATAACTGCATTATATGGGTAATAATGGATGTTATATTGATAATATCGGGAGCAATAAGTATAATTATTATAGTTCTAGCGATAATAACTGCATAATACGGGTAATGATGCATGTTATACTGATAATAATAAAAGTAATAAGTATAATTATTATAGTTCTAGCGATAGTAACTGCATAATAGGGGTAATGATGCATGTTATACTGATAATAATAAAAGTAATAAGTATAATTATTGTAGTTCTAGCGATAACAACTGCATAATATGGGTAATAATGCATGTTATATTGATAATAATGAAAGTAATAAGTATATATATTATAGTTCTGTCGATAATAACTGCATAATATGGGTAATAATGCATGTTATATTGATAATAGTGGGAGTAATAAGTAAAAATGTATTGTAGTTCTAGCGATAATAACTGCATAATAGGGGTAATCATGCATGTTATACTGATAATAATAAAAGTAATAAGTATAATTATTGTAGTTCTAGCGATAACAACTGCATAATATGGGTAATAATGCATGTTATATTGATAATAGTGGGAGTAATAAGTATAATTATTGTAGTTCTAGCGATAATAACAGCATAATATGGGTAATAATGCGTGTTATATTGATAATATTGGGAGTAATAAGTATAATTATTGCAGATCTAGCGATAATAACTGCATAATATGGGTAATAATGCATGTTATACTCATAATAATAAAAGTAATAAGTATAATTATTCTAGTTCTAGCGATAGTAACTGCATAATACGAGCAATGATGCATGTTATACTGATAATAATGAAAGTAATAAGTATAATTATTATAGTTCTAGCGATAGGAACTGCATAATAGGGGTAATGATGCATGTTATACTGATAATAATAAAAGTAATAAGTATAATTATTGTAGTTCTAGCGATAACAACTGCATAATATGGGTAATAATGCATGTTATATTGATAATAATAAAAGTAATAAGTATATTTATTATAGTTCTATCGATAATAACTGCATAATATTGGTAATAATGCGCGTTATATTGATGATAATATAAGTAATAAGTATATTTATTATAGTTCTATCGATAATAACTGCATAATATGAGTTATAATGCATGTTATATTGATGATAATAAAAGTAATAAGTATATTTATTATAGTTCTATCGATAATAACTGCATTATATGGGTAATAATGGATGTTATATTGATAATAATAAAAGTAATAAGTATATTTATTATAGTTCTATCGATAATAACTGCATTATATGGGTAATAATGGATCTTATATTGATAATAATAAAAGTAATAAGTATATTTATTATAGTTCTATCGATAATAACTGCATAATATGGGTAATAATGCGTGTTATATTGATGATAAGTTAAGTAATAAGTATATTTATTATAGTTCTATCGATAATAACTGCATTATATGGGTAATAATGGATGTTATATTGATAATATCGGGAGCAATAAGTATAATTATTATAGTTCTAGCGATAATAACTGCATAATATGGGTAATAATGCATGTTATATTGATAAGAATAAAAGTAATAAGTATAATTATTGTAGTACTAGCGATAATAACTGCATAACATGGGTAATAATGCATGTTATATTGATAACACTGGGAGTAATAAGTATAATTATTATAGTTCTAGCGATAATAACTGCATAATACGGGTAATGATGCATGTTATACTGATAATAATAAAAGTAATAAGTATAATTATTGTAGTTCTAGCGATAACAACTGCATAATATGGGTAATAATGCATGTTATATTGATAATAATAAAAGTAATAAGTATATATATTATAGTTCTGTCGATAATAACTGCATAATATGGGTAATAATGCATGTTATATTGATAATAGTGGGAGTAATAAGTACAATTATTGTAGTTCTAGCGATAATAACTGCATAATAGGGGTAATGATGCATGTTATACTGATAATAATAAAAGTAATAAGTATAATTATTGTAGTTCTAGCGATAACAACTGCATAATATGGGTAATAATGCATGTTATATTGATAATAATAAAAGTAATAAGTATATTTATTATAGTTCTATCGATAATAACTGCATAATATTGGTAATAATGCGTGTTATATTGATAATATTGGGAGTAATAGGTATAATTATTGTAGATCTAGCGATAATAACTGCATAATATGGGTAATAATGCATGTTATACTGATAATAATAAAAGTAATAAGTATAATTATTGTAGTTCTAGCGATAATAACTGCATAATAGGGGTAATAATGCGTGTTATACTCATAATAATAAAAGTAATAAGTATAATTATTCTAGTTCTAGCGATAGTAACTGCATAATAGGGGTAATAATGCATGTTATACTGATAATAATAAAAGTAATAAGTATAATTATTGCAGTTCTAGCGATAATAACTGCATAATATGGGTAATAATGCATGTTATATTGATAATATTGGGAGTAATAAGTATAATTATTATAGTTCTAGCGATAGTAACTGCATAATAGGGGTAATGATGCATGTTATACTGATAATAATAAAAGTAATGAGTATAATTATTGTAGTTCTAGCGATAACAACTGCATAAAATGGGTAATAATGCATGTTATATTGATAATAATAAAAGTAATAAGTATATTTATTATAGTTCTATCGATAATAACTGCATAATATTGGTAATAATGCGCGTTATATTGATGATAATATAAGTAATAAGTATATTTATTATAGTTCTATCGATAATAACTGCATAATATGGGTTATAATGCATGTTATATTGATGATAATAAAAGTAATAAGTATATTTATTATAGTTCTATCGATAATAACTGCATAATATGGGTTATAATGCATGTTATATTGATGATAATAAAAGTAATAAGTATATTTATTATAGTTCTATCGATAATAACTGCATAATATTGGTAATAATGCATGTTACATTGATAATATTGGGAGTAATAAGTATAATTATTGTAGATCTAGCGATAATAACTGCATAATATGGGTAATAATGCATGTTATATTGATAATAGTGGGAGTAATAAGTATAATTATTGTAGTTCTAGCGATAATAACAGCATAATATGGGTAATAATGCATGTTATATTGATAATATTCTGAGTAATAAGTATAATTATTGTAGTTCTGACCATAATAACAGTATAATATGGGTAATAGTGCATGTTATACTCATAACAATATAAGTAATAAGTATAACTATTATAGTTCTGGCGATATTAACTGCATAATATGGGTAATAATGCATGTTATATTGATAATAGTGGGAGTAATAAGTACAATTATTGTAGTTCTAGCGATAATAACTGCATAATAGGGGTAATAATGCATGACATATTGATAATATTAGGAGTAATAAGTATAATTATTATAGTTCTAGCGTTAATAACTGCATAATATGTGTAATAATGCATGTTATATTAATAATAATAAAAGTAATAAGTATAATTATTGTAGTTCTAGAGCTAATAACTGCATAATATGGGTAATAATGCATGTTATATTGATAATATTGGGAGTAATAAACATAATTATTGTAGTTCTAGCGATCGTAACTGCATAATAGGGGTGATGATGCATGTTATACTGATAATAATAAAAGTAATAAGTATAATTATTGTAACCCTAGCGATAATAACTGCATAACATGGGTAATAATGCATGTTATATTGATAACACTGGGAGTAGTAAGTGTAATTATTATAGTTCTAGCGATAATAACTGCATAATAGGGGTAATAATGCGTGTTATACTCATAATAATAAAAGTAATAAGTATAATTATTCTAGTTATAGCGATAGTAACTGCATAATGGGGGTAATAATGCATGTTATACTGATAATAATAAAAGTAATAAGTACAATTATTGCAGTTCTAGCGATAATAACTGCATAATATGGGTAATAATGCATGTTATATTGATAATATTGGGAGTAATAAGTATAATTATTATAGTTCTAGCGATAGTAACTGCATAATATTGGTAATAATGCGTGTTATATTGATGATAAGTTAAGTAATAAGTATATTTATTATAGTTCTATCGATAATAACTGCATTATATGGGTAATAATGGATGTTATATTGATAATATCGGGAGTAATAAGTATAATTATTATAGTTCTAGTGATAATAACTGCATAATATGGGTAATAATGCATGTTATATTGATAAGAATAAAAGTAATAAGTATAATTATTGTAGTCCTAGCGATAACAACTGCATAACATGGGTAATAATGCATGTTATATTGATAACACTGGGAGTAATAAGTATAATTATTATAGTTCTAGCGATAATAACTGCATAATACGGGTAATGATGCATGTTATACTGATAATAATAAAAGTAATAAGTATAATTATTATAGTTCTAGCGATAGTAACTGCATAATAGGGGTAATGATGCATGTTATACTGATAATAATAAAAGTAATAAGTATAATTATTGTAGTTCTAGCGATAATAACTGCATAATAGGGGTAATAATGCGTGTTATACTCATAATAATAAAAGTAATAAGTATAATTATTCTAGTTCTAGCGATAGTAACTGCATAATAGGGGTAATAATGCATGTTATACTGATAATAATAAAAGTAATAAGTATAATTATTGCAGTTCTAGGGATAATAACTGCATAATATGGGTAATAATGCATGTTATATTGATAATATTGGGAGTAATAAGTATAATTATTATAGTTCTAGCGATAATAACTGCATAATACGGGTAATGATGCATGTTATACTGATAATAATAAAAGTAATAAGTATAATTATTATAGTTCTAGCGATAGTAACTGCATAATAGGGGTAATGATGCATGTTATACTGATAATAATAAAAGTAATAAGTATAATTATTGTAGTTCTAGTGATAACAACTGCATAATATGGGCAATAATGCATGTTATATTGATAATAATAAAAGTAATAAGTATAATTATTGTAGTTCTAGCGATAATAACTGCATAATATGGGTAATAATGCGTGTTATTTTGATGATAAGTTAAGTAATAAGTATATTTATTATAGTTCTATCGATAATAACTGCATTATATGGGTAATAATGGATGTTATATTGATAATAATAAAAGTAATAAGTATATTTATTACAGTTCTATCCATAATAACTGCATTATATGGGTAATAATGGATGTTATATTGATAATAATAAAAGTAATAAGTATATTTATTATAGTTCTATCGATAATAACTGCATAATATGGGTAATAATGCGTGTTATATTGATGATAAGTTAAGTAATAAGTATATTTATTATAGTTCTATCGATAATAACTGCATTATATGGGTAATAATGGATGTTATATTGATAATATCGGGAGCAATAAGTATAATTATTATAGTTCTAGCCATAATAACTGCATAATATGGGTAATAATGCATGTTATATTGATAAGAATAAAAGTAATAAGTATAATTATTGTAGTCCTAGCGATAATGACTGCATAACATGGGTAATAATGCATGTTATAATGATAACACTGGGAGTAATAAGTATAATTATTATAGTTCTAGCGATAATAACTGCATAATACGGGTAATGATGCATGTTATACTGATAATAATAAAAGTAATAAGTATAATTATTATAGTTCTAGCGATAGTAACTGCATAATAGGGGTAATGATGCATGTTATACTGATAATAATAAAAGTAATAAGTATAGTTATTGTAGTTCTAGCGATAACAACTGCATAATATGGGTAATAATGCATGTTATATTGATAATAATAAAAGTAATAAGTATATATATTATAGTTCTGTCGATAATAACTGCATAATATGGGTAATAATGCATGTTATATTGATAATAGTGGGAGTAATAAGTACAATTATTGTAGTTCTAGCGATAATAACTGCATAATAGGGGTAATGATGCATGTTATACTGATAATAATAAAAGTAATAAGTATAATTATTGTAGTTCTAGCGATAACAACTGCATAATATGGGTAATAATGCATGTTATATTGATAATAATAAAAGTAATAAGTATATTTATTATAGTTCTATCGATAATAACTGCATAATATTGGTAATAATGCGTGTTATATTGATAATATTGGGAGTAATAAGTATAATTATTGTAGATCTAGCGATAATAACTGCATAATATGGGTAATAATGCATGTTTTACTCATAATAATAAAAGTAATAAGTATAATTATTCTAGTTCTAGCGATAGTAACTGCATAATACGGGTAATGATGCATGTTATACTGATAATAATGAAAGTAATAAGTATAATTATTATAGTTCTAGCGATAGTAACTGCATAATAGGGGTAATGATGCATGTTATACTGATAATAATAAAAGTAATAAGTATAATTATTGTAGTTCTAGCGATAACAACTGCATAATATGGGTAATAATGCATGTTATATTGATAATAATAAAAGTAATAAGTATATTTATTATAGTTCTATCGATAATAACTGCATAATATTGGTAATAATGCGCGTTATATTGATGATAATATAAGTAATAAGTATATTTATTATAGTTCTATGGATAATAACTGCATAATATGGGTTATAATGCATGTTATATTGATGATAATAAAAGTAATAAGTATATTTATTATAGTTCTATCGATAATAACTGCATTATATGGGTAATAATGGATGTTATATTGATAATAATAAAAGTAATAAGTATATTCATTATAGTTCTATCGATAATAACTGCATTATATGGGTAATAATGGATGTTATATTGATAATAATAAAAGTAATAAGTATATTTATTATAGTTCTATCGATAATAACTGCATAATATGGGTAATAATGCGTGTTATATTGATGATAAGTTAAGTAATAAGTATATTTATTATAGTTCTATCGATAATAACTGCATTATATGGGTAATAATGGATGTTATATTGATAATATCGGGAGCAATAAGTATAATTATTATAGTTCTAGCGATAATAACTGCATAATATGGGTAATAATGCATGTTATATTGATAAGAATAAAAGTAATAAGTATAATTATTGTAGTCCTAGCGATAATAACTGCATAACATGGGTAATAATGCATGTTATATTGATAACACTGGGAGTAATAAGTATAATTATTATAGTTCTAGCGATAATAACTGCATAATACGGGTAATGATGCATGTTATACTGATAATAATAAAAGTAATAAGTATAATTATTATAGTTCTAGCGATAGTAACTGCATAATAGGGGTAATGATGCATGTTATACTGATAATAATAAAAGTAATAAGCATAATTATTGTAGTTCTAGCGATAACAACTGCATAATATGGGTAATAATGCATGTTATATTGATAATAATAAAAGTAATAAGTATATATATTATAGTTCTGTCGATAATAACTGCATTATATGGGTAATAATGCATGTTATATTGATAATAGTGGGAGTAATAAGTACAATTATTGTAGTTCTAGCGATAATAACTGCATAATAGGGGTAATAATGCATGTTATACTCATAACAATATAAGTAATAAGTATAACTATTATAGTTCTGGCGATATTAACTGCATAATATGGGTAATAATGCATGTTATATTGATAATAATGGGAGTAATAAACATAATTATTGTAGTTCTAGCGATCGTAACTGCATAATAGGGGTGATGATGCATGTTATACTGATAATAATAAAAGTAATAAGTATAATTATTGTAACCCTAGCGATAATAACTGCATAACATGGGTAATAATGCATGTTATATTGATAACACTGGGAGTAGTAAGTATAATTATTATAGTTCTAGCGATAATAACTTCATAATATGGGTAATAATGCATGTTATAGTGATAATAATAAAAGTAATAAGTATAATTATTGTAGTTCTAGCGATAATAACTGCATAATAGGGGTAATAATGCATGTAATACTGATAATAATAAAAGTAATAAGTATAATTATTGTAGTTCTAGCGATAATAACTGCATAATAGGGGTAATAATGCGTGTTATACTCATAATAATAAAAGTAATAAGTATAATTATTCTAGTTCTAGCGATAGTAACTGCATAATAGGGGTAATAATGCATGTTATACTGATAATAATAAAAGTAATAAGTATAATTATTGCAGTTCTAGCGATAATAACTGCATAATATGGGTAATAATGCATGTTATAGTGATAATAATAAAAGTAATAAGTATAATTAGTATAGTTCTAGCGATAATAACTTCATAATATGGGTAATAATGCATGTTATAGTGATAATAATAAAAGTAATAAGTATAATTATTGTAGTTCTAGCGATAATAACTGCATAATAGGGGTAATAATGCATGTTATACTGATAATAATAAAAGTAATAAGTAGAATTATTGTAGTTCTAGCGATAATAACTGCATAATATGGGTAATAATGCATGTTATATTGATAATATTGGGAGTAATAAGTATAATGATTATAGTTCTATCGATAATAACTGCATAATATTGGTAATAATGCGTGTTATATTGATGATAATATAAGTAATAAGTATATTTATTATAGTTCTATCGATAATACCTGCATAATATGGGTTATAATGCATGTTATATTGATGATGATAAAAGTAATAAGTATATTTATTATAGTTCTATCGATAAAAACTGCATTATATGGGTAATAATGGATGTTATATTGATAATAATAAAAGTAATAAGTATATTTATTATAGTTCTATCGATAATAACTGCATAATATGGGTAATAATGCATGTTATATTGATGATATTGGGAGTAATAAGTATAATTATTATAGCTCTAGCGATATTAACTGCATAATAGGGGTAATGATGCATGTTATACTGATAATAATAAAAGTAATAAGTATAATTATTGTAGTTCTAGCGATAATAACTCCATAATATGGGTAATAATGCATGTTATATCGATAATAATAAAAGTAATAAGTAGAATTATTGTAGTTCTAGCGATAATAACTGCATAATATGGGCAATAATGCATGTTATATTGATAATATTGGGAGTAATAAGTGTAATTATTGTAGTTCTAGCGATAATAACTGCATAATATGGGTAATAATGCATGTTAGTTTGATAAGAATAAAAGTAATAAGTATAATTATTGTAGTCCTAGCGATAATAACTGCATAACATGGGTAATAATGCATGTTATATTGATAACACTGGGAGTAATAAGTATAATTATTATAGTTCTAGCGATAATAACTTCATAATATGGGTAATAATGCATGTTATAGTGATAATAATAAAAGTAATAAGTATAATTATTGTAGTTCTAGCGATAATGACTGCATAATAGGGGTAATAATGCATGTTATACTGATAATAATAAAAGTAATAAGTAGAATTATTGTAGTTCTAGCGATAATAACTGCATAATATGGGTAATAATGCATGTTATATTGATAATATTGGGAGTAATAAGTATAATTATTATAGTTCTATCGATAATAACTGCATAATATTGGTAATAATGCGTGTTATATTGATGATAATATAAGTAATAAGTATATTTATTATAGTTCTATCGATAATACCTGCATAATATGGGTTATAATGCATGTTATATTGATGATGATAAAAGTAATAAGTATATTTATTATAGTTCTATCGATAATAACTGCATTATATGGGTAATAATGGATGTTATATTGATAATAATAAAAGTAATAAGTATATTTATTATAGTTCTATCGATAATAACTGCATTATATGGGTAATAATGGATGTTATATTGATAATAATAAAAGTAATAAGTATAATAATTGTAGTTCTCGCGATAACAACTGCATAATATGGGTAATAATGCATGTTATATTGATAATAATAAAAGTAATAAGTATATTTATTATAGTTCTATCGATAATAACTGCATTATATGGGTAATAATTGCTGTTATATTGATAATAATAAAAGTAATAAGTATATTTATTATAGTTCTATCGATAATAACTGCATTATATGGGTAATAATGGATGTTATATTGATAATAATAAAAGTAATAAGCATATTTATTATAGTTCTATCGATAATAACTGCATAATATGGGTAATAATGCGTGTTATATTGATGATAAGATAAGTAATAAGTATATTTATTATAGTTCTATCGATAATAACTGCATTATATGGGTAATAATGGATGTTATATTGATAATATCGGGAGCAATAAGTATAATTATTATAGTTCTAGCGATAATAACTTCAAAATATGGGTAATAATGCATGTTATAGTGATAATAATAAAAGTAATAAGTATAATTATTGTAGTTCTAGCGATAATAACTGCATAATAGGGGTAATAATGCATGTTATACTGATAATAATAAAAGTAATAAGTATAATTATTGTAGTTCTAGCGATAATAACTGCATAATAGGGGTAATAATGCGTGTTATACTCATAATAATAAAAGTAATAAGTATAATTATTCTAGTTCTAGCGATAGTAACTGCATAATAGGTGTAATAATGCATGTTATACTGATAATAATAAAAGTAATAAGTATAATTATTGCAGTTCTAGCGATAATAACTGCATAATATGGGTAATAATGCATGTTATACTGATAATAATAAAAGTAATAAGTATAATTATTGCAGTTCTAGCGATAATAACTGCATAATATGGGTAATAATGCATGTTATATTGATAATATTGGGAGTAATAAGTATAATTATTATAGTTCTAGAGATAATAACTGCATAATACGGGTAATGATGCATGTTATACTGATAATAATAAAAGTAATAAGTATAATTGTTATAGTTCTAGCGATAGTAACTGCATAATAGGGGTAATGATGCATGTTATACTGATAATAATAAAAGTAATAAGTATAATTATTGCAGTTCTAGCGATAATAACTGCATAATATGGGTAATAATGCATGTTATATTGATAATATTGGGAGTAATAAGTATAATTATTATAGTTCTAGAGATAATAACTGCATAATACGGGTAATGATGCATGTTATACTGATAATAATAAAAGTAATAAGTATAATTGTTATAGTTCTAGCGATAGTAACTGCATAATAGGGGTAATGATGCATGTTATACTGATAATAATAAAAGTAATAAGTATAAATATTGTAGTTCTAGCGATAACAACTGCATAATATGGGTAATAATGCATGTTATATTGATAATAATAAAAGTAATAAGTATAATTATTGTAGTTCTAGCGATAATAACTGCATAATATGGGTAATAATGCGTGTTATATTGATGATAAGTTAAGTAATAAGTATATTTATTATAGTTCTATCGATAATAACTGCATTATATGGGTAATAATGGATGTTATATTGATAATAATAAAAGTAATAAGTATATTTATTAT
Organism: Megachile leachella; assembly: GCA_963576845.1. Lineage (NCBI taxonomy): Eukaryota > Metazoa > Arthropoda > Insecta > Hymenoptera > Megachilidae > Megachile > Megachile leachella. The sequence goes on from CAUYWW010000171.1 coordinate 972,075, forward strand.
AGTTCTATCGATAATAACTGCATAATATGGGTAATAATGCATGTTATATTGATAATATTGGGAGTAATAAGTATAATTATTATAGCTCTATCGATATTAACTGCATAATAGGGGTAATGATGCATGTTATACTAATAATAATAAAAGTAATAAGTATAATTATTGTAGTTCTAGCGATAATAACTGCATAATATGGGTAATAATGCATGTTATATCGATAATAATAAAAGCAATATGTAGAATTATTGTAGTTCTAGCGATAATAACTGCATAATATGGGTAATAATGCATGTTATATTGATAATATTGGGAGTAATAAGTGTAATTATTGTAGTTCTAGCGATAATAACTGCATAATAGGGGTAATAGTGCATGTTATACTGATAATAATAAAAGTAATAAGTAGAATTATTGTAGTTCTAGCGATAATAACTGCATAATATGGGTAATAATGCATGTTATATTGATAATATTGGGAGTAATAAGTATAATTATTATAGTTCTATCGATAATAACTGCATAATATTGGTAATAATGCGTGTTATATTGATGATAATATAAGTAATAAGTATATTTATTATAGTTCTATCGATAATACCTGCATAATATGGGTTATAATGCATGTTATATTGATGACGATAGAAGTAATAAGTATATTTATTATAGTTCTATCGATAATAACTGCATTATATGGGTAATAATGGATGTTATATTGATAATAATAAAAGTAATAAGTATAATTATTGTAGTTCTAGCGATAACAACTGCATAATATGGGTAATAATGCATGTTATATTGATAATAATAAAAGTAATAAGTATAATTATTGTAGTTCTAGCGATAATAACTGCATAATATGGGTAATAATGCGTGTTATATTGATGATAAGTTAAGTAATAAGTATATTTATTATAGTTCTATCGATAATAACTGCATTATATGGGTAATAATGGATGTTATATTGATAATAATAAAAGTAATAGGTATATTTATTATAGTTCTATCGATAATAACTGCATAATATGGGTAATAATGCATGTTATAGTGATAATAATAAAAGTAATAAGTATAATTATTGTAGTTCTAGCGATAATAACTGCATAATAGGGGTAATAATGCGTGTTATACTCATAATAATAAAAGTAATAAGTATAATTATTCTAGTTCTAGCGATAGTAACTGCATAATAGGGGTAATAATGCATGTTATACTGATAATAATAAAAGTAATAAGTATAATTATTATAGTTCTAGCGATAGTAACTGCATAATAGGGGTAATGATGCATGTTATACTGATAATAATAAAAGTAATAACTATAATTATTGTAGTTCTAGCGATAATAACTGCATAATATGGGTAATAATGCATGTTACATTGATAATATTGGGAGTAATAAGTATAATTATTGTAGATCTGGCGATAATAACTGCATAATATGGGTAATAATGCATGTTATACTCATAACAATATAAGTAATAAGTATAACTATTATAGTTCTGGCGATATTAACTGCATAATATGGGTAATAATGCATGTTAAATTGATAATAGTGGGAGTAATAAGTACAATTATTGTAGTTCTAGCGATAATAACTGCATAATAGGGGTAATGATGCATGTTATACTGATAATAATAAAAGTAATAAGTATAATTATTGTAGTTCTAGCGATAACAACTGCATAATATGGGTAATAATGCATGTTATATTGATAATAATAAAAGTAATAAGTATAATTGTTATAGTTCTAGCGATAGTAACTGCATAATAGGGGTAATGATGCATGTTATACTGATAATAATAAAAGTAATAAGTATAATTATTGTAGTTCTAGCGATAACAACTGCATAATATGGGTAATAATGCATGTTATATTGATAATAATAAAAGTAATAAGTATAATTATTGTAGTTCTAGCGATAATAACTGCATAATATGGGTAATAATGCGTGTTATATTGATGATAAGTTAAGTAATAAGTATATTTATTATAGTTCTATCGATAATAACTGCATTATATGGGTAATAATGGATGTTATATTGATAATAATAAAAGTAATAAGTATATTTATTATAGTTCTATCGATAATAACTGCATAATATGGGTAATAATGCATGTTATATTGATAATATTGGGAGTAATAAGTATAATTATTATAGCTCTAGCGATATTAACTGCATAATAGGGGTAATGATGCATGTTATACTAATAATAATAAAAGTAATAAGTATAATTATTGTAGTTCTAGCGATAATAACTGCATAATATGGGTAATAATGCATGTTATATCGATAATAATAAAAGTAATATGTAGAATTATTGTAGTTCTAGCGATAATAACTGCATAATATGGGTAATAATGCATGTTATATTGATAATATTGGGAGTAATAAGTGTAATTATTGTAGTTCTAGCGATAATAACTGCATAATAGGGGTAATAGTGCATGTTATACTGATAATAATAAAAGTAATAAGTAGAATTATTGTAGTTCTAGCGATAATAACTGCATAATATGGGTAATAATGCATGTTATATTGATAATATTGGGAGTAATAAGTATAATTATTATAGTTCTATCGATAATAACTGCATAATATTGGTAATAATGCGTGTTATATTGATGATAATATAAGTAATAAGTATATTTATTATAGTTCTATCGATAATACCTGCATAATATGGGTTATAATGCATGTTATATTGATGACGATAAAAGTAATAAGTATATTTATTATAGTTCTATCGATAATAACTGCATTATATGGGTAATAATGGATGTTATATTGATAATAATAAAAGTAATAAGTATAATTATTGTAGTTCTAGCGATAACAACTGCATAATATGGGTAATAATGCATGTTATATTGATAATAATAAAAGTAATAAGTATAATTATTGTAGTTCTAGCGATAATAACTGCATAATATGGGTAATAATGCGTGTTATATTGATGATAAGTTAAGTAATAAGTATATTTATTATAGTTCTATCGATAATAACTGCATTATATGGGTAATAATGGATGTTATATTGATAATAATAAAAGTAATAGGTATATTTATTATAGTTCTATCGATAATAACTGCATAATATGGGTAATAATGCATGTTATAGTGATAATAATAAAAGTAATAAGTATAATTATTGTAGTTCTAGCGATAATAACTGCATAATAGGGGTAATAATGCGTGTTATACTCATAATAATAAAAGTAATAAGTATAATTATTCTAGTTCTAGCGATAGTAACTGCATAATAGGGGTAATAATGCATGTTATACTGATAATAATAAAAGTAATAAGTATAATTATTATAGTTCTAGCGATAGTAACTGCATAATAGGGGTAATGATGCATGTTATATTGATAATAGTGGGAGTAATAAGTACAATTATTGTAGTTCTAGCGATAATAACTGCATAATAGGGGTAATGATGCATGTTATACTGATAATAATAAAAGTAATAAGTATAATTATTGTAGTTCTAGCGATAACAACTGCATAATATGGGTAATAATGCATGTTATATTGATAATAATAAAAGTAATAAGTATAATTGTTATAGTTCTAGCGATAGTAACTGCATAATAGGGGTAATGATGCATGTTATACTGATAATAATAAAAGTAATAAGTATAATTATTGTAGTTCTAGCGATAACAACTGCATAATATGGGTAATAATGCATGTTATATTGATAATAATAAAAGTAATAAGTATAATTGTTATAGTTCTAGCGATAGTAACTGCATAATAGGGGTAATGATGCATGTTATACTGATAATAATAAAAGTAATAAGTATAATTATTGTAGTTCTAGCGATAACAACTGCATAATATGGGTAATAATGCATGTTATATTGATAATAATAAAAGTAATAAGTATAATTATTGTAGTTCTAGCGATAATAACTGCATAATATGGGTAATAATGCGTGTTATATTGATGATAAGTTAAGTAATAAGTATATTTATTATAGTTCTATCGATAATAACTGCATTATATGGGTAATAATGGATGTTATATTGATAATAATAAAAGTAATAAGTATATTTATTATAGTTCTATCGATAATAACTGCATAATATGGGTAATAATGCATGTTATATTGATAATATTGGGAGTAATAAGTATAATTATTATAGCTCTAGCGATATTAACTGCATAATAGGGGTAATGATGCATGTTATACTAATAATAATAAAAGTAATAAGTATAATTATTGTAGTTCTAGCGATAATAACTGCATAATATGGGTAATAATGCATGTTATATCGATAATAATAAAAGTAATATGTAGAATTATTGTAGTTCTAGCGATAATAACTGCATAATATGGGTAATAATGCATGTTATATTGATAATATTGGGAGTAATAAGTGTAATTATTGTAGTTCTAGCGATAATAACTGCATAATAGGGGTAATAGTGCATGTTATACTGATAATAATAAAAGTAATAAGTAGAATTATTGTAGTTCTAGCGATAATAACTGCATAATATGGGTAATAATGCATGTTATATTGATAATATTGGGAGTAATAAGTATAATTATTATAGTTCTATCGATAATAACTGCATAATATTGGTAATAATGCGTGTTATATTGATGATAATATAAGTAATAAGTATATTTATTATAGTTCTATCGATAATACCTGCATAATATGGGTTATAATGCATGTTATATTGATGACGATAAAAGTAATAAGTATATTTATTATAGTTCTATCGATAATAACTGCATTATATGGGTAATAATGGATGTTATATTGATAATAATAAAAGTAATAAGTATAATTATTGTAGTTCTAGCGATAACAACTGCATAATATGGGTAATAATGCATGTTATATTGATAATAATAAAAGTAATAAGTATAATTATTGTAGTTCTAGCGATAATAACTGCATAATATGGGTAATAATGCGTGTTATATTGATGATAAGTTAAGTAATAAGTATATTTATTATAGTTCTATCGATAATAACTGCATTATATGGGTAATAATGGATGTTATATTGATAATAATAAAAGTAATAGGTATATTTATTATAGTTCTATCGATAATAACTGCATAATATGGGTAATAATGCATGTTATAGTGATAATAATAAAAGTAATAAGTATAATTATTGTAGTTCTAGCGATAATAACTGCATAATAGGGGTAATAATGCGTGTTATACTCATAATAATAAAAGTAATAAGTATAATTATTCTAGTTCTAGCGATAGTAACTGCATAATAGGGGTAATAATGCATGTTATACTGATAATAATAAAAGTAATAAGTATAATTATTATAGTTCTAGCGATAGTAACTGCATAATAGGGGTAATGATGCATGTTATATTGATAATAGTGGGAGTAATAAGTACAATTATTGTAGTTCTAGCGATAATAACTGCATAATAGGGGTAATGATGCATGTTATACTGATAATAATAAAAGTAATAAGTATAATTATTGTAGTTCTAGCGATAACAACTGCATAATATGGGTAATAATGCATGTTATATTGATAATAATAAAAGTAATAAGTATAATTGTTATAGTTCTAGCGATAGTAACTGCATAATAGGGGTAATGATGCATGTTATACTGATAATAATAAAAGTAATAAGTATAATTATTGTAGTTCTAGCGATAACAACTGCATAATATGGGTAATAATGCATGTTATATTGATAATAATAAAAGTAATAAGTATAATTATTGTAGTTCTAGCGATAATAACTGCATAATATGGGTAATAATGCGTGTTATATTGATGATAAGTTAAGTAATAAGTATATTTATTATAGTTCTATCGATAATAACTGCATTATATGGGTAATAATGGATGTTATATTGATAATAATAAAAGTAATAAGTATATTTATTATAGTTCTATCGATAACAACTGCATAATATGGGTAATAATGCATGTTATATTGATAATAATAAAAGTTATAAGTATAATTATTGTAGTTCTAGCGATAATAACTGCATAATATGGGTAATAATGCGTGTTATATCGATAATAATAAAAGTAATATGTAGAATTATTGTAGTTCTAGCGATAATAACTGCATAATATGGGTAATAATGCATGTTATATTGATAATATTGGGAGTAATAAGTGTAATTATTGTAGTTCTAGCGATAATAACTGCATAATAGGGGTAATAGTGCATGTTATACTGATAATAATAAAAGTAATAAGTAGAATTATTGTAGTTCTAGCGATAATAACTGCATAATATGGGTAACAATGCATGTTATATTGATAATATTGGGAGTAATAAGTATAATTATTATAGTTCTATCGATAATAACTGCATAATATTGGTAATAATGCGTGTTATATTGATGATAATATAAGTAATAAGTATATTTATTATAGTTCTATCGATAATACCTGCATAATATGGGTTATAATGCATGTTATATTGATGACGATAAAAGTAATAAGTATATTTATTATAGTTCTATCGATAATAACTGCATTATATGGGTAATAATGGATGTTATATTGATAATAATAAAAGTAATAAGTATAATTATTGTAGTTCTAGCGATAACAACTGCATAATATGGGTAATAATGCATGTTATATTGATAATAATAAAAGTAATAAGTATAATTATTGTAGTTCTAGCGATAATAACTGCATAATATGGGTAATAATGCGTGTTATATTGATGATAAGTTAAGTAATAAGTATATTTATTATAGTTCTATCGATAATAACTGCATTATATGGGTAATAATGGATGTTATATTGATAATAATAAAAGTAATAGGTATATTTATTATAGTTCTATCGATAATAACTGCATAATATGGGTAATAATGCATGTTATAGTGATAATAATAAAAGTAATAAGTATAATTATTGTAGTTCTAGCGATAATAACTGCATAATAGGGGTAATAATGCGTGTTATACTCATAATAATAAAAGTAATAAGTATAATTATTCTAGTTCTAGCGATAGTAACTGCATAATAGGGGTAATAATGCATGTTATACTGATAATAATAAAAGTAATAAGTATAATTATTATAGTTCTAGCGATAGTAACTGCATAATAGGGGTAATGATGCATGTTATATTGATAATAGTGGGAGTAATAAGTACAATTATTGTAGTTCTAGCGATAATAACTGCATAATAGGGGTAATGATGCATGTTATACTGATAATAATAAAAGTAATAAGTATAATTATTGTAGTTCTAGCGATAACAACTGCATAATATGGGTAATAATGCATGTTATATTGATAATAATAAAAGTAATAAGTATAATTGTTATAGTTCTAGCGATAGTAACTGCATAATAGGGGTAATGATGCATGTTATACTGATAATAATAAAAGTAATAAGTATAATTATTGTAGTTCTAGCGATAACAACTGCATAATATGGGTAATAATGCATGTTATATTGATAATAATAAAAGTAATAAGTATAATTATTGTAGTTCTAGCGATAATAACTGCATAATATGGGTAATAATGCGTGTTATATTGATGATAAGTTAAGTAATAAGTATATTTATTATAGTTCTATCGATAATAACTGCATTATATGGGTAATAATGGATGTTATATTGATAATAATAAAAGTAATAAGTATATTTATTATAGTTCTATCGATAATAACTGCATAATATGGGTAATAATGCATGTTATATTGATAATATTGGGAGTAATAAGTATAATTATTATAGCTCTAGCGATATTAACTGCATAATAGGGGTAATGATGCATGTTATACTAATAATAATAAAAGTAATAAGTATAATTATTGTAGTTCTAGCGATAATAACTGCATAATATGGGTAATAATGCATGTTATATCGATAATAATAAAGTAATATGTAGAATTATTGTAGTTCTAGCGATAATAACTGCATAATATGGGTAATAATGCATGTTATACTGATAATAATAAAAGTAATAAGTATAATTATTGCAGTTCTAGCGATAATAACTGCATAATATGGGTAATAATGCATGTTATACTGATAATAATAAAAGTAATAAGTATAATTATTGCAGTTCTAGCGATAATAACTGCATAATATGGGTAATAATGCATGTTATATTGATAATATTGGGAGTAATAAGTATAATTATTATAGTTCTAGAGATAATAACTGCATAATACGGGTAATGATGCATGTTATACTGATAATAATAAAAGTAATAAGTATAATTGTTATAGTTCTAGCGATAGTAACTGCATAATAGGGGTAATGATGCATGTTATACTGATAATAATAAAAGTAATAAGTATAATTATTGTAGTTCTAGCGATAATAACTGCATAATATGGGTAATAATGCGTGTTACATTGATAATATTGCGAGTAATAAGTATAATTATTGTAGATCTGGCGATAATAACTGCATAATATGGGTAATAATGCATGTTATACTCATAACAATATAAGTAATAAGTATAACTATTATAGTTCTGGCGATATTAACTGCATAATATGGGTAATAATGCATGTTATATTGATAATAGTGGGAGTAATAAGTACAATTATTGTAGTTCTAGCGATAATAACTGCATAATAGGGGTAATGATGCATGTTATATTGATGACGATAAAAGTAATAAGTATATTTATTATAGTTCTATCGATAATAACTGCATTATATGGGTAATAATGGATGTTATATTGATAATAATAAAAGTAATAAGTATAATTATTGTAGTTCTAGCGATAACAACTGCATAATATGGGTAATAATGCATGTTATATTGATAATAATAAAAGTAATAAGTATAATTATTGTAGTTCTAGCGATAATAACTGCATAATATGGGTAATAATGCGTGTTATATTGATGATAAGTTAAGTAATAAGTATATTTATTATAGTTCTATCGATAATAACTGCATTATATGGGTAATAATGGATGTTATATTGATAATAATAAAAGTAATAGGTATATTTATTATAGTTCTATCGATAGTAACTGCATAATATGGGTAATAATGCATGTTATAGTGATAATAATAAAAGTAATAAGTATAATTATTGTAGTTCTAGCGATAATAACTGCATAATAGGGGTAATAATGCGTGTTATACTCATAATAATAAAAGTAATAAGTATAATTATTCTAGTTCTAGCGATAGTAACTGCATAATAGGGGTAATAATGCATGTTATACTGATAATAATAAAAGTAATAAGTATAATTATTATAGTTCTAGCGATAGTAACTGCATAATAGGGGTAATGATGCATGTTATACTGATAATAATAAAAGTAATAACTATAATTATTGTAGTTCTAGCGATAATAACTGCATAATATGGGTAATAATGCATGTTACATTGATAATATTGGGAGTAATAAGTATAATTATTGTAGATCTGGCGATAATAACTGCATAATATGGGTAATAATGCATGTTATACTCATAACAATATAAGTAATAAGTATAACTATTATAGTTCTGGCGATATTAACTGCATAATATGGGTAATAATGCATGTTATATTGATAATAGTGGGAGTAATAAGTACAATTATTGTAGTTCTAGCGATAATAACTGCATAATAGGGGTAATGATGCATGTTATACTGATAATAATAAAAGTAATAAGTATAATTATTGTAGTTCTAGCGATAACAACTGCATAATATGGGTAATAATGCATGTTATATTGATAATAATAAAAGTAATAAGTATAATTGTTATAGTTCTAGCGATAGTAACTGCATAATAGGGGTAATGATGCATGTTATACTGATAATAATAAAAGTAATAAGTATAATTATTGTAGTTCTAGCGATAACAACTGCATAATATGGGTAATAATGCATGTTATATTGATAATAATAAAAGTAATAAGTATAATTATTGTAGTTCTAGCGATAATAACTGCATAATATGGGTAATAATGCGTGTTATATTGATGATAAGTTAAGTAATAAGTATATTTATTATAGTTCTATCGATAATAACTGCATTATATGGGTAATAATGGATGTTATATTGATAATAATAAAAGTAATAAGTATATTTATTATAGTTCTATCGATAATAACTGCATAATATGGGTAATAATGCATGTTATATTGATAATATTGGGAGTAATAAGTATAATTATTATAGCTCTAGCGATATTAACTGCATAATAGGGGTAATGATGCATGTTATACTAATAATAATAAAAGTAATAAGTATAATTATTGTAGTTCTAGCGATAATAACTGCATAATATGGGTAATAATGCATGTTATATCGATAATAATAAAGTAATATGTAGAATTATTGTAGTTCTAGCGATAATAACTGCATAATATGGGTAATAATGCATGTTATACTGATAATAATAAAAGTAATAAGTATAATTATTGCAGTTCTAGCGATAATAACTGCATAATATGGGTAATAATGCATGTTATACTGATAATAATAAAAGTAATAAGTATAATTATTGCAGTTCTAGCGATAATAACTGCATAATATGGGTAATAATGCATGTTATATTGATAATATTGGGAGTAATAAGTATAATTATTATAGTTCTAGAGATAATAACTGCATAATACGGGTAATGATGCATGTTATACTGATAATAATAAAAGTAATAAGTATAATTGTTATAGTTCTAGCGATAGTAACTGCATAATAGGGGTAATGATGCATGTTATACTGATAATAATAAAAGTAATAAGTATAATTATTGTAGTTCTAGCGATAATAACTGCATAATATGGGTAATAATGCGTGTTACATTGATAATATTGCGAGTAATAAGTATAATTATTGTAGATCTGGCGATAATAACTGCATAATATGGGTAATAATGCATGTTATACTCATAACAATATAAGTAATAAGTACAACTATTATAGTTCTGGCGATATTAACTGCATAATATGGGTAATAATGCATGTTATATTGATAATAGTGGGAGTAATAAGTACAATTATTGTAGTTCTAGCGATAATAACTGCATAATAGGGGTAATGATGCATGTTATATTGATGACGATAAAAGTAATAAGTATATTTATTATAGTTCTATCGATAATAACTGCATTATATGGGTAATAATGGATGTTATATTGATAATAATAAAAGTAATAAGTATAATTATTGTAGTTCTAGCGATAACAACTGCATAATATGGGTAATAATGCATGTTATATTGATAATAATAAAAGTAATAAGTATAATTATTGTAGTTCTAGCGATAATAACTGCATAATATGGGTAATAATGCGTGTTATATTGATGATAAGTTAAGTAATAAGTATATTTATTATAGTTCTATCGATAATAACTGCATTATATGGGTAATAATGGATGTTATATTGATAATAATAAAAGTAATAGGTATATTTATTATAGTTCTATCGATAGTAACTGCATAATATGGGTAATAATGCATGTTATAGTGATAATAATAAAAGTAATAAGTATAATTATTGTAGTTCTAGCGATAATAACTGCATAATAGGGGTAATAATGCGTGTTATACTCATAATAATAAAAGTAATAAGTATAATTATTCTAGTTCTAGCGATAGTAACTGCATAATAGGGGTAATAATGCATGTTATACTGATAATAATAAAAGTAATAAGTATAATTATTATAGTTCTAGCGATAGTAACTGCATAATAGGGGTAATGATGCATGTTATACTGATAATAATAAAAGTAATAACTATAATTATTGTAGTTCTAGCGATAATAACTGCATAATATGGGTAATAATGCATGTTACATTGATAATATTGGGAGTAATAAGTATAATTATTGTAGATCTGGCGATAATAACTGCATAATATGGGTAATAATGCATGTTATACTCATAACAATATAAGTAATAAGTATAACTATTATAGTTCTGGCGATATTAACTGCATAATATGGGTAATAATGCATGTTATATTGATAATAGTGGGAGTAATAAGTACAATTATTGTAGTTCTAGCGATAATAACTGCATAATAGGGGTAATGATGCATGTTATACTGATAATAATAAAAGTAATAAGTATAATTATTGTAGTTCTAGCGATAACAACTGCATAATATGGGTAATAATGCATGTTATATTGATAATAATAAAAGTAATAAGTATAATTGTTATAGTTCTAGCGATAGTAACTGCATAATAGGGGTAATGATGCATGTTATACTGATAATAATAAAAGTAATAAGTATAATTATTGTAGTTCTAGCGATAACAACTGCATAATATGGGTAATAATGCATGTTATATTGATAATAATAAAAGTAATAAGTATAATTATTGTAGTTCTAGCGATAATAACTGCATAATATGGGTAATAATGCGTGTTATATTGATGATAAGTTAAGTAATAAGTATATTTATTATAGTTCTATCGATAATAACTGCATTATATGGGTAATAATGGATGTTATATTGATAATAATAAAAGTAATAAGTATATTTATTATAGTTCTATCGATAATAACTGCATAATATGGGTAATAATGCATGTTATATTGATAATATTGGGAGTAATAAGTATAATTATTATAGCTCTAGCGATATTAACTGCATAATAGGGGTAATGATGCATGTTATACTAATAATAATAAAAGTAATAAGTATAATTATTGTAGTTCTAGCGATAATAACTGCATAATATGGGTAATAATGCATGTTATATCGATAATAATAAAAGTAATATGTAGAATTATTGTAGTTCTAGCGATAATAACTGCATAATATGGGTAATAATGCATGTTATATTGATAATATTGGGAGTAATAAGTGTAATTATTGTAGTTCTAGCGATAATAACTGCATAATAGGGGTAATAGTGCATGTTATACTGATAATAATAAAAGTAATAAGTAGAATTATTGTAGTTCTAGCGATAATAACTGCATAATATGGGTAATAATGCATGTTATATTGATAATATTGGGAGTAATAAGTATAATTATTATAGTTCTATCGATAATAACTGCATAATATTGGTAATAATGCGTGTTATATTGATGATAATATAAGTAATAAGTATATTTATTATAGTTCTATCGATAATACCTGCATAATATGGGTTATAATGCATGTTATATTGATGACGATAAAAGTAATAAGTATATTTATTATAGTTCTATCGATAATAACTGCATTATATGGGTAATAATGGATGTTATATTGATAATAATAAAAGTAATAAGTATAATTATTGTAGTTCTAGCGATAACAACTGCATAATATGGGTAATAATGCATGTTATATTGATAATAATAAAAGTAATAAGTATAATTATTGTAGTTCTAGCGATAATAACTGCATAATATGGGTAATAATGCGTGTTATATTGATGATAAGTTAAGTAATAAGTATATTTATTATAGTTCTATCGATAATAACTGCATTATATGGGTAATAATGGATGTTATATTGATAATAATAAAAGTAATAGGTATATTTATTATAGTTCTATCGATAATAACTGCATAATATGGGTAATAATGCATGTTATAGTGATAATAATAAAAGTAATAAGTATAATTATTGTAGTTCTAGCGATAATAACTGCATAATAGGGGTAATAATGCGTGTTATACTCATAATAATAAAAGTAATAAGTATAATTATTCTAGTTCTAGCGATAGTAACTGCATAATAGGGGTAATAATGCATGTTATACTGATAATAATAAAAGTAATAAGTATAATTATTATAGTTCTAGCGATAGTAACTGCATAATAGGGGTAATGATGCATGTTATATTGATAATAGTGGGAGTAATAAGTACAATTATTGTAGTTCTAGCGATAATAACTGCATAATAGGGGTAATGATGCATGTTATACTGATAATAATAAAAGTAATAAGTATAATTATTGTAGTTCTAGCGATAACAACTGCATAATATGGGTAATAATGCATGTTATATTGATAATAATAAAAGTAATAAGTATAATTGTTATAGTTCTAGCGATAGTAACTGCATAATAGGGGTAATGATGCATGTTATACTGATAATAATAAAAGTAATAAGTATAATTATTGTAGTTCTAGCGATAACAACTGCATAATATGGGTAATAATGCATGTTATATTGATAATAATAAAAGTAATAAGTATAATTATTGTAGTTCTAGCGATAATAACTGCATAATATGGGTAATAATGCGTGTTATATTGATGATAAGTTAAGTAATAAGTATATTTATTATAGTTCTATCGATAATAACTGCATTATATGGGTAATAATGGATGTTATATTGATAATAATAAAAGTAATAAGTATATTTATTATAGTTCTATCGATAATAACTGCATAATATGGGTAATAATGCATGTTATATTGATAATATTGGGAGTAATAAGTATAATTATTATAGCTCTAGCGATATTAACTGCATAATAGGGGTAATGATGCATGTTATACTAATAATAATAAAAGTAATAAGTATAATTATTGTAGTTCTAGCGATAATAACTGCATAATATGGGTAATAATGCATGTTATATCGATAATAATAAAGTAATATGTAGAATTATTGTAGTTCTAGCGATAATAACTGCATAATATGGGTAATAATGCATGTTATACTGATAATAATAAAAGTAATAAGTATAATTATTGCAGTTCTAGCGATAATAACTGCATAATATGGGTAATAATGCATGTTATACTGATAATAATAAAAGTAATAAGTATAATTATTGCAGTTCTAGCGATAATAACTGCATAATATGGGTAATAATGCATGTTATATTGATAATATTGGGAGTAATAAGTATAATTATTATAGTTCTAGAGATAATAACTGCATAATACGGGTAATGATGCATGTTATACTGATAATAATAAAAGTAATAAGTATAATTGTTATAGTTCTAGCGATAGTAACTGCATAATAGGGGTAATGATGCATGTTATACTGATAATAATAAAAGTAATAAGTATAATTATTGTAGTTCTAGCGATAATAACTGCATAATATGGGTAATAATGCGTGTTACATTGATAATATTGCGAGTAATAAGTATAATTATTGTAGATCTGGCGATAATAACTGCATAATATGGGTAATAATGCATGTTATACTCATAACAATATAAGTAATAAGTACAACTATTATAGTTCTGGCGATATTAACTGCATAATATGGGTAATAATGCATGTTATATTGATAATAGTGGGAGTAATAAGTACAATTATTGTAGTTCTAGCGATAATAACTGCATAATAGGGGTAATGATGCATGTTATATTGATGACGATAAAAGTAATAAGTATATTTATTATAGTTCTATCGATAATAACTGCATTATATGGGTAATAATGGATGTTATATTGATAATAATAAAAGTAATAAGTATAATTATTGTAGTTCTAGCGATAACAACTGCATAATATGGGTAATAATGCATGTTATATTGATAATAATAAAAGTAATAAGTATAATTATTGTAGTTCTAGCGATAATAACTGCATAATATGGGTAATAATGCGTGTTATATTGATGATAAGTTAAGTAATAAGTATATTTATTATAGTTCTATCGATAATAACTGCATTATATGGGTAATAATGGATGTTATATTGATAATAATAAAAGTAATAGGTATATTTATTATAGTTCTATCGATAGTAACTGCATAATATGGGTAATAATGCATGTTATAGTGATAATAATAAAAGTAATAAGTATAATTATTGTAGTTCTAGCGATAATAACTGCATAATAGGGGTAATAATGCGTGTTATACTCATAATAATAAAAGTAATAAGTATAATTATTCTAGTTCTAGCGATAGTAACTGCATAATAGGGGTAATAATGCATGTTATACTGATAATAATAAAAGTAATAAGTATAATTATTATAGTTCTAGCGATAGTAACTGCATAATAGGGGTAATGATGCATGTTATACTGATAATAATAAAAGTAATAACTATAATTATTGTAGTTCTAGCGATAATAACTGCATAATATGGGTAATAATGCATGTTACATTGATAATATTGGGAGTAATAAGTATAATTATTGTAGATCTGGCGATAATAACTGCATAATATGGGTAATAATGCATGTTATACTCATAACAATATAAGTAATAAGTATAACTATTATAGTTCTGGCGATATTAACTGCATAATATGGGTAATAATGCATGTTATATTGATAATAGTGGGAGTAATAAGTACAATTATTGTAGTTCTAGCGATAATAACTGCATAATAGGGGTAATGATGCATGTTATACTGATAATAATAAAAGTAATAAGTATAATTATTGTAGTTCTAGCGATAACAACTGCATAATATGGGTAATAATGCATGTTATATTGATAATAATAAAAGTAATAAGTATAATTGTTATAGTTCTAGCGATAGTAACTGCATAATAGGGGTAATGATGCATGTTATACTGATAATAATAAAAGTAATAAGTATAATTATTGTAGTTCTAGCGATAACAACTGCATAATATGGGTAATAATGCATGTTATATTGATAATAATAAAAGTAATAAGTATAATTATTGTAGTTCTAGCGATAATAACTGCATAATATGGGTAATAATGCGTGTTATATTGATGATAAGTTAAGTAATAAGTATATTTATTATAGTTCTATCGATAATAACTGCATTATATGGGTAATAATGGATGTTATATTGATAATAATAAAAGTAATAAGTATATTTATTATAGTTCTATCGATAATAACTGCATAATATGGGTAATAATGCATGTTATATTGATAATATTGGGAGTAATAAGTATAATTATTATAGCTCTAGCGATATTAACTGCATAATAGGGGTAATGATGCATGTTATACTAATAATAATAAAAGTAATAAGTATAATTATTGTAGTTCTAGCGATAATAACTGCATAATATGGGTAATAATGCATGTTATATCGATAATAATAAAAGTAATATGTAGAATTATTGTAGTTCTAGCGATAATAACTGCATAATATGGGTAATAATGCATGTTATATTGATAATATTGGGAGTAATAAGTGTAATTATTGTAGTTCTAGCGATAATAACTGCATAATAGGGGTAATAGTGCATGTTATACTGATAATAATAAAAGTAATAAGTAGAATTATTGTAGTTCTAGCGATAATAACTGCATAATATGGGTAATAATGCATGTTATATTGATAATATTGGGAGTAATAAGTATAATTATTATAGTTCTATCGATAATAACTGCATAATATTGGTAATAATGCGTGTTATATTGATGATAATATAAGTAATAAGTATATTTATTATAGTTCTATCGATAATACCTGCATAATATGGGTTATAATGCATGTTATATTGATGACGATAAAAGTAATAAGTATATTTATTATAGTTCTATCGATAATAACTGCATTATATGGGTAATAATGGATGTTATATTGATAATAATAAAAGTAATAAGTATAATTATTGTAGTTCTAGCGATAACAACTGCATAATATGGGTAATAATGCATGTTATATTGATAATAATAAAAGTAATAAGTATAATTATTGTAGTTCTAGCGATAATAACTGCATAATATGGGTAATAATGCGTGTTATATTGATGATAAGTTAAGTAATAAGTATATTTATTATAGTTCTATCGATAATAACTGCATTATATGGGTAATAATGGATGTTATATTGATAATAATAAAAGTAATAGGTATATTTATTATAGTTCTATCGATAATAACTGCATAATATGGGTAATAATGCATGTTATAGTGATAATAATAAAAGTAATAAGTATAATTATTGTAGTTCTAGCGATAATAACTGCATAATAGGGGTAATAATGCGTGTTATACTCATAATAATAAAAGTAATAAGTATAATTATTCTAGTTCTAGCGATAGTAACTGCATAATAGGGGTAATAATGCATGTTATACTGATAATAATAAAAGTAATAAGTATAATTATTATAGTTCTAGCGATAGTAACTGCATAATAGGGGTAATGATGCATGTTATATTGATAATAGTGGGAGTAATAAGTACAATTATTGTAGTTCTAGCGATAATAACTGCATAATAGGGGTAATGATGCATGTTATACTGATAATAATAAAAGTAATAAGTATAATTATTGTAGTTCTAGCGATAACAACTGCATAATATGGGTAATAATGCATGTTATATTGATAATAATAAAAGTAATAAGTATAATTGTTATAGTTCTAGCGATAGTAACTGCATAATAGGGGTAATGATGCATGTTATACTGATAATAATAAAAGTAATAAGTATAATTATTGTAGTTCTAGCGATAACAACTGCATAATATGGGTAATAATGCATGTTATATTGATAATAATAAAAGTAATAAGTATAATTATTGTAGTTCTAGCGATAATAACTGCATAATATGGGTAATAATGCGTGTTATATTGATGATAAGTTAAGTAATAAGTATATTTATTATAGTTCTATCGATAATAACTGCATTATATGGGTAATAATGGATGTTATATTGATAATAATAAAAGTAATAAGTATATTTATTATAGTTCTATCGATAATAACTGCATAATATGGGTAATAATGCATGTTATATTGATAATATTGGGAGTAATAAGTATAATTATTATAGCTCTAGCGATATTAACTGCATAATAGGGGTAATGATGCATGTTATACTAATAATAATAAAAGTAATAAGTATAATTATTGTAGTTCTAGCGATAATAACTGCATAATATGGGTAATAATGCATGTTATATCGATAATAATAAAGTAATATGTAGAATTATTGTAGTTCTAGCGATAATAACTGCATAATATGGGTAATAATGCATGTTATACTGATAATAATAAAAGTAATAAGTATAATTATTGCAGTTCTAGCGATAATAACTGCATAATATGGGTAATAATGCATGTTATACTGATAATAATAAAAGTAATAAGTATAATTATTGCAGTTCTAGCGATAATAACTGCATAATATGGGTAATAATGCATGTTATATTGATAATATTGGGAGTAATAAGTATAATTATTATAGTTCTAGAGATAATAACTGCATAATACGGGTAATGATGCATGTTATACTGATAATAATAAAAGTAATAAGTATAATTGTTATAGTTCTAGCGATAGTAACTGCATAATAGGGGTAATGATGCATGTTATACTGATAATAATAAAAGTAATAAGTATAATTATTGCAGTTCTAGCGATAATAAGTGCATAATATGGGTAATAATGCATGTTATATTGATAATATTGGGAGTAATAAGTATAATTATTATAGTTCTAGAGATAATAACTGCATAATACGGGTAATGATGCATGTTATACTGATAATAATAAAAGTAATAAGTATAATTGTTATAGTTCTAGCGATAATAACTGCATAATATGGGTAATAGTGCATGTTATATTGATAATATTGGGAGTAATAAGTGTAATTATTGTAGTTCTAGCGATAATAACTGCATAATAGGGGTAATAGTGCATGTTATACTGATAATAATAAAAGTAATAAGTAGAATTATTGTAGTTCTATCGATAATACCTGCATAATATGGGTTATAATGCATGTTATATTGATGACGATAAAAGTAATAAGTATATTTATTATAGTTCTATCGATAATAACTGCATTATATGGGTAATAATGGATGTTATATTGATAATAATAAAAGTAATAAGTATAATTATTGTAGTTCTAGCGATAACAACTGCATAATATGGGTAATAATGCATGTTATATTGATAATAATAAAAGTAATAAGTATAATTATTGTAGTTCTAGCGATAATAACTGCATAATATGGGTAATAATGCGTGTTATATTGATGATAAGTTAAGTAATAAGTATATTTATTATAGTTCTATCGATAATAACTGCATTATATGGGTAATAATGGATGTTATATTGATAATAATAAAAGTAATAAGTATATTTATTATAGTTCTATCGATAATAACTGCATAATATGGGTAATAATGCATGTTATATTGATAATATTGGGAGTAATAAGTATAATTATTATAGCTCTAGCGATATTAACTGCATAATAGGGGTAATGATGCATGTTATACTAATAATAATAAAAGTAATAAGTATAATTATTGTAGTTCTAGCGATAATAACTGCATAATATGGGTAATAATGCATGTTATATCGATAATAATAAAAGTAATATGTAGAATTATTGTAGTTCTAGCGATAATAACTGCATAATATGGGTAATAATGCATGTTATATTGATAATATTGGGAGTAATAAGTGTAATTATTGTAGTTCTAGCGATAATAACTGCATAATAGGGGTAATAGTGCATGTTATACTGATAATAATAAAAGTAATAAGTAGAATTATTGTAGTTCTAGCGATAATAACTGCATAATATGGGTAATAATGCATGTTATATTGATAATATTGGGAGTAATAAGTATAATTATTATAGTTCTATCGATAATAACTGCATAATATTGGTAATAATGCGTGTTATATTGATGATAATATAAGTAATAAGTATATTTATTATAGTTCTATCGATAATACCTGCATAATATGGGTAATAATGGATGTTATATTGATAATAATAAAAGTAATAAGTATAATTATTGTAGTTCTAGCGATAACAACTGCATAATATGGGTAATAATGCATGTTATATTGATAATAATAAAAGTAATAAGTATAATTATTGTAGTTCTAGCGATAATAACTGCATAATATGGGTAATAATGCGTGTTATATTGATGATAAGTTAAGTAATAAGTATATTTATTATAGTTCTATCGATAATAACTGCATTATATGGGTAATAATGGATGTTATATTGATAATAATAAAAGTAATAGGTATATTTATTATAGTTCTATCGATAATAACTGCATAATATGGGTAATAATGCATGTTATAGTGATAATAATAAAAGTAATAAGTATAATTATTGTAGTTCTAGCGATAATAACTGCATAATAGGGGTAATAATGCGTGTTATACTCATAATAATAAAAGTAATAAGTATAATTATTCTAGTTCTAGCGATAGTAACTGCATAATAGGGGTAATAATGCATGTTATACTGATAATAATAAAAGTAATAAGTATAATTATTATAGTTCTAGCGATAGTAACTGCATAATAGGGGTAATGATGCATGTTATATTGATAATAGTGGGAGTAATAAGTACAATTATTGTAGTTCTAGCGATAATAACTGCATAATAGGGGTAATGATGCATGTTATACTGATAATAATAAAAGTAATAAGTATAATTATTGTAGTTCTAGCGATAACAACTGCATAATATGGGTAATAATGCATGTTATATTGATAATAATAAAAGTAATAAGTATAATTGTTATAGTTCTAGCGATAGTAACTGCATAATAGGGGTAATGATGCATGTTATACTGATAATAATAAAAGTAATAAGTATAATTATTGTAGTTCTAGCGATAACAACTGCATAATATGGGTAATAATGCATGTTATATTGATAATAATAAAAGTAATAAGTATAATTATTGTAGTTCTAGCGATAATAACTGCATAATATGGGTAATAATGCGTGTTATATTGATGATAAGTTAAGTAATAAGTATATTTATTATAGTTCTATCGATAATAACTGCATTATATGGGTAATAATGGATGTTATATTGATAATAATAAAAGTAATAAGTATATTTATTATAGTTCTATCGATAATAACTGCATAATATGGGTAATAATGCATGTTATATTGATAATATTGGGAGTAATAAGTATAATTATTATAGCTCTAGCGATATTAACTGCATAATAGGGGTAATGATGCATGTTATACTAATAATAATAAAAGTAATAAGTATAATTATTGTAGTTCTAGCGATAATAACTGCATAATATGGGTAATAATGCATGTTATATCGATAATAATAAAGTAATATGTAGAATTATTGTAGTTCTAGCGATAATAACTGCATAATATGGGTAATAATGCATGTTATACTGATAATAATAAAAGTAATAAGTATAATTATTGCAGTTCTAGCGATAATAACTGCATAATATGGGTAATAATGCATGTTATACTGATAATAATAAAAGTAATAAGTATAATTATTGCAGTTCTAGCGATAATAACTGCATAATATGGGTAATAATGCATGTTATATTGATAATATTGGGAGTAATAAGTATAATTATTATAGTTCTAGAGATAATAACTGCATAATACGGGTAATGATGCATGTTATACTGATAATAATAAAAGTAATAAGTATAATTGTTATAGTTCTAGCGATAGTAACTGCATAATAGGGGTAATGATGCATGTTATACTGATAATAATAAAAGTAATAAGTATAATTATTGCAGTTCTAGCGATAATAAGTGCATAATATGGGTAATAATGCATGTTATATTGATAATATTGGGAGTAATAAGTATAATTATTATAGTTCTAGAGATAATAACTGCATAATACGGGTAATGATGCATGTTATACTGATAATAATAAAAGTAATAAGTATAATTGTTATAGTTCTAGCGATAATAACTGCATAATATGGGTAATAGTGCATGTTATATTGATAATATTGGGAGTAATAAGTGTAATTATTGTAGTTCTAGCGATAATAACTGCATAATAGGGGTAATAGTGCATGTTATACTGATAATAATAAAAGTAATAAGTAGAATTATTGTAGTTCTATCGATAATACCTGCATAATATGGGTTATAATGCATGTTATATTGATGACGATAAAAGTAATAAGTATATTTATTATAGTTCTATCGATAATAACTGCATTATATGGGTAATAATGGATGTTATATTGATAATAATAAAAGTAATAAGTATAATTATTGTAGTTCTAGCGATAACAACTGCATAATATGGGTAATAATGCATGTTATATTGATAATAATAAAAGTAATAAGTATAATTATTGTAGTTCTAGCGATAATAACTGCATAATATGGGTAATAATGCGTGTTATATTGATGATAAGTTAAGTAATAAGTATATTTATTATAGTTCTATCGATAATAACTGCATTATATGGGTAATAATGGATGTTATATTGATAATAATAAAAGTAATAGGTATATGTATTATAGTTCTATCGATAATAACTGCATAATATGGGTAATAATGCATGTTATAGTGATAATAATAAAAGTAATAAGTATAATTATTGTAGTTCTAGCGATAATAACTGCATAATAGGGGTAATAATGCGTGTTATACTCATAATAATAAAAGTAATAAGTATAATTATTCTAGTTCTAGCGATAGTAACTGCATAATAGGGGTAATAATGCATGTTATACTGATAATAATAAAAGTAATAAGTATAATTATTATAGTTCTAGCGATAGTAACTGCATAATAGGGGTAATGATGCATGTTATATTGATAATAGTGGGAGTAATAAGTACAATTATTGTAGTTCTAGCGATAATAACTGCATAATAGGGGTAATGATGCATGTTATACTGATAATAATAAAAGTAATAAGTATAATTATTGTAGTTCTAGCGATAACAACTGCATAATATGGGTAATAATGCATGTTATATTGATAATAATAAAAGTAATAAGTATAATTGTTATAGTTCTAGCGATAGTAACTGCATAATAGGGGTAATGATGCATGTTATACTGATAATAATAAAAGTAATAAGTATAATTATTGTAGTTCTAGCGATAACAACTGCATAATATGGGTAATAATGCATGTTATATTGATAATAATAAAAGTAATAAGTATAATTATTGTAGTTCTAGCGATAATAACTGCATAATATGGGTAATAATGCGTGTTATATTGATGATAAGTTAAGTAATAAGTATATTTATTATAGTTCTATCGATAATAACTGCATTATATGGGTAATAATGGATGTTATATTGATAATAATAAAAGTAATAAGTATATTTATTATAGTTCTATCGATAATAACTGCATAATATGGGTAATAATGCATGTTATATTGATAATATTGGGAGTAATAAGTATAATTATTATAGCTCTAGCGATATTAACTGCATAATAGGGGTAATGATGCATGTTATACTGATAATAATAAAAGTAATAAGTATAATTATTGCAGTTCTAGCGATAATAACTGCATAATATGGGTAATAATGCATGTTATATTGATAATATTGGGAGTAATAAGTATAATTATTATAGTTCTAGAGATAATAACTGCATAATACGGGTAATGATGCATGTTATACTGATAATAATAAAAGTAATAAGTATAATTGTTATAGTTCTAGCGATAGTAACTGCATAATAGGGGTAATGATGCATGTTATACTGATAATAATAAAAGTAATAAGTATAATTATTGCAGTTCTAGCGATAATAAGTGCATAATATGGGTAATAATGCATGTTATATTGATAATATTGGGAGTAATAAGTATAATTATTATAGTTCTAGAGATAATAACTGCATAATACGGGTAATGATGCATGTTATACTGATAATAATAAAAGTAATAAGTATAATTGTTATAGTTCTAGCGATAATAACTGCATAATATGGGTAATAGTGCATGTTATATTGATAATATTGGGAGTAATAAGTGTAATTATTGTAGTTCTAGCGATAATAACTGCATAATAGGGGTAATAGTGCATGTTATACTGATAATAATAAAAGTAATAAGTAGAATTATTGTAGTTCTATCGATAATACCTGCATAATATGGGTTATAATGCATGTTATATTGATGACGATAAAAGTAATAAGTATATTTATTATAGTTCTATCGATAATAACTGCATTATATGGGTAATAATGGATGTTATATTGATAATAATAAAAGTAATAAGTATAATTATTGTAGTTCTAGCGATAACAACTGCATAATATGGGTAATAATGCATGTTATATTGATAATAATAAAAGTAATAAGTATAATTATTGTAGTTCTAGCGATAATAACTGCATAATATGGGTAATAATGCGTGTTATATTGATGATAAGTTAAGTAATAAGTATATTTATTATAGTTCTATCGATAATAACTGCATTATATGGGTAATAATGGATGTTATATTGATAATAATAAAAGTAATAGGTATATTTATTATAGTTCTATCGATAATAACTGCATAATATGGGTAATAATGCATGTTATAGTGATAATAATAAAAGTAATAAGTATAATTATTGTAGTTCTAGCGATAATAACTGCATAATAGGGGTAATAATGCGTGTTATACTCATAATAATAAAAGTAATAAGTATAATTATTCTAGTTCTAGCGATAGTAACTGCATAATAGGGGTAATAATGCATGTTATACTGATAATAATAAAAGTAATAAGTATAATTATTATAGTTCTAGCGATAGTAACTGCATAATAGGGGTAATGATGCATGTTATACTGATAATAATAAAAGTAATAAGTATAATTATTGTAGTTCTAGCGATAATAACTGCATAATATGGGTAATAATGCATGTTACATTGATAATATTGGGAGTAATAAGTATAATTATTGTAGATCTGGCGATAATAACTGCATAATATGGGTAATAATGCATGTTATACTCATAACAATATAAGTAATAAGTATAACTATTATAGTTCTGGCGATATTAACTGCATAATATGGGTAATAATGCATGTTATATTGATAATAGTGGGAGTAATAAGTACAATTATTGTAGTTCTAGCGATAATAACTGCATAATAGGGGTAATGATGCATGTTATACTGATAATAATAAAAGTAATAAGTATAATTATTGTAGTTCTAGCGATAACAACTGCATAATATGGGTAATAATGCATGTTATATTGATAATAATAAAAGTAATAAGTATATTTATTATAGTTCTATCGATAATAACTGCATAATATTGGTAATAATGCGTGTTATATTCATAATATTGGGAGTAATAAGTATAATTATTGTAGTTCTAGCGATCGTAACTGCATAATAGGGGTGATGATGCATGTTATACTGATAATAATAAAAGTAATAAGTATAATTATTGTAGTTCTAGCGATAATAACTGCATAATAGGGGTAATAATGCATGTAATACTGATAATAATAAAAGTAATAAGTATAATTATTGTAGTTCTAGCGATAATAACTGCATAATAGGGGTAATAATGCGTGTTATACTCATAATAATAAAAGTAATAAGTATAATTATTGCAGTTCTAGCGATAATAACTGCATAATATGGGTAATAATGCATGTTATATTGATAATATTGGGAGTAATAAGTATAATTATTATAGCTCTAGCGATATTAACTGCATAATAGGGGTAATGATGCATGTTATACTGATAATAATAAAAGTAATAAGTATAATTATTGTAGTTCTAGCGATAATAACTGCATAATATGGGTAATAATGCATGTTATATCGATAATAATAAAAGTAATAAGTAGAATTATTGTAGTTCTAGCGATAATAACTGCATAATATGGGTAATAATGCATGTTATATTGATAATATTGGGAGTAATAAGTGTAATTATTGTAGTTCTAGCGATAATAACTGCATAATATGGGTAATAATGCATGTTAGTTTGATAAGAATAAAAGTAATAAGTATAATTATTGTAGTCCTAGCGATAATAACTGCATAACATGGGTAATAATGCATGTTATATTGATAACACTGGGAGTAATAAGTATAATTAGTATAGTTCTAGCGATAATAACTTCATAATATGGGTAATAATGCATGTTATAGTGATAATAATAAAAGTAATAAGTATAATTATTGTAGTTCTAGCGATAATAACTGCATAATAGGGGTAATAATGCATGTTATACTGATAATAATAAAAGTAATAAGTAGAATTATTGTAGTTCTAGCGATAATAACTGCATAATATGGGTAATAATGCATGTTATATTGATAATATTGGGAGTAATAAGTATAATGATTATAGTTCTATCGATAATAACTGCATAATATTGGTAATAATGCGTGTTATATTGATGATAATATAAGTAATAAGTATATTTATTATAGTTCTATCGATAATACCTGCATAATATGGGTTATAATGCATGTTATATTGATGATGATAAAAGTAATAAGTATATTTATTATAGTTCTATCGATAAAAACTGCATTATATGGGTAATAATGGATGTTATATTGATAATAATAAAAGTAATAAGTATATTTATTATAGTTCTATCGATAATAACTGCATAATATGGGTAATAATGCATGTTATATTGATGATATTGGGAGTAATAAGTATAATTATTATAGCTCTAGCGATATTAACTGCATAATAGGGGTAATGATGCATGTTATACTGATAATAATAAAAGTAATAAGTATAATTATTGTAGTTCTAGCGATAATAACTCCATAATATGGGTAATAATGCATGTTATATCGATAATAATAAAAGTAATAAGTAGAATTATTGTAGTTCTAGCGATAATAACTGCATAATATGGGCAATAATGCATGTTATATTGATAATATTGGGAGTAATAAGTGTAATTATTGTAGTTCTAGCGATAATAACTGCATAATATGGGTAATAATGCATGTTAGTTTGATAAGAATAAAAGTAATAAGTATAATTATTGTAGTCCTAGCGATAATAACTGCATAACATGGGTAATAATGCATGTTATATTGATAACACTGGGAGTAATAAGTATAATTATTATAGTTCTAGCGATAATAACTTCATAATATGGGTAATAATGCATGTTATAGTGATAATAATAAAAGTAATAAGTATAATTATTGTAGTTCTAGCGATAATAACTGCATAATAGGGGTAATAATGCATGTTATACTGATAATAATAAAAGTAATAAGTAGAATTATTGTAGTTCTAGCGATAATAACTGCATAATATGGGTAATAATGCATGTTATATTGATAATATTGGGAGTAATAAGTATAATTATTATAGTTCTATCGATAATAACTGCATAATATTGGTAATAATGCGTGTTATATTGATGATAATATAAGTAATAAGTATATTTATTATAGTTCTATCGATAATACCTGCATGATATGGGTTATAATGCATGTTATATTGATGATGATAAAAGTAATAAGTATATTTATTATAGTTCTATCGATAATAACTGCATTATATGGGTAATAATGGATGTTATATTGATAATAATAAAAGTAATAAGTATATTTATTATAGTTCTATCGATAATAACTGCATTATATGGGTAATAATGGATGTTATATTGATAATAATAAAAGTAATAAGTATAATTATTGTAGTTCTAGCGATAACAACTGCATAATATGGGTAATAATGCATGTTATATTGATAATAATAAAAGTAATAAGTATATTTATTATAGTTCTATCGATAATAACTGCATTATATGGGTAATAATGGCTGTTATATTGATAATAATAAAAGTAATAAGTATATTTATTATAGTTCTATCGATAATAACTGCATTATATGGGTAATAATGGATGTTATATTGATAATAATAAAAGTAATAAGCATATTTATTATAGTTCTATCGATAATAACTGCATAATATGGGTAATAATGCGTGTTATATTGATGATAAGATAAGTAATAAGTATATTTATTATAGTTCTATCGATAATAACTGCATTATATGGGTAATAATGGATGTTATATTGATAATATCGGGAGCAATAAGTATAATTATTGTAGTTCTAGCGATAATAACTGCATAATAGGGGTAATAATGCGTGTTATACTCATAATAATAAAAGTAATAAGTATAATTATTCTAGTTCTAGCGATAGTAACTGCATAATAGGGGTAATAATGCATGTTATACTGATAATAATAAAAGTAATAAGTATAATTATTGCAGTTCTAGCGATAATAACTGCATAATATGGGTAATAATGCATGTTATATTGATAATATTGGGAGTAATAAGTATAATTATTATAGTTCTAGAGATAATAACTGCATAATACGGGTAATGATGCATGTTATACTGATAATAATAAAAGTAATAAGTATAATTGTTGTAGTTCTAGCGATAGTAACTGCATAATAGGGGTAATGATGCATGTTATACTGATAATAATAAAAGTAATAAGTATAATTATTGTAGTTCTAGCGATAACAACTGCATAATATGGGTAATAATGCATGTTATATTGATAATAATAAAAGTAATAAGTATAATTATTGTAGTTCTAGCGATAATAACTGCATAATATGGGTAATAATGCGTGTTATATTGATGATAAGTTAAGTAATAAGTATATTTATTATAGTTCTATCGATAATAACTGCATTATATGGGTAATAATGCATGTTATATTGATAATATTGGGAGTAATAAGTATAATTATTATAGTTCTATCGATAATAACTGCATAATATTGGTAATAATGCGTGTTATATTGATGATAATATAAGTAATAAGTATATTTATTATAGTTCTATCGATAATACCTGCATAATATGGGTTATAATGCATGTTATATTGATGATGATAAAAGTAATAAGTATATTTATTATAGTTCTATCGATAATAACTGCATTATATGGGTAATAATGGATGTTATATTGATAATAATAAAAGTAATAAGTATATTTATTATAGTTCTATCGATAATAACTGCATTATATGGGTAATAATGGATGTTATATTGATAATAATAAAAGTAATAAGTATAATTATTGTAGTTCTAGCGATAACAACTGCATAATATGGGTAATAATGCATGTTATATTGATAATAATAAAAGTAATAAGTATATTTATTATAGTTCTATCGATAATAACTGCATTATATGGGTAATAATGGCTGTTATATTGATAATAATAAAAGTAATAAGTATATTTATTATAGTTCTATCGATAATAACTGCATTATATGGGTAATAATGGATGTTATATTGATAATAACAAAAGTAATAAGCATATTTATTATAGTTCTATCGATAATAACTGCATAATATGGGTAATAATGCGTGTTATATTGATGATAAGATAAGTAATAAGTATATTTATTATAGTTCTATCGATAATAACTGCATTATATGGGTAATAATGGATGTTATATTGATAATATCGGGAGCAATAAGTATAATTATTGTAGTTCTAGCGATAATAACTGCATAATA
Source organism: Megachile leachella (assembly GCA_963576845.1). Classification (NCBI taxonomy): domain Eukaryota; kingdom Metazoa; phylum Arthropoda; class Insecta; order Hymenoptera; family Megachilidae; genus Megachile; species Megachile leachella. The sequence continues at coordinate 1,002,143 of CAUYWW010000171.1, forward strand.
GGGGTAATAATGCGTGTTATACTCATAATAATAAAAGTAATAAGTATAATTATTCTAGTTCTAGCGATAGTAACTGCATAATAGGGGTAATAATGCATGTTATACTGATAATAATAAAAGTAATAAGTATAATTATTGCAGTTCTAGCGATAATAACTGCATAATATGGGTAATAATGCATGTTATATTGATAATATTGGGAGTAATAAGTATAATTATTATAGTTCTAGAGATAATAACTGCATAATACGGGTAATGATGCATGTTATACTGATAATAATAAAAGTAATAAGTATAATTGTTGTAGTTCTAGCGATAGTAACTGCATAATAGGAGTAATGATGCATGTTATACTGATAATAATAAAAGTAATAAGTATAATTATTGTAGTTCTAGCGATAACAACTGCATAATATGGGTAATAATGCATGTTATATTGATAATAATAAAAGTAATAAGTATAATTATTGTAGTTCTAGCGATAATAACTGCATAATATGGGTAATAATGCATATTATACTGATAATAATAAAAGTAATAAGTATAATTATTGCAGTTCTAGCGATAATAACTGCATAATATGGGTAATAATGCATGTTATACTGATAATAATAAAAGTAATAAGTATAATTATTGCAGTTCTAGCGATAATAACTGCATAATATGGGTAATAATGCATGTTATATTGATAATATTGGGAGTAATAAGTATAATTATTATAGTTCTAGAGATAATAACTGCATAATACGGGTAATGATGCATGTTATACTGATAATAATAAAAGTAATAAGTATAATTGTTATAGTTCTAGCGATAGTAACTGCATAATAGGGGTAATGATGCATGTTATACTGATAATAATAAAAGTAATAAGTATAATTATTGCAGTTCTAGCGATAATAAGTGCATAATATGGGTAATAATGCATGTTATATTGATAATATTGGGAGTAATAAGTATAATTATTATAGTTCTAGAGATAATAACTGCATAATACGGGTAATGATGCATGTTATACTGATAATAATAAAAGTAATAAGTATAATTGTTATAGTTCTAGCGATAATAACTGCATAATATGGGTAATAGTGCATGTTATATTGATAATATTGGGAGTAATAAGTGTAATTATTGTAGTTCTAGCGATAATAACTGCATAATAGGGGTAATAGTGCATGTTATACTGATAATAATAAAAGTAATAAGTAGAATTATTGTAGTTCTATCGATAATACCTGCATAATATGGGTTATAATGCATGTTATATTGATGACGATAAAAGTAATAAGTATATTTATTATAGTTCTATCGATAATAACTGCATTATATGGGTAATAATGGATGTTATATTGATAATAATAAAAGTAATAAGTATAATTATTGTAGTTCTAGCGATAACAACTGCATAATATGGGTAATAATGCATGTTATATTGATAATAATAAAAGTAATAAGTATAATTATTGTAGTTCTAGCGATAATAACTGCATAATATGGGTAATAATGCGTGTTATATTGATGATAAGTTAAGTAATAAGTATATTTATTATAGTTCTATCGATAATAACTGCATTATATGGGTAATAATGGATGTTATATTGATAATAATAAAAGTAATAGGTATATTTATTATAGTTCTATCGATAATAACTGCATAATATGGGTAATAATGCATGTTATAGTGATAATAATAAAAGTAATAAGTATAATTATTGTAGTTCTAGCGATAATAACTGCATAATAGGGGTAATAATGCGTGTTATACTCATAATAATAAAAGTAATAAGTATAATTATTCTAGTTCTAGCGATAGTAACTGCATAATAGGGGTAATAATGCATGTTATACTGATAATAATAAAAGTAATAAGTATAATTATTATAGTTCTAGCGATAGTAACTGCATAATAGGGGTAATGATGCATGTTATACTGATAATAATAAAAGTAATAAGTATAATTATTGTAGTTCTAGCGATAATAACTGCATAATATGGGTAATAATGCATGTTACATTGATAATATTGGGAGTAATAAGTATAATTATTGTAGATCTGGCGATAATAACTGCATAATATGGGTAATAATGCATGTTATACTCATAACAATATAAGTAATAAGTATAACTATTATAGTTCTGGCGATATTAACTGCATAATATGGGTAATAATGCATGTTATATTGATAATAGTGGGAGTAATAAGTACAATTATTGTAGTTCTAGCGATAATAACTGCATAATAGGGGTAATGATGCATGTTATACTGATAATAATAAAAGTAATAAGTATAATTATTGTAGTTCTAGCGATAACAACTGCATAATATGGGTAATAATGCATGTTATATTGATAATAATAAAAGTAATAAGTATATTTATTATAGTTCTATCGATAATAACTGCATAATATTGGTAATAATGCGTGTTATATTCATAATATTGGGAGTAATAAGTATAATTATTGTAGTTCTAGCGATCGTAACTGCATAATAGGGGTGATGATGCATGTTATACTGATAATAATAAAAGTAATAAGTATAATTATTGTAGTTCTAGCGATAATAACTGCATAATAGGGGTAATAATGCATGTAATACTGATAATAATAAAAGTAATAAGTATAATTATTGTAGTTCTAGCGATAATAACTGCATAATAGGGGTAATAATGCGTGTTATACTCATAATAATAAAAGTAATAAGTATAATTATTGCAGTTCTAGCGATAATAACTGCATAATATGGGTAATAATGCATGTTATATTGATAATATTGGGAGTAATAAGTATAATTATTATAGCTCTAGCGATATTAACTGCATAATAGGGGTAATGATGCATGTTATACTGATAATAATAAAAGTAATAAGTATAATTATTGTAGTTCTAGCGATAATAACTGCATAATATGGGTAATAATGCATGTTATATCGATAATAATAAAAGTAATAAGTAGAATTATTGTAGTTCTAGCGATAATAACTGCATAATATGGGTAATAATGCATGTTATATTGATAATATTGGGAGTAATAAGTGTAATTATTGTAGTTCTAGCGATAATAACTGCATAATATGGGTAATAATGCATGTTAGTTTGATAAGAATAAAAGTAATAAGTATAATTATTGTAGTCCTAGCGATAATAACTGCATAACATGGGTAATAATGCATGTTATATTGATAACACTGGGAGTAATAAGTATAATTAGTATAGTTCTAGCGATAATAACTTCATAATATGGGTAATAATGCATGTTATAGTGATAATAACAAAAGTAATAAGTATAATTATTGTAGTTCTAGCGATAATAACTGCATAATAGGGGTAATAATGCATGTTATACTGATAATAATAAAAGTAATAAGTAGAATTATTGTAGTTCTAGCGATAATAACTGCATAATATGGGTAATAATGCATGTTATATTGATAATATTGGGAGTAATAAGTATAATGATTATAGTTCTATCGATAATAACTGCATAATATTGGTAATAATGCGTGTTATATTGATGATAATATAAGTAATAAGTATATTTATTATAGTTCTATCGATAATACCTGCATAATATGGGTTATAATGCATGTTATATTGATGATGATAAAAGTAATAAGTATATTTATTATAGTTCTATCGATAAAAACTGCATTATATGGGTAATAATGGATGTTATATTGATAATAATAAAAGTAATAAGTATAATTATTGTAGTTCTAGCGATAATAACTCCATAATATGGGTAATAATGCATGTTATATCGATAATAATAAAAGTAATAAGTAGAATTATTGTAGTTCTAGCGATAATAACTGCATAATATGGGCAATAATGCATGTTATATTGATAATATTGGGAGTAATAAGTGTAATTATTGTAGTTCTAGCGATAATAACTGCATAATATGGGTAATAATGCATGTTAGTTTGATAAGAATAAAAGTAATAAGTATAATTATTGTAGTCCTAGCGATAATAACTGCATAACATGGGTAATAATGCATGTTATATTGATAACACTGGGAGTAATAAGTATAATTATTATAGTTCTAGCGATAATAACTTCATAATATGGGTAATAATGCATGTTATAGTGATAATAATAAAAGTAATAAGTATAATTATTGTAGTTCTAGCGATAATAACTGCATAATATGGGTAATAATGCATGTTATATTGATAATATTGGGAGTAATAAGTATAATGATTATAGTTCTATCGATAATAACTGCATAATATTGGTAATAATGCGTGTTATATTGATGATAATATAAGTAATAAGTATATTTATTATAGTTCTATCGATAATACCTGCATAATATGGGTTATAATGCATGTTATATTGATGATGATAAAAGTAATAAGTATATTTATTATAGTTCTATCGATAAAAACTGCATTATATGGGTAATAATGGATGTTATATTGATAATAATAAAAGTAATAAGTATATTTATTATAGTTCTATCGATAATAACTGCATAATATGGGTAATAATGCATGTTATATTGATGATATTGGGAGTAATAAGTATAATTATTATAGCTCTAGCGATATTAACTGCATAATAGGGGTAATGATGCATGTTATACTGATAATAATAAAAGTAATAAGTATAATTATTGTAGTTCTAGCGATAATAACTCCATAATATGGGTAATAATGCATGTTATATCGATAATAATAAAAGTAATAAGTAGAATTATTGTAGTTCTAGCGATAATAACTGCATAATATGGGCAATAATGCATGTTATATTGATAATATTGGGAGTAATAAGTGTAATTATTGTAGTTCTAGCGATAATAACTGCATAATATGGGTAATAATGCATGTTAGTTTGATAAGAATAAAAGTAATAAGTATAATTATTGTAGTCCTAGCGATAATAACTGCATAACATGGGTAATAATGCATGTTATATTGATAACACTGGGAGTAATAAGTATAATTATTATAGTTCTAGCGATAATAACTTCATAATATGGGTAATAATGCATGTTATAGTGATAATAATAAAAGTAATAAGTATAATTATTGTAGTTCTAGCGATAATAACTGCATAATAGGGGTAATAATGCATGTTATACTGATAATAATAAAAGTAATAAGTAGAATTATTGTAGTTCTAGCGATAATAACTGCATAATATGGGTAATAATGCATGTTATATTGATAATATTGGGAGTAATAAGTATAATTATTATAGTTCTATCGATAATAACTGCATAATATTGGTAATAATGCGTGTTATATTGATGATAATATAAGTAATAAGTATATTTATTATAGTTCTATCGATAATACCTGCATGATATGGGTTATAATGCATGTTATATTGATGATGATAAAAGTAATAAGTATATTTATTATAGTTCTATCGATAATAACTGCATTATATGGGTAATAATGGATGTTATATTGATAATAATAAAAGTAATAAGTATATTTATTATAGTTCTATCGATAATAACTGCATTATATGGGTAATAATGGATGTTATATTGATAATAATAAAAGTAATAAGTATAATTATTGTAGTTCTAGCGATAACAACTGCATAATATGGGTAATAATGCATGTTATATTGATAATAATAAAAGTAATAAGTATATTTATTATAGTTCTATCGATAATAACTGCATTATATGGGTAATAATGGCTGTTATATTGATAATAATAAAAGTAATAAGTATATTTATTATAGTTCTATCGATAATAACTGCATTATATGGGTAATAATGGATGTTATATTGATAATAATAAAAGTAATAAGCATATTTATTATAGTTCTATCGATAATAACTGCATAATATGGGTAATAATGCGTGTTATATTGATGATAAGATAAGTAATAAGTATATTTATTATAGTTCTATCGATAATAACTGCATTATATGGGTAATAATGGATGTTATATTGATAATATCGGGAGCAATAAGTATAATTATTGTAGTTCTAGCGATAATAACTGCATAATAGGGGTAATAATGCGTGTTATACTCATAATAATAAAAGTAATAAGTATAATTATTCTAGTTCTAGCGATAGTAACTGCATAATAGGGGTAATAATGCATGTTATACTGATAATAATAAAAGTAATAAGTATAATTATTGCAGTTCTAGCGATAATAACTGCATAATATGGGTAATAATGCATGTTATATTGATAATATTGGGAGTAATAAGTATAATTATTATAGTTCTAGAGATAATAACTGCATAATACGGGTAATGATGCATGTTATACTGATAATAATAAAAGTAATAAGTATAATTGTTGTAGTTCTAGCGATAGTAACTGCATAATAGGGGTAATGATGCATGTTATACTGATAATAATAAAAGTAATAAGTATAATTATTGTAGTTCTAGCGATAACAACTGCATAATATGGGTAATAATGCATGTTATATTGATAATAATAAAAGTAATAAGTATAATTATTGTAGTTCTAGCGATAATAACTGCATAATATGGGTAATAATGCGTGTTATATTGATGATAAGTTAAGTAATAAGTATATTTATTATAGTTCTATCGATAATAACTGCATTATATGGGTAATAATGCATGTTATATTGATAATATTGGGAGTAATAAGTATAATTATTATAGTTCTATCGATAATAACTGCATAATATTGGTAATAATGCGTGTTATATTGATGATAATATAAGTAATAAGTATATTTATTATAGTTCTATCGATAATACCTGCATAATATGGGTTATAATGCATGTTATATTGATGATGATAAAAGTAATAAGTATATTTATTATAGTTCTATCGATAATAACTGCATTATATGGGTAATAATGGATGTTATATTGATAATAATAAAAGTAATAAGTATATTTATTATAGTTCTATCGATAATAACTGCATTATATGGGTAATAATGGATGTTATATTGATAATAATAAAAGTAATAAGTATAATTATTGTAGTTCTAGCGATAACAACTGCATAATATGGGTAATAATGCATGTTATATTGATAATAATAAAAGTAATAAGTATATTTATTATAGTTCTATCGATAATAACTGCATTATATGGGTAATAATGGCTGTTATATTGATAATAATAAAAGTAATAAGTATATTTATTATAGTTCTATCGATAATAACTGCATTATATGGGTAATAATGGATGTTATATTGATAATAATAAAAGTAATAAGCATATTTATTATAGTTCTATCGATAATAACTGCATAATATGGGTAATAATGCGTGTTATATTGATGATAAGATAAGTAATAAGTATATTTATTATAGTTCTATCGATAATAACTGCATTATATGGGTAATAATGGATGTTATATTGATAATATCGGGAGCAATAAGTATAATTATTGTAGTTCTAGCGATAATAACTGCATAATAGGGGTAATAATGCGTGTTATACTCATAATAATAAAAGTAATAAGTATAATTATTCTAGTTCTAGCGATAGTAACTGCATAATAGGGGTAATAATGCATGTTATACTGATAATAATAAAAGTAATAAGTATAATTATTGCAGTTCTAGCGATAATAACTGCATAATATGGGTAATAATGCATGTTATATTGATAATATTGGGAGTAATAAGTATAATTATTATAGTTCTAGAGATAATAACTGCATAATACGGGTAATGATGCATGTTATACTGATAATAATAAAAGTAATAAGTATAATTGTTGTAGTTCTAGCGATAGTAACTGCATAATAGGTGTAATGATGCATGTTATACTGATAATAATAAAAGTAATAAGTATAATTATTGTAGTTCTAGCGATAACAACTGCATAATATGGGTAATAATGCATGTTATATTGATAATAATAAAAGTAATAAGTATAATTATTGTAGTTCTAGCGATAATAACTGCATAATATGGGTAATAATGCGTGTTATATTGATGATAAGTTAAGTAATAAGTATATTTATTATAGTTCTATCGATAATAACTGCATTATATGGGTAATAATGGATGTTATATTGATAATAATAAAAGTAATAAGTATATTTATTATAGTTCTATCGATAATAACTGCATAATATGGGTAATAATGCATGTTATATTGATAATATTGGGAGTAATAAGTATAATTATTATAGCTCTAGCGATATTAACTGCATAATAGGGGTAATGATGCATGTTATACTAATAATAATAAAAGTAATAAGTATAATTATTGTAGTTCTAGCGATAATAACTGCATAATATGGGTAATAATGCATGTTATATCGATAATAATAAAAGTAATATGTAGAATTATTGTAGTTCTAGCGATAATAACTGCATAATATGGGTAATAATGCATATTATACTGATAATAATAAAAGTAATAAGTATAATTATTGCAGTTCTAGCGATAATAACTGCATAATATGGGTAATAATGCATGTTATACTGATAATAATAAAAGTAATAAGTATAATTATTGCAGTTCTAGCGATAATAACTGCATAATATGGGTAATAATGCATGTTATATTGATAATATTGGGAGTAATAAGTATAATTATTATAGTTCTAGAGATAATAACTGCATAATACGGGTAATGATGCATGTTATACTGATAATAATAAAAGTAATAAGTATAATTGTTATAGTTCTAGCGATAGTAACTGCATAATAGGGGTAATGATGCATGTTATACTGATAATAATAAAAGTAATAAGTATAATTATTGCAGTTCTAGCGATAATAAGTGCATAATATGGGTAATAATGCATGTTATATTGATAATATTGGGAGTAATAAGTATAATTATTATAGTTCTAGAGATAATAACTGCATAATACGGGTAATGATGCATGTTATACTGATAATAATAAAAGTAATAAGTATAATTGTTATAGTTCTAGCGATAATAACTGCATAATATGGGTAATAGTGCATGTTATATTGATAATATTGGGAGTAATAAGTGTAATTATTGTAGTTCTAGCGATAATAACTGCATAATAGGGGTAATAGTGCATGTTATACTGATAATAATAAAAGTAATAAGTAGAATTATTGTAGTTCTATCGATAATACCTGCATAATATGGGTTATAATGCATGTTATATTGATGACGATAAAAGTAATAAGTATATTTATTATAGTTCTATCGATAATAACTGCATTATATGGGTAATAATGGATGTTATATTGATAATAATAAAAGTAATAAGTATAATTATTGTAGTTCTAGCGATAACAACTGCATAATATGGGTAATAATGCATGTTATATTGATAATAATAAAAGTAATAAGTATAATTATTGTAGTTCTAGCGATAATAACTGCATAATATGGGTAATAATGCGTGTTATATTGATGATAAGTTAAGTAATAAGTATATTTATTATAGTTCTATCGATAATAACTGCATTATATGGGTAATAATGGATGTTATATTGATAATAATAAAAGTAATAGGTATATTTATTATAGTTCTATCGATAATAACTGCATAATATGGGTAATAATGCATGTTATAGTGATAATAATAAAAGTAATAAGTATAATTATTGTAGTTCTAGCGATAATAACTGCATAATAGGGGTAATAATGCGTGTTATACTCATAATAATAAAAGTAATAAGTATAATTATTCTAGTTCTAGCGATAGTAACTGCATAATAGGGGTAATAATGCATGTTATACTGATAATAATAAAAGTAATAAGTATAATTATTATAGTTCTAGCGATAGTAACTGCATAATAGGGGTAATGATGCATGTTATACTGATAATAATAAAAGTAATAAGTATAATTATTGTAGTTCTAGCGATAATAACTGCATAATATGGGTAATAATGCATGTTACATTGATAATATTGGGAGTAATAAGTATAATTATTGTAGATCTGGCGATAATAACTGCATAATATGGGTAATAATGCATGTTATACTCATAACAATATAAGTAATAAGTATAACTATTATAGTTCTGGCGATATTAACTGCATAATATGGGTAATAATGCATGTTATATTGATAATAGTGGGAGTAATAAGTACAATTATTGTAGTTCTAGCGATAATAACTGCATAATAGGGGTAATGATGCATGTTATACTGATAATAATAAAAGTAATAAGTATAATTATTGTAGTTCTAGCGATAACAACTGCATAATATGGGTAATAATGCATGTTATATTGATAATAATAAAAGTAATAAGTATATTTATTATAGTTCTATCGATAATAACTGCATAATATTGGTAATAATGCGTGTTATATTCATAATATTGGGAGTAATAAGTATAATTATTGTAGTTCTAGCGATCGTAACTGCATAATAGGGGTGATGATGCATGTTATACTGATAATAATAAAAGTAATAAGTATAATTATTGTAGTTCTAGCGATAATAACTGCATAATAGGGGTAATAATGCATGTAATACTGATAATAATAAAAGTAATAAGTATAATTATTGTAGTTCTAGCGATAATAACTGCATAATAGGGGTAATAATGCGTGTTATACTCATAATAATAAAAGTAATAAGTATAATTATTGCAGTTCTAGCGATAATAACTGCATAATATGGGTAATAATGCATGTTATATTGATAATATTGGGAGTAATAAGTATAATTATTATAGCTCTAGCGATATTAACTGCATAATAGGGGTAATGATGCATGTTATACTGATAATAATAAAAGTAATAAGTATAATTATTGTAGTTCTAGCGATAATAACTGCATAATATGGGTAATAATGCATGTTATATCGATAATAATAAAAGTAATAAGTAGAATTATTGTAGTTCTAGCGATAATAACTGCATAATATGGGTAATAATGCATGTTATATTGATAATATTGGGAGTAATAAGTGTAATTATTGTAGTTCTAGCGATAATAACTGCATAATATGGGTAATAATGCATGTTAGTTTGATAAGAATAAAAGTAATAAGTATAATTATTGTAGTCCTAGCGATAATAACTGCATAACATGGGTAATAATGCATGTTATATTGATAACACTGGGAGTAATAAGTATAATTAGTATAGTTCTAGCGATAATAACTTCATAATATGGGTAATAATGCATGTTATAGTGATAATAACAAAAGTAATAAGTATAATTATTGTAGTTCTAGCGATAATAACTGCATAATAGGGGTAATAATGCATGTTATACTGATAATAATAAAAGTAATAAGTAGAATTATTGTAGTTCTAGCGATAATAACTGCATAATATGGGTAATAATGCATGTTATATTGATAATATTGGGAGTAATAAGTATAATGATTATAGTTCTATCGATAATAACTGCATAATATTGGTAATAATGCGTGTTATATTGATGATAATATAAGTAATAAGTATATTTATTATAGTTCTATCGATAATACCTGCATAATATGGGTTATAATGCATGTTATATTGATGATGATAAAAGTAATAAGTATATTTATTATAGTTCTATCGATAAAAACTGCATTATATGGGTAATAATGGATGTTATATTGATAATAATAAAAGTAATAAGTATATTTATTATAGTTCTATCGATAATAACTGCATAATATGGGTAATAATGCATGTTATATTGATGATATTGGGAGTAATAAGTATAATTATTATAGCTCTAGCGATATTAACTGCATAATAGGGGTAATGATGCATGTTATACTGATAATAATAAAAGTAATAAGTATAATTATTGTAGTTCTAGCGATAATAACTCCATAATATGGGTAATAATGCATGTTATATCGATAATAATAAAAGTAATAAGTAGAATTATTGTAGTTCTAGCGATAATAACTGCATAATATGGGCAATAATGCATGTTATATTGATAATATTGGGAGTAATAAGTGTAATTATTGTAGTTCTAGCGATAATAACTGCATAATATGGGTAATAATGCATGTTAGTTTGATAAGAATAAAAGTAATAAGTATAATTATTGTAGTCCTAGCGATAATAACTGCATAACATGGGTAATAATGCATGTTATATTGATAACACTGGGAGTAATAAGTATAATTATTATAGTTCTAGCGATAATAACTTCATAATATGGGTAATAATGCATGTTATAGTGATAATAATAAAAGTAATAAGTATAATTATTGTAGTTCTAGCGATAATAACTGCATAATAGGGGTAATAATGCATGTTATACTGATAATAATAAAAGTAATAAGTAGAATTATTGTAGTTCTAGCGATAATAACTGCATAATATGGGTAATAATGCATGTTATATTGATAATATTGGGAGTAATAAGTATAATTATTATAGTTCTATCGATAATAACTGCATAATATTGGTAATAATGCGTGTTATATTGATGATAATATAAGTAATAAGTATATTTATTATAGTTCTATCGATAATACCTGCATAATATGGGTTATAATGCATGTTATATTGATGATGATAAAAGTAATAAGTATATTTATTATAGTTCTATCGATAATAACTGCATTATATGGGTAATAATGGATGTTATATTGATAATAATAAAAGTAATAAGTATATTTATTATAGTTCTATCGATAATAACTGCATTATATGGGTAATAATGGATGTTATATTGATAATAATAAAAGTAATAAGTATAATTATTGTAGTTCTAGCGATAACAACTGCATAATATGGGTAATAATGCATGTTATATTGATAATAATAAAAGTAATAAGTATATTTATTATAGTTCTATCGATAATAACTGCATTATATGGGTAATAATGGCTGTTATATTGATAATAATAAAAGTAATAAGTATATTTATTATAGTTCTATCGATAATAACTGCATTATATGGGTAATAATGGATGTTATATTGATAATAATAAAAGTAATAAGCATATTTATTATAGTTGTATCGATAATAACTGCATAATATGGGTAATAATGCGTGTTATATTGATGATAAGATAAGTAATAAGTATATTTATTATAGTTCTATCGATAATAACTGCATTATATGGGTAATAATGGATGTTATATTGATAATATCGGGAGCAATAAGTATAATTATTGTAGTTCTAGCGATAATAACTGCATAATAGGGGTAATAATGCGTGTTATACTCATAATAATAAAAGTAATAAGTATAATTATTCTAGTTCTAGCGATAGTAACTGCATAATAGGGGTAATAATGCATGTTATACTGATAATAATAAAAGTAATAAGTATAATTATTGCAGTTCTAGCGATAATAACTGCATAATATGGGTAATAATGCATGTTATATTGATAATATTGGGAGTAATAAGTATAATTATTATAGTTCTAGAGATAATAACTGCATAATACGGGTAATGATGCATGTTATACTGATAATAATAAAAGTAATAAGTATAATTGTTGTAGTTCTAGCGATAGTAACTGCATAATAGGGGTAATGATGCATGTTATACTGATAATAATAAAAGTAATAAGTATAATTATTGTAGTTCTAGCGATAACAACTGCATAATATGGGTAATAATGCATGTTATATTGATAATAATAAAAGTAATAAGTATAATTATTGTAGTTCTAGCGATAATAACTGCATAATATGGGTAATAATGCGTGTTATATTGATGATAAGTTAAGTAATAAGTATATTTATTATAGTTCTATCGATAATAACTGCATTATATGGGTAATAATGCATGTTATATTGATAATATTGGGAGTAATAAGTATAATTATTATAGTTCTATCGATAATAACTGCATAATATTGGTAATAATGCGTGTTATATTGATGATAATATAAGTAATAAGTATATTTATTATAGTTCTATCGATAATACCTGCATAATATGGGTTATAATGCATGTTATATTGATGATGATAAAAGTAATAAGTATATTTATTATAGTTCTATCGATAATAACTGCATTATATGGGTAATAATGGATGTTATATTGATAATAATAAAAGTAATAAGTATATTTATTATAGTTCTATCGATAATAGCTGCATAATATGGGTAATAATGCATGTTATATTGATAATATTGGGAGTAATAAGTATAATTATTATAGCTCTAGCGATATTAACTGCATAATAGGGGTAATGATGCATGTTATACTAATAATAATAAAAGTAATAAGTATAATTATTGTAGTTCTAGCGATAATAACTGCATAATATGGGTAATAATGCATGTTATATCGATAATAATAAAAGTAATATGTAGAATTATTGTAGTTCTAGCGATAATAACTGCATAATATGGGTAATAATGCATGTTATACTGATAATAATAAAAGTAATAAGTATAATTATTGCAGTTCTAGCGATAATAACTGCATAATATGGGTAATAATGCATGTTATACTGATAATAATAAAAGTAATAAGTATAATTATTGCAGTTCTAGCGATAATAACTGCATAATATGGGTAATAATGCATGTTATATTGATAATATTGGGAGTAATAAGTATAATTATTATAGTTCTAGAGATAATAACTGCATAATACGGGTAATGATGCATGTTATACTGATAATAATAAAAGTAATAAGTATAATTGTTATAGTTCTAGCGATAGTAACTGCATAATAGGGGTAATGATGCATGTTATACTGATAATAATAAAAGTAATAAGTATAATTATTGCAGTTCTAGCGATAATAACTGCATAATATGGGTAATAATGCATGTTATATTGATAATATTGGGAGTAATAAGTATAATTATTATAGTTCTAGAGATAATAACTGCATAATACGGGTAATGATGCATGTTATACTGATAATAATAAAAGTAATAAGTATAATTGTTATAGTTCTAGCGATAGTAACTGCATAATAGGGGTAATGATGCATGTTATACTGATAATAATAAAAGTAATAAGTATAATTATTGTAGTTCTACCGATAACAACTGCATAATATGGGTAATAATGCATGTTATATTGATAATAATAAAAGTAATAAGTATAATTATTGTAGTTCTAGCGATAATAACTGCATAATATGGGTAATAATGCGTGTTATATTGATGATAAGTTAAGCAATAAGTATATTTATTATAGTTCTATCGATAATAACTGCATTATATGGGTAATAATGGATGTTATATTGATAATAATAAAAGTAATAAGTATAATTATTGTAGTTCTAGCGATAACAACTGCATAATATGGGTAATAATGCATGTTATATTGATAATAATAAAAGTAATAAGTATAATTATTGTAGTTCTAGCGATAATAACTGCATAATATGGGTAATAATGCGTGTTATATTGATGATAAGTTAAGTAATAAGTATATTTATTATAGTTCTATCGATAATAACTGCATTATATGGGTAATAATGGATGTTATATTGATAATAATAAAAGTAATAGGTATATTTATTATAGTTCTATCGATAATAACTGCATAATATGGGTAATAATGCATGTTATATTGATAATATTGGGAGTAATAAGTATAATTATTATAGTTCTATCGATAATAACTGCATAATATTGGTAATAATGCGTGTTATATTGATGATAATATAAGTAATAAGTATATTTATTATAGTTCTATCGATAATACCTGCATAATATGGGTTATAATGCATGTTATATTGATGATGGTAAAAGTAATAAGTATATTTATTATAGTTCTATCGATAATAACTGCATTATATGGGTAATAATGGATGTTATATTGATAATAATAATAGTAATAAGTATATTTATTATAGTTCTATCGATAATAACTGCATTATATGGGTAATAATGGATGTTATATTGATAATAATAAAAGTAATAAGTATATTTATTATAGTTCTATCGATAATAACTGCATAATATGGGTAATAATGGATGTTATATTGATAATAATAAAAGTAATAAGTATATTTATTATAGTTCTATCGATAATAACTGCATAATATGGGTAATAATGCGTGTTATATTGATGATAAGTTAAGTAACAAGTATATTTATTATAGTTCTATCGATAATAACTGCATTATATGGGTAATAATGGATGTTATATTGATAATATCGGGAGCAATAAGTATAATTATTATAGTTCTAGCGATAATAACTGCATAATATGGGTAATGATGCATGTTATATTGATAAGAATAAAAGTAATAAGTATAATTATTGTAGTCCTAGCGATAATAACTGCATAACATGGGTAATAATGCATGTTATATTGATAACACTGGGAGTAATAAGTATAATTATTATAGTTCTAGCGATAATAACTTCATAATATGGGTAATAATGCATGTTATAGTGATAATAATAAAAGTAATAAGTATAATTATTGTAGTTCTAGCGATAATAACTGCATAATAGGGGTAATAATGCATGTTATACTGATAATAATAAAAGTAATAGGTATAATTATTGTAGTTCTAGCGATAATAACTGCATAATAGGGGTAATAATGCGTGTTATACTCATAATAATAAAAGTAATAAGTATAATTATTCTAGTTCTAGCGATAGTAACTGCATAATAGGGGTAATAATGCATGTTATACTGATAATAATAAAAGTAATAAGTATAATTATTGCAGTTCTAGCGATAATAACTGCATAATATGGGTAATAATGCATGTTATATTGATAATATTGGGAGTAATAAGTATAATTATTATAGTTCTAGAGATAATAGCTGCATAATACGGGTAATGATGCATGTTATACTGATAATAATAAAAGTAATAAGTATAATTATTATAGTTCTAGCGATAGTAACTGCATAATAGGGGTAATGATGCATGTTATACTGATAATAATAAAAGTAATAAGTATAATTATTGTAGTTCTAGCGATAACAACTGCATAATATGGGTAATAATGCATGTTGTATTGATAATAATAAAAGTAATAAGTATAATTATTGTAGTTCTAGCGATAATAACTGCATAATATGGGTAATAATGCGTGTTATATTGATGATAAGTTAAGTAATAAGTATATTTATTATAGTTCTATCGATAATAACTGCATTATATGGGTAATAATGGATGTTATATTGATAATAATAAAAGTAATAAGTATATTTATTATAGTTCTATCGATAATAACTGCATAATATGGGTAATAATGCATGTTATATTGATAATATTGGGAGTAATAAGTATAATTATTATAGCTCTAGCGATATTAACTGCATAATAGGGGTAATGATGCATGTTATACTGATAATAATAAAAGTAATAAGTATAATTATTGTAGTTCTAGCGATAATAACTGCATAATATGGGTAATAATGCATGTTATATCGATAATAATAAAAGTAATAAGTAGAATTATTGTAGTTCTAGCGATAATAACTGCATAATATTGGTAATAATGCGTGTTATATTGATGATAATATAAGTAATAAGTATATTTATTATAGTTCTATCGATAATACCTGCATAATATGGGTTATAATGCATGTTATATTGATGATGGTAAAAGTAATAAGTATATTTATTATAGTTCTATCGATAATAACTGCATTATATGGGTAATAATGGATGTTATATTGATAATAATAATAGTAATAAGTATATTTATTATAGTTCTATCGATAATAACTGCATTATATGGGTAATAATGGATGTTATATTGATAATAATAAAAGTAATAAGTATATTTATTATAGTTCTATCGATAATAACTGCATAATATGGGTAATAATGGATGTTATATTGATAATAATAAAAGTAATAAGTATATTTATTATAGTTCTATCGATAATAACTGCATAATATGGGTAATAATGCGTGTTATATTGATGATAAGTTAAGTAACAAGTATATTTATTATAGTTCTATCGATAATAACTGCATTATATGGGTAATAATGGATGTTATATTGATAATATCGGGAGCAATAAGTATAATTATTATAGTTCTAGCGATAATAACTGCATAATATGGGTAATGATGCATGTTATATTGATAAGAATAAAAGTAATAAGTATAATTATTGTAGTCCTAGCGATAATAACTGCATAACATGGGTAATAATGCATGTTATATTGATAACACTGGGAGTAATAAGTATAATTATTATAGTTCTAGCGATAATAACTTCATAATATGGGTAATAATGCATGTTATAGTGATAATAATAAAAGTAATAAGTATAATTATTGTAGTTCTAGCGATAATAACTGCATAATAGGGGTAATAATGCATGTTATACTGATAATAATAAAAGTAATAGGTATAATTATTGTAGTTCTAGCGATAATAACTGCATAATAGGGGTAATAATGCGTGTTATACTCATAATAATAAAAGTAATAAGTATAATTATTCTAGTTCTAGCGATAGTAACTGCATAATAGGGGTAATAATGCATGTTATACTGATAATAATAAAAGTAATAAGTATAATTATTGCAGTTCTAGCGATAATAACTGCATAATATGGGTAATAATGCATGTTATATTGATAATATTGGGAGTAATAAGTATAATTATTATAGTTCTAGAGATAATAGCTGCATAATACGGGTAATGATGCATGTTATACTGATAATAATAAAAGTAATAAGTATAATTATTATAGTTCTAGCGATAGTAACTGCATAATAGGGGTAATGATGCATGTTATACTGATAATAATAAAAGTAATAAGTATAATTATTGTAGTTCTAGCGATAACAACTGCATAATATGGGTAATAATGCATGTTGTATTGATAATAATAAAAGTAATAAGTATAATTATTGTAGTTCTAGCGATAATAACTGCATAATATGGGTAATAATGCGTGTTATATTGATGATAAGTTAAGTAATAAGTATATTTATTATAGTTCTATCGATAATAACTGCATTATATGGGTAATAATGGATGTTATATTGATAATAATAAAAGTAATAAGTATATTTATTATAGTTCTATCGATAATAACTGCATAATATGGGTAATAATGCATGTTATATTGATAATATTGGGAGTAATAGGTATAATTATTATAGCTCTAGCGATATTAACTGCATAATAGGGGTAATGATGCATGTTATACTGATAATAATAAAAGTAATAAGTATAATTATTGTAGTTCTAGCGATAATAACTGCATAATATGGGTAATAATGCATGTTATATCGATAATAATAAAAGTAATAAGTAGAATTATTGTAGTTCTAGCGATAATAACTGCATAATATGGGTAATAATGCATGTTATATTGATAATATTGGGAGTAATAAGTGTAATTATTGTAGTTCTAGCGATAATAACTGCATAATAGGGGTAATAGTGCATGTTATACTGATAATAATAAAAGTAATAAGTAGAATTATTGTAGTTCTAGCGATAATAACTGCATAATATGGGTAATAATGCATGTTATATTGATAATATTGGGAGTAATAAGTATAATTATTATAGTTCTATCGATAATAACTGCATAATATTGGTAATAATGCGTGTTATATTGATGATAATATAAGTAATAAGTATATTTATTATAGTTCTATCGATAATACCTGCATAATATGGGTTATAATGCATGTTATATTGATGACGATAAAAGTAATAAGTATATTTATTATAGTTCTATCGATAATAACTGCATTATATGGGTAATAATGGATGTTATATTGATAATAATAAAAGTAATAAGTATAATTATTGTAGTTCTATCGATAATAACTGCATAATATGGGTAATAATGCATGTTATATTGATAATATTGGGAGTAATAAGTATAATTATTATAGGTCTAGCGATATTAACTGCATAATAGGGGTAATGATGCATGTTATACTGATAATAATAAAAGTAATAAGTATAATTATTGTAGTTCTAGCGATAATAACTGCATAATTTGGGTAATAATGCATGTTATATCGATAATAATAAAAGTAGTAAGTAGAATTATTGTAGTTCTAGCGATAATAACTGCATAATATGGGTAATAATGCATGTTATATTGATAATATTGGGAGCAATAAGTATAATTATTATAGCTCTATCGATATTAACTGCATAATAGGGGTAATGATGCATGTTATACTAATAATAATAAAAGTAATAAGTATATTTATTATAGTTCTATCGATAATAACTGCATAATATGGGTAATAATGCATGTTATATTGATAATATTGGGAGTAATAAGTATAATTATTATAGCTCTAGCGATATTAACTGCATAATAGGGGTAATGATGCATGTTATACTGATAATAATAAAAGTAATAAGTATAATTATTGTAGTTCTAGCGATAATAACTGCATAATATGGGTAATAATGCATGTTATATTGATAATATTGGGAGTAATAAGTATAATTATTATAGTTCTATCGATAATAACTGCATAATATTAGTAATAATGCGTGTTATATTGATGATAATATAAGTAATAAGTATATTTATTATAG
This sequence comes from Megachile leachella, assembly GCA_963576845.1. Classification (NCBI taxonomy): domain Eukaryota; kingdom Metazoa; phylum Arthropoda; class Insecta; order Hymenoptera; family Megachilidae; genus Megachile; species Megachile leachella. The sequence continues at coordinate 1,022,453 of CAUYWW010000171.1, forward strand.
TTCTATCGATAATACCTGCATAATATGGGTTATAATGCATGTTATATTGATGACGATAAAAGTAATAAGTATATTTATTATAGTTCTATCGATAATAACTGCATTATATGGGTAATAATGGATGTTATATTGATAATAATAAAAGTAATAAGTATAATTATTGTAGTTCTATCGATAATAACTGCATAATATGGGTAATAATGCATGTTATATTGATAATATTGGGAGTAATAAGTATAATTATTATAGGTCTAGCGATATTAACTGCATAATAGGGGTAATGATGCATGTTATACTGATAATAATAAAAGTAATAAGTATAATTATTGTAGTTCTAGCGATAATAACTGCATAATATGGGTAATAATGCATGTTATATCGATAATAATAAAAGTAGTAAGTAGAATTATTGTAGTTCTAGCGATAATAACTGCATAATATGGGTAATAATGCATGTTATATTGATAATATTGGGAGTAATAAGTATAATTATTATAGTTCTATCGGTAATAACTGCATAATATTGGTAATAATGCGTGTTATATTGATGATAATATAAGTAATAAGTATATTTATTATAGTTCTATCGATAATACCTGCATAATATGGGTTATAATGCATGTTATATTGATGATGATAAAAGTAATAAGTATATTTATTATAGTTCTATCGATAATAACTGCATTATATGGGTAATAATGGATGTTATATTGATAATAATAAAAGTAATAAGTATATTTATTATAGTTCTATCGATAATAACTGCATTATATGGGTAATAATGGATGTTATATTGATAATAATAAAAGTAATAAGTATATTTATTATAGTTCTATCGATAATAACTGCATAATATGGGTAATAATGCGTGTTATATTGATGATAAGTTAAGTAATAAGTATATTTATTATAGTTCTACCGATAATAACTGCATTATATGGGTAATAATGGATGTTATATTGATAATATCGGGAGCAATAAGTATAATTATTATAGTTCTAGCGATAATAACTGCATAATATGGGTAATAATGCATGTTATATTGATAAGAATAAAAGTAATAAGTATAATTATTGTAGTCCTAGCGATAATAAATGCATAACATGGGTAATAATGCATGTTATATTGATAACACTGGGAGTAATAAGTATAATTATTATAGTTCTAGCGATAATAACTTCATAATATGGGTAATAATGCATGTTATAGTGATAATAATAAAAGTAATAAGTATAATTATTGTAGTTCTAGCGATAATAACTGCATAATAGGGGTAATAATGCATGTTATACTGATAATAATAAAAGTAATAAGTATAATTATTGTAGTTCTAGCGATAATAACTGCATAATAGGGGTAATAATGCGTGTTATACTCATAATAATAAAAGTAATAAGTATAATTATTCTAGTTCTAGCGATAGTAACTGCATAATAGGGGTAATAATGCATGTTATACTGATAATAATAAAAGTAATAAGTATAATTATTGCAGTTCTAGCGATAATAACTGCATAATATGGGTAATAATGCATGTTATATTGATATTATTGGGAGTAATAAGTATAATTATTATAGTTCTAGAGATAATAACTGCATAATACGGGTAATGATGCATGTTATACTGATAATAATAAAAGTAATAAGTATAATTATTATAGTTCTAGCGATAGTAACTGCATAATAGGGGTAATGATGCATGTTATACTGATAATAATAAAAGTAATAAGTATAATTATTGTAGTTCTAGCGATAACAACTGCATAATATGGGTAATAATGCATGTTGTATTGATAATAATAAAAGTAATAAGTATAATTATTGTAGTTCTAGCGATAATAACTGCATAATATGGGTAATAATGCGTGTTATATTGATGATAAGTTAAGTAATAAGTATATTTATTATAGTTCTATCGATAATAACTGCATTATATGGGTAATAATGGATGTTATATTGATAATAATAAAAGTAATAAGTATATTTATTATAGTTCTATCGATAATAACTGCATAATATGGGTAATAATGCATGTTATATTGATAATATTGGGAGTAATAAGTATAATTATTATAGCTCTAGCGATATTAACTGCATAATAGGGGTAATGATGCATGTTATACTGATAATAATAAAAGTAATAAGTATAATTATTGTAGTTCTAGCGATAATAACTGCATAATATGGGTAATAATGCATGTTATATCGATAATAATAAAAGTAATAAGTAGAATTATTGTACTTCTAGCGATAATAACTGCATAATATGGGTAATAATGCATGTTATATTGATAATATTGGGAGTAATAAGTGTAATTATTGTAGTTCTAGCGATAATAACTGCATAATAGGGGTAATAGTGCATGTTATACTGATAATAATAAAAGTAATAAGTAGGATTATTGTAGTTCTAGCGATAATAACTGCATAATATGGGTAATAATGCATGTTATATTGATAATATTTGGAGTAATAAGTATAATTATTATAGTTCTATCGATAATAACTGCATAATATTGGTAATAATGCGTGTTATATTGATGATAATATAAGTAATAAGTATATTTATTATAGTTCTATCGATAATACCTGCATAATATAGGTTATAATGCATGTTATATTGATGACGATAAAAGTAATAAGTATATTTATTATAGTTCTATCGATAATAACTGCATTATATGGGTAATAATGGATGTTATATTGATAATAATAAAAGTAATAAGTATAATTATTGTAGTTCTATCGATAATAACTGCATAATATGGGTAATAATGCATGTTATATCGATAATAATAAAAGTAATAAGTAGAATTATTGTAGTTCTAGCGATAATAACTGCATAATATGGGTAATAATGCATGTTATATTGATAATATTGGGAGTAATAAGTATAATTATTATACTTCTATCGATAATAACTGCATAATATTGGTAATAATGCGTGTTATATTGATGATAATATAAGTAATAAGTATATTTATTATAGTTCTATCGATAATACCTGCATAATATGGGTTATAATGCATGTTATATTGATGATGATAAAAGTAATAAGTATATTTATTATAGTTCTATCGATAATAACTGCATTATATGGGTAATAATGGATGTTATATTGATAATAATAAAAGTAATAAGTATATTTATTATAGTTCTATCGATAATAACTGCATTATATGGGTAATAATGGATGTTATATTGATAATAATAAAAGTAATAAGTATATTTATTATAGTTCTATCGATAATAACTGCATAATATGGGTAATAATGCGTGTTATATTGATGATAAGTTAAGTAATAAGTATATTTATTATTGTTCTATCGATAATAACTGCATTATATGGGTAATAATGGATGTTATATTGATAATATCGGGAGCAATAAGTATAATTATTATAGTTCTAGCGATAATAACTGCATAATATGGGTAATAATGCATGTTATATTGATAAGAATAAAAGTAATAAGTATAATTATTGTAGTCCTAGCGATAATAACTGCATAACATGGGTAATAATCCATGTTATATTGATAACACTGGGAGTAATAAGTATAATTATTATAGTTCTAGCGATAATAACTTCATAATATGGGTAATAATGCATGTTATAGTGATAATAATAAAAGTAATAAGTATAATTATTGTAGTTCTAGCGATAATAACTGCATAATAGGGGTAATAATGAATGTTATACTGATAATAATAAAAGTAATAAGTATAATTATTGTAGTTCTAGCGATAATAACTGCATAATAGGGGTAATAATGTGTGTTATACTCATAATAATAAAAGTAATACGTATAATTATTGCAGTTCTAGCGATAATAACTGCATAATATGGGTAATAATGCATGTTATATTGATAATATTGGGAGTAATAAGTATAATTATTATAGTTCTAGCGATAATAACTGCATAATACGGGTAAAGATGCATGTTATACTGATAATAATAAAAGTAATAAGTATAATTATTATAGTTCTAGCGATAGTAACTGCATAATAGGGGTAATGATGCATGTTATACTGATAATAATAAAAGTAATAAGTATAATTATTGTAGTTCTAGCGATAACAACTGCATAATATGGGTAATAATGCATGTTATATTGATAATAATAAAAGTAATAAGTATAATTATTGTAGTTCTAGCGATAATAACTGCATAATATGGGTAATAATGCGTGTTATATTGATGATAAGTTAAGTAATAAGTATATTTATTATAGTTCTATCGATAATAACTGCATTATATGGGTAATAATGGATGTTATATTGATAATAATAAAAGTAATAAGTATATTTATTATAGTTCTATCGATAATAACTGCATTATATGGGTAATAATGGATGTTATATTGATAATAATAAAAGTAATAAGTATATTTATTATAGTTCTATCGATAATAACTGCATAATATGGGTAATAATGCGTGCTATATTGATGATAAGTTAAGTAATAAGTATATTTATTATAGTTCTATCGATAATAACTGCATTATATGGGTAATAATGGATGTTATATTGATAATATCGGGAGCAATAAGTATAATTATTATAGTTCTAGCGATAATAACTGCATAATATGGGTAATAATGCTTGTTATAGTGATAATAATAAAAGTAATAAGTATAATTATTGTAGTTCTAGCGATAATAACTGCATAATAGGGGTAATAATGCATGTTATACTGATAATAATAAAAGTAATAAGTATAATTATTGCAGTTCTAGCGATAATAACTGCATAATATGGGTAATAATGCATGTTATATTGATAATATTGGGAGTAATAAGTATAATTATTATAGTTCTAGCGATAATAACTGCATAATACGGGTAATGATGCATGTTATACTGTTAATAATAAAAGTAATAAGTATATATATTATAGTTCTGTCGATAATAACTGCATAATATGGGTAACAATGCATGTTATATTGATAATAGTGGGAGTGATAAGTACAATTATTGTAGTTCTAGCGATAATAACTGCATAATAGGGGTAATGATGCATGTTATACTGATAATAATAAAAGTAATAACTATAATTATTGTAGTTCTAGCGATAACAACTGCATAATATGGGTAATAATGCATGTTATATTGATAATAATAAAAGTAATAAGTATATTTATTATAGTTCTATCGATAATAACTGCATAATATTGGTAATAATGCGCGTTATATTGATGATAATATAAGTAATAAGTATATTTATTATAGTTCTATCGATAATAACTGCATAATATGGGTTATAATGCATGTTATATTGATGATAATAAAAGTAATAAGTATATTTATTATAGTTCTATCGATAATAACTGCATAATATGGGTTATAATGCATGTTATATTGATGATAATAAAAGTAATAAGTATATTTATTATAGTTCTATCGATAATAACTGCATAATATTGGTAATAATGCATGTTACATTGATAATATTGGGAGTAATAAGTATAATTATTGTAGATCTAGCGATAATAACTGCATAATATGGGTAATAATGCATGTTATATTGATAATATTGGGAGTAATAAGTATAATTATTATAGTTCTAGCGATAGTAACTGCATAATACGGGTAATGATGCATGTTATACTGATAATAATAAAAGTAATAAGTATAATTATTATAGTTCTAGCGATAGTAACTGCATAATAGGGGTAATGATGCATGTTATACTGATAATAATAAAAGTAATAAGTATAATTATTGCAGTTCTAGCGATAACAACTGCATAATATGGGTAATAATGCATGTTATATTGATAATAATAAAAGTAATAGGTATAATTATTGTAGTTCTAGCGATAATAACTGCATAATATGGGTAATAATGCATGTTACATTGATAATATTGGGAGTAATAAGTATAATTATTGTAGATCTAGCGATAATAACTGCATAATATGGGTAATAATGCATGTTATATTGATAATAGTGGGAGTAATAAACATAATTATTGTAGTTCCAGCGATCGTAACTGCATAATAGGGGTGATGATGCATGTTATACTGATAATAATAAAAGTAATAAGTATAATTATTGTAATCCTAGCGATAATAACTGCATAACATGGGTAATAATGCATGTTATATTGATAACACTGGGAGTAGTAAGTATAATTATTATAGTTCTAGCGATAATAACTTCATAATATGGGTAATAATGCATGTTATAGTGATAATAATAAAAGTAATAAGTATAATTATTGTAGTTCTAGCGATAATAACTGCATAATAGGGGTAATAATGCATGTAATACTGATAATAATAAAAGTAATAAGTATAATTATTGTAGTTCTAGCGATAATAACTGCATAATAGGGGTAATAATGCGTGTTATACTCATAATAATAAAAGTAATAAGTATAATTATTCTAGTTCTAGCGATAGTAACCGCATAATAGGGGTAATAATGCATGTTATACTGATAATAATAAAAGTAATACGTATAATTATTGCAGTTCTAGCGATAATAACTGCATAATATGGGTAATAATGCATGTTATATTGATAATATTGGGAGTAATAAGTATAATTATTATAGTTCTAGCGATAGTAACTGCATAATACGGGTAATGATGCATGTTATACTGATAATAGTAAAAGTAATAAGTATAATTATTATAGTCCTAGCGATAATAACTGCATAACATGGGTAATAATGCATGTTATACTGATAATAATAAAAGTAATAAGTATAATTATTGTAGTTCTAGCGATAATAACTGCATAATATGGATAATAATGCGTGTTATATTGATGATATGTTAAGTAATAAGTATATTTATTATAGTTCTATCGATAATAACTGCATTATATGGGTAATAATGCATGTTATATTGGTAATATCGGGAGCAATAAGTATAATTATTATATTTCTAGCGATAATAACTGCATAATATGGGTAATAATGCATGTTATATTGATAAGAATAAAAGTAATAAGTATAATTATTGTAGTCCTAGCGATAATAACTGCATAACATGGGTAATAATGCATGTTATATTGATAACACTGGGAGTAATAAGTATAATTATTATAGTTCTACCGATAATAACTTCATAATATGGGTAATAATGCATGTTATAGTGATAATAATAAAAGTAATAAGTATAATTATTGTAGTTCTAGCGATAATAACTGCATAATAGGGGTAATAATGCATGTTATAGTGATAATAATAAAAGTAATAAGTATAATTATTGTAGTTCTAGCGATAATAACTGCATAATAGGGGTAATAATGCATGTAATACTGATAATAATAAAAGTAATAAGTATAATTATTGTAGTTCTAGCGATAATAACTGCATAATAGGGGTAATAATGCGTGTTATACTCATAATAATAAAAGTAATAAGTATAATTATTCTAGTTCTAGCGATAGTAACCGCATAATAGGGGTAATAATGCATGTTATACTGATAATAATAAAAGTAATACGTATAATTATTGCAGTTCTAGCGATAATAACTGCATAATATGGGTAATAATGCATGTTATATTGATAATATTGGGAGTAATAAGTATAATTATTATAGTTCTAGCGATAGTAACTGCATAATACGGGTAATGATGCATGTTATACTGATAATAGTAAAAGTAATAAGTATAATTATTATAGTCCTAGCGATAATAACTGCATAACATGGGTAATAATGCATGTTATACTGATAATAATAAAAGTAATAAGTATAATTATTGTAGTTCTAGCGATAATAACTGCATAATATGGATAATAATGCGTGTTATATTGATGATATGTTAAGTAATAAGTATATTTATTATAGTTCTATCGATAATAACTGCATTATATGGGTAATAATGCATGTTATATTGGTAATATCGGGAGCAATAAGTATAATTATTATATTTCTAGCGATAAAAACTGCATAATATGGGTAATAATGCATGTTATATTGATAAGAATAAAAGTAATAAGTATAATTATTGTAGTCCTAGCGATAATAACTGCATAACATGGGTAATAATGCATGTTATATTGATAACACTGGGAGTAATAAGTATAATTATTATAGTTCTACCGATAATAACTTCATAATATGGGTAATAATGCATGTTATAGTGATAATAATAAAAGTAATAAGTATAATTATTGTAGTTCTAGCGATAATAACTGCATAATAGGGGTAATAATGCATGTTATACTGATAATAATAAAAGTAATAAGTATAATTATTGTAGTTCTAGCGATAATAACTGCATAATAGGGGTAATAATGCGTGTTATACTCATAATAATAAAAGTAATAAGTATAATTATTCTAGTTCTAGCGATAGTAACTGCATAATATGGGTAATAATGCATGTTATACTGATAATAATAAAAGTAATAAGAATAATTATTGCAGTTCTAGCGATAATAACTGCATAATATGGGTAATAATGCATGTTATATTGATAATATTGGGAGTAATAAGTATAATTATTATAGTTCTAGCGATAGTAACTGCATAATACGGGTAATGATGCATGTTATACTGATAATAATAAAAGTAATAAGTATAATTATTGTAGTTCTAGCGATAATAACTGCATAATATGGGTAATAATGCATGTTATACTGATAATAATAAAAGTAATAAGTATAATTATTGTAGTTCTAGCGATAATAACTGCATAATATGGGTAATAATGCATGTTACATTGATAATATTGGGAGTAATAAGTATAATTATTGTAGATCTAGCGATAATAACTGCATAATATGGGTAATAATGCATGTTATACTCATAACAATATAAGTAATAAGTATAACTATTATAGTTCTGGCGATATTAACTGCATAATATGGGTAATAATGCATGTTATATTGATAATAGTGGGAGTAATAAGTACAATTATTGTAGTTCTAGCGATAATAACTGCATAATAGGGGTAATGATGCATGTTATACTGATAATAATAAAAGTAATAAGTATAATTATTGTAGTTCTAGCGATAACAACTGCATAATATGGGTAATAATGCATGTTATATTGATAATAATAAAAGTAATAAGTATATTTATTATAGTTCTATCGATAATAACTGCATAATATTGGTAATAATGCGTGTTATATTGATAATATTGGGAGTAATAAGTATAATTATTGTAGATCTAGCGATAATAACTGCATAATATGGGTAATAATGCATGTAATACTGATAATAATAAAAGTAATAAGTATAATTATTGTAGTTCTAGCGATAATAACTGCATAATAGGGGTAATAATGCGTGTTATACTCATAATAATAAAAGTAATAAGTATAATTATTCTAGTTCTAGCGATAGTAACTGCATAATAGGGGTAATAATGCATGTTATACTGATAATAATAAAAGTAATAAGTATAATTATTGCAGTTCTAGCGATAATAACTGCATAATATGGGCAATAATGCATGTTATATTGATAATATTGGGAGTAATAAGTATAATTATTATAGTTCTAGCGATAGTAACTGCATAATACGGGTAGTGATGCATGTTATACTGATAATAATAAAAGTAATAAGTATAATTATTATAGTTCTAGCGATAGTAACTGCATAATAGGGGTAATGATGCATGTTATACTGATAATAATAAAAGTAATAAGTATAATTATTGTAGTCCTAGCGATAATAACTGCATAACATGGGTAATAATGCATGTTATACTGATAATAATAAAAGTAATAAGTATAATTATTGTAGTTCTAGCGATAATAACTGCATAATATGGGTAATAATGCGTGTTATATTGATGATATGTTAAGTAATAAGTATATTTATTATAGTTCTATCGATAATAACTGCATTATATGGGTAATAATGGATGTTATATTGATAATATCGGGAGCAATAAGTATAATTATTATAGTTCTAGCGATAATAACTGCATAATATGGGTAATAATGCATGTTATATTGATAAGAATAAAAGTAATAAGTATAATTATTGTAGTCCTAGCGATAATAACTGCATAATATGGGTAATAATGCGTGTTATATTGATGATATGTTAAGTAATAAGTATATTTATTATAGTTCTATCGATAATAACTGCATTATATGGGTAATAATGCATGTTATATTGATAACACTGGGAGTAATAAGTATAATTATTGTAGTTCTAGAGCTAATAACTGCATAATATGGGTAATAATGCATGTTATATTGATAATATTGGGAGTAATAAGTATAATTATTGTAGTTCTAGCGATAATAACTGCATAATATGGGTAATAATGCATGTTATATTGATAATATTGGGAGTAATAAGTATATTTACTATAGTTCTGACGATAATAACTGCATAATATGGGTAATAGTGCATGTTATACTTAAATAATATAAGTAATAAGTATAACTATTATAGTTCTGGCGATATTAACTGCATAATATGGGTAATAATGCATGTTATATTGATAACACTGGGAGTAGTAAGTATAATTATTGTAGTTCTAGCGATAATAACTGCATAATATGGGTAATAATGCATGTTATATTGATAACACTGGGAGTAATAAGTATAATTATTGTAGTTCCAGCGATAATAACTGCAAAATATGGGTAATAATGCATGTTATATTGATAATATTGGGAGTAATAAGTATAATTATTGTAGTTCTAGCGATAATAACTGCATAATATGGGTAATAATGCATGTTATATTGATAATATCGGGAGTAATAAGTATATTTACTATATTTCTGACGATAATAACAGTATAATATGGGTAATAGTGCATGTTATACTTAAATAATATAAGTAATAAGTATAACTATTATAGTTCTGGCGATATTAACTGCATAATATGGGTAATAATGCATGTTATATTGATAATAGTGGGAGTAATAAGTATAATTATTGTAGTTCTAGCGATAATAACTGCATAATAGGGGAAATAATGCATGACATATTGATAATGTTAGGAGTAATAAGTATAATTATTATAGTTCTAGCGTTAATAACTGCATAATATTCGTAATAATGCATGACATATTGATAATAATAAAAGTAATAAGTATAATTATTGTAGTTCTAGAGCTAATAACTGCATAATATGGGTAATAATGCATGTTATATTGATAATATTGGGAGTAATAAGTATAATTATTGTAGTTCTAGCGACAATAACTGCATAATAGGGGTAATAATGCATGTTATACTGATAATAATAAAAGTAATAAGTATAATTATTGTAGTTCTAGGGATAATAACTGCATAATATGTGTAATAATGCATGTTATATCGATAATAGTGGGAGTAATAAGTATAATTATTGTAGTTCTAGCGATAATAACTGTATAATATGGGTAATAATGCATGTTATATTGATAATAATAAAAGTAATAAGTATAATTTTTGTAGTCCTAGCGATAATAACTGCATAATATGGGTAATAATGCATGTTATATTGGTAACACTGGGAGTAATAAGTATAACTATTGTAGTTCTAGCGATAAGAACTGCATAATAGGGGTAATAATGCATGTTATACTCATAATAATATAAGTAATAAGTATAACTATTATCGTTCTAGCGATAATAACTGTATAACTTGGGTAATAATGCATGTTATATTGATAACACTGGGAGTAATAAGTATAATTATTGTAGTTCCAGCGATAATAACTGCATAATATGGGTAATAATGCATGTTATATTGATAATATTGGGAGTAATAAGTATAATTATTGTAGTTCTAGCGATAATAACTGCATAATATGGGTAATAATGCATGTTATATTGATAATAGTGGGAGTAATAAGTATAATTATTGTAGTTCTGGAGCTAATAACTGCATAATATGGGTAATAATGCATGTTATATTGATAAAATTGGGAGTAATAGGTATAATTATTATAGTTCTAGCGATAATAACTGCATAATAGGGGTAATAATGCATGTTATACTCATAATAATATAAGTAATAAGTATAACTATTATAGTTCTAGCGATAATAACTGTATAACTTGGGTAATAATGCATGACATATTGATAATATTGGGAGTAATAAGTATAATTATTATAGTTCTAGCGATAGTAACTGCATAATAGTGTTAATAATGCATGTTATATTGATAAGAATAAAAGTAATAAGTATAATTATTGTAGTCCTAGCGATAATAAATGCATAATATGGGTAATAATGCATGTTATATTAATAACACTGTTAGTAATAAGTATAATTATTGTAGTCCTAGCGATAATAACTGCATAATGTGGGTAATAATACATGTTATATTGATAATATTCAGAGTAGTAAGTATAATCATTGTAGTTCTGGCGATATGAACTGCATAATATGGGTAATAATGCATGTTATATTGATAATAGTGGGAGTAATAAATATAATTATTGTAGTTCTAGCGATAATAACTGCATAATAGGGGAAATAATGCTTGACATATTGATAATATTAGGAGTAATAAGTATAATTATTATAGTTCTAGCGTTAATAACTGCATAATATTCGTAATAATGCATGACATATTGATAATAATAAAAGTAATAAGTATAATTATTGTAGTTCTAGAGCTAATAACTGCATAATATGGGTAATAATGAATGTTATATTGATAATATTGGGAGTAATAAGTATAATTATTGTAGTCCTAGCGATAATAACTGCATAATATGGGTAATAATGCATGTTATATTGATAATATTGGGAGTAATAAGTATAATTATTGTAGTTCTAGCGATAATAACTGCATAATATGGGTAATAATGCATGTTATATTGATAATATTGGGAGCAATAAGTATATTTACTATAGTTCTGACGATAATAACTGCATAATATGGGTAATAGTGCATGTTATACTTAAATAATATAAGTAATAAGTATAACTATTATAGTTCTGGCGATATTAACTGCATAATATGGGTAATAATGCATGTTATATTGATAACACTGGGAGTAATAAGTATAATTATTGTAGTTCTAGCGATAATAACTGCATAATATGGGTAATAATGCATGTTATATTGATAATATTGGGAGTAATAAGTATAATTATTGTATTTCTAGCGATAATAACTGCATAATATGGGTAATAATGCATGTTATATTGATAATATCGGGAGTAATAAGTATATTTACTATAGTTCTGACGATAATAACAGTATAATATGGGTAATATTGCATGTTATACTTAAATAATATAAGTAATAAGTATAACTATTATAGTTCTGGCGATATTAACTGCATAATATGGGTAATAATGCATGTTATATTGATAATAGTGGGAGTAATAAGTATAATTATTGTAGTTCTAGCGATAATAACTGCATAATAGGGGAAATAATGCATGTTATACTGATAATAATAAAAGTAATAAGTATAATTATTGTAGTTCTAGGGATAATAACTGCATAATATGTGTAATAATGCATGTTATATCGATAATAGTGGGAGTAATAAGTATAATTATTGTAGTTCTAGGGATAATAACTACATAATAGGGGTAATAATGCATGTTATACTCATAATAATATAAGTAATAAGTATAACTATTATAGTTCTAGCGATAATAACTGTATAACTTGGGTAATAATGCATGACATATTGATAATATTGGGAGTAATAAGTATAACTATTGTAGTTCTAGGAAAAATAACTGCATAATGGGGTAATAATGCATGTTATACTGATAATAATAAAAGTAATAAGTATAATTATTGTAGTTCTAGCGATAATAACTGCATAATATGGGTTATAATGCATGTTATATTGATAATAATAAAAGTAATAAGTATAATTATTGTAGTTCTAGCGATAATAACTGCATAATATGGGTAATGATGCATTTTATATTGATAATCGTGTCAGTAATAAGTATAATTATTATAGTTCTAGCGATAATAACTGTATAATATGGGTAATAATGCATGTTATATTGATAATAATAAAAGTAATAAGTATAATTTTTGTAGTCCTAGCGATAATAACTGCATAATATGGGTAATAATGCATGTTATATTGGTAACACTGGGAGTAATAAGTATAACTATTGTAGTTCTAGCGATAAGAACTGCATAATAGGGGTAATAATGCATGTTATACTCATAATAATATAAGTAATAAGTATAACTATTATCGTTCTAGCGATAATAACTGTATAACTTGGGTAATAATGCATGTTATATTGATAACACTGGGAGTAATAAGTATAATTATTGTAGTTCCAGCGATAATAACTGCATAATATGGGTAATAATGCATGTTATATTGATAATATTGGGAGTAATAAGTATAATTATTGTAGTTCTAGCGATAATAACTGCATAATATGGGTAATAATGCATGTTATATTGATAATAGTGGGAGTAATAAGTATAATTATTGTAGTTCTGGAGCTAATAACTGCATAATATGGGTAATAATGCATGTTATATTGATAAAATTGGGAGTAATAGGTATAATTATTGTAGTTCTAGCGACAATAACTGCATAATAGGGGTAATAATGCATGTTATACTGATAATAATAAAAGTAATAAGTATAATTATTGTAGTTCTAGCGATAATAACTGCATAATATGGGTAATAATGCATGTTATATTGATAATAGTGGGAGTAATAAGTATAATTATTGTAGTTCTAGCGTTAATAACTGCATAATATTCGAAATAATGCATGACATATTGATAATAATAAAAGTAATAAGTATAATTATTGTAGTTCTGGAGCTAATAACTGCATAATGTGGGTAATAATGCATGTTATATTGATAAAATTGGGAGTAATAAGTATAATTATTATAGTTCTAGCGATAATAACTGCATAATAGGGGTAATAATGCATGTTATACTCATAATAATATAAGTAATAAGTATAACTATTATAATTCTAGCGATAATAACTGTATAACTTGGGTAATAATGCATGACATATTGATAATATTGGGAGTAATAAGTATAATTATTATAGTTCTAGCGATAATAACTGCATAATATGGGTAATAATGCATGTTATATTGATAATAGTGGGAGTAATAAGTATAATTATTGTAGTTCTAGCGATAATAACTGCATAATAGGGGAAATAATGCATGACATATTGATAATGTTAGGAGTAATAAGTATAATTATTATAGTTCTAGCGTTAATAACTGCATAATATTCGTAATAATGCATGCCATATTGATAATAATAAAAGTAATAAGTATAATTATTGTAGTTCTAGAGCTAATAACTGCATAATATGGGTAATAATGCATGTTATATTGATAATATTGGGAGTAATAAGTATAATTATTGTAGTTCTAGCGACAATAACTGCATAATAGGGGTAATAATGCATGTTATACTGATAATAATAAAAGTAATAAGTATAATTATTGTAGTTCTAGCGATAATAACTGCATAATATGGGTAATAATGCATGTTATATCGATAATAGAGGAAGTAATAAGTATAATTATTGTAGTTCTAGCGATAATAACTGCATAATAGGGGTAATAACGCATGTTATACTCATAATAATATAGGTAATAAGTATAACTATTATAGTTCTAGCGATAATAACTGTATAACTTGGGTAATAATGCATGACATATTGATAATATTAGGAGTAATAAGTATGATTATTATATTTCTAGCGATAGTAACTGCATAATATGTTTAATAATGCATGACATATTGATAATATTGGGAGTAATAAGTATAATTATTATAGTTCTAGCGATATTAACTGCATAATATGGGTAATAATGCATGTTACATTAATAATATTGGGAGTAATAAGTAAATTTATTATAGTTCTGACGATAATAACAGTATAATATGGGTACTAATTCATGTTATATTGATAATAGTGGGAGTAATAAGTATAATTATTGTAGTTCTAGCGATAATAACTGCATAATATGGGTAATAATGCATGTTATATTGATAATAGTGGGAGTAATAAGTATAGTTATTGTAGTTCTAGCGATAATAGCTGCATAATATGGGTAATAATGCATGTTATATTGATAACACTGGGAGTAATAAGTATAATTATTGTAGTTCTAGCGATAATAACTGCATAATATGGGTAATAATGCATGTTATATTGATAATATCGGGAGTAATAAGTATATTTACTATAGTTCTGACGATAATAACAGTATAATATGGGTAATAGTGCATGTTATACTTAAATAATATAAGTAATAAGTATAACTATTATAGTTCTGGCGATATTAACTGCATAATATGGGTAATAATGCATGTTATATTGATAATAGTGGGAGTAATAAGTATAATTATTGTAGTTCTAGCGAGAATAACTGCATAATAGGGGTAATAATGCATGTTATACTGATAATAATAAAAGTAATAAGTATAATTATTGTAGTTCTAGGGATAATAACTGCATAATATGTGTAATAATGCATGTTATATCGATAATAGTGGGAGTAATAAGTATAATTATTGTAGTTCTAGGGATAATAACTACATAATAGGGGTAATAATGCATGTTATACTCATAATAATATAAGTAATAAGTATAACTATTATAGTTCTAGCGATAATAACTGTATAACTTGGGTAATAATGCATGACATATTGATAATATTGGGAGTAATAAGTATAATTATTATAGTTCTAGCGATAGTAACTGCATAATATGGGTAATAATGCATGTTATATTGATAATAATGGGAGTAATAAGTATAATTTTTGTAGTTCTAGCGATAATAGCTGCATAATATGGGTAATAATGCATGTTATATTGATAACACTGGGAGTAATAAGTATAATTATTGTAGTTCTAGCGATAATAACTGCATAATATGGGTAATAATGCATGTTGTATCGATAATAGAGGAAGTAATAAGTATAATTATTGTAGTTCTAGCGATAATAACTGCATAATAGGGGTAATAACGCATGTTATACTCATAATAATATAAGTAATAAGTATAACTATTATAGTTCTAGCGATAATAACTGTATAACTTGGGTAATAATGCATGACATATTGATAATATTAGGAGTAATAAGTATAATTATTATATTTCTAGCGATAGTAACTGCATAATATGTTTAATAATGCATGACATATTGATAATATTGGGAGTAATAAGTATAATTATTATAGTTCTAGCGATAGTAACTGCATAATAGGAGTAATAATGCATGTTATACTGATAACAATAAAAGTAATAAGTATAATTATTGTAGTCCTAGCGATAATAACTGCATAATATGGGTAATAATGCATGTTATATTGATAACACTGTTAGTAATAAGTATAATTATTGCAGTTCTAGCGATATTAACTGCATAATATGGGTAATAATGCATGTTACATTAATAATATTGGGAGTAATAAGTAAATTTATTATAGTTCTGACGATAATAACAGTATAATATGGGTACTAATTCATGTTATATTGATAATAGTGGGAGTAATAAGTATAATTATTGTAGTTCTAGCGATAATAACTGCATAATAGGGGTAATAATGCATGTTATACTCATAATAATATAAGTAATAAGTATAACTATTATAGTTCTAGCGATAATAACTGTATAACTTGGGTAATAATGCATGACATTTAGATAATATTAGGAGTAATAAGTATAGTTATTATATTTCTAGCGATAATAACTGCATAATATGGGTAATAATGCATGTTATATTGATAAAATTGGGAGTAATAGGTATAATTATTGTAGTTCTAGCGACAATAACTGCATAATAGGGGTAATAATGCATGTTATACTGATAATAATAAAAGTAATAAGTATAATTATTGTAGTTCTAGCTATAATAACTGCATAATATGGGTAATAATGCATGTTATATTGATAATAGTGGGAGTAATAAGTATAATTATTGTAGTTCTAGCGTTAATAACTGCATAATATTCGAAATAATGCATGACATATTGATAATAATAAAAGTAATAAGTATAATTATTGTAGTTCTGGAGCTAATAACTGCATAATGTGGGTAATAATGCATGTTATATTGATAAAATTGGGAGTAATAAGTATAATTATTATAGTTCTAGCGATAATAACTGCATAATAGTTGTAATAATGCATCATATATTGATAATATTGGGAGTAATAAGTATAATTATTATAGTTCTAGCGATAGTAACTGCATAATAGGGGTAATAATGCATGTTATACTGATAATAATAAAAGTAATAAGTATAATTATTGTAGTTCTAGCGATAATAACTGCATAATATGGGTAATAATGCATGTTATATTGATAAGAATAAAAGTAATAAGTATAATTATTGTAGTCCTAGCGATAATAACTGCATAATATGGGCAATAATGCATGTTGTATTGATAACACTGGGAGTAATAAGTATAATTATTGTAGTTCTAGCGATATTAACTGCATAATATGGGTAATAATGCATGTTACATTAATAATATTGGGAGTAATAAGTAAATTTATTATAGTTCTGACGATAATAACAGCATAATATGGGTAATGATGCATTTTATATTGATAATCGTGTCAGTAATAAGTATAATTATTATAGTTCTAGCGATAATAACTGCACAATATGGGTAATAATGCATGTTATATTGATAATAATAAAAGTAATAAGTATAATTTTTGTAGTTCTAGCGATAATAACTGCTTAATATGGGTAATAATGCATGTTATATTGATAATAATAAAAGTAATAAGTATAATTGCTGTAGTTCTAGCGATAATAACTGCATAATATGGGTAATAATGCATGTTATATTGATAATATTGGAAGTAATAAGTATAATTATTGTAGTTCTAGCGATAATAGCTGCATAATATGGGTAATAACGCGTGTTATATTGATAATAGTGGGAGTAATAAGTATAATTATTGTAGTTCTAGCGATAATAACTGCATAATAGGGGTAATAATGCATGACATATTGATAATATTAGGAGTAATAAGTATAATTATTATAGTTCTAGCGTTAATAACTGCATAATATGGGTAATAATGCATGAAATATTGATAATAATAAAAGTAATAAGTATAATTATTGTAGTTCCAGCGATAATAACTGCATAATATGGGTAATAGTACATGTTATACTCATAATAATATAAGTAATGAGTATAGCTATTATAGTTCTGATGATATTAACTGCATAATATGGGTCATAATGCATGTTATATTGTTAATATTGGGAGTAATAAGTATAATTATTGTAGTTCTAGCGACAATAACTGCATAATAGGGGTAATAATGCATGTTATACTCATAATAATATAAGTAATAAGTATAACTATTATAGTTCTAGCGATAATAACTGTATAACTTGGGTAATAATGCATGACATATAGATAATATTAGGAGTAATAAGTATAATTATTATATTTCTAGCGATAATAACTGCATAATATGGGTAATAATGCATGACATATTGATAATATTGGGAGTAATAAGTATAATTATTATAGTTCTAGCGATAGTAACTGCATAATAGGGGTGATAATGCATGTTATACTGATAATAATAAAAGTAATAAGTATAATTATTGTAGTTCTAGCGATAATAACTGCATAATATGGGTAATAATGCATGTTATATTCATAATAGTGGGAGTAATAAGTATAATTATTGTAGTTCTAGCGATAATAACTGCATAATAGGGGTAATAATGCATGACATATTGATAATATTAGGAGTAATAAGTATAATTATTATAGTTCTAGCGTTAATAACTGCATAATATGGGGAATAATGCATGACATATTGATAATAATAAAAGTAATAAGTATAATTATTGTAGTTCCAGCGATAATAACTGCATAATATGGGTAATAGTGCATGTTATACTCATAATAATATAAGTAATGAGTATAACTATAATAGTTCTGGCGATATTAACCGCATAATATGGGTAATAATGCATGTTATATTGATAATATTAGGAGTAATAAGTATAATTATTATAGTTCTAGCGTTAATAACTGCATAATATGGGGAATAATGCATGACATATTGATAATAATAAAAGTAATAAGTATAATTATTGTAGTTCCAGCGATAATAACTGCATAATATGGGTAATAGTGCATGTTATACTCATAATAATATAAGTAATGAGTATAACTATAATAGTTCTGGCGATATTAACCGCATAATATGGGTAATAATGCATGTTATATTGATAATATTAGGAGTAATAAGTATAATTATTATAGTTCTAGCGTTAATAACTGCATAATATGGGTAATAATGCATGACATATTGATAATAATAAAAGTAATAAGTATAATTATTGTAGTTCCAGCGATAATAACTGCATAATATGGGTAATAGTGCATGTTATACTCATAATAATATAAGTAATGAGTATAACTATTATAGTTCTGGCGATATTAACTGCATAATATGGGTAATAATGCATGTTATATTGATAATATTGGGAGTAATAAGTATAATTATTGTAGTTCTAGCGACAATAACTGCATAATAGGGGTAATAATGCATGTTATACTCATAATAATATAAGTAATAAGTATAACTATTATAGTTCTAGCGATAATAACTGTATAACTTGGGTAATAATGCATGACATATAGATAATATTAGGAGTAATAAGTATAATTATTATATTTCTAGCGATAATAACTGCATAATATGGGTAATAATGCATGACATATTGATAATATTGGGAGTAATAAGTATAATTATTATAGTTCTAGCGATAGTAACTGCATAATAGGGGTAATAATGCATGTTATACTGATAATAATAAAAGTAATAAGTATAATTATTGTAGTTCTAGCGATAATAACTGCATAATATGGGTAATAATGCATGTTATATTGATAATAGTGGGAGTAATAAGTATAATTATTGTAGTTCTAGCGATAATAACTGCATAATAGGGGTAATAATGCATGACATATTGATAATATTAGGAGTAATAAGTATAATTATTATAGTTCTAGCGTTAATAACTGCATAATATTCGAAATAATGCATGACATATTGATAATAATAAAAGTAATAAGTATAATTATTGTAGTTCTGGAGCTAATAACTGCATAATGTGGGTAATAATGCATGTTATATTGATAAAATTGGGAGTAATAAGTATAATTATTATAGTTCTAGCGATAGTAACTGCATAATAGTTGTAATAATGCATCATATATTGATAATATTGGGAGTAATAAGTATAATTATTATAGTTCTAGCGATAGTAACTGCATAATAGGGGTAATAATGCATGTTATACTGATAAGAATAAAAGTAATAAGTATAATTATTGTAGTCCTAGCGATAATAACTGCATAATATGGGTAATAATGCATGTTGTATTGATAACACTGGGAGTAATAAGTATAATTATTGTAGTTCTAGCGATATTAACTGCATAATATGGGTAATAATGCATGTTACATTAATAATATTGGGAGTAATAAGTAAATTTATTATAGTTCTGACGATAATAACAGCATAATATGGGTAATGATGCATTTTATATTGATAATCGTGTCAGTAATAAGTATAATTATTATAGTTCTAGCGATAATAACTGCACAATATGGGTAATAATGCATGTTATATTGATAATAATAAAAGTAATAAGTATAATTTTCGTAGTCCTAGCGATAATAACTGCTTAATATGGGTAATAATGCATGTTATATTGATAATAATAAAAGTAATAAGTATAATTGCTGTAGTTCTAGCGATAATAACTGCATAATACGGGTAATAATGCATGTTATATTGATAATATTGGGAGTAATAAGTATAATTATTGTAGTTCTAGCGATAATAGCTGCATAATATGGGTAATAACGCGTGTTATATTGATAATAGTGGGAGTAAGAAGTATAATTATTGTAGTTCGAGCGATAATAACTGCATAATAGGGGTAATAATGCATGACATATTGATAATATTAGGAGTAATAAGTATAATTATTATAGTTCTAGCGTTAATAACTGCAGAATATGGGTAATAATGCATGAAATATTGATAATAATAAAAGTAATAAGTATAATTATTGTAGTTCCAGCGATAATAACTGCATAATATGGGTAATAGTGCATGTTATACTCATAATAATATAAGTAATGAGTATAACTATTATAGTTCTGGCGATATTAACTGCATAATATGGGTAATAATGCATGTTATATTGATAATATTGGGAGTAATAAGTATAATTATTGTAGTTCTAGCGACAATAACTGCATAATAGGGGTAATAATGCATGTTATACTCATAACAATATAAGTAATAAGTATAACTATTATAGTTCTAGCGATAATAACTGTATAACTTGGGTAATAATGCATGACATATAGATAATATTAGGAGTAATAAGTATAATTATTATATTTCTAGCGATAATAACTGCATAATATGGGTAATAATGCA
The DNA here is from genome assembly GCA_963576845.1 of Megachile leachella. Taxonomy (NCBI): domain Eukaryota; kingdom Metazoa; phylum Arthropoda; class Insecta; order Hymenoptera; family Megachilidae; genus Megachile; species Megachile leachella. The sequence goes on from CAUYWW010000171.1 coordinate 1,044,813, forward strand.
TGACATATTGATAATATTGGGAGTAATAAGTATAACTATTATAGTTCTAGCGATAATAACTGTATAACTTGGGTAATAATGCATGACATATAGATAATATTAGGAGTAATAAGTATAATTATTATATTTCTAGCGATAATAACTGCATAATATGGGTAATAATGCATGACATATTGATAATATTGAGAGTAATAAGTATAATTATTATAGTTCTAGCGATAGTAACTGCATAATAGGGGTAATAATGCATGTTATACTGATAATAATAAAAGTAATAAGTATAATTACTGTAGTTCTAGCGATAATAACTGCATAATATGGGTAATAATGCATGTTATGTTGATAAGAATAAAAGTAATAAGTATAATTATTGTAGTCCTAGCGATAATAACTGCATAATATGGGTAATAATGCATGTTGTATTGATAACACTGGGAGTAATAAGTATAATTATTGTAGTTCTAGCGATATTAACTGCATAATATGGGTAATAATGCATGTTACATTAATAATATTGGGAGTAATAAGTAAATTTATTATAGTTCTGACGATAATAACAGCATAATATGGGTAATGATGCATTTTATATTGATAATCGTGTCAGTAATAAGTATAATTATTATAGTTCTAGCGTTAATAACTGCATAATATGGGTAATAATGCATGACATATTGATAATAATAAAAGTAATAAGTATAATTATTGTAGTTCCAGCGATAATAACTGCATAATATGGGTAATAGTGCATGTTATACTCATAATAATATAAGTAATGAGTATAACTATTATAGTTCTGGCGATATTAACTGCATAATATGGGTAATAATGCATGTTATATTGATAATATTGGGAGTAATAAGTATAATTATTGTAGTTCTAGCGATAATAGCTGCATAATATGGGTAATAACGCGTGTTATATTGATAATAGTGGGAGTAAGAAGTATAATTATTGTAGTTCGAGCGATAATAACTGCATAATAGGGGTAATAATGCATGACATATTGATAATATTAGGAGTAATAAGTATAATTATTATAGTTCTAGCGTTAATAACTGCAGAATATGGGTAATAATGCATGAAATATTGATAATAATAAAAGTAATAAGTATAATTATTGTAGTTCCAGCGATAATAACTGCATAATATGGGTAATAGTGCATGTTATACTCATAATAATATAAGTAATGAGTATAACTATTATAGTTCTGGCGATATTAACTGCATAATATGGGTAATAATGCATGTTATATTGATAATATTGGGAGTAATAAGTATAATTATTGTAGTTCTAGCGACAATAACTGCATAATAGGGGTAATAATGCATGTTATACTCATAACAATATAAGTAATAAGTATAACTATTATAGTTCTAGCGATAATAACTGTATAACTTGGGTAATAATGCATGACATATAGATAATATTAGGAGTAATAAGTATAATTATTATATTTCTAGCGATAATAACTGCATAATATGGGTAATAATGCATGACATATTGATAATATTGGGAGTAATAAGTATAACTATTATAGTTCTAGCGATAATAACTGTATAACTTGGGTAATAATGCATGACATATAGATAATATTAGGAGTAATAAGTATAATTATTATATTTCTAGCGATAATAACTGCATAATATGGGTAATAATGCATGACATATTGATAATATTGAGAGTAATAAGTATAATTATTATAGTTCTAGCGATAGTAACTGCATAATAGGGGTAATAATGCATGTTATACTGATAATAATAAAAGTAATAAGTATAATTACTGTAGTTCTAGCGATAATAACTGCATAATATGGGTAATAATGCATGTTATGTTGATAAGAATAAAAGTAATAAGTATAATTATTGTAGTCCTAGCGATAATAACTGCATAATATGGGTAATAATGCATGTTATATTGATAACACTGGGAGTAATAAGTATAATTATTGTAGTTCTAACGATATTAACTGCATAATATGGGTAATAATGCATGTTACGTTAATAATATTGGGAGTAATAAGTAAATTTATTATAGTTCTGACGATAATAACAGCATAATATGGGTACTAATTCATGTTATATTGATAATATTGGGAGTAATAAGTATAATTATTGTAGTTCTAGCGATAATAACTGCATAATATGGGTAATAATGCATGTTATATTGATAATAGTGGGAGTAATAAGTATAATTATTGTAGTTCTAGCGATAATAACTGCATAATAGGGGGAATAATGCTGACATATTGATAATAATAAAAGTAATAAGTATAATTATTGTAGTTCCAGCGATAATAACTGCATGATATGGGTAATAGTGCATGTTATACTCATAATAATATAAGTAATGAGTATAACTATAATAGTTCTGGCGATATTAACCGCATAATATGGGTAATAATGCATGTTATATTGATAATATTAGGAGTAATAAGTATAATTATTATAGTTCTAGCGATAATAACTGTATAACTTGGGTAATAATGCATGACATATAGATAATATTAGGAGTAATAAGTATAATTATTATATTTCTAGCGATAATAACTGCATAATATGGGTAATAATGCATGTTATATTGATAATATTGGAAGTAATAAGTATAATTATTGTAGTTCTAGCGATAATAGCTGCATAATATGGGTAATAACGCGTGTTATATTGATAATAGTGGGAGTAATAAGTATAATTATTGTAGTTCTAGCGATAATAACTGCATAATAGGGGTAATAATGCATGACATATTGATAATATTAGGAGTAATAAGTATAATTATTATAGTTCTAGCGTTAATAACTGCATAATATGGGTAATAATGCATGAAATATTGATAATAATAAAAGTAATAAGTATAATTATTGTAGTTCCAGCGATAATAACTGCATAATATGGGTAATAGTACATGTTATACTCATAATAATATAAGTAATGAGTATAGCTATTATAGTTCTGGCGATATTAACTGCATAATATGGGTCATAATGCATGTTATATTGATAATATTGGGAGTAATAAGTATAATTATTGTAGTTCTAGCGACAATAACTGCATAATAGGGGTAATAATGCATGTTATACTCATAATAATATAAGTAATAAGTATAACTATTATAGTTCTAGCGATAATAACTGTATAACTTGGGTAATAATGCATGACATATAGATAATATTAGGAGTAATAAGTATAATTATTATATTTCTAGCGATAATAACTGCATAATATGGGTAATAATGCATGACATATTGATAATATTGGGAGTAATAAGTATAATTATTATAGTTCTAGCGATAGTAACTGCATAATAGGGGTGATAATGCATGTTACACTGATAATAATAAAAGTAATAAGTATAATTATTGTAGTTCTAGCGATAATAACTGCATAATATGGGTAATAATGCATGTTATATTCATAATAGTGGGAGTAATAAGTATAATTATTGTAGTTCTAGCGATAATAACTGCATAATAGGGGTAATAATGCATGACATATTGATAATATTAGGAGTAATAAGTATAATTATTATAGTTCTAGCGTTAATAACTGCATAATATGGGGAATAATGCATGACATATTGATAATAATAAAAGTAATAAGTATAATTATTGTAGTTCCAGCGATAATAACTGCATAATATGGGTAATAGTGCATGTTATACTCATAATAATATAAGTAATGAGTATAACTATAATAGTTCTGGCGATATTAACCGCATAATATGGGTAATAATGCATGTTATATTGATAATATTAGGAGTAATAAGTATAATTATTATAGTTCTAGCGTTAATAACTGCATAATATGGGGAATAATGCATGACATATTGATAATAATAAAAGTAATAAGTATAATTATTGTAGTTCCAGCGATAATAACTGCATAATATGGGTAATAGTGCATGTTATACTCATAATAATATAAGTAATGAGTATAACTATAATAGTTCTGGCGATATTAACCGCATAATATGGGTAATAATGCATGTTATATTGATAATATTAGGAGTAATAAGTATAATTATTATAGTTCTAGCGTTAATAACTGCATAATATGGGTAATAATGCATGACATATTGATAATAATAAAAGTAATAAGTATAATTATTGTAGTTCCAGCGATAATAACTGCATAATATGGGTAATAGTGCATGTTATACTCATAATAATATAAGTAATGAGTATAACTATTATAGTTCTGGCGATATTAACTGCATAATATGGGTAATAATGCATGTTATATTGATAATATTGGGAGTAATAAGTATAATTATTGTAGTTCTAGCGACAATAACTGCATAATAGGGGTAATAATGCATGTTATACTCATAATAATATAAGTAATAAGTATAACTATTATAGTTCTAGCGATAATAACTGTATAACTTGGGTAATAATGCATGACATATAGATAATATTAGGAGTAATAAGTATAATTATTATATTTCTAGCGATAACAACTGCATAATATGGGTAATAATGCATGACATATTGATAATATTGGGAGTAATAAGTATAATTATTATAGTTCTAGCGATAGTAACTGCATTATAGGGGTAATAATGCATGTTATACTGATAATAATAAAAGTAATAAGTATAATTATTGTAGTTCTAGCGATAATAACTGCATAATATGGGTAATAATGCATGTTATATTGATAATAGTGGGAGTAATAAGTATAATTATTGTAGTTCTAGCGATAATAACTGCATAATAGGGGTAATAATGCATGACATATTGATAATATTAGGAGTAATAAGTATAATTATTATAGTTCTAGCGTTAATAACTGCATAATATTCGAAATAATGCATGACATATTGATAATAATAAAAGTAATAAGTATAATTATTGTAGTTCTGGAGCTAATAACTGCATAATGTGGGTAATAATGCATGTTATATTGATAAAATTGGGAGTAATAAGTATAATTATTATAGTTCTAGCGATAGTAACTGCATAATAGTTGTAATAATGCATCATATATTGATAATATTGGGAGTAATAAGTATAATTATTATAGTTCTAGCGATAGTAACTGCATAATAGGGGTAATAATGCATGTTATACTGATAATAATAAAAGTAATAAGTATAATTATTGTAGTTCTAGCGATAATAACTGCATAATATGGGTAATAATGCATGTTATATTGATAAGAATAAAAGTAATAAGTATAATTATTGTAGTCCTAGCGATAATAACTGCATAATATGGGTAATAATGCATGTTGTATTGATAACACTGGGAGTAATGAGTATAATTATTGTAGTTCTAGCGATATTAACTGCATAATATGGGTAATAATGCATGTTACATTAATAATATTGGGAGTAATAAGTAAATTTATTGTAGTTCTGACGATAATAACAGCATAATATGGGTAATGATGCATTTTATATTGATAATCGTGTCAGTAATAAGTATAATTATTATAGTTCTAGCGATAATAACTGCACAATATGGGTAATAATGCATGTTATATTGATAATAATAAAAGTAATAAGTATAATTTTCGTAGTCCTAGCGATAATAACTGCTTAATATGGGTAATAATGCATGTTATATTGATAATAATAAAAGTAATAAGTATAATTGCTGTAGTTCTAGCGATAATAACTGCATAATACGGGTAATAATGCATGTTATATTGATAATATTGGGAGTAATAAGTATAATTATTGTAGTTCTAGCGATAATAGCTGCATAATATGGGTAATAACGCGTGTTATATTGATAATAGTGGGAGTAAGAAGTATAATTATTGTAGTTCGAGCGATAATAACTGCATAATAGGGGTAATAATGCATGACATATTGATAATATTAGGAGTAATAAGTATAATTATTATAGTTCTAGCGTTAATAACTGCATAATATGGGTAATAATGCATGAAATATTGATAATAATAAAAGTAATAAGTATAATTATTGTAGTTCCAGCGATAATAACTGCATAATATGGGTAATAGTGCATGTTATACTCATAATAATATAAGTAATGAGTATAACTATTATAGTTCTGGCGATATTAACTGCATAATATGGGTAATAATGCATGTTATATTGATAATATTGGGAGTAATAAGTATAATTATTGTAGTTCTAGCGACAATAACTGCATAATAGGGGTAATAATGCATGTTATACTCATAACAATATAAGTAATAAGTATAACTATTATAGTTCTAGCGATAATAACTGTATAACTTGGGTAATAATGCATGACATATAGATAATATTAGGAGTAATAAGTATAATTATTATATTTCTAGCGATAATAACTGCATAATATGGGTAATAATGCATGACATATTGATAATATTGGGAGTAATAAGTATAACTATTATAGTTCTAGCGATAATAACTGTATAACTTGGGTAATAATGCATGACATATAGATAATATTAGGAGTAATAAGTATAATTATTATATTTCTAGCGATAATAACTGCATAATATGGGTAATAATGCATGACATATTGATAATATTGAGAGTAATAAGTATAATTATTATAGTTCTAGCGATAGTAACTGCATAATAGGGGTAATAATGCATGTTATACTGATAATAATAAAAGTAATAAGTATAATTACTGTAGTTCTAGCGATAATAACTGCATAATATGGGTAATAATGCATGTTATGTTGATAAGAATAAAAGTAATAAGTATAATTATTGTAGTCCTAGCGATAATAACTGCATAATATGGGTAATAATGCATGTTATATTGATAACACTGGGAGTAATAAGTATAATTATTGTAGTTCTAACGATATTAACTGCATAATATGGGTAATAATGCATGTTACGTTAATAATATTGGGAGTAATAAGTAAATTTATTATAGTTCTGACGATAATAACAGCATAATATGGGTACTAATTCATGTTATATTGATAATATTGGGAGTAATAAGTATAATTATTGTAGTTCTAGCGATAATAACTGCATAATATGGGTAATAATGCATGTTATATTGATAATAGTGGGAGTAATAAGTATAATTATTGTAGTTCTAGCGATAATAACTGCATAATAGGGGGAATAATGCTGACATATTGATAATAATAAAAGTAATAAGTATAATTATTGTAGTTCCAGCGATAATAACTGCATGATATGGGTAATAGTGCATGTTATACTCATAATAATATAAGTAATGAGTATAACTATAATAGTTCTGGCGATATTAACCGCATAATATGGGTAATAATGCATGTTATATTGATAATATTAGGAGTAATAAGTATAATTATTATAGTTCTAGCGTTAATAACTGCATAATATGGGTAATAATGCATGACATATTGATAATAATAAAAGTAATAAGTATAATTATTGTAGTTCCAGCGATAATAACTGCATAATATGGGTAATAGTGCATGTTATACTCATAATAATATAAGTAATGAGTATAACTATTATAGTTCTGGCGATATTAACTGCATAATATGGGTAATAATGCATGTTATATTGATAATATTGGGAGTAATAAGTATAATTATTGTAGTTCTAGCGACAATAACTGCATAATAGGGGTAATAATGCATGCTATACTCATAACAATATAAGTAATAAGTATAACTATTATAGTTCTAGCGATAATAACTGTATAACTTGGGTAATAATGCATGACATATAGATAATATTAGGAGTAATAAGTATAATTATTATATTTCTAGCGATAATAACTGCATAATATGGGTAATAATGCATGACATATTGATAATATTGGGAGTAATAAGTATAACTATTATAGTTCTAGCGATAATAACTGTATAACTTGGGTAATAATGCATGACATATAGATAATATTAGGAGTAATAAGTATAATTATTATATTTCTAGCGACAATAACTGCATAATATGGGTAATAATGCATGACATATTGATAATATTGGGAGTAATAAGTATAATTATTATAGTTCTAGCGATAGTAACTGCATAATAGGGGTAATAATGCATGTTATACTGATAATAATAAAAGTAATAAGTATAATTACTGTAGTTCTAGCGATAATAACTGCATAATATGGGTAATAATGCATGTTATGTTGATAAGAATAAAAGTAATAAGTATAATTATTGTAGTCCTAGCGATAATAACTGCATAATATGGGTAATAATGCATGTTATATTGATAACACTGGGAGTAATAAGTATAATTATTGTAGTTCTAACGATATTAACTGCATAATATGGGTAATAATGCATGTTACGTTAATAATATTGGGAGTAATAAGTAAATTTATTATAGTTCTGACGATAATGACAGCATAATATGGGTACTAATTCATGTTATATTGATAATATTGGGAGTAATAAGTATAATTATTGTAGTTCTAGCGATAATAACTGCATAATATGGGTAATGATGCATTTTATATTGATAGTCGTGTCAGTAATAAGTATAATTATTATAGTTCTAGCGATAATAACTGCATAATATGGGTAATAATGCATGTTATATTGATAATAATAAAAGTAATAAGTATAATTACTGTAGTTCTAGCGATAATAACTGCATGATATGGGTAATAATGCATGTTATATTGATAATATTGGGAGTAATAAGTATAATTATTGTAGTTCTAGCGATAATAACTGCATAATATGGGTAATAATGCATGACATATTGATAATAATAAAAGTAATAAGTATAATTATTGTAGTTCCAGCGATAATAACTGCATAATATGGGTAATAGTGCATGTTATACTCATAATAATATAAGTAATGAGTATAACTATTATAGTTCTGGCGATATTAACTGCATAATATGGGTAATAATGCATGTTATATTGATAATATTGGGAGTAATAAGTATAATTATTGTAGTTCTAGCGACAATAACTGCATAATAGGGGTAATAATGCATGTTATACTCATAACAATATAAGTAATAAGTATAACTATTATAGTTCTAGCGATAATAACTGTATAACTTGGGTAATAATGCATGACATATAGATAATATTAGGAGTAATAAGTATAATTATTATATTTCTAGCGATAATAACTGCATAATATGGGTAATAATGCATGACATATTGATAATAATAAAAGTAATAAGTATAATTATTGTAGTTCCAGCGATAATAACTGCATAATATGGGTAATAGTGCATGTTATACTCATAATAATATAAGTAATGAGTATAACTATTATAGTTCTGGCGATATTAACTGCATGATATGGGTAATAATGCATGTTATATTGATAATATTGGGAGTAATAAGTATAATTATTGTAGTTCTAGCGTTAATAACTGCATAATATTCGAAATAATGCATGACATATTGATAATAATAAAAGTAATAAGTATAATTATTGTAGTTCTGGAGCTAATAACTGCATAATGTGGGTAATAATGCATGTTATATTGATAAAATTGGGAGTAATAAGTATAATTATTATAGTTCTAGCGATAATAACTGCATAATAGTTGTAATAATGCATCATATATTGATAATATTGGGAGTAATAAGTATAATTATTATAGTTCTAGCGATAGTAACTGCATAATAGGGGTAATAATGCATGTTATACTGATAATAATAAAAGTAATAAGTATAATTATTGTAGTTCTAGCGATAATAACTGCATAATATGGGTAATAATGCATGTTATATTGATAAGAATAAAAGTAATAAGTATAATTATTGTAGTCCTAGCGATAATAACTGCATAATATGGGCAATAATGCATGTTGTATTGATAACACTGGGAGTAATAAGTATAATTATTGTAGTTCTAGCGATATTAACTGCATAATATGGGTAATAATGCATGTTACATTAATAATATTGGGAGTAATAAGTAAATTTATTATAGTTCTGACGATAATAACAGCATAATATGGGTAATGATGCATTTTATATTGATAATCGTGTCAGTAATAAGTATAATTATTATAGTTCTAGCGATAATAACTGCACAATATGGGTAATAATGCATGTTATATTGATAATAATAAAAGTAATAAGTATAATTTTTGTAGTTCTAGCGATAATAACTGCTTAATATGGGTAATAATGCATGTTATATTGATAATAATAAAAGTAATAAGTATAATTGCTGTAGTTCTAGCGATAATAACTGCATAATATGGGTAATAATGCATGTTATATTGATAATATTGGAAGTAATAAGTATAATTATTGTAGTTCTAGCGATAATAGCTGCATAATATGGGTAATAACGCGTGTTATATTGATAATAGTGGGAGTAATAAGTATAATTATTGTAGTTCTAGCGATAATAACTGCATAATAGGGGTAATAATGCATGACATATTGATAATATTAGGAGTAATAAGTATAATTATTATAGTTCTAGCGTTAATAACTGCATAATATGGGTAATAATGCATGAAATATTGATAATAATAAAAGTAATAAGTATAATTATTGTAGTTCCAGCGATAATAACTGCATAATATGGGTAATAGTACATGTTATACTCATAATAATATAAGTAATGAGTATAGCTATTATAGTTCTGATGATATTAACTGCATAATATGGGTCATAATGCATGTTATATTGTTAATATTGGGAGTAATAAGTATAATTATTGTAGTTCTAGCGACAATAACTGCATAATAGGGGTAATAATGCATGTTATACTCATAATAATATAAGTAATAAGTATAACTATTATAGTTCTAGCGATAATAACTGTATAACTTGGGTAATAATGCATGACATATAGATAATATTAGGAGTAATAAGTATAATTATTATATTTCTAGCGATAATAACTGCATAATATGGGTAATAATGCATGACATATTGATAATATTGGGAGTAATAAGTATAATTATTATAGTTCTAGCGATAGTAACTGCATAATAGGGGTGATAATGCATGTTATACTGATAATAATAAAAGTAATAAGTATAATTATTGTAGTTCTAGCGATAATAACTGCATAATATGGGTAATAATGCATGTTATATTCATAATAGTGGGAGTAATAAGTATAATTATTGTAGTTCTAGCGATAATAACTGCATAATAGGGGTAATAATGCATGACATATTGATAATATTAGGAGTAATAAGTATAATTATTATAGTTCTAGCGTTAATAACTGCATAATATGGGGAATAATGCATGACATATTGATAATAATAAAAGTAATAAGTATAATTATTGTAGTTCCAGCGATAATAACTGCATAATATGGGTAATAGTGCATGTTATACTCATAATAATATAAGTAATGAGTATAACTATAATAGTTCTGGCGATATTAACCGCATAATATGGGTAATAATGCATGTTATATTGATAATATTAGGAGTAATAAGTATAATTATTATAGTTCTAGCGTTAATAACTGCATAATATGGGGAATAATGCATGACATATTGATAATAATAAAAGTAATAAGTATAATTATTGTAGTTCCAGCGATAATAACTGCATAATATGGGTAATAGTGCATGTTATACTCATAATAATATAAGTAATGAGTATAACTATAATAGTTCTGGCGATATTAACCGCATAATATGGGTAATAATGCATGTTATATTGATAATATTAGGAGTAATAAGTATAATTATTATAGTTCTAGCGTTAATAACTGCATAATATGGGTAATAATGCATGACATATTGATAATAATAAAAGTAATAAGTATAATTATTGTAGTTCCAGCGATAATAACTGCATAATATGGGTAATAGTGCATGTTATACTCATAATAATATAAGTAATGAGTATAACTATTATAGTTCTGGCGATATTAACTGCATAATATGGGTAATAATGCATGTTATATTGATAATATTGGGAGTAATAAGTATAATTATTGTAGTTCTAGCGACAATAACTGCATAATAGGGGTAATAATGCATGTTATACTCATAATAATATAAGTAATAAGTATAACTATTATAGTTCTAGCGATAATAACTGTATAACTTGGGTAATAATGCATGACATATAGATAATATTAGGAGTAATAAGTATAATTATTATATTTCTAGCGATAATAACTGCATAATATGGGTAATAATGCATGACATATTGATAATATTGGGAGTAATAAGTATAATTATTATAGTTCTAGCGATAGTAACTGCATAATAGGGGTAATAATGCATGTTATACTGATAATAATAAAAGTAATAAGTATAATTATTGTAGTTCTAGCGATAATAACTGCATAATATGGGTAATAATGCATGTTATATTGATAATAGTGGGAGTAATAAGTATAATTATTGTAGTTCTAGCGATAATAACTGCATAATAGGGGTAATAATGCATGACATATTGATAATATTAGGAGTAATAAGTATAATTATTATAGTTCTAGCGTTAATAACTGCATAATATTCGAAATAATGCATGACATATTGATAATAATAAAAGTAATAAGTATAATTATTGTAGTTCTGGAGCTAATAACTGCATAATGTGGGTAATAATGCATGTTATATTGATAAAATTGGGAGTAATAAGTATAATTATTATAGTTCTAGCGATAGTAACTGCATAATAGTTGTAATAATGCATCATATATTGATAATATTGGGAGTAATAAGTATAATTATTATAGTTCTAGCGATAGTAACTGCATAATAGGGGTAATAATGCATGTTATACTGATAAGAATAAAAGTAATAAGTATAATTATTGTAGTCCTAGCGATAATAACTGCATAATATGGGTAATAATGCATGTTGTATTGATAACACTGGGAGTAATAAGTATAATTATTGTAGTTCTAGCGATATTAACTGCATAATATGGGTAATAATGCATGTTACATTAATAATATTGGGAGTAATAAGTAAATTTATTATAGTTCTGACGATAATAACAGCATAATATGGGTAATGATGCATTTTATATTGATAATCGTGTCAGTAATAAGTATAATTATTATAGTTCTAGCGATAATAACTGCACAATATGGGTAATAATGCATGTTATATTGATAATAATAAAAGTAATAAGTATAATTTTCGTAGTCCTAGCGATAATAACTGCTTAATATGGGTAATAATGCATGTTATATTGATAATAATAAAAGTAATAAGTATAATTGCTGTAGTTCTAGCGATAATAACTGCATAATACGGGTAATAATGCATGTTATATTGATAATATTGGGAGTAATAAGTATAATTATTGTAGTTCTAGCGATAATAGCTGCATAATATGGGTAATAACGCGTGTTATATTGATAATAGTGGGAGTAAGAAGTATAATTATTGTAGTTCGAGCGATAATAACTGCATAATAGGGGTAATAATGCATGACATATTGATAATATTAGGAGTAATAAGTATAATTATTATAGTTCTAGCGTTAATAACTGCATAATATGGGTAATAATGCATGAAATATTGATAATAATAAAAGTAATAAGTATAATTATTGTAGTTCCAGCGATAATAACTGCATAATATGGGTAATAGTGCATGTTATACTCATAATAATATAAGTAATGAGTATAACTATTATAGTTCTGGCGATATTAACTGCATAATATGGGTAATAATGCATGTTATATTGATAATATTGGGAGTAATAAGTATAATTATTGTAGTTCTAGCGACAATAACTGCATAATAGGGGTAATAATGCATGTTATACTCATAACAATATAAGTAATAAGTATAACTATTATAGTTCTAGCGATAATAACTGTATAACTTGGGTAATAATGCATGACATATAGATAATATTAGGAGTAATAAGTATAATTATTATATTTCTAGCGATAATAACTGCATAATATGGGTAATAATGCATGACATATTGATAATATTGGGAGTAATAAGTATAACTATTATAGTTCTAGCGATAATAACTGTATAACTTGGGTAATAATGCATGACATATAGATAATATTAGGAGTAATAAGTATAATTATTATATTTCTAGCGATAATAACTGCATAATATGGGTAATAATGCATGACATATTGATAATATTGAGAGTAATAAGTATAATTATTATAGTTCTAGCGATAGTAACTGCATAATAGGGGTAATAATGCATGTTATACTGATAATAATAAAAGTAATAAGTATAATTACTGTAGTTCTAGCGATAATAACTGCATAATATGGGTAATAATGCATGTTATGTTGATAAGAATAAAAGTAATAAGTATAATTATTGTAGTCCTAGCGATAATAACTGCATAATATGGGTAATAATGCATGTTATATTGATAACACTGGGAGTAATAAGTATAATTATTGTAGTTCTAACGATATTAACTGCATAATATGGGTAATAATGCATGTTACGTTAATAATATTGGGAGTAATAAGTAAATTTATTATAGTTCTGACGATAATAACAGCATAATATGGGTACTAATTCATGTTATATTGATAATATTGGGAGTAATAAGTATAATTATTGTAGTTCTAGCGATAATAACTGCATAATATGGGTAATAATGCATGTTATATTGATAATAGTGGGAGTAATAAGTATAATTATTGTAGTTCTAGCGATAATAACTGCATAATAGGGGGAATAATGCTGACATATTGATAATAATAAAAGTAATAAGTATAATTATTGTAGTTCCAGCGATAATAACTGCATGATATGGGTAATAGTGCATGTTATACTCATAATAATATAAGTAATGAGTATAACTATAATAGTTCTGGCGATATTAACCGCATAATATGGGTAATAATGCATGTTATATTGATAATATTAGGAGTAATAAGTATAATTATTATAGTTCTAGCGTTAATAACTGCATAATATGGGTAATAATGCATGACATATTGATAATAATAAAAGTAATAAGTATAATTATTGTAGTTCCAGCGATAATAACTGCATAATATGGGTAATAGTGCATGTTATACTCATAATAATATAAGTAATGAGTATAACTATTATAGTTCTGGCGATATTAACTGCATAATATGGGTAATAATGCATGTTATATTGATAATATTGGGAGTAATAAGTATAATTATTGTAGTTCTAGCGACAATAACTGCATAATAGGGGTAATAATGCATGCTATACTCATAACAATATAAGTAATAAGTATAACTATTATAGTTCTAGCGATAATAACTGTATAACTTGGGTAATAATGCATGACATATAGATAATATTAGGAGTAATAAGTATAATTATTATATTTCTAGCGATAATAACTGCATAATATGGGTAATAATGCATGACATATTGATAATATTGGGAGTAATAAGTATAACTATTATAGTTCTAGCGATAATAACTGTATAACTTGGGTAATAATGCATGACATATAGATAATATTAGGAGTAATAAGTATAATTATTATATTTCTAGCGACAATAACTGCATAATATGGGTAATAATGCATGACATATTGATAATATTGGGAGTAATAAGTATAATTATTATAGTTCTAGCGATAGTAACTGCATAATAGGGGTAATAATGCATGTTATACTGATAATAATAAAAGTAATAAGTATAATTACTGTAGTTCTAGCGATAATAACTGCATAATATGGGTAATAATGCATGTTATGTTGATAAGAATAAAAGTAATAAGTATAATTATTGTAGTCCTAGCGATAATAACTGCATAATATGGGTAATAATGCATGTTATATTGATAACACTGGGAGTAATAAGTATAATTATTGTAGTTCTAACGATATTAACTGCATAATATGGGTAATAATGCATGTTACGTTAATAATATTGGGAGTAATAAGTAAATTTATTATAGTTCTGACGATAATGACAGCATAATATGGGTACTAATTCATGTTATATTGATAATATTGGGAGTAATAAGTATAATTATTGTAGTTCTAGCGATAATAACTGCATAATATGGGTAATGATGCATTTTATATTGATAGTCGTGTCAGTAATAAGTATAATTATTATAGTTCTAGCGATAATAACTGCATAATATGGGTAATAATGCATGTTATATTGATAATAATAAAAGTAATAAGTATAATTACTGTAGTTCTAGCGATAATAACTGCATGATATGGGTAATAATGCATGTTATATTGATAATATTGGGAGTAATAAGTATAATTATTGTAGTTCTAGCGATAATAACTGCATAATATGGGTAATAATGCATGACATATTGATAATAATAAAAGTAATAAGTATAATTATTGTAGTTCCAGCGATAATAACTGCATAATATGGGTAATAGTGCATGTTATACTCATAATAATATAAGTAATGAGTATAGCTATTATAGTTCTGGCGATATTAACTGCATAATATGGGTCATAATGCATGTTATATTGATAATATTGGGAGTAATAAGTATAATTATTGTAGTTCTAGCGACAATAACTGCATAATAGGGGTAATAATGCATGTTATACTCATAATAATATAAGTAATAAGTATAACTATTATAGTTCTAGCGATAATAACTGTATAACTTGGGTAATAATGCATGACATATAGATAATATTAGGAGTAATAAGTATAATTATTATATTTCTAGCGATAATAACTGCATAATATGGGTAATAATGCATGACATATTGATAATATTGGGAGTAATAAGTATAATTATTATAGTTCTAGCGATAGTAACTGCATAATAGGGGTGATAATGCATGTTACACTGATAATAATAAAAGTAATAAGTATAATTATTGTAGTTCTAGCGATAATAACTGCATAATATGGGTAATAATGCATGTTATATTCATAATAGTGGGAGTAATAAGTATAATTATTGTAGTTCTAGCGATAATAACTGCATAATAGGGGTAATAATGCATGACATATTGATAATATTAGGAGTAATAAGTATAATTATTATAGTTCTAGCGTTAATAACTGCATAATATGGGGAATAATGCATGACATATTGATAATAATAAAAGTAATAAGTATAATTATTGTAGTTCCAGCGATAATAACTGCATAATATGGGTAATAGTGCATGTTATACTCATAATAATATAAGTAATGAGTATAACTATAATAGTTCTGGCGATATTAACCGCATAATATGGGTAATAATGCATGTTATATTGATAATATTAGGAGTAATAAGTATAATTATTATAGTTCTAGCGTTAATAACTGCATAATATGGGGAATAATGCATGACATATTGATAATAATAAAAGTAATAAGTATAATTATTGTAGTTCCAGCGATAATAACTGCATAATATGGGTAATAGTGCATGTTATACTCATAATAATATAAGTAATGAGTATAACTATAATAGTTCTGGCGATATTAACCGCATAATATGGGTAATAATGCATGTTATATTGATAATATTAGGAGTAATAAGTATAATTATTATAGTTCTAGCGTTAATAACTGCATAATATGGGTAATAATGCATGACATATTGATAATAATAAAAGTAATAAGTATAATTATTGTAGTTCCAGCGATAATAACTGCATAATATGGGTAATAGTGCATGTTATACTCATAATAATATAAGTAATGAGTATAACTATTATAGTTCTGGCGATATTAACTGCATAATATGGGTAATAATGCATGTTATATTGATAATATTGGGAGTAATAAGTATAATTATTGTAGTTCTAGCGACAATAACTGCATAATAGGGGTAATAATGCATGTTATACTCATAATAATATAAGTAATAAGTATAACTATTATAGTTCTAGCGATAATAACTGTATAACTTGGGTAATAATGCATGACATATAGATAATATTAGGAGTAATAAGTATAATTATTATATTTCTAGCGATAACAACTGCATAATATGGGTAATAATGCATGACATATTGATAATATTGGGAGTAATAAGTATAATTATTATAGTTCTAGCGATAGTAACTGCATTATAGGGGTAATAATGCATGTTATACTGATAATAATAAAAGTAATAAGTATAATTATTGTAGTTCTAGCGATAATAACTGCATAATATGGGTAATAATGCATGTTATATTGATAATAGTGGGAGTAATAAGTATAATTATTGTAGTTCTAGCGATAATAACTGCATAATAGGGGTAATAATGCATGACATATTGATAATATTAGGAGTAATAAGTATAATTATTATAGTTCTAGCGTTAATAACTGCATAATATTCGAAATAATGCATGACATATTGATAATAATAAAAGTAATAAGTATAATTGTTGTAGTTCTGGAGCTAATAACTGCATAATGTGGGTAATAATGCATGTTATATTGATAAAATTGGGAGTAATAAGTATAATTATTATAGTTCTAGCGATAGTAACTGCATAATAGTTGTAATAATGCATCATATATTGATAATATTGGGAGTAATAAGTATAATTATTATAGTTCTAGCGATAGTAACTGCATAATAGGGGTAATAATGCATGTTATACTGATAATAATAAAAGTAATAAGTATAATTATTGTAGTTCTAGCGATAATAACTGCATAATATGGGTAATAATGCATGTTATATTGATAAGAATAAAAGTAATAAGTATAATTATTGTAGTCCTAGCGATAATAACTGCATAATATGGGTAATAATGCATGTTGTATTGATAACACTGGGAGTAATAAGTATAATTATTGTAGTTCTAGCGATATTAACTGCATAATATGGGTAATAATGCATGTTACATTAATAATATTGGGAGTAATAAGTAAATTTATTGTAGTTCTGACGATAATAACAGCATAATATGGGTAATGATGCATTTTATATTGATAATCGTGTCAGTAATAAGTATAATTATTATAGTTCTAGCGATAATAACTGCACAATATGGGTAATAATGCATGTTATATTGATAATAATAAAAGTAATAAGTATAATTTTCGTAGTCCTAGCGATAATAACTGCTTAATATGGGTAATAATGCATGTTATATTGATAATAATAAAAGTAATAAGTATAATTGCTGTAGTTCTAGCGATAATAACTGCATAATACGGGTAATAATGCATGTTATATTGATAATATTGGGAGTAATAAGTATAATTATTGTAGTTCTAGCGATAATAGCTGCATAATATGGGTAATAACGCGTGTTATATTGATAATAGTGGGAGTAAGAAGTATAATTATTGTAGTTCGAGCGATAATAACTGCATAATAGGGGTAATAATGCATGACATATTGATAATATTAGGAGTAATAAGTATAATTATTATAGTTCTAGCGTTAATAACTGCATAATATGGGTAATAATGCATGAAATATTGATAATAATAAAAGTAATAAGTATAATTATTGTAGTTCCAGCGATAATAACTGCATAATATGGGTAATAGTGCATGTTATACTCATAATAATATAAGTAATGAGTATAACTATTATAGTTCTGGCGATATTAACTGCATAATATGGGTAATAATGCATGTTATATTGATAATATTGGGAGTAATAAGTATAATTATTGTAGTTCTAGCGACAATAACTGCATAATAGGGGTAATAATGCATGTTATACTCATAACAATATAAGTAATAAGTATAACTATTATAGTTCTAGCGATAATAACTGTATAACTTGGGTAATAATGCATGACATATAGATAATATTAGGAGTAATAAGTATAATTATTATATTTCTAGCGATAATAACTGCATAATATGGGTAATAATGCATGACATATTGATAATATTGGGAGTAATAAGTATAACTATTATAGTTCTAGCGATAATAACTGTATAACTTGGGTAATAATGCATGACATATAGATAATATTAGGAGTAATAAGTATAATTATTATATTTCTAGCGATAATAACTGCATAATATGGGTAATAATGCATGACATATTGATAATATTGAGAGTAATAAGTATAATTATTATAGTTCTAGCGATAGTAACTGCATAATAGGGGTAATAATGCATGTTATACTGATAATAATAAAAGTAATAAGTATAATTACTGTAGTTCTAGCGATAATAACTGCATAATATGGGTAATAATGCATGTTATGTTGATAAGAATAAAAGTAATAAGTATAATTATTGTAGTCCTAGCGATAATAACTGCATAATATGGGTAATAATGCATGTTATATTGATAACACTGGGAGTAATAAGTATAATTATTGTAGTTCTAACGATATTAACTGCATAATATGGGTAATAATGCATGTTACGTTAATAATATTGGGAGTAATAAGTAAATTTATTATAGTTCTGACGATAATAACAGCATAATATGGGTACTAATTCATGTTATATTGATAATATTGGGAGTAATAAGTATAATTATTGTAGTTCTAGCGATAATAACTGCATAATATGGGTAATAATGCATGTTATATTGATAATAGTGGGAGTAATAAGTATAATTATTGTAGTTCTAGCGATAATAACTGCATAATAGGGGGAATAATGCTGACATATTGATAATAATAAAAGTAATAAGTATAATTATTGTAGTTCCAGCGATAATAACTGCATGATATGGGTAATAGTGCATGTTATACTCATAATAATATAAGTAATGAGTATAACTATAATAGTTCTGGCGATATTAACCGCATAATATGGGTAATAATGCATGTTATATTGATAATATTAGGAGTAATAAGTATAATTATTATAGTTCTAGCGTTAATAACTGCATAATATGGGTAATAATGCATGACATATTGATAATAATAAAAGTAATAAGTATAATTATTGTAGTTCCAGCGATAATAACTGCATAATATGGGTAATAGTGCATGTTATACTCATAATAATATAAGTAATGAGTATAACTATTATAGTTCTGGCGATATTAACTGCATAATATGGGTAATAATGCATGTTATATTGATAATATTGGGAGTAATAAGTATAATTATTGTAGTTCTAGCGACAATAACTGCATAATAGGGGTAATAATGCATGCTATACTCATAACAATATAAGTAATAAGTATAACTATTATAGTTCTAGCGATAATAACTGTATAACTTGGGTAATAATGCATGACATATAGATAATATTAGGAGTAATAAGTATAATTATTATATTTCTAGCGATAATAACTGCATAATATGGGTAATAATGCATGACATATTGATAATATTGGGAGTAATAAGTATAACTATTATAGTTCTAGCGATAATAACTGTATAACTTGGGTAATAATGCATGACATATAGATAATATTAGGAGTAATAAGTATAATTATTATATTTCTAGCGACAATAACTGCATAATATGGGTAATAATGCATGACATATTGATAATATTGGGAGTAATAAGTATAATTATTATAGTTCTAGCGATAGTAACTGCATAATAGGGGTAATAATGCATGTTATACTGATAATAATAAAAGTAATAAGTATAATTACTGTAGTTCTAGCGATAATAACTGCATAATATGGGTAATAATGCATGTTATGTTGATAAGAATAAAAGTAATAAGTATAATTATTGTAGTCCTAGCGATAATAACTGCATAATATGGGTAATAATGCATGTTATATTGATAACACTGGGAGTAATAAGTATAATTATTGTAGTTCTAACGATATTAACTGCATAATATGGGTAATAATGCATGTTACGTTAATAATATTGGGAGTAATAAGTAAATTTATTATAGTTCTGACGATAATGACAGCATAATATGGGTACTAATTCATGTTATATTGATAATATTGGGAGTAATAAGTATAATTATTGTAGTTCTAGCGATAATAACTGCATAATATGGGTAATGATGCATTTTATATTGATAGTCGTGTCAGTAATAAGTATAATTATTATAGTTCTAGCGATAATAACTGCATAATATGGGTAATAATGCATGTTATATTGATAATAATAAAAGTAATAAGTATAATTACTGTAGTTCTAGCGATAATAACTGCATGATATGGGTAATAATGCATGTTATATTGATAATATTGGGAGTAATAAGTATAATTATTGTAGTTCTAGCGATAATAACTGCATAATATGGGTAATAATGCATGACATATTGATAATAATAAAAGTAATAAGTATAATTATTGTAGTTCCAGCGATAATAACTGCATAATATGGGTAATAGTGCATGTTATACTCATAATAATATAAGTAATGAGTATAACTATTATAGTTCTGGCGATATTAACTGCATAATATGGGTAATAATGCATGTTATATTGATAATATTGGGAGTAATAAGTATAATTATTGTAGTTCTAGCGACAATAACTGCATAATAGGGGTAATAATGCATGTTATACTCATAACAATATAAGTAATAAGTATAACTATTATAGTTCTAGCGATAATAACTGTATAACTTGGGTAATAATGCATGACATATAGATAATATTAGGAGTAATAAGTATAATTATTATATTTCTAGCGATAATAACTGCATAATATGGGTAATAATGCATGACATATTGATAATATTGGGAGTAATAAGTATAACTATTATAGTTCTAGCGATAATAACTGTATAACTTGGGTAATAATGCATGACATATAGATAATATTAGGAGTAATAAGTATAATTATTATATTTCTAGCGATAATAACTGCATTATATGGGTAATAATGCATGACATATTGATAATATTGGGAGTAATAAGTATAATTATTATAGTTCTAGCGATAGTAACTGCATAATAGGGGTAATAATGCATGTTATACTGATAATAATAAAAGTAATAAGTATAATTACTGTAGTTCTAGCGATAATAACTGCATAATATGGGTAATAATGCATGTTATGTTGATAAGAATAAAAGTAATAAGTATAATTATTGTAGTCCTAGCGATAATAACTGCATAATATGGGTAATAATGCATGTTATATTGATAACACTGGGAGTAATAAGTATAATTATTGTAGTTCTAACGATATTAACTGCATAATATGGGTAATAATGCATGTTACGTTAATAATATTGGGAGTAATAAGTAAATTTATTATAGTTCTGACGATAATAACAGCATAATATGGGTACTAATTCATGTTATATTGATAATATTGGGAGTAATAAGTATAATTATTGTAGTTCTAGCGATAATAACTGCATAATATGGGTAATAATGCATGTTATATTGATAATAGTGGGAGTAATAAGTATAATTATTGTAGTTCTAGCGATAATAACTGCATAATAGGGGTAATAATGCATGACATATTGATAATATTAGGAGTAATAAGTATAATTATTATAGTTCTAGCGTTAATAACTGCATAATATGGGGAATAATGCATGACATATTGATAATAATAAAAGTAATAAGTATAATTATTGTAGTTCCAGCGATAATAACTGCATGATATGGGTAATAGTGCATGTTATACTCATAATAATATAAGTAATGAGTATAACTATAATAGTTCTGGCGATATTAACCGCATAATATGGGTAATAATGCATGTTATATTGATAATATTAGGAGTAATAAGTATAATTATTATAGTTCTAGCGTTAATAACTGCATAATATGGGTAATAATGCATGACATATTGATAATAATAAAAGTAATAAGTATAATTATTGTAGTTCCAGCGATAATAACTGCATAATATGGGTAATAGTGCATGTTATACTCATAATAATATAAGTAATGAGTATAACTATTATAGTTCTGGCGATATTAACTGCATAATATGGGTAATAATGCATGTTATATTGATAATATTGGGAGTAATAAGTATAATTATTGTAGTTCTAGCGATAGTAACTGCATAATAGGGGTAATAATGCATGTTATACTGATAATAATAAAAGTAATAAGTATAATTACTGTAGTTCTAGCGATAATAACTGCATAATATGGGTAATAATGCATGTTATGTTGATAAGAATAAAAGTAATAAGTATAATTATTGTAGTCCTAGCGATAATAACTGCATAATATGGGTAATAATGCATGTTATATTGATAACACTGGGAGTAATAAGTATAATTATTGTAGTTCTAACGATATTAACTGCATAATATGGGTAATAATGCATGTTACGTTAATAATATTGGGAGTAATAAGTAAATTTATTATAGTTCTGACGATAATAACAGCATAATATGGGTACTAATTCATGTTATATTGATAATATTGGGAGTAATAAGTATAATTATTGTAGTTCTAGCGATAATAACTGCATAATATGGGTAATGATGCATTTTATATTGATAGTCGTGTCAGTAATAAGTATAATTATTATAGTTCTAGCGATAATAACTGCATAATATGGGTAATAATGCATGTTATATTGATAATAATAAAAGTAATAAGTATAATTACTGTAGTTCTAGCGATAATAACTGCATGATATGGGTAATAATGCATGTTATATTGATAATATTGGGAGTAATAAGTATAATTATTGTAGTTCTAGCGATAATAACTGCATAATATGGGTAATAATGCATGTTATATTGATAATAGTAGGAGTAATAAGTATAATTATTGTAGTTCTAGCGATAATAACTGCATAATATGGGTAATAATGCAAGTTATATTAATAATAGTGGGAGTAATAAGTATAATTATTGTAGTTCTAGCGATAATAACTGCATGATAGGGGAAATAATGCATGACATATTGATAATATTAGGAGTAATAAATATAATTATTATAGTTCTAGCGTTATTAACTGCATAATAGTCGTAATAATGCATGACACATTGATAATAATAAAAGTAATAAGTATAATTATTGTAGTTCAGGAGCTAATAACTGCATAATATGGGTAATAATGCATGTTATATTGACAAAATTGGGAGTAATAAGTATAATTATTGTAGTTCTAGCGACAATAATTGCATAATAGGGGTAATAATGCATGTTATACTGATAATAATAAAAGAAATAAGTAAAATTATTGTAGTTCTAGCGATAATAACTGCATAATATGGGTAATAGTGCATGTTATATCGATAATATTGTGAGTAATAAGTATAATTATTCTAGTTCTAGCGATAATAACTGCATAATATGGGCAATAATGCATGTTATATTGATAATAGTGGGAGTAATAAGTATAATTATTGTAGTTCTAGCGATAATAACTGCATAATATGGGTAATAATGCATGACATATTGATAATATTGGGAGTAATAAGTATAATTATTATATTTCTAGCGATAGTAACTGCATAATAGTTGTAATAATGCATCATATATTGATAATATTGGGAGTAATAAGTATAATTATTATAGTTCTAGCGTTAATAACTGCATAATATGGGTAATAATGCATGACATATTGATAATATTGGGAGTAATAAGTATAATTATTATAGTTCTAGCGATAGTAACTGCATAATAGGGGTGATAATGCATGTTACACTGATAATAATAAAAGTAATAAGTATAATTATTGTAGTTCTAGCGATAATAACTGCATAATATGGGTAATAATGCATGACATATAGATAATATTAGGAGTAATAAGTATAATTATTATATTTCTAGCGATAATAACTGCATAATATGGGTAATAATGCATGACATATTGATAATATTGGGAGTAATAAGTATAATTATTGTAGTTCTAGCGACAATAACTGCATAATAGGGGTAATAATGCATGTTATACTCATAATAATATAAGTAATAAGTATAACTATTATAGTTCTAGCGATAATAACTGTATAACTTGGGTAATAATGCATGACATATAGATAATATTAGGAGTAATAAGTATAATTATTATATTTCTAGCGATAATAACTGCATAATATGGGTAATAATGCATGACATATTGATAATATTGGGAGTAATAAGTATAATTATTATAGTTCTAGCGATAGTAACTGCATAATAGGGGTGATAATGCATGTTACACTGATAATAATAAAAGTAATAAGTATAATTATTGTAGTTCTAGCGATAATAACTGCATAATATGGGTAATAATGCATGTTATATTCATAATAGTGGGAGTAATAAGTATAATTATTGTAGTTCTAGCGATAATAACTGCATAATAGGGGTAATAATGCATGACATATTGATAATATTAGGAGTAATAAGTATAATTATTATAGTTCTAGCGTTAATAACTGCATAATATGGGGAATAATGCATGACATATTGATAATAATAAAAGTAATAAGTATAATTATTGTAGTTCCAGCGATAATAACTGCATAATATGGGTAATAGTGCATGTTATACTCATAATAATATAAGTAATGAGTATAACTATAATAGTTCTGGCGATATTAACCGCATAATATGGGTAATAATGCATGTTATATTGATAATATTAGGAGTAATAAGTATAATTATTATAGTTCTAGCGTTAATAACTGCATAATATGGGGAATAATGCATGACATATTGATAATAATAAAAGTAATAAGTATAATTATTGTAGTTCCAGCGATAATAACTGCATAATATGGGTAATAGTGCATGTTATACTCATAATAATATAAGTAATGAGTATAACTATAATAGTTCTGGCGATATTAACCGCATAATATGGGTAATAATGCATGTTATATTGATAATATTAGGAGTAATAAGTATAATTATTATAGTTCTAGCGTTAATAACTGCATAATATGGGTAATAATGCATGACATATTGATAATATTGGGAGTAATAAGTATAATTATTATAGTTCTAGCGATAGTAACTGCATTATAGGGGTAATAATGCATGTTATACTGATAATAATAAAAGTAATAAGTATAATTATTGTAGTTCTAGCGATAATAACTGCATAATATGGGTAATAATGCATGTTATATTGATAATAGTGGGAGTAATAAGTATAATTATTGTAGTTCTAGCGATAATAACTGCATAATAGGGGTAATAATGCATGACATATTGATAATATTAGGAGTAATAAGTATAATTATTATAGTTCTAGCGTTAATAACTGCATAATATTCGAAATAATGCATGACATATTGATAATAATAAAAGTAATAAGTATAATTATTGTAGTTCTGGAGCTAATAACTGCATAATGTGGGTAATAATGCATGTTATATTGATAAAATTGGGAGTAATAAGTATAATTATTATAGTTCTAGCGATAGTAACTGCATAATAGTTGTAATAATGCATCATATATTGATAATATTGGGAGTAATAAGTATTGTTACGCGGCCAGGTACCGCGTCCGTTATTATTGTAAAAATATTTAACATTTACACGAACACGACCATCGTCCACACGATTTCTGACCCTCTATAGCAGCAATAAACTCATGAAGCCGTTACGAACCCCGCGAGTTTCTTTAGAGTCACCGTATACCTACGTTTATTGCCAGTAATAGTTTTTAGCTTTTCGCTTTTTCAAACACATGTTTTCTTTCCGTCGAGGTGCATCCTAACTTTATTGCTCGCTTAAGTCAAGGGTCCATCTAATAAATCATAGTTACACGACCATTTCAGGGTTTTTCCCAAAAATCCTGACGTCACATATAGGCGGTCCTACAAGACCCCTCACTACACATTTTTTACTCCAATCACAGAAAAATACCCCCGTACATTACTCAGTTAAACACACCCACACGAATTTACCTACACGACAACTCTTCAGACAAAAATCAGAATTCTAACAACATCCGACACGATAACATCTTAAACTCCATAGCATTTTATAATAAACAGTATTCGTTAAAGTTTAAAACTTCATATCTAATTTTCAACCATCCAAAGAACTACTCTTCCCGCTGTAAAAACCGGTTAGAGACGTATATCAATTCGAGATACCGAAATAATTCGAGTAAGGATTTACAACCCTTACAGATTTGAGTTCGTCCAACTCAGTCTTGTCGCGATTGATATAACATTTTTTGGTCCTTCGAGCCGGATTCGCGTGTTCGGAATCAGTGCTCTAATATACGACAGACTTTTTAAAAGTGATATCTATAACCACATCGGGCGTGCAACGTCATCATCAAAGATCTACACATCGCCACGCAGCTTTCTACGTGGATCATTCATCGGGACATCAGCTCGATTTCTCCAAGTCCAACGTCCTGACGCAACTACCCGGACCTCTGGACAATAAGGACATCCGCAGGATCACCAACGCAGCGATCCTGATATCTACCTAAGGACATCCGCAGGATCACCAACACAGCGATCCTGATATCTACACAAGTACATCCGCAGGATCATCAACGCAGGGTCCTGATATCTGCGCAACAAAGGTAGGCTCATTTTTGTTTCGCCGATTCCCATTATTTTTCCTTCTTTCTTCCTAAAATGCCTAACGATACTCTTGAACAATCCGCCGGTCAGTCTATTTCCGCATTACAAGGAATAAATCTCAGTACTCTACGACGTAGGCGCGGGAACATTATCGGGCAAATTACCACGTTCACAAGATTCATTGAAACAGTCGAGCAGTCGCAACAGCGGAATATCCCTCTAGTTAAAACTCATCTTAACGGCTTAAACGAAGCATGGAAGCGTTTCGATGATATTCAATTCCAATTAGAAGAATTAGATGAAACAGAATGTCCACGACGATACGAAGTGCAAACCCAGTACTACGAAATAATTACTCGCGCCAATAATTTAATCGAAGCATCCCGAACGACACGTAACGCGCTAGGAAATACGGTTGACGCATCTTCATCTCCTGTAACGGCTCCTATGGCGATAAAACTTCCCGAAATGCGTTTGCCCACGTTCGACGGTACAATAGAAAAATGGACTTCATATTTCGACATCTTCTCATCAATGATTGATAATAACGAAGATCTCACACCGGTGCAAAAGCTACAATATCTACGATCAACATTAACGGGAAAGGCGGCTGCATGTATTCAATCCCTTAGTATCACCGACGCTAACTACTACGACGCTCTCAGCCTATTAAAGGATAAATTCGATTGTCCGCGACGAATTTTATTACGCCACTGTGACGCGATTCGGGAACTTCCGAAATTGACCAGGGACACTCCCGAAGCTTTAGGAAATCTAGTTGATACGATCAATCAACATTTACGCGCATTGAAAAATCTCGGTGAAAACATTTCAACTTGGAATAGTATGCTAATTTCAATCATTTTATCCAAAATTAATTCAGATTTAGCGTGGCAATGGGAACTTACTCTTAAGGATAAACAGATGCCCGCATATACAAATTTACTTGAATTTCTCGAAAAACGGGCAAATTGCGCTCCAGCCGCAATAGTCAAACCCGCAACTTCATCAATAGTTCGCGCACATGATCATAATAGGCCTGCTAGATTCGTTCCACCGCGGGGACACGCATTCGTAACTACCCCGATCATCAAATGTCATATATGTAACGGCTCGCATGATACGCGATATTGTAACTTCTTTCGACGACAATCAGTCGAAGAGAGGATAAAAATAATAGAAAGAACCTCGCTATGTCCAAATTGTTTGGGTGAAAAACACCCTATTAGATTATGTCCGTCGGGAGCATGCCGAATTTGCAACAGGAAACATCATACACTTCTACATAGACCAGAATCTGTACCTTCTCCAGATCGGAATATCTCTCAGTCACCGCGAATTAATACAAGTGAAGATACAACTGCCAGGTTTCATCCTTCGACATCAGCATGACTAGAACATGTAAATATCCCTAAATGCCCCACTATTTCGAAGACATTTCTTTTAAATTCCGTAACCGATGAGCTAATGGTAACCGCGCGACTCAATATTCTGGATAAGCATCTTCAACCCGTTCAGTGCAGAACGTTGTTAGACACGTGCGCGACCGCGAATTTTGTCACGGAACGACTAGCGGATCGTCTCGGTCATCCAAAGACAACTTGTACAATTCCCGTCGGATCCCTCAATTCTCTGTCTACGGTATCGAAAAATGCAATCACTGCCACCGTTAGATCAAGCTGCAACAATTTCGAACGCTCGTTAACATTCTTAACGATTCCTGAGATTTCTTCGGCTATCCCGGATCAGCCGATCGACCGTCGCTTAATCGCGATTCCGAAAAACATTACCCTTGCGGATCCAGAGTTCCACCGACCAGCACCGATCGACTTGCTGCTCGGCGCAGGAACAGCGCTGTCGCTACTATGCGTAGGACAGATCAATCTTACTCCATCCAACGGTCCATCATTAGTTTTACAAAAAACTAGGCTGGGATGGGTAATCGGGGGGAGTGTTCCAACAACTTCCTCATCACACGCGAATAACTATCATATTCGTACTTCGCATCTACAAGATGATATTACGCGCTTCTGGGAATTAGAAGATGGTCCGCAAATCCAGCATCTTTCAGAATCCGAGAAGATCTGCGAGGAGCATTTCAGGGCCAACGTCGAACGGAACGAAGAAGGAAGGTACATCGTGGCTTTACCGGTCAATGAGAAGATCACGCAATTGGGCGATTCGAGGCGACAGGCGATGAAGAGACTGCTATCACTCGAACGGAAGTTGAGACAGGATCCATCGTTGAAACAGCAATATCATTCCGTACTACAGGAATATTTGGATTTAGGACACATGTCCAAAATCGCGCAGGACACTCCTGATCATGATGGTTATTATCTACCCCATCATGGTGTAATTAAAACAACCAGTCAAACAACGAAATTAAGAGTTGTTTTTGATGGTTCCGCGAAAAGCAGTTCAGGCATATCTTTAAACGATGCTTTACATATTGGTCCGAAAATTCAAGAAGATCTCCTTTACATCCTCTTAAGATTCCGTATTCATCGCTTCGTCCTCACGGGCGACATCGAGAAAATGTATCGTCAGTTTCTCGTCCGTCCTGAGGATAGAAGATTTCAGAAAATATTATGGCGCGATCCCAATGGTCAAATACGAACGTATCAACTTAACACCGTAACTTTCGGATTATCATCAGCGCCGTATCTAGCAATTCGTTGTCTCCAGAAGTTGGCAGAGGACGAAAAACATAATTACCCCACCGCATCAAAAATCTTGCAACGAGATTTCTACGTGGATGACGTGCTGACTGGAGCGGCCACGAAGGAAGACGCAATCCTGCTGAGAAAAGAACTCACCCTGCTTTTAAAGGAAGCTGGATTATATATAAGACAATGGGCATCTAACGATCGGGATTTATTAGACGGTTTGGCAGAACAAGATATTAATCAAAAACTCGCTATCGGCGATTCAACTCTAAAAACTTTAGGCGTGTTCTGGAATTCTTCGAACGATTCAATACACTACGCGGTAAAAACAAATTATCATAAAAATATAACCAAACGAACGATAAGTTCGGAAATCGCAAAAATCTACGACCCTTTGGGTCTTCTTGGGCCGATCATAATAACTGCAAAGATTTTTTTCCAGAAGCTTTGGTCAATCAAAGTAGACTGGGACGAATCACTTCCGTTAAATATGCAAAATGAATGGGATAGGTTCTATAAACAACTACCGTTATTGAATAACGTAACTTTTCAACGAAAAGCCATCGTCGATTCATCGGTAGATTTGCAACTGCACGGTTTCTGCGACGCGAGCGAGAAGGCGTATGGAGCTTGCGTGTATCTCCGCTCCGTCGATAAACACGGTCGCGTCCGCGTAGAATTGTTAATTGCAAAATCTAGAGTAGCCCCTTTAAAACAACAGTCGATTCCGCGTTTAGAGTTATGTGGAGCATTACTCCTCGTAACATTAACACAAACAATCAAAAAGGCTTTACATATTTTCATCAACCGGCAATTCTTTTGGAGCGACTCCACCATCGTTTTACACTGGATCGCGTCTACTCCGAACACATTAAAAACATTTGTAGCCAATAGAACCGCAGAAATTCAGAGATCCACACACGCATCTGATTGGCACCATGTGAAGACGAAGGATAACCCCGCCGACCTCATTTCGCGAGGTCAAACTGCCGAAGAGTTTCTTCAACCTTCGATATGGTATCATGGTCCATCGTGGCTCACGAAAGATCCAGCGCATTGGCCAACCTCGGAACCGCCGGCAATTAATGATATACCGGATCAACGAAAGGCATGTTGTTTGACGACCATTTGCTCAGACAACAACATTTTAACAAGATTTTCATCGTGGGACAAACTGATTCGCGTCGTCGCCCGTTGTTTGCGATGGCGATCATCTCGTTCGAAAAAAGACAATCTCAGCGTTTCGGAATTGCAACTCGCACGCGATAGAGTTATTAAATTGTTACAACAATCGTATTTTGCCGATGAACTGCGATGCCTCAGCAGCGGAAGAACATCTGAAGTCAAGGGAAAGCTTCAGCGCCTGAACCCGTTTATTGATAAGGATGGGATTCTTCGGGTAGGAGGTCGATTAAAACATTCAGTCATGCCATTCTCACAAAAGCATCCGATCATTCTTCCAAAATCAGCGGTAACAGAACGCATCATTGAAAATGAACATCGCATAC
Organism: Megachile leachella; assembly: GCA_963576845.1. Lineage (NCBI taxonomy): Eukaryota > Metazoa > Arthropoda > Insecta > Hymenoptera > Megachilidae > Megachile > Megachile leachella. The sequence continues at coordinate 1,077,056 of CAUYWW010000171.1, forward strand.
AACTCCACGCTGGAACACAGGCCACACTATATGCAATTAGAAGACGATATTGGCCTATCGATGGACGGAGCCAAGTATGGAAAACTATAAAAGATTGCGTCCGTTGTCGTCGGTTTCGTCCTCCACCGGTCGACTATTTAATGGGTAATCTACCTGAAGCGCGTGTTACAGAAGCTCGACCATTCTCTAACGTGGGTATTGATTATTGCGGACCCTTTTATATAAAGGAAAAACGCCACCGGAATCGAAATAGGATTAAGGTCTACGTAGCCGTTTTCGTATGCCTCGCGGTCAAGGCAGTACATTTAGAATTAGTTAGCGACCTTACAAGCGACGCCTTCTTAGCAGCTCTGCGGCGATTTATTGCACGACGAGGACATTGTAGTAATATTTATTCCGATAATGGCACCAATTTTGTCGGTGCTAATAACGAATTGCGCGAACTTCATGATTTATTCCAATCCAGAGAACACAAAGAAAAGTTAAATATTTTTGTGTCAAATCAGTTCATCCAGTGGCACTTTATGCCTCCACACACACCTCACTTCGGTGGACTTTGGGAAGCCGCTGTGAAGGCCTTTAAATATCACTTAAAACGCGTCGTAGGGTCTGAGTTATTTACCTTTGAAGATTTTAATACACTTATCATCGAAATCGAAGCGATTTTAAACTCCCGTCCCCTGACTCCAATTTCATCCGATCCAAACGACCTTCTCGTCCTATCACCTAGCCACTTCCTTATCGGCGATTCATTAATGAGTTTATCTGAGCGAGATTACAGGGACATGCCTTCTAATCGGCTGTCAAGTTGGAAACATATCCAACAAATCAAGCAGCACTTCTGGAATCGTTGGCGCCGGGAGTATTTAAATGAAATCACCAGCCGCAATAAGTGGATGAAAGGCAGTCATCCCATCAAGGAAGGAACCATAGTCCTTCTTCGAGAGGACAATGTACCACCAGCACAGTGGCCGCTAGGCAGGGTCATCAACGTCCATCCTGGTACCGACGGTGTTGTCCGCACGGTCACCGTGAAAACTAGTTCAACCACGTTTGACAGGAGCGTCAAAAAACTAGTACCTCTCCTCAACTCATCCCAGGAGGAGATATCCACACATCCAACATCTGAGGACAGGACATCTTAGGAGGAACATCCAACCATGGGGCATATGAAGAATCCCATTAATTGATATTTATAATGATATACCACACATATTTATTTGTATTTTTTATATGTTTAAGATCATTTTATCATACATTTACAAGCTCACACACATACACTATTGCTTTGATCGGTACCCTCTCAACGGGGGGAGCATGTTACGCGGCCAGGTACCGCGTCCGTTATTATTGTAAAAATATTTAACATTTACACGAACACGACCATCGTCCACACGATTTCTGACCCTCTATAGCAGCAATAAACTCATGAAGCCGTTACGAACCCCGCGAGTTTCTTTAGAGTCACCGTATACCTACGTTTATTGCCAGTAATAGTTTTTAGCTTTTCGCTTTTTCAAACACATGTTTTCTTTCCGTCGAGGTGCATCCTAACTTTATTGCTCGCTTAAGTCAAGGGTCCATCTAATAAATCATAGTTACACGACCATTTCAGGGTTTTTCCCAAAAATCCTGACGTCACATATAGGCGGTCCTACAAGACCCCTCACTACACATTTTTTACTCCAATCACAGAAAAATACCCCCGTACATTACTCAGTTAAACACACCCACACGAATTTACCTACACGACAACTCTTCAGACAAAAATCAGAATTCTAACAACATCCGACACGATAACATCTTAAACTCCATAGCATTTTATAATAAACAGTATTCGTTAAAGTTTAAAACTTCATATCTAATTTTCAACCATCCAAAGAACTACTCTTCCCGCTGTAAAAACCGGTTAGAGACGTATATCAATTCGAGATACCGAAATAATTCGAGTAAGGATTTACAACCCTTACAGATTTGAGTTCGTCCAACTCAGTCTTGTCGCGATTGATATAACAGTATAATTATTGTAGTTCTAGCGATAATAACTGCATAATAGGGGGAATAATGCTGACATATTGATAATAATAAAAGTAATAAGTATAATTATTGTAGTTCCAGCGATAATAACTGCATAATATGGGTAATAATGCATGTTATATTGATAACACTGGGAGTAATAAGTATAATTATTGTAGTTCTAACGATATTAACTGCATAATATGGGTAATAATGCATGTTACGTTAATAATATTGGGAGTAATAAGTATAACTATTATAGTTCTAGCGATAATAACTGTATAACTTGGGTAATAATGCATGACATATAGATAATATTAGGAGTAATAAGTATAATTATTATATTTCTAGCGATAATAACTGCATAATTTGGGTAATAATGCATGACATATTGATAATATTGAGAGTAATAAGTATAATTATTATAGTTCTAGCGATAGTAACTGCATAATAGGGGTAATAATGCATGTTATACTGATAATAATAAAAGTAATAAGTATAATTACTGTAGTTCTAGCGATAATAACTGCATAATATGGGTAATAATGCATGTTATGTTGATAAGAATAAAAGTAATAAGTATAATTATTGTAGTCCTAGCGATAATAACTGCATAATATGGGTAATAATGCATGTTATATTGATAACACTGGGAGTAATAAGTATAATTATTGTAGTTCTAACGATATTAACTGCATAATATGGGTAATAATGCATGTTACGTTAATAATATTGGGAGTAATAAGTAAATTTATTATAGTTCTGACGATAATAACAGCATAATATGGGTACTAATTCATGTTATATTGATAATATTGGGAGTAATAAGTATAATTATTGTAGTTCTAGCGATAATAACTGCATAATATGGGTAATAATGCATGTTATATTGATAATAGTGGGAGTAATAAGTATAATTATTGTAGTTCTAGCGATAATAACTGCATAATAGGGGGAATAATGCTGACATATTGATAATAATAAAAGTAATAAGTATAATTATTGTAGTTCCAGCGATAATAACTGCATGATATGGGTAATAGTGCATGTTATACTCATAATAATATAAGTAATGAGTATAACTATAATAGTTCTGGCGATATTAACCGCATAATATGGGTAATAATGCATGTTATATTGATAATATTAGGAGTAATAAGTATAATTATTATAGTTCTAGCGTTAATAACTGCATAATATGGGTAATAATGCATGACATATTGATAATAATAAAAGTAATAAGTATAATTATTGTAGTTCCAGCGATAATAACTGCATAATATGGGTAATAGTGCATGTTATACTCATAATAATATAAGTAATGAGTATAACTATTATAGTTCTGGCGATATTAACTGCATAATATGGGTAATAATGCATGTTATATTGATAATATTGGGAGTAATAAGTATAATTATTGTAGTTCTAGCGACAATAACTGCATAATAGGGGTAATAATGCATGCTATACTCATAACAATATAAGTAATAAGTATAACTATTATAGTTCTAGCGATAATAACTGTATAACTTGGGTAATAATGCATGACATATAGATAATATTAGGAGTAATAAGTATAATTATTATATTTCTAGCGATAATAACTGCATAATATGGGTAATAATGCATGACATATTGATAATATTGGGAGTAATAAGTATAACTATTATAGTTCTAGCGATAATAACTGTATAACTTGGGTAATAATGCATGACATATAGATAATATTAGGAGTAATAAGTATAATTATTATATTTCTAGCGACAATAACTGCATAATATGGGTAATAATGCATGACATATTGATAATATTGGGAGTAATAAGTATAATTATTATAGTTCTAGCGATAGTAACTGCATAATAGGGGTAATAATGCATGTTATACTGATAATAATAAAAGTAATAAGTATAATTACTGTAGTTCTAGCGATAATAACTGCATAATATGGGTAATAATGCATGTTATGTTGATAAGAATAAAAGTAATAAGTATAATTATTGTAGTCCTAGCGATAATAACTGCATAATATGGGTAATAATGCATGTTATATTGATAACACTGGGAGTAATAAGTATAATTATTGTAGTTCTAACGATATTAACTGCATAATATGGGTAATAATGCATGTTACGTTAATAATATTGGGAGTAATAAGTAAATTTATTATAGTTCTGACGATAATGACAGCATAATATGGGTACTAATTCATGTTATATTGATAATATTGGGAGTAATAAGTATAATTATTGTAGTTCTAGCGATAATAACTGCATAATATGGGTAATGATGCATTTTATATTGATAGTCGTGTCAGTAATAAGTATAATTATTATAGTTCTAGCGATAATAACTGCATAATATGGGTAATAATGCATGTTATATTGATAATAATAAAAGTAATAAGTATAATTACTGTAGTTCTAGCGATAATAACTGCATGATATGGGTAATAATGCATGTTATATTGATAATATTGGGAGTAATAAGTATAATTATTGTAGTTCTAGCGATAATAACTGCATAATATGGGTAATAATGCATGACATATTGATAATAATAAAAGTAATAAGTATAATTATTGTAGTTCCAGCGATAATAACTGCATAATATGGGTAATAGTGCATGTTATACTCATAATAATATAAGTAATGAGTATAACTATTATAGTTCTGGCGATATTAACTGCATAATATGGGTAATAATGCATGTTATATTGATAATATTGGGAGTAATAAGTATAATTATTGTAGTTCTAGCGACAATAACTGCATAATAGGGGTAATAATGCATGTTATACTCATAACAATATAAGTAATAAGTATAACTATTATAGTTCTAGCGATAATAACTGTATAACTTGGGTAATAATGCATGACATATAGATAATATTAGGAGTAATAAGTATAATTATTATATTTCTAGCGATAATAACTGCATAATATGGGTAATAATGCATGACATATTGATAATATTGGGAGTAATAAGTATAACTATTATAGTTCTAGCGATAATAACTGTATAACTTGGGTAATAATGCATGACATATAGATAATATTAGGAGTAATAAGTATAATTATTATATTTCTAGCGATAATAACTGCATTATATGGGTAATAATGCATGACATATTGATAATATTGGGAGTAATAAGTATAATTATTATAGTTCTAGCGATAGTAACTGCATAATAGGGGTAATAATGCATGTTATACTGATAATAATAAAAGTAATAAGTATAATTACTGTAGTTCTAGCGATAATAACTGCATAATATGGGTAATAATGCATGTTATGTTGATAAGAATAAAAGTAATAAGTATAATTATTGTAGTCCTAGCGATAATAACTGCATAATATGGGTAATAATGCATGTTATATTGATAACACTGGGAGTAATAAGTATAATTATTGTAGTTCTAACGATATTAACTGCATAATATGGGTAATAATGCATGTTACGTTAATAATATTGGGAGTAATAAGTAAATTTATTATAGTTCTGACGATAATAACAGCATAATATGGGTACTAATTCATGTTATATTGATAATATTGGGAGTAATAAGTATAATTATTGTAGTTCTAGCGATAATAACTGCATAATATGGGTAATAATGCATGTTATATTGATAATAGTGGGAGTAATAAGTATAATTATTGTAGTTCTAGCGATAATAACTGCATAATAGGGGTAATAATGCATGACATATTGATAATATTAGGAGTAATAAGTATAATTATTATAGTTCTAGCGTTAATAACTGCATAATATGGGGAATAATGCATGACATATTGATAATAATAAAAGTAATAAGTATAATTATTGTAGTTCCAGCGATAATAACTGCATGATATGGGTAATAGTGCATGTTATACTCATAATAATATAAGTAATGAGTATAACTATAATAGTTCTGGCGATATTAACCGCATAATATGGGTAATAATGCATGTTATATTGATAATATTAGGAGTAATAAGTATAATTATTATAGTTCTAGCGTTAATAACTGCATAATATGGGTAATAATGCATGACATATTGATAATAATAAAAGTAATAAGTATAATTATTGTAGTTCCAGCGATAATAACTGCATAATATGGGTAATAGTGCATGTTATACTCATAATAATATAAGTAATGAGTATAACTATTATAGTTCTGGCGATATTAACTGCATAATATGGGTAATAATGCATGTTATATTGATAATATTGGGAGTAATAAGTATAATTATTGTAGTTCTAGCGATAGTAACTGCATAATAGGGGTAATAATGCATGTTATACTGATAATAATAAAAGTAATAAGTATAATTACTGTAGTTCTAGCGATAATAACTGCATAATATGGGTAATAATGCATGTTATGTTGATAAGAATAAAAGTAATAAGTATAATTATTGTAGTCCTAGCGATAATAACTGCATAATATGGGTAATAATGCATGTTATATTGATAACACTGGGAGTAATAAGTATAATTATTGTAGTTCTAACGATATTAACTGCATAATATGGGTAATAATGCATTTTACGTTAATAATATTGGGAGTAATAAGTAAATTTATTATAGTTCTGACGATAATAACAGCATAATATGGGTACTAATTCATGTTATATTGATAATATTGGGAGTAATAAGTATAATTATTGTAGTTCTAGCGATAATAACTGCATAATATGGGTAATGATGCATTTTATATTGATAGTCGTGTCAGTAATAAGTATAATTATTATAGTTCTAGCGATAATAACTGCATAATATGGGTAATAATGCATGTTATATTGATAATAATAAAAGTAATAAGTATAATTACTGTAGTTCTAGCGATAATAACTGCATGATATGGGTAATAATGCATGTTATATTGATAATATTGGGAGTAATAAGTATAATTATTGTAGTTCTAGCGATAATAACTGCATAATATGGGTAATAATGCATGTTATATTGATAATAGTAGGAGTAATAAGTATAATTATTGTAGTTCTAGCGATAATAACTGCATAATATGGGTAATGATGCATGTTATATTGATAAGAATAAAAGTAATAAGTATAATTATTGTAGTCCTAGCGATAATAACTGCATAATATGGGTAATAATGCATGTTATATTGATAACACTGGGAGTAATAAGCATAATTATTGTAGTTCTAGCGATAATAACTGCATAATATGGGTAATAATGCAAGTTATATTAATAATAGTGGGAGTAATAAGTATAATTATTGTAGTTCTAGCGATAATAACTGCATGATAGGGGAAATAATGCATGACATATTGATAATATTAGGAGTAATAAATATAATTATTATAGTTCTAGCGTTATTAACTGCATAATAGTCGTAATAATGCATGACACATTGATAATAATAAAAGTAATAAGTATAATTATTGTAGTTCAGGAGCTAATAACTGCATAATATGGGTAATAATGCATGTTATATTGACAAAATTGGGAGTAATAAGTATAATTATTGTAGTTCTAGCGACAATAATTGCATAATAGGGGTAATAATGCATGTTATACTGATAATAATAAAAGAAATAAGTAAAATTATTGTAGTTCTAGCGATAATAACTGCATAATATGGGTAATAGTGCATGTTATATCGATAATATTGTGAGTAATAAGTATAATTATTCTAGTTCTAGCGATAATAACTGCATAATATGGGCAATAATGCATGTTATATTGATAATAGTGGGAGTAATAAGTATAATTATTGTAGTTCTAGCGATAATAACTGCATAATATGGGTAATAATGCATGACATATTGATAATATTGGGAGTAATAAGTATAATTATTATATTTCTAGCGATAGTAACTGCATAATAGTTGTAATAATGCATCATATATTGATAATATTGGGAGTAATAAGTATAATTATTATAGTTCTAGCGTTAATAACTGCATAATATGGGTAATAATGCATGACATATTGATAATAATAAAAGTAATAAGTATAATTATTGTAGTTCCAGCGATAATAACTGCATAATATGGGTAATAGTGCATGTTATACTCATAATAATATAAGTAATGAGTATAACTATTATAGTTCTGGCGATATTAACTGCATAATATGGGTAATAATGCATGTTATATTGATAATATTGGGAGTAATAAGTATAATTATTGTAGTTCTAGCGATAGTAACTGCATAATAGGGGTAATAATGCATGTTATACTGATAATAATAAAAGTAATAAGTATAATTACTGTAGTTCTAGCGATAATAACTGCATAATATGGGTAATAATGCATGTTATGTTGATAAGAATAAAAGTAATAAGTATAATTATTGTAGTCCTAGCGATAATAACTGCATAATATGGGTAATAATGCATGTTATATTGATAACACTGGGAGTAATAAGTATAATTATTGTAGTTCTAACGATATTAACTGCATAATATGGGTAATAATGCATGTTACGTTAATAATATTGGGAGTAATAAGTAAATTTATTATAGTTCTGACGATAATAACAGCATAATATGGGTACTAATTCATGTTATATTGATAATATTGGGAGTAATAAGTATAATTATTGTAGTTCTAGCGATAATAACTGCATAATATGGGTAATGATGCATTTTATATTGATAGTCGTGTCAGTAATAAGTATAATTATTATAGTTCTAGCGATAATAACTGCATAATATGGGTAATAATGCATGTTATATTGATAATAATAAAAGTAATAAGTATAATTACTGTAGTTCTAGCGATAATAACTGCATGATATGGGTAATAATGCATGTTATATTGATAATATTGGGAGTAATAAGTATAATTATTGTAGTTCTAGCGATAATAACTGCATAATATGGGTAATAATGCATGTTATATTGATAATAGTAGGAGTAATAAGTATAATTATTGTAGTTCTAGCGATAATAACTGCATAATATGGGTAATGATGCATGTTATATTGATAAGAATAAAAGTAATAAGTATAATTATTGTAGTCCTAGCGATAATAACTGCATAATATGGGTAATAATGCATGTTATATTGATAACACTGGGAGTAATAAGCATAATTATTGTAGTTCTAGCGATAATAACTGCATAATATGGGTAATAATGCAAGTTATATTAATAATAGTGGGAGTAATAAGTATAATTATTGTAGTTCTAGCGATAATAACTGCATGATAGGGGAAATAATGCATGACATATTGATAATATTAGGAGTAATAAATATAATTATTATAGTTCTAGCGTTATTAACTGCATAATAGTCGTAATAATGCATGACACATTGATAATAATAAAAGTAATAAGTATAATTATTGTAGTTCAGGAGCTAATAACTGCATAATATGGGTAATAATGCATGTTATATTGACAAAATTGGGAGTAATAAGTATAATTATTGTAGTTCTAGCGACAATAATTGCATAATAGGGGTAATAATGCATGTTATACTGATAATAATAAAAGAAATAAGTAAAATTATTGTAGTTCTAGCGATAATAACTGCATAATATGGGTAATAGTGCATGTTATATCGATAATATTGTGAGTAATAAGTATAATTATTCTAGTTCTAGCGATAATAACTGCATAATATGGGCAATAATGCATGTTATATTGATAATAGTGGGAGTAATAAGTATAATTATTGTAGTTCTAGCGATAATAACTGCATAATATGGGTAATAATGCATGACATATTGATAATATTGGGAGTAATAAGTATAATTATTATATTTCTAGCGATAGTAACTGCATAATGGTTGTAATAATGCATCATATATTGATAATATTGGGAGTAATAAGTATAATTATTATAGTTCTAGCGTTAATAACTGCATAATATGGGTAATAATGCATGACATATTGATAATAATAAAAGTAATAAGTATAATTATTGTAGTTCCAGCGATAATAACTGCATAATATGGGTAATAGTGCATGTTATACTCATAATAATATAAGTAATGCGTATAACTATTATAGTTCTGGCGATATTAACTGCATAATATGGGTCATAATGCATGTTATATTGATAATATTGGGAATAATAAGTATAATTATTATAGTTCTAGCGATAGTAACTGCATAATAGGGGTAATAATGCATGTTATATTGACAAAGTTGGGAGTAATAAGTATAATTATTGTAGTTCTAGCGACAATAATTGCATAATAGGGGTAATAATGCATGTTATACTGATAATAATAAAAGTAATAAGTAAAATTATTGTAGTTCTAGCGATAATAACTGCATAATATGGGTAATAGTGCATGTTATATCGATAATATTGTGAGTAATAAGTATAATTATTCTAGTTCTAGCGATAATAACTGCACAATATGGGCAATAATGCATGTTATATTGATAATAGTGGGAGTAATAAGTATAATTATTGTAGTTCTAGCGATAATAACTGCATAATATGGGTAATAATGCATGACATATTGATAATATTGGGAGTAATAAGTATAATTATTATAGTTCTAGCGATAGTAACTGCATAATAGTTGTAATAATGCATCATATATTGATAATATTGGGAGTAATAAGTATAATTATTATAGTTCTAGCGATAGTAACTGCATAATAGGGGTAATAATGCATGTTATACTGATAATAATAAAAGTAATAAGTATAATTATTGTAGTTCTAGCGATAATAACTGCATAATATGGGTAATAATGCATGTTATATTGATAAGAATAAAAGTAATAAGTATAATTATTGTAGTCCTAGCGATAATAACTGCATAATATGGGTAATAATGCATGTTATATTGATAACAGTGGGAGTAATAAGTATAATTATTGTAGTTCTAGCGATAATAACTGCATAATAGGGGTAATAATGCATGACATATTGATAATATTAGGAGTAATAAGTATAATTATTATAGTTCTAGCGTTAATAACTGCATAATATGGGTAATAATGCATGACATATTGATAATAATAAAAGTAATAAGTATAATTATTGTAGTTCCAGCGATAATAACTGCATAATATGGGTAATAGTGCATGTTATACTCATAATAATATAAGTAATGAGTATAACTATTATAGTTCTGGCGATATTAACTGCATAATATGGGTCATAATGCATGTTATATTGATAATATTGGGACTAATAAGTATAATTATTATATTTCTAGAGCTAATAACTGCATAATATGGGTAATAATGCATGTTATATTGATAATATTGGGAGTAATAAGTATAATTATTATAGTTCTAGCGATAGTAACTGCATAATAGGGGTAATAATGCATGTTATACTGATAATAATAAAAGTAATAAGTATAATTATTGTAGTTCTAGGGATAATAACTGCATAATATGTGTAATAATGCATGTTATATCGATAATAGTGGGAGTAATAAGTATAATTATTGTAGTTCTAGCGATAATAACTGTATAATATGGGTAATAATGCATGTTATATTGATAATAATAAAAGTAATAAGTATAATTTTTGTAGTCCTAGCGATAATAACTGCATAATATGGGTAATAATGCATGTTATATTGGTAACACTGGGAGTAATAAGTATAACTATTGTAGTTCTAGCGATAAGAACTGCATAATAGGGGTAATAATGCATGTTATACTCATAATAATATAAGTAATAAGTATAACTATTATCGTTCTAGCGATAATAACTGTATAACTTGGGTAATAATGCATGTTATATTGATAACACTGGGAGTAATAAGTATAATTATTGTAGTTCCAGCGATAATAACTGCATAATATGGGTAATAATGCATGTTATATTGATAATATTGGGAGTAATAAGTATAATTATTGTAGTTCTAGCGATAATAACTGCATAATATGGGTAATAATGCATGTTATATTGATAATATTGGGAGTAATAAGTATAATTATTGTAGTTCTAGCGATAATAACTGCATAATATGGGTAATAATGCATGTTATATTGATAATATTAGGAGTAATAAGTATATTTACTATAGTTCTGACGATAATAACAGTATAATATGGGTAATAGTGCATGTTATACTCATAATAATATAAGTAATAAGTATAACCATTATAGTTCTGGCGATATGAACTGCATAATATGGGTAATAATGCATGTTATATTGATAATAGTGGGAGTAATAAATATAATTATTGTAGTTCTAGCGATAATAACTGCATAATAGGGGAAATAATGCTTGACATATTGATAATATTAGGAGTAATAAGTATAATTATTATAGTTCTAGCGTTAATAACTGCATAATATTCGTAATAATGCATGACATATTGATAATAATAAAAGTAATAAGTATAATTATTGTAGTTCTAGAGCTAATAACTGCATAATATGGGTAATAATGAATGTTATATTGATAATATTGGGAGTAATAAGTATAATTATTATTGTTCTAGCGATAGTAACTGCATAATAGGGGTAATGATGCATGTTATATTGATAAGAATAAAAGTAATAAGTATAATTATTGTAGTCCTAGCGATAATAACTGCATAATATGGGTAATAATGCATGTTATATTGATAATATTGGGAGTAATAAGTATAATTATTGTAGTTCTAGCGATAATAACTGCATAATATGGGTAATAATACATGTTATATTGATAATATTCAGAGTAGTAAGTATAATCATTGTAGTTCTGACGATAATAACAGTATAATATGGGTAATAGTGCATGTTATACTCATAATAATATAAGTAATGGGTATAACTATTTTAGTTCTGGCGATATTAACTGCATAATATGGGTAATAATGCATGTTATATTGATAATATTGGGAGTAATAAGTATAATTATTGTAGTTCTAGCGATAATAACTGCATAATATGGGTAATAATGCATGTTATATTGATAATATTAGGAGTAATAAGTATATTTACTATAGTTCTGACGATAATAACAGTATAATATGGGTAATAGTGCATGTTATACTCATAATAATATAAGTAATAAGTATAACCATTATAGTTCTGGCGATATGAACTGCATAATATGGGTAATAATGCATGTTATATTGATAATAGTGGGAGTAATAAATATAATTATTGTAGTTCTAGCGATAATAACTGCATAATAGGGGAAATAATGCTTGACATATTGATAATATTAGGAGTAATAAGTATAATTATTATAGTTCTAGCGTTAATAACTGCATAATATTCGTAATAATGCATGACATATTGATAATAATAAAAGTAATAAGTATAATTATTGTAGTTCTAGAGCTAATAACTGCATAATATGGGTAATAATGAATGTTATATTGATAATATTGGGAGTAATAAGTATAATTATTATTGTTCTAGCGATAGTAACTGCATAATAGGGGTAATGATGCATGTTATATTGATAAGAATAAAAGTAATAAGTATAATTATTGTAGTCCTAGCGATAATAACTGCATAATATGGGTAATAATGCATGTTATATTGATAATATTGGGAGTAATAAGTATAATTATTGTAGTTCTAGCGATAATAACTGCATAATATGGGTAATAATGCATGTTATATTGATAATATTGGGAGTAATAAGTATATTTACTATAGTTCTGACGATAATAACTGCATAATATGGGTAATAGTGCATGTTATACTTAAATAATATAAGTAATAAGTATAACTATTATAGTTCTGGCGATATTAACTGCATAATATGGGTAATAATGCATGTTATATTGATAACACTGGGAGTAATAAGTATAATTATTGTAGTTCTAGCGATAATAACTGCATAATATGGGTAATAATGCATGTTATATTGATAATATTGGGAGTAATAAGTATAATTATTGTATTTCTAGCGATAATAACTGCATAATATGGGTAATAATGCATGTTATATTGATAATATCGGGAGTAATAAGTATATTTACTATAGTTCTGACGATAATAACAGTATAATATGGGTAATAGTGCATGTTATACTTAAATAATATAAGTAATAAGTATAACTATTATAGTTCTGGCGATATTAACTGCATAATATGGGTAATAATGCATGTTATATTGATAATAGTGGGAGTAATAAGTATAATTATTGTAGTTCTAGCGATAATAACTGCATAATAGGGGAAATAATGCATGTTATACTGATAATAATAAAAGTAATAAGTATAATTATTGTAGTTCTAGGGATAATAACTGCATAATATGTGTAATAATGCATGTTATATCGATAATAGTGGGAGTAATAAGTATAATTATTGTAGTTCTAGGGATAATAACTACATAATAGGGGTAATAATGCATGTTATACTCATAATAATATAAGTAATAAGTATAACTATTATAGTTCTAGCGATAATAACTGTATAACTTGGGTAATAATGCATGACATATTGATAATATTGGGAGTAATAAGTATAACTATTGTAGTTCTAGGAAAAATAACTGCATAATGGGGTAATAATGCATGTTATACTGATAATAATAAAAGTAATAAGTATAATTATTGTAGTTCTAGCGATAATAACTGCATAATATGGGTTATAATGCATGTTATATTGATAATAATAAAAGTAATAAGTATAATTATTGTAGTTCTAGCGATAATAACTGCATAATATGGGTAATGATGCATTTTATATTGATAATCGTGTCAGTAATAAGTATAATTATTATAGTTCTAGCGATAATAACTGTATAATATGGGTAATAATGCATGTTATATTGATAATAATAAAAGTAATAAGTATAATTTTTGTAGTTCTAGCGATAATAACTGCATAATATGGGTAATAATGCATGTTATATTGGTAACACTGGGAGTAATAAGTATAACTATTGTAGTTCTAGCGATAAGAACTGCATAATAGGGGTAATAATGCATGTTATACTCATAATAATATAAGTAATAAGTATAACTATTATCGTTCTAGCGATAATAACTGTATAACTTGGGTAATAATGCATGTTATATTGATAACACTGGGAGTAATAAGTATAATTATTGTAGTTCCAGCGATAATAACTGCATAATATGGGTAATAATGCATGTTATATTGATAATATTGGGAGTAATAAGTATAATTATTGTAGTTCTAGCGATAATAACTGCATAATATGGGTAATAATGCATGTTATATTGATAATAGTGGGAGTAATAAGTATAATTATTGTAGTTCTGGAGCTAATAACTGCATAATATGGGTAATAATGCATGTTATATTGATAAAATTGGGAGTAATAGGTATAATTATTGTAGTTCTAGCGACAATAACTGCATAATAGGGGTAATAATGCATGTTATACTGATAATAATAAAAGTAATAAGTATAATTATTGTAGTTCTAGCGATAATAACTGCATAATATGGGTAATAATGCATGTTATATTGATAATAGTGGGAGTAATAAGTATAATTATTGTAGTTCTAGCGTTAATAACTGCATAATATTCGAAATAATGCATGACATATTGATAATAATAAAAGTAATAAGTATAATTATTGTAGTTCTGGAGCTAATAACTGCATAATGTGGGTAATAATGCATGTTATATTGATAAAATTGGGAGTAATAAGTATAATTATTATAGTTCTAGCGATAATAACTGCATAATAGGGGTAATAATGCATGTTATACTCATAATAATATAAGTAATAAGTATAACTATTATAATTCTAGCGATAATAACTGTATAACTTGGGTAATAATGCATGACATATTGATAATATTGGGAGTAATAAGTATAATTATTATAGTTCTAGCGATAATAACTGCATAATATGGGTAATAATGCATGTTATATTGATAATAGTGGGAGTAATAAGTATAATTATTGTAGTTCTAGCGATAATAACTGCATAATAGGGGAAATAATGCATGACATATTGATAATGTTAGGAGTAATAAGTATAATTATTATAGTTCTAGCGTTAATAACTGCATAATATTCGTAATAATGCATGCCATATTGATAATAATAAAAGTAATAAGTATAATTATTGTAGTTCTAGAGCTAATAACTGCATAATGTGGGTAATAATGCATGTTATATTGATAAAATTGGGAGTAATAAGTATAATTATTATAGTTCTAGCGATAATAACTGCATAATAGGGGTAATAATGCATGTTATACTCATAATAATATAAGTAATAAGTATAACTATTATAATTCTAGCGATAATAACTGTATAACTTGGGTAAGAATGCATGACATATTGATAATATTGGGAGTAATAAGTATAATTATTATAGTTCTAGCGATAGTAACTGCATAATAGGAGTAATAATGCATGTTATACTGATAATAATAAAAGTAATAAGTATAATTATTGTAGTTCTAGCGATAATAACTGCATAATATGGGTAATAATGCATGTTGTATCGATAATAGAGGAAGTAATAAGTATAATTATTGTAGTTCTAGCGATAATAACTGCATAATAGGGGTAATAACGCATGTTATACTCATAATAATATAAGTAATAAGTATAACTATTATAGTTCTAGCGATAATAACTGTATAACTTGGGTAATAATGCATGACATATTGATAATATTAGGAGTAATAAGTATAATTATTATATTTCTAGCGATAGTAACTGCATAATATGTTTAATAATGCATGACATATTGATAATATTGGGAGTAATAAGTATAATTATTATAGTTCTAGCGATAGTAACTGCATAATAGGAGTAATAATGCATGTTATACTGATAACAATAAAAGTAATAAGTATAATTATTGTAGTCCTAGCGATAATAACTGCATAATATGGGTAATAATGCATGTTATATTGATAACACTGTTAGTAATAAGTATAATTATTGTAGTTCTAGCGATATTAACTGCATAATATGGGTAATAATGCATGTTACATTAATAATATTGGGAGTAATAAGTAAATTTATTATAGTTCTGACGATAATAACAGTATAATATGGGTACTAATTCATGTTATATTGATAATAGTGGGAGTAATAAGTATAATTATTGTAGTTCTAGCGATAATAACTGCATAATAGGGGTAATAATGCATGTTATACTCATAATAATATAAGTAATAAGTATAACTATTATAGTTCTAGCGATAATAACTGTATAACTTGGGTAATAATGCATGACATATAGATAATATTAGGAGTAATAAGTATAATTATTATATTTCTAGCGATAATAACTGCATAATATGGGTAATAATGCATGTTATATTGATAAAATTGGGAGTAATAGGTATAATTATTGTAGTTCTAGCGACAATAACTGCATAATAGGGGTAATAATGCATGTTATACTGATAATAATAAAAGTAATAAGTAAAATTATTGTAGTTCTAGCTATAATAACTGCATAATATGGGTAATAATGCATGTTATATTGATAATAGTGGGAGTAATAAGTATAATTATTGTAGTTCTAGCGTTAATAACTGCATAATATTCGAAATAATGCATGACATATTGATAATAATAAAAGTAATAAGTATAATTATTGTAGTTCTGGAGCTAATAACTGCATAATGTGGGTAATAATGCATGTTATATTGATAAAATTGGGAGTAATAAGTATAATTATTATAGTTCTAGCGATAGTAACTGCATAATAGTTGTAATAATGCATCATATATTGATAATATTGGGAGTAATAAGTATAATTATTATAGTTCTAGCGATAGTAACTGCATAATAGGGGTAATAATGCATGTTATACTGATAATAATAAAAGTAATAAGTATAATTATTGTAGTTCTAGCGATAATAACTGCATAATATGGGTAATAATGCATGTTATATTGATAAGAATAAAAGTAATAAGTATAATTATTGTAGTCCTAGCGATAATAACTGCATAATATGGGCAATAATGCATGTTGTATTGATAACACTGGGAGTAATAAGTATAATTATTGTAGTTCTAGCGATATTAACTGCATAATATGGGTAATAATGCATGTTACATTAATAATATTGGGAGTAATAAGTAAATTTATTATAGTTCTGACGATAATAACAGCATAATATGGGTAATGATGCATTTTATATTGATAATCGTGTCAGTAATAAGTATAATTATTATAGTTCTAGCGATAATAACTGCACAATATGGGTAATAATGCATGTTATATTGATAATAATAAAAGTAATAAGTATAATTTTTGTAGTTCTAGCGATAATAACTGCTTAATATGGGTAATAATGCATGTTATATTGATAATAATAAAAGTAATAAGTATAATTGCTGTAGTTCTAGCGATAATAACTGCATAATATGGGTAATAATGCATGTTATATTGATAATATTGGAAGTAATAAGTATAATTATTGTAGTTCTAGCGATAATAGCTGCATAATATGGGTAATAACGCGTGTTATATTGATAATAGTGGGAGTAATAAGTATAATTATTGTAGTTCTAGCGATAATAACTGCATAATAGGGGTAATAATGCATGACATATTGATAATATTAGGAGTAATAAGTATAATTATTATAGTTCTAGCGTTAATAACTGCATAATATGGGTAATAATGCATGAAATATTGATAATAATAAAAGTAATAAGTATAATTATTGTAGTTCCAGCGATAATAACTGCATAATATGGGTAATAGTACATGTTATACTCATAATAATATAAGTAATGAGTATAGCTATTATAGTTCTGGCGATATTAACTGCATAATATGGGTCATAATGCATGTTATATTGATAATATTGGGAGTAATAAGTATAATTATTGTAGTTCTAGCGACAATAACTGCATAATAGGGGTAATAATGCATGTTATACTCATAATAATATAAGTAATAAGTATAACTATTATAGTTCTAGCGATAATAACTGTATAACTTGGGTAATAATGCATGACATATAGATAATATTAGGAGTAATAAGTATAATTATTATATTTCTAGCGATAATAACTGCATAATATGGGTAATAATGCATGACATATTGATAATATTGGGAGTAATAAGTATAATTATTATAGTTCTAGCGATAGTAACTGCATAATATGGGTAATAATGCATGTTATGTTGATAAGAATAAAAGTAATAAGTATAATTATTGTAGTCCTAGCGATAATAACTGCATAATATGGGTAATAATGCATGTTATATTGATAACACTGGGAGTAATAAGTATAATTATTGTAGTTCTAACGATATTAACTGCATAATATGGGTAATAATGCATGTTACGTTAATAATATTGGGAGTAATAAGTAAATTTATTATAGTTCTGACGATAATAACAGCATAATATGGGTACTAATTCATGTTATATTGATAATATTGGGAGTAATAAGTATAATTATTGTAGTTCTAGCGATAATAACTGCATAATATGGGTAATAATGCATGTTATATTGATAATAGTGGGAGTAATAAGTATAATTATTATATTTCTAGCGATAATAACTGCATAATATGGGTAATAATGCATGACATATTGATAATATTGAGAGTAATAAGTATAATTATTATAGTTCTAGCGATAGTAACTGCATAATAGGGGTAATAATGCATGTTATACTGATAATAATAAAAGTAATAAGTATAATTACTGTAGTTCTAGCGATAATAACTGCATAATATGGGTAATAATGCATGTTATGTTGATAAGAATAAAAGTAATAAGTATAATTATTGTAGTCCTAGCGATAATAACTGCATAATATGGGTAATAATGCATGTTATATTGATAACACTGGGAGTAATAAGTATAATTATTGTAGTTCTAACGATATTAACTGCATAATATGGGTAATAATGCATGTTACGTTAATAATATTGGGAGTAATAAGTAAATTTATTATAGTTCTGACGATAATAACAGCATAATATGGGTACTAATTCATGTTATATTGATAATATTGGGAGTAATAAGTATAATTATTGTAGTTCTAGCGATAATAACTCCATAATATGGGTAATAATGCATGTTATATTGATAATAGTGGGAGTAATAAGTATAATTATTGTAGTTCTAGCGATAATAACTGCATAATAGGGGGAATAATGCTGACATATTGATAATAATAAAAGTAATAAGTATAATTATTGTAGTTCCAGCGATAATAACTGCATGATATGGGCAATAGTGCATGTTATACTCATAATAATATAAGTAATGAGTATAACTATAATAGTTCTGGCGATATTAACCGCATAATATGGGTAATAATGCATGTTATATTGATAATATTAGGAGTAATAAGTATAATTATTATAGTTCTAGCGTTAATAACTGCATAATATGGGTAATAATGCATGACATATTGATAATAATAAAAGTAATAAGTATAATTATTGTAGTTCCAGCGATAATAACTGCATAATATGGGTAATAGTGCATGTTATACTCATAATAATATAAGTAATGAGTATAACTATTATAGTTCTGGCGATATTAACTGCATAATATGGGTAATAATGCATGTTATATTGATAATATTGGGAGTAATAAGTATAATTATTGTAGTTCTAGCGACAATAACTGCATAATAGGGGTAATAATGCATGTTATACTCATAACAATATAAGTAATAAGTATAACTATTATAGTTCTAGCGATAATAACTGTATAACTTGGGTAATAATGCATGACATATAGATAATATTAGGAGTAATAAGTATAATTATTATATTTCTAGCGATAATAACTGCATAATATGGGTAATAATGCATGACATATTGATAATATTGGGAGTAATAAGTATAACTATTATAGTTCTAGCGATAATAACTGTATAACTTGGGTAATAATGCATGACACATAGATAATATTAGGAGTAATAAGTATAATTATTATATTTCTAGCGACAATAACTGCATAATATGGGTAATAATGCATCACATATTGATAATATTGGGAGTAATAAGTATAATTATTATAGTTCTAGCGATAGTAACTGCATAATAGGGGTAATAATGCATGTTATACTGATAATAATAAAAGTAATAAGTATAATTACTGTAGTTCTAGCGATAATAACTGCATAATATGGGTAATAATGCATGTTATGTTGATAAGAATAAAAGTAATAAGTATAATTATTGTAGTCCTAGCGATAATAACTGCATAATATGGGTAATAATGCATGTTATATTGATAATAGTGGGAGTAATAAGTATAATTATTGTAGTTCTAGCGATAATAACTGCATAATAGGGGTAATAATGCATGACATATTGATAATATTAGGAGTAATAAGTATAATTATTATAGTTCTAGCGTTAATAACTGCATAATATGGGGAATAATGCATGACATATTGATAATAATAAAAGTAATAAGTATAATTATTGTAGTTCCAGCGATAATAACTGCATGATATGGGTAATAGTGCATGTTATACTCATAATAATATAAGTAATGAGTATAACTATAATAGTTCTGGCGATATTAACCGCATAATATGGGTAATAATGCATGTTATATTGATAATATTAGGAGTAATAAGTATAATTATTATAGTTCTAGCGTTAATAACTGCATAATATGGGTAATAATGCATGACATATTGATAATAATAAAAGTAATAAGTATAATTATTGTAGTTCCAGCGATAATAACTGCATAATATGGGTAATAGTGCATGTTATACTCATAATAATATAAGTCATGAGTATAACTATTATAGTTCTGGCGATATTAACTGCATAATATGGGTAATAATGCATGTTATATTGATAATATTGGGAGTAATAAGTATAATTATTGTAGTTCTAGCGACAATAACTGCATAATAGGGGTAATAATGCATGTTATACTCATAACAATATAAGTAATAAGTATAACTATTATAGTTCTAGCGATAATAACTGTATAACTTGGGTAATAATGCATGACATATAGATAATATTAGGAGTAATAAGTATAATTATTATATTTCTAGCGATAATAACTGCATAATATGGGTAATAATGCATGACATATTGATAATATTGGGAGTAATAAGTATAACTATTATAGTTCTAGCGATAATAACTGTATAACTTGGGTAATAATGCATGACATATAGATAATATTAAGAGTAATAAGTATAATTATTATATTTCTAGCGATAATAACTGCATAATATGGGTAATAATGCATGACATATTGATAATATTGGGAGTAATAAGTATAATTATTATAGTTCTAGCGATAGTAACTGCATAATAGGGGTAATAATGCATGTTATACTGATAATAATAAAAGTAATAAGTATAATTACTGTAGTTCTAGCGATAATAACTGCATAATATGGGTAATAATGCATGTTATGTTGATAAGAATAAAAGTAATAAGTATAATTATTGTAGTCCTAGCGATAATAACTGCATAATATGGGTAATAATGCATGTTATATTGATAACACTGGGAGTAATAAGTATAATTATTGTAGTTCTAACGATATTAACTGCATAATATGGGTAATAATGCATGTTACGTTAATAATATTGGGAGTAATAAGTAAATTTATTATAGTTCTGACGATAATAACAGCATAATATGGGTACTAATTCATGTTATATTGATAATATTGGGAGTAATAAGTATAATTATTGTAGTTCTAGCGATAATAACTGCATAATATGGGTAATGATGCATTTTATATTGATAGTCGTGTCAGTAATAAGTATAATTATTATAGTTCTAGCGATAATAACTGCATAATATGGGTAATAATGCATGTTATATTGATAATAATAAAAGTAATAAGTATAATTACTGTAGTTCTAGCGATAATAACTGCATGATATGGGTAATAATGCATGTTATATTGATAATATTGGGAGTAATAAGTATAATTATTGTAGTTCTAGCGATAATAACTGCATAATATGGGTAATAATGCATGTTATATTGATAATAGTAGGAGTAATAAGTATAATTATTGTAGTTCTAGCGATAATAACTGCATAATATGGGTAATGATGCATGTTATATTGATAAGAATAAAAGTAATAAGTATAATTATTGTAGTCCTAGCGATAATAACTGCATAATATGGGTAATAATGCATGTTATATTGATAACACTGGGAGTAATAAGTATAATTATTGTAGTTCTAGCGATAATAACTGCATAATATGGGTAATAATGCAAGTTATATTAATAATAGTGGGAGTAATAAGTATAATTATTGTAGTTCTAGCGATAATAACTGCATGATAGGGGAAATAATGCATGACATATTGATAATATTAGGAGTAATAAATATAATTATTATAGTTCTAGCGTTATTAACTGCATAATAGTCGTAATAATGCATGACACATTGATAATAATAAAAGTAATAAGTATAATTATTGTAGTTCAGGAGCTAATAACTGCATAATATGGGTAATAATGCATGTTATATTGACAAAATTGGGAGTAATAAGTATAATTATTGTAGTTCTAGCGATAATAACTGCATAATATGGGTAATAATGCATGTTATATTGATAATAATAAAAGTAATAAGTATAATTACTGTAGTTCTAGCGATAATAACTGCATGATATGGGTAATAATGCATGTTATATTGATAATATTGGGAGTAATAAGTATAATTATTGTAGTTCTAGCGATAATAACTGCATAATATGGGTAATAATGCATGTTATATTGATAATAGTAGGAGTAATAAGTATAATTATTGTAGTTCTAGCGATAATAACTGCATAATATGGGTAATGATGCATGTTATATTGATAAGAATAAAAGTAATAAGTATAATTATTGTAGTCCTAGCGATAATAACTGCATAATATGGGTAATAATGCATGTTATATTGATAACACTGGGAGTAATAAGTATAATTATTGTAGTTCTAGCGATAATAACTGCATAATATGGGTAATAATGCAAGTTATATTAATAATAGTGGGAGTAATAAGTATAATTATTGTAGTTCTAGCGATAATAACTGCATGATAGGGGAAATAATGCATGACATATTGATAATATTAGGAGTAATAAATATAATTATTATAGTTCTAGCGTTATTAACTGCATAATAGTCGTAATAATGCATGACACATTGATAATAATAAAAGTAATAAGTATAATTATTGTAGTTCAGGAGCTAATAACTGCATAATATGGGTAATAATGCATGTTATATTGACAAAATTGGGAGTAATAAGTATAATTATTGTAGTTCTAGCGACAATAATTGCATAATAGGGGTAATAATGCATGTTATACTGATAATAATAAAAGTAATAAGTAAAATTATTGTAGTTCTAGCGATAATAACTGCATAATATGGGTAATAGTGCATGTTATATCGATAATATTGTGAGTAATAAGTATAATTATTCTAGTTCTAGCGATAATAACTGCATAATATGGGCAATAATGCATGTTATATTGATAATAGTGGGAGTAATAAGTATAATTATTGTAGTTCTAGCGATAATAACTGCATAATATGGGTAATAATGCATGACATATTGATAATATTGGGAGTAATAAGTATAATTATTATATTTCTAGCGATAGTAACTGCATAATAGTTGTAATAATGCATCATATATTGATAATATTGGGAGTAATAAGTATAATTATTATAGTTCTAGCGTTAATAACTGCATAATATGGGGAATAATGCATGACATATTGATAATAATAAAAGTAATAAGTATAATTATTGTAGTTCCAGCGATAATAACTGCATAATATGGGTAATAGTGCATGTTATACTCATAATAATATAAGTAATGAGTATAACTATAATAGTTCTGGCGATATTAACCGCATAATATGGGTAATAATGCATGTTATATTGATAATATTAGGAGTAATAAGTATAATTATTATAGTTCTAGCGTTAATAACTGCATAATATGGGTAATAATGCATGACATATTGATAATAATAAAAGTAATAAGTATAATTATTGTAGTTCCAGCGATAATAACTGCATAATATGGGTAATAGTGCACGTTATACTCATAATAATATAAGTAATGCGTATAACTATTATAGTTCTGGTGATATTAACTGCATAATATGGGTCATAATGCATGTTATATTGATAATATTGGGAGTAATAAGTATAATTATTGCAGTTCTAGCGACAATAACTGCATAATAGGGGTAATAATGCATGTTATACTCATAATAATATATGTAATAAGTATAACTATTATAGTTCTAGCGATGATAACTGTATAACTTGGGTAATAATGCATGACATATAGATAATATTAGGAGTAATAAGTATAATTATTATATTTCTAGCGATAATAACTGCATAATATGGGTAATAATGCATGACATATTGATAATATTGGGAGTAATAAGTATAATTATTATAGTTCTAGCGATAGTAACTGCATAATAGGGGTAATAATGCATGTTATACTGATAATAATAAAAGTAATAAGTATAATTATTGTAGTTCTAGCGATAATAACTGCATAATATGGGTAACAATGCATGTTATATTGATAATAGTGGGAGTAATAAGTATAATTATTGTAGTTCTAGCGATAATAACAGCATAATAGGGGTAATAATGCATGACATATTGATAATATTAGGAGTAATAAGTATAATTATTATAGTTCTAGCGTTAATAACTGCATAATATGGGGAATAATGCATGACATATTGATAATAATAAAAGTAATAAGTATAATTATTGCAGTTCCAGCGATAATAACTGCATAATATGGGTAATAGTGCATGTTATACTCATAATAATATAAGTAATGAGTATAACTATAATAGTTCTGGCGATATTAACCGCATAATATGGGTAATAATGCATG
This sequence comes from Megachile leachella, assembly GCA_963576845.1. Lineage (NCBI taxonomy): Eukaryota > Metazoa > Arthropoda > Insecta > Hymenoptera > Megachilidae > Megachile > Megachile leachella. Next base: position 1,102,776 of record CAUYWW010000171.1, read on the forward strand.
TTATATTGATAATATTAGGAGTAATAAGTATAATTATTATAGTTCTAGCGTTAATAACTGCATAATATGGGTAAAAATGCATGACATATTGATAATAATAAAAGTAATAAGTATAATTATTTTAGTTCCAGCGATAATAACTGCATAATATGGGTAATAGTGCATGTTATACTCATAATAATATAAGTAATGCGTATAACTATTATAGTTCTGGCGATATTAACTGCATAATATGGGTCATAATGCATGTTATATTGATAATATTGGGAATAATAAGTATAATTATTATAGTTCTAGCGATAGTAACTGCATAATAGGGGTAATAATGCATGTTATATTGACAAAGTTGGGAGTAATAAGTATAATTATTGTAGTTCTAGCGACAATAATTGCATAATAGGGGTAATAATGCATGTTATACTGATAATAATAAAAGTAATAAGTAAAATTATTGTAGTTCTAGCGATAATAACTGCATAATATGGGTAATAGTGCATGTTATATCGATAATATTGTGAGTAATAAGTATAATTATTCTAGTTCTAGCGATAATAACTGCATAATATGGGCAATAATGCATGTTATATTGATAATAGTGGGAGTAATAAGTATAATTATTGTAGTTCTAGCGATAATAACTGCATAATATGGGTAATAATGCATGACATATTGATAATATTGGGAGTAATAAGTATAATTATTATAGTTCTAGCGATAGTAACTGCATAATAGTTGTAATAATGCATCATATATTGATAATATTGGGAGTAATAAGTATAATTATTACAGTTCTAGCGATAGTAACTGCATAATAGGGGTAATAATGCATGTTATACTGATAATAATAAAAGTAATAAGTATAATTATTGTAGTTCTAGCGATAATAACTGCATAATATGGGTAATAATGCATGTTATATTGATAAGAATAAAAGTAATAAGTATAATTATTGTAGTCCTAGCGATAATAACTGCATAATATGGGTAATAATGCATGTTATATTGATAACAGTGGGAGTAATAAGTATAATTATTGTAGTTCTAGCGATAATAACTGCATAATAGGGGTAATAATGCATGACATATTGATAATATTAGGAGTAATAAGTATAATTATTATAGTTCTAGCGTTAATAACTGCATAATATGGGTAATAATGCATGACATATTGATAATAATAAAAGTAATAAGTATAATTATTGTAGTTCCAGCGATAATAACTGCATAATATGGGTAATAGTGCATGTTATACTCATAATAATATAAGTAATGAGTATAACTATTATAGTTCTGGCGATATTAACTGCATAATATGGGTCATAATGCATGTTATATTGATAATATTGGGAGTAATAAGTATAATTATTGTAGTTCTAGCGACAATAACTGCATAATAGGGGTAATAATGCATGTTATACTCATAATAATATAAGTAATAAGTATAACTATTATAGTTCTAGCGATAATAACTGTATAACTTGGGTAATAATGCATGACATATAGATAATATTAGGAGTAATAAGTATAATTATTATATTTCTAGCGATAATAACTGCATAATATGGGCAATAATGCATGTTATATTGATAATAGTGGGAGTAATAAGTATAATTATTGTAGTTCTAGCGATAATAACTGCATAATAGGGGTAATAATGCATGTTATACTCATAATAATATAAGTAATAGGTATAACTATTATATTTCTAGCGATAGTAACTGCATAATATGGGTAATAATGCATGACATATTGATAATATTGGGAGTAATAAGTATAATTATTATAGTTCTAGCGATAGTAACTGCATAATAGTTGTAATAATGCATCATATATTGATAATATTGGGAGTAATAAGTATAATTATTATAGTTCTAGCGATAGTAACTGCATAATAGGGGTAATAATGCATGTTATATTGACAAAATTGGGAGTAATAAGTATAATTATTGTAGTTCTAGCGACAATAATTGCATAATAGGGGTAATAATGCATGTTATACTGATAATAATAAAAGTAATAAGTAAAATTATTGTAGTTCTAGCGATAATAACTGCATAATATGGGTAATAGTGCATGTTATATCGATAATATTGTGAGTAATAAGTATAATTATTCTAGTTCTAGCGATAATAACTGCATAATATGGGCAATAATGCATGTTATATTGATAATAGTGGGAGTAATAAGTATAATTATTGTAGTTCTAGCGATAATAACTGCATAATATGGGTAATAATGCATGTTATATTGATAAGAATAAAAGTAATAAGTATAATTATTGTAGTCCTAGCGATAATAACTGCATAATATGGGTAATAATGCATGTTATATTGATAACAGTGGGAGTAATAAGTATAATTATTGTAGTTCTAGCGATAATAACTGCATAATAGGGGTAATAATGCATGTTATATTGATAAGAATAAAAGTAATAAGTATAATTATTGTAGTCCTAGCGATAATAACTGCATAATATGGGTAATAATGCATGTTATATTGATAACAGTGGGAGTAATAAGTATAATTATTGTAGTTCTAACGATAATAACTGCATAATAGGGGTAATAATGCATGACATATTGATAATATTAGGAGTAATAAGTATAATTATTATAGTTCTAGCGTTAATAACTGCATAATATGGGTAATAATGCATGACATATTGATAATAATAAAAGTAATAAGTATAATTATTGTAGTTCCAGCGATAATAACTGCATAATATGGGTAATAGTGCATGTTATACTCATAATAATATAAGTAATGAGTATAACTATTATAGTTCTGGCGATATTAACTGCATAATATGGGTCATAATGCATGTTATATTGATAATATTGGGAGTAATAAGTATAATTATTGTAGTTCTAGCGACAATAACTGCATAATAGGGGTAATAATGCATGTTATACTCATAATAATATAAGTAATAAGTATAACTATTATAGTTCTAGCGATAATAACTGTATAACTTGGGTAATAATGCATGACATATAGATAATATTAGGAGTAATAAGTATAATTATTATATTTCTAGCGATAATAACTGCATAATATGGGCAATAATGCATGTTATATTGATAATAGTGGGAGTAATAAGTATAATTATTGTAGTTCTAGCGATAATAACTGCATAATAGGGGTAATAATGCATGTTATACTCATAATAATATAAGTAATAAGTATAACTATTATATTTCTAGCGATAGTAACTGCATAATATGGGTAATAATGCATGACATATTGATAATATTGGGAGTAATAAGTATAATTATTATAGTTCTAGCGATAGTAACTGCATAATAGTTGTAATAATGCATCATATATTGATAATATTGGGAGTAATAAGTATAATTATTATAGTTCTAGCGATAGTAACTGCATAATAGGGGTAATAATGCATGTTATATTGACAAAATTGGGAGTAATAAGTATAATTATTGTAGTTCTAGCGACAATAATTGCATAATAGGGGTAATAATGCATGTTATACTGATAATAATAAAAGTAATAAGTAAAATTATTGTAGTTATAGCGATAATAACTGCATAATATGGGTAATAGTGCATGTTATATCGATAATATTGTGAGTAATAAGTATAATTACTCTAGTTCAAGCGATAATAACTGCATAATATGGGCAATAATGCATGTTATATTGATAATAGTGGGAGTAATAAGTATAATTATTGTAGTTCTAGCGATAATAACTGCATAATATGGGTAATAATGCATGTTATATTGATAAGAATAAAAGTAATAAGTATAATTATTGTAGTCCTAGCGATAATAACTGCATAATATGGGTAATAATGCATGTTATATTGATAACAGTGGGAGTAATAAGTATAATTATTGTAGTTCTAGCGATAATAACTGCATAATAGGGGTAATAATGCATGACATATTGATAATATTAGGAGTAATAAGTATAATTATTATAGTTCTAGCGTTAATAACTGCATAATATGGGTAATAATGCATGACATATTGATAATAATAAAAGTAATAAGTATAATTATTGTAGTTCCAGCGATAATAACTGCATAATATGGGTAATAGTGCATGTTCTACTCATAATAATATAAGTAATGCGTATAACTATTATAGTTCTGGTGATATTAACTGCATAATATGGGTAATAATGCATGTTATATTGATAATATTGGGAGTAATAAGTATAATTATTGTAGTTCTTGCGACAATAACTGCATAATAGGGGTAATAATGCATGTTATACTCATAATAATATAAGTAATAAGTATAACTATTATAGTTCTAGCGATGATAACTGTATAACTTGGGTAATAATGCATGACATATAGATAATATTAGGAGTAATAAGTATAATTATTATATTTCTAGCGATAATAACTGCATAATATGGGTAATAATGCATGACATATTGATAATATTGGGAGTAATAAGTATAATTATTATAGTTCTAGCGATAGTAACTGCATAATAGGGGTAATAATGCATGTTATACTGATAATAATAAAAGTAATAAGTATAATTATTGTAGTTCTAGCGATAATAACTGCATGATATGGGTAATAATGCATGTTATATTGATAATATTGGGAGTAATAAGTATAATTATTGTAGTTCTAGCGATAATAACTGCATAATATGGGTAATAATGCATGTTATATTGATAATAGTAGGAGTAATAAGTATAATTATTGTAGTTCTAGCGATAATAACTGCATAATATGGGTAATAATGCATGTTATATTGATAATAGTGGGAGTAATAAGTATAATTATTGTAGTGCTAGCGATAATAACTGCATGATAGGGGAAATAATGCATGACATATTGATAATATTAGGAGTAATAAATATAATTATTATAGTTCTAGCGTTAATAACTGCATGATAGGGGAAATAATGCATGACATATTGATAATATTAGGAGTAATAAATATAATTATTATAGTTCTAGCGTTAATAACTGCATAATAGTCGTAATAATGCATGACACATTGATAATAATAAAAGTAATAAGTATAATTATTGTAGTTCTGGAGCTAATAACTGCATAATATGGGTAATAATGCATGTTATATTGACAAAATTGGGAGTAATAAGTATAATTATTGTAGTTCTAGCGACAATAACTGCATAATAGGGGTAATAATGCATGTTATACTGATAATAATAAAAGTAATAAGTAAAATTATTGTAGTTCTAGCGATAATAACTGCATAATATGGGTAATAGTGCATGTTATATCGATAATATTGTGAGTAATAAGTATAATTATTCTAGTTCTAGCGATAATAACTGCATAATATGGGCAATAATGCATGTTATATTGATAATAGTGGGAGTAATAAGTATAATTATTGTAGTTCTAGCGATAATAACTGCATAATATGGGTAATAATGCATGACATATTGATAATATTGGGAGTAATAAGTATAATTATTATAGTTCTAGCGATAGTAACTGCATAATAGTTGTAATAATGCATCATATATTGATAATATTGGGAGTAATAAGTATAATTATTATAGTTCTAGCGATAGTAACTGCATAATAGGGGTAATAATGCATGTTACATTAATAATATTGGGAGTAATAAGTAAATTTATTATAGTTCTGACGATAATAACAGCATAATATGGGTAATGATGCATTTTATATTGATAATCGTGTCAGTAATAAGTATAATTATTATAGTTCTAGCGATAATAACTGCATAATATGGGTAATAATGCATGTTATACTGATAATAATAAAAGTAATAAGTATAATTATTGTAGTTCTAGCGATAATAACTGCATAATATGGGTAATAGTGCATGTTATATCGATAATATTGTGAGTAATAAGTATAATTATTCTAGTTCTAGCGATAATAACTGCATAATATGGGTAATAATGCATGTTATATTGATAATAGTGGGAGTAATAAGTATAATTATTGCAGTTCTAGCGATAATAACTGTATAATAGGGGTAATAATGCATGTTATACTCATAATAATATAAGTAATAAGTATAACTATTATATTTCTAGCGATAGTAACTGCATAATATGGGCAATAATGCATGTTATATTGATAATATTGGGAGTAATAAGTATAATTATTATAGTTCTAGCAATAATAACTGCATAATATGGGTAATAATGCATGTTATATTGATAAGAATAAAAGTAATAAGTATAATTATTGTAGTCCTAGCGATAATAACTGCATAATATGGGTAATAATGCATGTTATATTGATAATAATAAAAGTAATAAGTATAATTACTGTAGTTCTAGAGCTAATAACTGCATAATATGGGTAATAATGCATGTTATATTGATAATATTGGGAGTAATAAGTATAATTATTGTAGTTCTAGCGACAATAACTGCATAATAGGGGTAATAATGCATGTTATACTCGTAATAATATAAGTAATAAGTATAACTATTATAGTTCTAGCGATAATAACTGTATAACTTGGGTAATAATGCATGACATATAGATAATATTAGGAGTAATAAGTATAATTATTATATTTCTAGCGATAATAACTGCATAATATGGGCAATAATGCATGTTATATTGATAATAGTGGGAGTAATAAGTATAATTATTGTAGTTCTAGCGATAATAACTGCATAATAGGGGTAATAATGCATGTTATACTCATAATAATATAAGTAATAAGTATAACTATTATATTTCTAGCGATAGTAACTGCATAATATGGGTAATAATGCATGACATATTGATAATATTGGGAGTAATAAGTATAATTATTATAGTTCTAGCGATAGTAACTGCATAATAGTTGTAATAATGCATCATATATTGATAATATTGGGAGTAATAAGTATAATTATTATAGTTCTAGGGATAGTAACTGCATAATAGGGGTAATAATGCATGTTATATTGACAAAATTGGGAGTAATAAGTATAATTATTGTAGTTCTAGCGACAATAATTGCATAATAGGGGCAATAATGCATGTTATACTGATAATAATAAAAGTAATAAGTAAAATTATTGTAGTTCTAGCGATAATAACTGCATAATATGGGTAATAGTGCATGTTATATCGATAATATTGTGAGTAATAAGTATAATTATTCTAGTTCTAGCGATAATAACTGCATAATATGGGCAATAATGCATGTTATATTGATAATAGTGGGAGTAATAAGTATAATTATTGTAGTTCTAGCGATAATAACTGCATAATATGGGTAATAATGCATGTTATATTGATAAGAATAAAAGTAATAAGTATAATTATTGTAGTCCTAGCGATAATAACTGCATAATATGGGTAATAATGCATGTTATATTGATAACAGTGGGAGTAATAAGTATAATTATTGTAGTTCTAGCGATAATAACTGCATAATAGGGGTAATAATGCATGTTATATTGATAAGAATAAAAGTAATAAGTATAATTATTGTAGTCCTAGCGATAATAACTGCATAATATGGGTAATAATGCATGTTATATTGATAACAGTGGGAGTAATAAGTATAATTATTGTAGTTCTAGCGATAATAACTGCATAATAGGGGTAATAATGCATGACATATTGATAATATTAGGAGTAATAAGTATAATTATTATAGTTCTAGCGTTAATAACTGCATAATATGGGTAATAATGCATGACATATTGATAATAATAAAAGTAATAAGTATAATTATTGTAGTTCCAGCGATAATAACTGCATAATATGGGTAATAGTGCATGTTATACTCATAATAATATAAGTAATGAGTATAACTATTATAGTTCTGGCGATATTAACTGCATAATATGGGTCATAATGCATGTTATATTGATAATATTGGGAGTAATAAGTATAATTATTGTAGTTCTAGCGACAATAACTGCATAATTGGGGTAATAATGCATGTTATACTCATAATAATATAAGTAATAAGTATAACTATTATAGTTCTAGCGATAATAACTGTATAACTTGGGTAATAATGCATGACATATAGATAATATTAGGAGTAATAAGTATAATTATTATATTTCTAGCGATAATAACTGCATAATATGGGCAATAATGCATGTTATATTGATAATAGTGGGAGTAATAAGTATAATTATTGTAGTTCTAGCGATAATAACTGCATAATAGGGGTAATAATGCATGTTATACTCATAATAATATAAGTAATAAGTATAACTATTATATTTCTAGCGATAGTAACTGCATAATATGGGTAATAATGCATGACATATTGATAATATTGGGAGTAATAAGTATAATTATTATAGTTCTAGCGATAGTAACTGCATAATAGTTGTAATAATGCATCATATATTGATAATATTGGGAGTAATAAGTATAATTATTATAGTTCTAGCGATAGTAACTGCATAATAGGGGTAATAATGCATGTTATATTGACAAAATTGGGAGTAATAAGTATAATTATTGTAGTTCTAGCGACAATAATTGCATAATAGGGGTAATAATGCATGTTATACTGATAATAATAAAAGTAATAAGTAAAATTATTGTAGTTATAGCGATAATAACTGCATAATATGGGTAATAGTGCATGTTATATCGATAATATTGTGAGTAATAAGTATAATTACTCTAGTTCTAGCGATAATAACTGCATAATATGGGCAATAATGCATGTTATATTGATAATAGTGGGAGTAATAAGTATAATTATTGTAGTTCTAGCGATAATAACTGCATAATATGGGTAATAATGCATGTTATATTGATAAGAATAAAAGTAATAAGTATAATTATTGTAGTCCTAGCGATAATAACTGCATAATATGGGTAATAATGCATGTTATATTGATAACAGTGGGAGTAATAAGTATAATTATTGTAGTTCTAGCGATAATAACTGCATAATAGGGGTAATAATGCATGACATATTGATAATATTAGGAGTAATAAGTATAATTATTATAGTTCTAGCGTTTATAACTGCATAATATGGGTAATAATGCATGACATATTGATAATAATAAAAGTAATAAGTATAATTATTGTAGTTCCAGCGATAATAACTGCATAATATGGGTAATAGTGCATGTTCTACTCATAATAATATAAGTAATGCGTATAACTATTATAGTTCTGGTGATATTAACTGCATAATATGGGTAATAATGCATGTTATATTGATAATATTGGGAGTAATAAGTATAATTATTGTAGTTCTTGCGACAATAACTGCATAATAGGGGTAATAATGCATGTTATACTCATAATAATATAAGTAATAAGTATAACTATTATAGTTCTAGCGATGATAACTGTATAACTTGGGTAATAATGCATGACATATAGATAATATTAGGAGTAATAAGTATAATTATTATATTTCTAGCGATAATAACTGCATAATATGGGTAATAATGCATGACATATTGATAATATTGGGAGTAATAAGTATAATTATTATAGTTCTAGCGATAGTAACTGCATAATAGGGGTAATAATGCATGTTATACTGATAATAATAAAAGTAATAAGTATAATTATTGTAGTTCTAGCGATAATAACTGCATGATATGGGTAATAATGCATGTTATATTGATAATATTGGGAGTAATAAGTATAATTATTGTAGTTCTAGCGATAATAACTGCATAATATGGGTAATAATGCATGTTATATTGATAATAGTAGGAGTAATAAGTATAATTATTGTAGTTCTAGCGATAATAACTGCATAATATGGGTAATAATGCATGTTATATTGATAATAGTGGGAGTAATAAGTATAATTATTGTAGTGCTAGCGATAATAACTGCATGATAGGGGAAATAATGCATGACATATTGATAATATTAGGAGTAATAAATATAATTATTATAGTTCTAGCGTTAATAACTGCATGATAGGGGAAATAATGCATGACATATTGATAATATTAGGAGTAATAAATATAATTATTATAGTTCTAGCGTTAATAACTGCATAATAGTCGTAATAATGCATGACACATTGATAATAATAAAAGTAATAAGTATAATTATTGTAGTTCTGGAGCTAATAACTGCATAATATGGGTAATAATGCATGTTATATTGACAAAATTGGGAGTAATAAGTATAATTATTGTAGTTCTAGCGACAATAACTGCATAATAGGGGTAATAATGCATGTTATACTGATAATAATAAAAGTAATAAGTAAAATTATTGTAGTTCTAGCGATAATAACTGCATAATATGGGTAATAGTGCATGTTATATCGATAATATTGTGAGTAATAAGTATAATTATTCTAGTTCTAGCGATAATAACTGCATAATATGGGCAATAATGCATGTTATATTGATAATAGTGGGAGTAATAAGTATAATTATTGTAGTTCTAGCGATAATAACTGCATAATATGGGTAATAATGCATGACATATTGATAATATTGGGAGTAATAAGTATAATTATTATAGTTCTAGCGATAGTAACTGCATAATAGTTGTAATAATGCATCATATATTGATAATATTGGGAGTAATAAGTATAATTATTATAGTTCTAGCGATAGTAACTGCATAATAGGGGTAATAATGCATGTTACATTAATAATATTGGGAGTAATAAGTAAATTTATTATAGTTCTGACGATAATAACAGCATAATATGGGTAATGATGCATTTTATATTGATAATCGTGTCAGTAATAAGTATAATTATTATAGTTCTAGCGATAATAACTGCATAATATGGGTAATAATGCATGTTATACTGATAATAATAAAAGTAATAAGTATAATTATTGTAGTTCTAGCGATAATAACTGCATAATATGGGTAATAGTGCATGTTATATCGATAATATTGTGAGTAATAAGTATAATTATTCTAGTTCTAGCGATAATAACTGCATAATATGGGTAATAATGCATGTTATATTGATAATAGTGGGAGTAATAAGTATAATTATTGCAGTTCTAGCGATAATAACTGCATAATAGGGGTAATAATGCATGTTATACTCATAATAATATAAGTAATAAGTATAACTATTATATTTCTAGCGATAGTAACTGCATAATATGGGCAATAATGCATGTTATATTGATAATATTGGGAGTAATAAGTATAATTATTATAGTTCTAGCAATAATAACTGCATAATATGGGTAATAATGCATGTTATATTGATAAGAATAAAAGTAATAAGTATAATTATTGTAGTCCTAGCGATAATAACTGCATAATATGGGTAATAATGCATGTTATATTGATAATAATAAAAGTAATAAGTATAATTACTGTAGTTCTAGAGCTAATAACTGCATAATATGGGTAATAATGCATGTTATATTGATAATATTGGGAGTAATAAGTATAATTATTGTAGTTCTAGCGACAATAACTGCATAATAGGGGTAATAATGCATGTTATACTGATAATAATAAAAGTAATAAGTATAATTATTGTAGTTCTAGCGATAGTAACTGCGTAATAGTTGTAATAGTGCATGTTATATTGATAATATTGGGAGTAATAAGTATAATTATTATAGTTTTAGCGATAATAACTGCATAATATGGGTAATAATGCATGTTATATTGATAATAGTGGGAGTAATAAGTATAATTATTGCAGTTCTAGCGATAATAACTGCATAATAGGGGTAATAATGCATGTTATACTCATAATAATATAAGTAATAAGTATAACTATTATATTTCTAGCGATAGTAACTGCATAATATGGGCAATAATGCATGTTATATTGATAATATTGGGAGTAATAAGTATAATTATTCTAGTTCTAGCGATAATAACTGCATAATATGGGTAATAATGCATGTTATATTGATAATAGTGGGAGTAATAAGTATAATTATTGTAGTTCTAGCGATAATAACTGCATAATAGGGGTAATAATGCATGACATATTGATAATATTAGGAGTAATAAGTATAATTATTATAGTTCTAGCGTTAATAACTGCATAATATTCGAAATAATGCATGACATATTGATAATAATAAAAGTAATAAGTATAATTATTGTAGTTCTGGAGCTAATAACTGCATAATGTGGGTAATAATGCATGTTATATTGATAAAATTGGGAGTAATAAGTATAATTATTATAGTTCTAGCGATAGTAACCGCATAATAGTTGTAATAATGCATCATATATTGATAATATTGGGAGTAATAAGTATAATTATTATAGTTCTAGCGATAGTAACTGCATAATAGGGGTAATAATGCATGTTATACTGATAATAATAAAAGTAATAAGTATAATTATTGTAGTTCTAGCGATAATAACTGCATAATATGGGTAATAATGCATGTTATATTGATAAGAATAAAAGTAATAAGTATAATTATTGTAGTCCTAGCGATAATAACTGCATAATATGGGTAATAATGCATGTTGTATTGATAACACTGGGAGTAATAAGTATAATTATTGTAGTTCTAGCGATATTAACTGCATAATATGGGTAATAATGCATGTTACATTAATAATATTGGGAGTAATAAGTAAATTTATTATAGTTCTGACGATAATAACAGCATAATATGGGTAATGATGCATTTTATATTGATAATCGTGTCAGTAATAAGTATAATTATTATAGTTCTAGCGATAATAACTGCACAATATGGGTAATAATGCATGTTATATTGATAATAATAAAAGTAATAAGTATAATTTTCGTAGTCCTAGCGATAATAACTGCTTAATATGGGTAATAATGCATGTTATATTGATAATAATAAAAGTAATAAGTATAATTGCTGTAGTTCTAGCGATAATAACTGCATAATATGGGTAATAATGCATGTTATATTGATAATATTGGGAGTAATAAGTATAATTATTGTAGTTCTAGCGATAATAGCTGCATAATATGGGTAATAACGCGTGTTATATTGATAATAGTGGGAGTAAGAAGTATAATTATTGTAGTTCTAGCGACAATAACTGCATAATAGGGGTAATAATGCATGTTATACTCATAACAATATAAGTAATAAGTATAACTATTATAGTTCTAGCGATAATAACTGTATAACTTGGGTAATAATGCATGACATATAGATAATATTAGGAGTAATAAGTATAATTATTATATTTCTAGCGATAATAACTGCATAATATGGGTAATAATGCATGACATATTGATAATATTGGGAGTAATAAGTATAACTATTATAGTTCTAGCGATAATAACTGTATAACTTGGGTAATAATGCATGACATATAGATAATATTAGGAGTAATAAGTATAATTATTATATTTCTAGCGATAATAACTGCATAATATGGGTAATAATGCATGTTACGTTAATAATATTGGGAGTAATAAGTAAATTTATTCTAGTTCTGACGATAATAACAGCATAATATGGGTACTAATTCATGTTATATTGATAATATTGGGAGTAATAAGTATAATTATTGTAGTTCTAGCGATAATAACTGCATAATATGGGTAATAATGCATGTTATATTGATAATAGTGGGAGTAATAAGTATAATTATTGTAGTTCTAGCGATAATAACTGCATAATAGGGGTAATAATGCATGACATATTGATAATATTAGGAGTAATAAGTATAATTATTATAGTTCTAGCGTTAATAACTGCTTAATTTGGGGAGTAATGCATGACATATTGATAATAATAAAAGTAATAAGTATAATTATTGTAGTTCCAGCGATAATAACTGCATGATATGGGTAATAGTGCATGTTATACTCATAATAATATAAGTAATGAGTATAACTATAATAGTTCTGGCGATATTAACCGCATAATATGGGTAATAATGCATGTTATATTGATAATATTAGGAGTAATAAGTATAATTATTATAGTTCTAGCGTTAATAACTGCATAATATGGGTAATAATGCATGACATATTGATAATAATAAAAGTAATAAGTATAATTATTGTAGTTCCAGCGATAATAACTGCATAATATGGGTAATAGTGCATGTTATACTCATAATAATATAAGTAATGAGTATAACTATTATAGTTCTGGCGATATTAACTGCATAATATGGGTAATAATGCATGTTATATTGATAATATTGGGAGTAATAAGTATAATTATTGTAGTTCTAGCGACAATAACTGCATAATAGGGGTAATAATGCATGTTATACTCATAACAATATAAGTAATAAGTATAACTATTATAGTTCTAGCGATAATAACTGTATAACTTGGGTAATAATGCATGACATATAGATAATATTAGGAGTAATAAGTATAATTATTATATTTCTAGCGATAATAACTGCATAATATTCGAAATAATGCATGACATATTGATAATAATAAAAGTAATAAGTATAATTATTGTAGTTCTGGAGCTAATAACTGCATAATGTGGGTAATAATGCATGTTATATTGATAAAATTGGGAGTAATAAGTATAATTATTATAGTTCTAGCGATAGTAACTGCATAATAGTTGTAATAATGCATCATATATTGATAATATTGGGAGTAATAAGTATAATTATTATAGTTCTAGCGATAGTAACTGCATAATAGGGGTAATAATGCATGTTATACTGATAATAATAAAAGTAATAAGTATAATTATTGTAGTTCTAGCGATAATAACTGCATAATATGGGTAATAATGCATGTTATATTGATAAGAATAAAAGTAATAAGTATAATTATTGTAGTCCTAGCGATAATAACTGCATAATATGGGTAATAATGCATGTTGTATTGATAACACTGGGAGTAATAAGTATAATTATTGGAGTTCTAGCGATATTAACTGCATAATATGGGTAATAATGCATGTTACATTAATAATATTGGGAGTAATAAGTAAATTTATTATAGTTCTGACGATAATAACAGCATAATATGGGTAATGATGCATTTTATATTGATAATCGTGTCAGTAATAAGTATAATTATTATAGTTCTAGCGATAATAACTGCACAATATGGGTAATAATGCATGTTATATTGATAATAATAAAAGTAATAAGTATAATTTTCGTAGTCCTAGCGATAATAACTGCTTAATATGGGTAATAATGCATGTTATATTGATAATAATAAAAGTAATAAGTATAATTGCTGTAGTTCTAGCGATAATAACTGCATAATATGGGTAATAATGCATGTTATATTGATAATATTGGGAGTAATAAGTATAATTATTGTAGTTCTAGCGATAATAGCTGCATAATATGGGTAATAACGCGTGTTATATTGATAATAGTGGGAGTAAGAAGTATAATTATTGTAGTTCCAGCGATAATAACTGCATAATAGGGGTAATAATGCATGACATATTGATAATATTAGGAGTAATAAGTATAATTATTATAGTTCTAGCGTTAATAACTGCATAATATGGGTAATAATGCATGAAATATTGATAATAATAAAAGTAATAAGTATAATTATTGTAGTTCCAGCGATAATAACTGCATAATATGGGTAATAGTGCATGTTATACTCATAATAATATAAGTAATGAGTATAACTATTATAGTTCTGGCGATATTAACTGCATAATATGGGTAATAATGCATGTTATATTGATAATATTGGGAGTAATAAGTATAATTATTGTAGTTCTAGCGACAATAACTGCATAATAGGGGTAATAATGCATGTTATACTCATAACAATATAAGTAATAAGTATAACTATTATAGTTCTAGCGATAATAACTGTATAACTTGGGTAATAATGCATGACATATAGATAATATTAGGAGTAATAAGTATAATTATTATATTTCTAGCGATAATAACTGCATAATATGGGTAATAATGCATGACATATTGATAATATTGGGAGTAATAAGTATAACTATTATAGTTCTAGCGATAATAACTGTATAACTTGGGTAATAATGCATGACATATAGATAATATTAGGAGTAATAAGTATAATTATTATATTTCTAGCGATAATAACTGCATAATATGGGTAATAATGCATGACATATTGATAATATTGGCAGTAATAAGTATAATTATTATAGTTCTAGCGATAGTAACTGCATAATAGGGGCAATAATGCATGTTATACTGATAATAATAAAAGTAATAAGTATAATTACTGTAGTTCTAGCGATAATAACTGCATAATATGGGTAATAATGCATGTTATGTTGATAAGAATAAAAGTAATAAGTATAATTATTGTAGTCCTAGCGATAATAACTGCATAATATGGGTAATAATGCATGTTATATTGATAACACTGGGAGTAATAAGTATAATTATTGTAGTTCTAACGATATTAACTGCATAATATGGGTAATAATGCATGTTACGTTAATAATATTGGGAGTAATAAGTAAATTTATTATAGTTCTGACGATAATGACAGCATAATATGGGTACTAATTCATGTTATATTGATAATATTGGGAGTAATAAGTATAATTATTGTAGTTCTAGCGATAATAACTGCATAATATGGGTAATAATGCATGTTACGTTAATAATATTGGGAGTAATAAGTAAATTTATTATAGTTCTGACGATAATGACAGCATAATATGGGTACTAATTCATGTTATATTGATAATATTGGGAGTAATAAGTATAATTATTGTAGTTCTAGCGATAATAACTGCATAATATGGGTAATAATGCATGTTATATTGATAATAGTGGGAGTAATAAGTATAATTATTGTAGTTCTAGCGATAATAACTGCATAATAGGGGTAATAATGCATGACATATTGATAATATTAGGAGTAATAAGTATAATTATTATAGTTCTAGCGTTAATAACTGCATAATATGGGGAATAATGCATGACATATTGATAATAATAAAAGTAATAAGTATAATTATTGTAGTTCCAGCGATAATAACTGCATGATATGGGTAATAGTGCATGTTATACTCATAATAATATAAGTAATGAGTATAACTATAATAGTTCTGGCGATATTAACCGCATAATATGGGTAATAATGCATGTTATATTGATAATATTAGGAGTAATAAGTATAATTATTATAGTTCTAGCGATAGTAACTGCATAATAGGGGTAATAATGCATGTTACATTAATAATATTGGGAGTAATAAGTAAATTTATTATAGTTCTGACGATAATAACAGCATAATATGGGTAATGATGCATTTTATATTGATAATCGTGTCAGTAATAAGTATAATTATTATAGTTCTAGCGATAATAACTGCATAATATGGGTAATAATGCATGTTATACTGATAATAATAAAAGTAATAAGTATAATTATTGTAGTTCTAGCGATAATAACTGCATAATATGGGTAATAGTGCATGTTATATCGATAATATTGTGAGTAATAAGTATAATTATTCTAGTTCTAGCGATAATAACTGCATAATATGGGTAATAATGCATGTTATATTGATAATAGTGGGAGTAATAAGTATAATTATTGCAGTTCTAGCGATAATAACTGCATAATAGGGGTAATAATGCATGTTATACTCATAATAATATAAGTAATAAGTATAACTATTATATTTCTAGCGATAGTAACTGCATAATATGGGCAATAATGCATGTTATATTGATAATATTGGGAGTAATAAGTATAATTATTATAGTTCTAGCAATAATAACTGCATAATATGGGTAATAATGCATGTTATATTGATAAGAATAAAAGTAATAAGTATAATTATTGTAGTCCTAGCGATAATAACTGCATAATATGGGTAATAATGCATGTTATATTGATAATAATAAAAGTAATAAGTATAATTACTGTAGTTCTAGAGCTAATAACTGCATAATATGGGTAATAATGCATGTTATATTGATAATATTGGGAGTAATAAGTATAATTATTGTAGTTCTAGCGACAATAACTGCATAATAGGGGTAATAATGCATGTTATACTCGTAATAATATAAGTAATAAGTATAACTATTATAGTTCTAGCGATAATAACTGTATAACTTGGGTAATAATGCATGACATATAGATAATATTAGGAGTAATAAGTATAATTATTATATTTCTAGCGATAATAACTGCATAATATGGGCAATAATGCATGTTATATTGATAATAGTGGGAGTAATAAGTATAATTATTGTAGTTCTAGCGATAATAACTGCATAATAGGGGTAATAATGCATGTTATACTCATAATAATATAAGTAATAAGTATAACTATTATATTTCTAGCGATAGTAACTGCATAATATGGGTAATAATGCATGACATATTGATAATATTGGGAGTAATAAGTATAATTATTATAGTTCTAGCGATAGTAACTGCATAATAGTTGTAATAATGCATCATATATTGATAATATTGGGAGTAATAAGTATAATTATTATAGTTCTAGGGATAGTAACTGCATAATAGGGGTAATAATGCATGTTATATTGACAAAATTGGGAGTAATAAGTATAATTATTGTAGTTCTAGCGACAATAATTGCATAATAGGGGTAATAATGCATGTTATACTGATAATAATAAAAGTAATAAGTAAAATTATTGTAGTTCTAGCGATAATAACTGCATAATATGGGTAATAGTGCATGTTATATCGATAATATTGTGAGTAATAAGTATAATTATTCTAGTTCTAGCGATAATAACTGCATAATATGGGCAATAATGCATGTTATATTGATAATAGTGGGAGTAATAAGTATAATTATTGTAGTTCTAGCGATAATAACTGCATAATATGGGTAATAATGCATGTTATATTGATAAGAATAAAAGTAATAAGTATAATTATTGTAGTCCTAGCGATAATAACTGCATAATATGGGTAATAATGCATGTTATATTGATAACAGTGGGAGTAATAAGTATAATTATTGTAGTTCTAGCGATAATAACTGCATAATAGGGGTAATAATGCATGACATATTGATAATATTAGGAGTAATAAGTATAATTATTATAGTTCTAGCGTTTATAACTGCATAATATGGGTAATAATGCATGACATATTGATAATAATAAAAGTAATAAGTATAATTATTGTAGTTCCAGCGATAATAACTGCATAATATGGGTAATAGTGCATGTTCTACTCATAATAATATAAGTAATGCGTATAACTATTATAGTTCTGGTGATATTAACTGCATAATATGGGTAATAATGCATGTTATATTGATAATATTGGGAGTAATAAGTATAATTATTGTAGTTCTTGCGACAATAACTGCATAATAGGGGTAATAATGCATGTTATACTCATAATAATATAAGTAATAAGTATAACTATTATAGTTCTAGCGATGATAACTGTATAACTTGGGTAATAATGCATGACATATAGATAATATTAGGAGTAATAAGTATAATTATTATATTTCTAGCGATAATAACTGCATAATATGGGTAATAATGCATGACATATTGATAATATTGGGAGTAATAAGTATAATTATTATAGTTCTAGCGATAGTAACTGCATAATAGGGGTAATAATGCATGTTATACTGATAATAATAAAAGTAATAAGTATAATTATTGTAGTTCTAGCGATAATAACTGCATGATATGGGTAATAATGCATGTTATATTGATAATATTGGGAGTAATAAGTATAATTATTGTAGTTCTAGCGATAATAACTGCATAATATGGGTAATAATGCATGTTATATTGATAATAGTAGGAGTAATAAGTATAATTATTGTAGTTCTAGCGATAATAACTGCATAATATGGGTAATAATGCATGTTATATTGATAATAGTGGGAGTAATAAGTATAATTATTGTAGTGCTAGCGATAATAACTGCATGATAGGGGAAATAATGCATGACATATTGATAATATTAGGAGTAATAAATATAATTATTATAGTTCTAGCGTTAATAACTGCATGATAGGGGAAATAATGCATGACATATTGATAATATTAGGAGTAATAAATATAATTATTATAGTTCTAGCGTTAATAACTGCATAATAGTCGTAATAATGCATGACACATTGATAATAATAAAAGTAATAAGTATAATTATTGTAGTTCTGGAGCTAATAACTGCATAATATGGGTAATAATGCATGTTATATTGACAAAATTGGGAGTAATAAGTATAATTATTGTAGTTCTAGCGACAATAACTGCATAATAGGGGTAATAATGCATGTTATACTGATAATAATAAAAGTAATAAGTAAAATTATTGTAGTTCTAGCGATAATAACTGCATAATATGGGTAATAGTGCATGTTATATCGATAATATTGTGAGTAATAAGTATAATTATTCTAGTTCTAGCGATAATAACTGCATAATATGGGCAATAATGCATGTTATATTGATAATAGTGGGAGTAATAAGTATAATTATTGTAGTTCTAGCGATAATAACTGCATAATAGGGGTAATAATGCATGTTACATTAATAATATTGGGAGTAATAAGTAAATTTATTATAGTTCTGACGATAATAACAGCATAATATGGGTAATGATGCATTTTATATTGATAATCGTGTCAGTAATAAGTATAATTATTATAGTTCTAGCGATAATAACTGCATAATATGGGTAATAATGCATGTTATACTGATAATAATAAAAGTAATAAGTATAATTATTGTAGTTCTAGCGATAATAACTGCATAATATGGGTAATAGTGCATGTTATATCGATAATATTGTGAGTAATAAGTATAATTATTCTAGTTCTAGCGATAATAACTGCATAATATGGGTAATAATGCATGTTATATTGATAATAGTGGGAGTAATAAGTATAATTATTGCAGTTCTAGCGATAATAACTGCATAATAGGGGTAATAATGCATGTTATACTCATAATAATATAAGTAATAAGTATAACTATTATATTTCTAGCGATAGTAACTGCATAATATGGGCAATAATGCATGTTATATTGATAATATTGGGAGTAATAAGTATAATTATTATAGTTCTAGCAATAATAACTGCATAATATGGGTAATAATGCATGTTATATTGATAAGAATAAAAGTAATAAGTATAATTATTGTAGTCCTAGCGATAATAACTGCATAATATGGGTAATAATGCATGTTATATTGATAATAATAAAAGTAATAAGTATAATTACTGTAGTTCTAGAGCTAATAACTGCATAATATGGGTAATAATGCATGTTATATTGATAATATTGGGAGTAATAAGTATAATTATTGTAGTTCTAGCGACAATAACTGCATAATAGGGGTAATAATGCATGTTATACTGATAATAATAAAAGTAATAAGTATAATTATTGTAGTTCTAGCGATAGTAACTGCGTAATAGTTGTAATAGTGCATGTTATATTGATAATATTGGGAGTAATAAGTATAATTATTATAGTTCTAGCGATAATAACTGCATAATATGGGTAATAATGCATGTTATATTGATAATAGTGGGAGTAATAAGTATAATTATTGCAGTTCTAGCGATAATAACTGCATAATAGGGGTAATAATGCATGTTATACTCATAATAATATAAGTAATAAGTATAACTATTATATTTCTAGCGATAGTAACTGCATAATATGGGCAATAATGCATGTTATATTGATAATATTGGGAGTAATAAGTATAATTATTCTAGTTCTAGCGATAATAACTGCATAATATGGGTAATAATGCATGTTATATTGATAATAGTGGGAGTAATAAGTATAATTATTGTAGTTCTAGCGATAATAACTGCATAATAGGGGTAATAATGCATGACATATTGATAATATTAGGAGTAATAAGTATAATTATTATAGTTCTAGCGTTAATAACTGCATAATATTCGAAATAATGCATGACATATTGATAATAATAAAAGTAATAAGTATAATTATTGTAGTTCTGGAGCTAATAACTGCATAATGCGGGTAATAATGCATGTTATATTGATAAAATTGGGAGTAATAAGTATAATTATTATAGTTCTAGCGATAGTAACCGCATAATAGTTGTAATAATGCATCATATATTGATAATATTGGGAGTAATAAGTATAATTATTATAGTTCTAGCGATAGTAACTGCATAATAGGGGTAATAATGCATGTTATACTGATAATAATAAAAGTAATAAGTATAATTATTGTAGTTCTAGCGATAATAACTGCATAATATGGGTAATAATGCATGTTATATTGATAAGAATAAAAGTAATAAGTATAATTATTGTAGTCCTAGCGATAATAACTGCATAATATGGGTAATAATGCATGTTGTATTGATAACACTGGGAGTAATAAGTATAATTATTGTAGTTCTAGCGATATTAACTGCATAATATGGGTAATAATGCATGTTACATTAATAATATTGGGAGTAATAAGTAAATTTATTATAGTTCTGACGATAATAACAGCATAATATGGGTAATGATGCATTTTATATTGATAATCGTGTCAGTAATAAGTATAATTATTATAGTTCTAGCGATAATAACTGCACAATATGGGTAATAATGCATGTTATATTGATAATAATAAAAGTAATAAGTATAATTTTCGTAGTCCTAGCGATAATAACTGCTTAATATGGGTAATAATGCATGTTATATTGATAATAATAAAAGTAATAAGTATAATTGCTGTAGTTCTAGCGATAATAACTGCATAATATGGGTAATAATGCATGTTATATTGATAATATTGGGAGTAATAAGTATAATTATTGTAGTTCTAGCGATAATAGCTGCATAATATGGGTAATAACGCGTGTTATATTGATAATAGTGGGAGTAAGAAGTATAATTATTGTAGTTCCAGCGATAATAACTGCATAATAGGGGTAATAATGCATGACATATTGATAATATTAGGAGTAATAAGTATAATTATTATAGTTCTAGCGTTAATAACTGCATAATATGGGTAATAATGCATGAAATATTGATAATAATAAAAGTAATAAGTATAATTATTGTAGTTCCAGCGATAATAACTGCATAATATGGGTAATAGTGCATGTTATACTCATAATAATATAAGTAATGAGTATAACTATTATAGTTCTGGCGATATTAACTGCATAATATGGGTAATAATGCATGTTATATTGATAATATTGGGAGTAATAAGTATAATTATTGTAGTTCTAGCGACAATAACTGCATAATAGGGGTAATAATGCATGTTATACTCATAACAATATAAGTAATAAGTATAACTATTATAGTTCTAGCGATAATAACTGTATAACTTGGGTAATAATGCATGACATATAGATAATATTAGGAGTAATAAGTATAATTATTATATTTCTAGCGATAATAACTGCATAATATGGGTAATAATGCATGACATATTGATAATATTGGGAGTAATAAGTATAACTATTATAGTTCTAGCGATAATAACTGTATAACTTGGGTAATAATGCATGACATATAGATAATATTAGGAGTAATAAGTATAATTATTATATTTCTAGCGATAATAACTGCATAATATGGGTAATAATGCATGACATATTGATAATATTGGCAGTAATAAGTATAATTATTATTGTTCTAGCGATAGTAACTGCATAATAGGGGCAATAATGCATGTTATACTGATAATAATAAAAGTAATAAGTATAATTACTGTAGTTCTAGCGATAATAACTGCATAATATGGGTAATAATGCATGTTATGTTGATAAGAATAAAAGTAATAAGTATAATTATTGTAGTCCTAGCGATAATAACTGCATAATATGGGTAATAATGCATGTTATATTGATAACACTGGGAGTAATAAGTATAATTATTGTAGTTCTAACGATATTAACTGCATAATATGGGTAATAATGCATGTTACGTTAATAATATTGGGAGTAATAAGTAAATTTATTATAGTTCTGACGATAATGACAGCATAATATGGGTACTAATTCATGTTATATTGATAATATTGGGAGTAATAAGTATAATTATTGTAGTTCTAGCGATAATAACTGCATAATATGGGTAATGATGCATTTTATATTGATAGTCGTGTCAGTAATAAGTATAATTATTATAGTTCTAGCGATAATAACTGCATAATATGGGTAATAATGCATGTTATATTGATAATAATAAAAGTAATAAGTATAATTACTGTAGTTCTAGCGATAATAACTGCATGATATGGGTAATAATGCATGTTATATTGATAATATTGGGAGTAATAAGTATAATTATTGTAGTTCTAGCGATAATAACTGCATAATATGGGTAATAATGCATGACATATTGATAATAATAAAAGTAATAAGTATAATTATTGTAGTTCCAGCGATAATAACTGCATAATATGGGTAATAGTGCATGTTATACTCATAATAATATAAGTAATGAGTATAACTATTATAGTTCTGGCGATATTAACTGCATAATATGGGTAATAATGCATGTTATATTGATAATATTGGGAGTAATAAGTATAATTATTGTAGTTCTAGCGACAATAACTGCATAATAGGGGTAATAATGCATGTTATACTCATAACAATATAAGTAATAAGTATAACTATTATAGTTCTAGCGATAATAACTGTATAACTTGGGTAATAATGCATGACATATAGATAATATTAGGAGTAATAAGTATAATTATTATATTTCTAGCGATAATAACTGCATAATATGGGTAATAATGCATGACATATTGATAATATTGGGAGTAATAAGTATAACTATTATAGTTCTAGCGATAATAACTGTATAACTTGGGTAATAATGCATGACATATAGATAATATTAGGAGTAATAAGTATAATTATTATATTTCTAGCGATAATAACTGCATAATATGGGTAATAATGCATGACATATTGATAATATTGGGAGTAATAAGTATAATTATTATAGTTCTAGCGATAGTAACTGCATAATAGGGGTAATAATGCATGTTATACTGATAATAATAAAAGTAATAAGTATAATTACTGTAGTTCTAGCGATAATGACTGCATAATATGGGTAATAATGCATGTTATGTTGATAAGAATAAAAGTAATAAGTATAATTATTGTAGTCCTAGCGATAATAACTGCATAATATGGGTAATAATGCATGTTATATTGATAACACTGGGAGTAATAAGTATAATTATTGTAGTTCTAACGATATTAACTGCATAATATGGGTAATAATGCATGTTACGTTAATAATATTGGGAGTAATAAGTAAATTTATTATAGTTCTGACGATAATAACAGCATAATATGGGTACTAATTCATGTTATATTGATAATATTGGGAGTAATAAGTATAATTATTGTAGTTCTAGCGATAATAACTGCATAATATGGGTAATAATGCATGTTATATTGATAATAGTGGGAGTAATAAGTATAATTATTGTAGTTCTAGCGATAATAACTGCATGATATGGGTAATAGTGCATGTTATACTCATAATAATATAAGTAATGAGTATAACTATTATAGTTCTGGCGATATTAACTGCATAATATGGGTAATAATGCATGTTATATTGATAATATTGGGAGTAATAAGTATAATTATTGTAGTTCTAGCGACAATAACTGCATAATAGGGGTAATAATGCATGTTATACTCATAACAATATAAGTAATAAGTATAACTATTATAGTTCTAGCGATAATAACTGTATAACTTGGGTAATAATGCATGACATATAGATAGTATTAGGAGTAATAAGTATAATTATTATATTTCTAGCGATAATAACTGCATAATATGGGTAATAATGCATGACATATTGATAATATTGGGAGTAATAAGTATAACTATTATAGTTCTAGCGATAATAACTGTATAACTTGGGTAATAATGCATGACATATAGATAATATTAGGAGTAATAAGTATAATTATTATATTTCTAGCGATAATAACTGCATAATATGGGTAATAATGCATGACATATTGATAATATTGGGAGTAATAAGTATAATTATTATAGTTCTAGCGATAGTAACTGCATAATAGGGGTAATAATGCATGTTATACTGATAATAATAAAAGTAATAAGTATAATTACTGTAGTTCTAGCGATAATAACTGCATAATATGGGTAATAATGCATGTTATGTTGATAAGAATAAAAGTAATAAGTATAATTATTGTAGTCCTAGCGATAATAACTGCATAATATGGGTAATAATGCATGTTATATTGATAACACTGGGAGTAATAAGTATAATTATTGTAGTTCTAACGATATTAACTGCATAATATGGGTAATAATGCATGTTACGTTAATAATATTGGGAGTAATAAGTAAATTTATTATAGTTCTGACGATAATAACAGCATAATATGGGTACTAATTCATGTTATATTGATAATATTGGGAGCAATAAGTATAATTATTGTAGTTCTAGCGATAATAACTGCATAATATGGGTAATGATGCATTTTATATTGATAGTCGTGTCAGTAATAAGTATAATTATTATAGTTCTAGCGATAATAACTGCATAATATGGGTAATAATGCATGTTATATTGATAATAATAAAAGTAATAAGTATAATTACTGTAGTTCTAGCGATAATAACTGCATGATATGGGTAATAATGCATGTTATATTGATAATATTGGGAGTAATAAGTATAATTATTGTAGTTCTAGCGATAATAACTGCATAATATGGGTAATAATGCATGTTATATTGATAATAGTAGGAGTAATAAGTATAATTATTGTAGTTCTAGCGATAATAACTGCATAATATGGGTAATGATGCATGTTATATTGATAAGAATAAAAGTAATAAGTATAATTATTGTAGTCCTAGCGATAATAACTGCATAATATGGGTAATAATGCATGTTATATTGATAACACTGGGAGTAATAAGTATAATTATTGTAGTTCTAGCGATAATAACTGCATAATATGGGTAATAATGCAAGTTATATTAATAATAGTGGGAGTAATAAGTATAATTATTGTAGTTCTAGCGATAATAACTGCATGATAGGGGAAATAATGCATGACATATTGATAATATTAGGAGTAATAAATATAATTATTATAGTTCTAGCGTTATTAACTGCATAATAGTCGTAATAATGCATGACACATTGATAATAATAAAAGTAATAAGTATAATTATTGTAGTTCAGGAGCTAATAACTGCATAATATGGGTAATAATGCATGTTATATTGACAAAATTGGGAGCAATAAGTATAATTATTGTAGTTCTAGCGACAATAATTGCATAATAGGGGTAATAATGCATGTTATACTGATAATAATAAAAGTAATAAGTAAAATTATTGTAGTTCTAGCGATAATAACTGCATAATATGGGTAATAGTGCATGTTATATCGATAATATTGTGAGTAATAAGTATAATTATTCTAGTTCTAGCGATAATAACTGCATAATATGGGCAATAATGCATGTTATATTGATAATAGTGGGAGTAATATGTATAATTATTGTAGTTCTAGCGATAATAACTGCATAATATGGGTAATAATGCATGACATATTGATAATATTGGGAGTAATAAGTATAATTATTATATTTCTAGCGATAGTAACTGCATAATAGTTGTAATAATGCATCATATATTGATAATATTGGGAGTAATAAGTATAATTATTATAGTTCTAGCGTTAATAACTGCATAATATGGGTAATAATGCATGACATATTGATAATAATAAAAGTAATAAGTATAATTATTGTAGTTCCAGCGATAATAACTGCATAATATGGGTAATAGTGCATGTTATACTCATAATAATATAAGTAATGAGTATAACTATTATAGTTCTGGCGATATTAACTGCATAATATGGGTCATAATGCATGTTATATTGATAATATTGGGAGTAATAAGTATAATTATTGTAGTTCTAGCGACAATAACTGCATAATAGGGGTAATAATGCATGTTATACTCATAATAATATAAGTAATAAGTATAACTATTATAGTTCTAGCGATAATAACTGTATAACTTGGGTAATAATGCATGACATATAGATAATATTAGGAGTAATAAGTATAATTATTATATTTCTAGCGATAATAACTGCATAATATGGGTAATAATGCATGACATATTGATAATATTGGGAGTAATAAGTATAATTATTATAGTTCTAGCGATAGTAACTGCATAATAGGGGTAATAATGAATGTTATACTGATAATAATAAAAGTAATAAGTATAATTATTGTAGTTCTAGCGATAATAACTGCATAATATGGGTAATAATGCATGTTATATTGATAATAGTGGGAGTAATAAGTATAATTATTGTAGTTCTAGCGATAATAACTGCATAATAGGGGTAATAATGCATGACATATTGATAATATTAGGAGTAATAAGTATAATTATTATAGTTCTAGCGTTAATAACTGCATAATATGGGGAATAATGCATGACATATTGATAATAATAAAAGTAATAAGTATAATTATTGTAGTTCCAGCGATAATAACTGCATAATATGGGTAATAGTGCATGTTATACTCATAATAATATAAGTAATGAGTATAACTATAATAGTTCTGGCGATATTAACCGCATAATATGGGTAATAATGCATGTTATATTGATAATATTAGGAGTAATAAGTATAATTATTATAGTTCTAGCGTTAATAACTGCATAATATGGGTAATAATGCATGACATATTGATAATAATAAAAGTAATAAGTATAATTATTGTAGTTCCAGCGATAATAACTGCATAATATGGGTAATAGTGCATGTTATACTCATAATAATATAAGTAATGCGTATAACTATTATAGTTCTGGTGATATTAACTGCATAATATGGGTCATAATGCATGTTATATTGATAATATTGGGAGTAATAAGTATAATTATTGCAGTTCTAGCGACAATAACTGCATAATAGGGGTAATAATGCATGTTATACTCATAATAATATAAGTAATAAGTATAACTATTATAGTTCTAGCGATGATAACTGTATAACTTGGGTAATAATGCATGACATATAGATAATATTAGGAGTAATAAGTATAATTATTATATTTCTAGCGATAATAACTGCATAATATGGGTAATAATGCATGACATATTGATAATATTGGGAGTAATAAGTATAATTATTATAGTTCTAGCGATAGTAACTGCATAATAGGGGTAATAATGCATGTTATACTGATAATAATAAAAGTAATAAGTATAATTATTGTAGTTCTAGCGATAATAACTGCATAATATGGGTAACAATGCATGTTATATTGATAATATTGGGAGTAATAAGTATAATTATTATAGTTCTAGCGATAGTAACTGCATAATAGGGGTAATAATGCATGTTATATTGACAAAGTTGGGAGTAATAAGTATAATTATTGTAGTTCTAGCGACAATAATTGCATAATAGGGGTAATAATGCATGTTATACTGATAATAATAAAAGTAATAAGTAAAATTATTGTAGTTCTAGCGATAATAACTGCATAATATGGGTAATAGTGCATGTTATATCGATAATATTGTGAGTAATAAGTATAATTATTCTAGTTCTAGCGATAATAACTGCATAATATGGGCAATAATGCATGTTATATTGATAATAGTGGGAGTAATAAGTATAATTATTGTAGTTCTAGCGATAATAACTGCATAATATGGGTAATAATGCATGACATATTGATAATATTGGGAGTAATAAGTATAATTATTATAGTTCTAGCGATAGTAACTGCATAATAGTTGTAATAATGCATCATATATTGATAATATTGGGAGTAATAAGTATAATTATTATAGTTCTAGCGATAGTAACTGCATAATAGGGGTAATAATGCATGTTATACTGATAATAATAAAAGTAATAAGTATAATTATTGTAGTTCTAGCGATAATAACTGCATAATATGGGTAATAATGCATGTTATATTGATAAGAATAAAAGTAATAAGTATAATTATTGTAGTCCTAGCGATAATAACTGCATAATATGGGTAATAATGCATGTTATATTGATAACAGTGGGAGTAATAAGTATAATTATTGTAGTTCTAGCGATAATAAGTGCATAATAGGGGTAATAATGCATGACATATTGATAATATTAGGAGTAATAAGTATAATTATTATAGTTCTAGCGTTAATAACTGCATAATATGGGTAATAATGCATGACATATTGATAATAATAAAAGTAATAAGTATAATTATTGTAGTTCCAGCGATAATAACTGCATAATATGGGTAATAGTGCATGTTATACTCATAATAATATAAGTAATGAGTATAACTATTATAGTTCTGGCGATATTAACTGCATAATATGGGTCATAATGCATGTTATATTGATAATATTGGGAGTAATAAGTATAATTATTGTAGTTCTAGCGACAATAACTGCATAATAGGGGTAATAATGCATGTTATACTCATAATAATATAAGTAATAAGTATAACTATTATAGTTCTAGCGATAATAACTGTATAACTTGGGTAATGATGCATGACATATAGATAATATTAGGAGTAATAAGTATAATTATTATATTTCTAGCGATAATAACTGCATAATATGGGCAATAATGCATGTTATATTGATAATAGTGGGAGTAATAAGTATAATTATTGTAGTTCTAGCGATAATAACTGCATAATAGGGGTAATAATACATGTTATACTCATAATAATATAAGTAATAAGTATAACTATTATATTTCTAGCGATAGTAACTGCATAATATGGGTAATAATGCATGACATATTGATAATATTGGGAGTAATAAGTATAATTATTATAGTTCTAGCGATAGTAACTGCATAATAGTTGTAATAGTGCATCATATATTGATAATATTGGGAGTAATAAGTATAATTATTATAGTTCTAGCGATAGTAACTGCATAATAGGGGTAATAATGCATGTTATACTGATAATAATAAAAGTAATAAGTATAATTATTGTAGTTCTAGCGATAATAACTGCATAATATGGGTAATAATGCATGTTATATTGATAAGAATAAAAGTAATAAGTATAATTATTGTAGTCCTAGCGATAATAACTGCATAATATGGGTAATAATGCATGTTATATTGATAACAGTGGGAGTAATAAGTATAATTATTGTAGTTCTAGCGATAATAACTGCATAATAGGGGTAATAATGCATGACATATTGATAATATTAGGAGTAATAAGTATAATTATTATAGTTCTAGCGTTAATAACTGCATAATATGGGTAATAATGCATGACATATTGATAATAATAAAAGTAATAAGTATAATTATTGTAGTTCCAGCGATAATAACTGCATAATATGGGTAATAGTGCATGTTCTACTCATAATAATATAAGTAATGCGTATAACTATTATAGTTCTGGTGATATTAACTGCATAATATGGGTAATAATGCATGTTATATTGATAATATTGGGAGTAATAAGTATAATTATTGTAGTTCTTGCGACAATAACTGCATAATAGGGGTAATAATGCATGTTATACTCATAATAATATAAGTAATAAGTATAACTATTATAGTTCTAGCGATGATAACTGTATAACTTGGGTAATAATGCATGACATATAGATAATATTAGGAGTAATAAGTATAACTATTATATTTCTAGCGATAGTAACTGCATAATATGGGTAATAATGCATGACATATTGATAATATTGGGAGTAATAAGTATAATTATTATAGTTCTAGCGATAGTAACTGCATAATAGTTGTAATAATGCATCATATATTGATAATATTGGGAGTAATAAGTATAATTATTATAGTTCTAGCGATAGTAACTGCATAATAGGGGTAATAATGCATGTTATACTGATAATAATAAAAGTAATAAGTATAATTATTGTAGTTCTAGCGATAATAACTGCATAATATGGGTAATAATGCATGTTATATTGATAAGAATAAAAGTAATAAGTATAATTATTGTAGTCCTAGCGATAATAACTGCATAATATGGGTAATAATGCATGTTATATTGATAACAGTGGGAGTAATAAGTATAATTATTGTAGTTCTAGCGATAATAACTGCATAATAGGGGTAATAATGCATGACATATTGATAATATTAGGAGTAATAAGTATAATTATTATAGTTCTAGCGTTAATAACTGCATAATATGGGTAATAATGCATGACATATTGATAATAATAAAAGTAATAAGTATAATTATTGTAGTTCCAGCGATAATAACTGCATAATATGGGTAATAGTGCATGTTCTACTCATAATAATATAAGTAATGCGTATAACTATTATAGTTCTGGTGATATTAACTGCATAATATGGGTAATAATGCATGTTATATTGATAATATTGGGAGTAATAAGTATAATTATTGTAGTTCTTGCGACAATAACTGCATAATAGGGGTAATAATGCATGTTATACTCATAATAATATAAGTAATAAGTATAACTATTATAGTTCTAGCGATGATAACTGTATAACTTGGGTAATAATGCATGACATATAGATAATATTAGGAGTAATAAGTATAATTATTATATTTCTAGCGATAATAACTGCATAATATGGGTAATAATGCATGACATATTGATAATATTGGGAGTAATAAGTATAATTATTATAGTTCTAGCGATAGTAACTGCATAATAGGGGTAATAATGCATGTTATACTGATAATAATAAAAGTAATAAGTATAATTATTGTAGTTCTAGCGATAATAACTGCATAATATGGGTAATAATGCATGTTATATTGATAATAGTGGGAGTAATAAGTATAATTATTGTAGTTCTAGCGATAATAACTGCATAATAGGGGTAATAATGCATGACATATTGATAATATTAGGAGTAATAAGTATAATTATTATAGTTCTAGCGTTAATAACTGCATAATATGGGGAATAATGCATGACATATTGATAATAATAAAAGTAATAAGTATAATTATTGCAGTTCCAGCGATAATAACTGCATAATATGGGTAATAGTGCATGTTATACTCATAATAATATAAGTAATGAGTATAACTATTATAGTTCTGGCGATATTAACCGCATAATATGGGTAATAATGCATGTTATATTGATAATATTGAGAGTAATAAGTATAATTATTGTAGTTCTAGCGACAATAACTGCATAATAGGGGTAATAATGCATGCTATACTCATAATAATATAAGTAATAAGTATAACTATTATAGTTCTAGCGATAATAACTGTATAACTTGGGTAATAATGCATGACATATAGATAATATTAGGAGTAATAAGTATAATTATTATATTTCTAGCGATAATAACTGCATAATATGGGTAATAATGCATGACATATTGATAATATTGGGAGTAATAAGTATAATTATTATAGTTCTAGCGATAGTAACTGCATAATAGGGGTAATAATGCATGTTATACTGATAATAATAAAAGTAATAAGTATAATTATTGTAGTTCTAGCGATAATGACTGCATAATATGGGTAATAATGCATGTTATATTGATAACACTGGGAGTAATAAGTATAATTATTGCAGTCCTAGCGATAATAACTGCATAATATGGGTAATAATGCATGTTATATTGATAATAGTAGGAGTAATAAGTATAATTATTGTAGTTCTAGCGATAATAACTGCATAATAGGGGTAATAATGCATGACATATTGATAATATTAGGAGTAATAAGTATAATTATTATAGTTCTAGCGTTAATAACTGCATAATATGGGGAATAATGCATGACATATTGATAATAATAAAAGTAATAAGTATAATTATTGCAGTTCCAGCGATAATAACTGCATAATATGGGTAATAGTGCATGTTATACTCATAATAATATAAGTAATGAGTATAACTATTATAGTTCTGGCGATATTAACCGCATAATATGGGTAATAATGCATGTTATATTGATAATATTGAGAGTAATAAGTATAATTATTGTAGTTCTAGCGACAATAACTGCATAATAGGGGTAATAATGCATGCTATACTCATAATAATATAAGTAATAAGTATAACTATTATAGTTCTAGCGATAATAACTGTATAACTTGGGTAATAATGCATGACATATAGATAATATTAGGAGTAATAAGTATAATTATTATATTTCTAGCGATAATAACTGCATAATATGGGTAATAATGCATGACATATTGATAATATTGGGAGTAATAAGTATAATTATTATAGTTCTAGCGATAGTAACTGCATAATAGGGGTAATAATGCATGTTATACTGATAATAATAAAAGTAATAAGTATAATTATTGTAGTTCTAGCGATAATGACTGCATAATATGGGTAATAATGCATGTTATGTTGATAAGAATAAAAGTAATAAGTATAATTATTGTAGTTCTAGCGATAATAACTGCATAATATGGGTAATAATGCATGTTATATTGATAACACTGGGAGTAATAAGTATAATTATTGTAGTTCTAGCGATAATAACTGCATAATATGGGTAATAATGCATGTTATATTGATAATAATAAAAGTAATAAGTATAATTACTGTAGTTCTAGCGATAATAACTGCATGATATGGGTAATAATGCATGTTATATTGATAATATTGGGAGTAATAAGTATAATTATTGTAGTTCTAGCGATAATAACTGCATAATATGGGTAATAATGCATGTTATATTGATAATAGTAGGAGTAATAAGTATAATTATTGTAGTTCTAGCGATAATAACTGCATAATATGGGTAATAATGCATGTTATATTGATAACACTGGGAGTAATAAGTATAATTATTGCAGTCCTAGCGATAATAACTGCATAATATGGGTAATAATGCATGTTATATTGATAACACTGGGAGTAATAAGTATAATTATTGTAGTTCTAGCGATAATAACTGCATAATATGGGTAATAATGCATGTTATATTGATAATAGTGGGAATAATAAGTATAGTTATTGTAGTGCTAGCGATAATAACTGCATGATAGGGGAAATAATGCATGACATATTGATAATATTAGGAGTAATAAATATAATTATTATAGTTCTAGCGTTAATAACTGCATAATAGTCGTAATAATGCATGACACATTGATAATAATAAAAGTAATAAGTATAATTATTGTAGTTCTGGAGCTAATAACTGCATAATATGGGTAATAATGCATGTTATATTGACAAAATTGGGAGTAATAAGTATAATTATTGTAGTTCTAGCGACAATAACTGCATAATAGGGGTAATAATGCATGTTATACTGATAATAATAAAAGTAATAAGTAAAATTATTGTAGTTCTAGCGATAATAACTGCATAATATGGGTAATAGTGCATGTTATATCGATAATATTGTGAGTAATAAGTATAATTATTCTAGTTCTAGCGATAATAACTGCATAATATGGGCAATAATGCATGTTATATTGATAATAGTGGGAGTAATAAGTATAATTATTGTAGTTCTAGCGATAATAACTGCATAATATGGGTAATAATGCATGACATATTGATAATATAGGGAGTAATAAGTATAATTATTATAGTTCTAGCGATAGTAACTGCATAATAGTTGTAATAATGCATCATATATTGATAATATTGGGAGTAATAAGTATAATTATTATAGTTCTAGCGATAGTAACTGCATAATAGGGGTAATAATGCATGTTATACTCATAATAATATAAGTAATAAGTATAACTATTATATTTCTAGCGATAGTAACTGCATAATATGGGTAATAATGCATGTTATATTGATAATAATAAAAGTAATAAGTATAATTACTGTAGTTCTAGAGCTAATAACTGCATAATATGGGTAATAATGCATGTTATATTGGTAATATTGGGAGTAATAAGTATAATTATTGTAGTTCTAGCGACAATAACTGCATAATAGGGGTAATAATGCATTTTATACTGATAATAATAAAAGTAATAAGTATAATTATTGTAGTTCTAGCGATAGTAACTGCGTAATAGTTGTAATAGTGCATGTTATATTGATAATATTGGGAGTAATAAGTATAATTATTATAGTTCTAGCGATAATAACTGCATAATATGGGTAATTATGCATGTTATATTGATAATAATAAAAGTAATAAGTATAATTGTTCTAGTTCTAGCGATAATAACTGCATAATATGGGTAATAATGCATGTTATATTGATAAGAATAAAAGTAATAAGTATAATTATTGTAATCCTAGCGATAATAACTGCATAATATGGGTAATAATGCATGTTATATGGATAACACTGGGAGTAATAAGTATAATTATTGTAGTTCTAGCGATAATAACTGCATAATAGGGGTAATAATGCACGTTATATTGATAATAATAAAAGTAATAAGTATAATTACTGTAGTTCTAGCGGTAATAACTGCATAATATGGGTTATGATGCATGTTATATTGATAATCGTGGGAGTAATAAGTATAATTATTATAGTTCTAGCAATAATAACTGCATAATATGGGTAATAATGCATGACATATTGATAATATTGGGAGTAATAAGTATAATTATTATAGTTCTAGCGATAGTAACTGCATAATAGTTGTAATAATGCATCATATATTGATAATATTGGGAGTAATAAGTATAATTATTATAGTTCTAGCGATAGTAACTGCATAATAGGGGTAATAATGCATGTTATACTGATAATAATAAAAGTAATAAGTATAATTATTGTAGTTCTAGCGATAATAACTGCATAATATGGGTAATAATGCATGTTATATTGATAAGAATAAAAGTAATAAGTATAATTATTGTAGTCCTAGCGATAATAACTGCATAATATGGGTAATAATGCATGTTATATTGATAACAGTGGGAGTAATAAGTATAATTATTGTAGTTCTAGCGATAATAACTGCATAATAGGGGTAATAATGCATGACATATTGATAATATTAGGAGTAATAAGTATAATTATTATAGTTCTAGCGTTAATAACTGCATAATATGGGTAATAATGCATGACATATTGATAATAATAAAAGTAATAAGTATAATTATTGTAGTTCCAGCGATAATAACTGCATAATATGGGTATTAGTGCATGTTCTACTCATAATAATATAAGTAATGCGTATAACTATTATAGTTCTGGTGATATTAACTGCATAATATGGGTAATAATGCATGTTATATTGATAATATTGGGAGTAATAAGTATAATTATTGT
The DNA here is from genome assembly GCA_963576845.1 of Megachile leachella. Lineage (NCBI taxonomy): Eukaryota > Metazoa > Arthropoda > Insecta > Hymenoptera > Megachilidae > Megachile > Megachile leachella. The sequence continues at coordinate 1,139,834 of CAUYWW010000171.1, forward strand.
AGTTCTTGCGACAATAACTGCATAATAGGGGTAATAATGCATGTTATACTCATAATAATATAAGTAATAAGTATAACTATTATAGTTCTAGCGATGATAACTGTATAACTTGGGTAATAATGCATGACATATAGATAATATTAGGAGTAATAAGTATAATTATTATATTTCTAGCGATAATAACTGCATAATATGGGTAATAATGCATGACATATTGATAATATTGGGAGTAATAACTATAATTATTATAGTTCTAGCGATAGTAACTGCATAATAGGGGTAATAATGCATGTTATACTGATAATAACAAAAGTAATAAGTATAATTATTGTAGTTCTAGCGATAATAACTGCATAATATGGGTAATAATGCATGTTATATTGATAATAGTGGGAGTAATAAGTATAATTATTGTAGTTCTAGCGATAATAACTGCATAATAGGGGTAATAATGCATGACATATTGATAATATTAGGAGTAATAAGTATAATTATTATAGTTCTAGCGTTAATAACTGCATAATATGGGGAATAATGCATGACATATTGATAATAATAAAAGTAATAAGTATAATTATTGCAGTTCCAGCGATAATAACTGCATAATATGGGTAATAGTGCATGTTATACTCATAATAATATAAGTAATGAGTATAACTATTATAGTTCTGGCGATATTAACCGCATAATATGGGTAATAATGCATGTTATATTGATAATATTGAGAGTAATAAGTATAATTATTGTAGTTCTAGCGACAATAACTGCATAATAGGGGTAATAATGCATGCTATACTCATAATAATATAAGTAATAAGTATAACTATTATAGTTCTAGCGATAATAACTGTATAACTTGGGTAATAATGCATGACATATAGATAATATTAGGAGTAATAAGTATAATTATTATAGTTCTAGCGATAGTAACTGCATAATAGTTGTAATAATGCATGACATATTGATAATATTGGGAGTAATAAGTATAATTATTATAGTTCTAGCGATAGTAACTGCATAATAGGGGTAATAATGCATGTTATACTGATAATAATAAAAGTAATAAGTATAATTATTGTAGTTCTAGCGATAATGACTGCATAATATGGGTAATAATGCATGTTATGTTGATAAGAATAAAAGTAATAAGTATAATTATTGTAGTTCTAGCGATAATAACTGCATAATATGGGTAATAATGCATGTTATATTGATAACACTGGGAGTAATAAGTATAATTATTGTAGTTCTAGCGATAATAACTGCATAATATGGGTAATAATGCATGTTATATTGATAATAATAAAAGTAATAAGTATAATTACTGTAGTTCTAGCGATAATAACTGCATGATATGGGTAATAATGCATGTTATATTGATAATATTGGGAGTAATAAGTATAATTATTGTAGTTCTAGCGATAATAACTGCATAATATGGGTAATAATGCATGACATATTGATAATATTGGGAGTAATAAGTATAATTATTATAGTTCTAGCGATAGTAACTGCATAATAGTTGTAATAATGCATCATATATTGATAATATTGGGAGTAATAAGTATAATTATTATAGTTCTAGCGATAGTAACTGCATAATAGGGGTAATAATGCATGTTATACTCATAATAATATAAGTAATAAGTATAACTATTATATTTCTAGCGATAGTAACTGCATAATATGGGCAATAATGCATGTTATATTGATAATATTGGGAGTAATAAGTATAATTATTATAGTTCTAGCAATAATAACTGCATAATATGGGTAATAATGCATGTTATATTGATAAGAATAAAAGTAATAAGTATAATTATTGTAGTCCTAGCGATAATAACTGCATAATATGGGTAATAATGCATGTTATATTGATAATAATAAAAGTAATAAGTATAATTACTGTAGTTCTAGAGCTAATAACTGCATAATATGGGTAATAATGCATGTTATATTGATAATATTGGGAGTAATAAGTATAATTATTGTAGTTCTAGCGACAATAACTGCATAATAGGGGTAATAATGCATGTTATACTGATAATAATAAAAGTAATAAGTATAATTATTGTAGTTCTAGCGATAGTAACTGCGTAATAGTTGTAATAGTGCATGTTATATTGATAATATTGGGAGTAATAAGTATAATTATTATAGTTCTAGCGATAATAACTGCATAATATGGGTAATTATGCATGTTATATTGATAATAATAAAAGTAATAAGTATAATTGTTCTAGTTCTAGCGATAATAACTGCATAATATGGGTAATAATGCATGTTATATTGATAATATTGGGAGTAATAAGTATAATTATTGTAGTTCTAGCGATAATAACTGCATAATATGGGTAATAATGCATGTTATATTGATAATCGTGGGAGTAATAAGTATAATTATTATAGTTCTAGCAATAATAACTGCATAATATGGGTAATAATGCATGTTATATTGATAAGAATAAAAGTAATAAGTATAATTATTGTAATCCTAGCGATAATAACTGCATAATATGGGTAATAATGCATGTTATATGGATAACACTGGGAGTAATAAGTATAATTATTGTAGTTCTAGCGATAATAACTGCATAATATGGGTAATAATGCATGTTATATTGATAATAATAAAAGTAATAAGTATAATTACTGTAGTTCTAGCGATAATGACTGCATAATATGGGTAATAATGCATGTTATATTGACAATATTGGGAGTAATAAGTATAATTATTGTAGTTCTAGCGATAATAACTGCATAATATGGGTGTTTAGGAATCGTTATTGTAAGTTTTGTTTACTGCCGAATGGCTCGAGCGGTTAATTTTCGCGTTGCTGAGTGCCCGGGCGCATATGTTTGTGCTACATCTTCGTCGTGTCTGCGATCCGCGCGCTCACTCTAATCGCCCCCCCCCCCCCCCCTACGAGGATTCGTTCGGCGGTTTTGTCGCCGAACGTACTTTTCGCCGAAGCTCAGTCTGCCGCAATCTATCGCGAGCCTAAGCTAATAAATCAATCTCTCAGAATCAACGTACAAATTAAATTCAATCTTCCCGGCCGTTTGAAACACCGCTCCCGAGGACTCCAATCCAGAACATTTTACAAGTTCACGGCGCGCGGCCGATAGTATTTCGACGACCCGCGAACATATTTTTTGGTCCTTCGAGCCGGATTCGGAGTTAAGGAACGTTATCAAGTGCTAGTTGGCCGGTATCGCAGATCAATTATCGAAGCCGTTTGTATCGACATGGCCGCTCTCAACGAAATCGTGGCGAAGCAGACTCAAATCATGGGATCCATCTCGAGAGTTATCGTTAATTTGAAGAAGATGGGTCAGGCCAAATTAACTTGTGCTGTCATACAAGCCAGAATCGCCTCCCTGAAGGAGAAGTTTGCCCAGTGCTAGGACCTGGACGCCAAAATCGTATCGCTGTGCGAGGGAAAGGCCGCAGAGACCTTGCCATACCTCCGAGAAAATCAATTTCTCACCTGCGAGGAACACTACGAGGAAGCTCTTGACTACATGTCGGAGGTACTTGCTCAGCTTTCTTCCGCTGCTGGAGGTGAAGATCATAACGTGAGTCGTCTATCCGATGTTTGCTATCGTCCCGCGCTACAGTTACCGCGGATCAACTTGCCGACCTTCAACGGATCGTTCGACCTCTGGGAAAGTTTTCGTTATCGTTTTCAATCGCTTATAATAGACAATCGTACTCTCGCGAATGTTGAACGCATGCATTATCTTAGGTCGTGTTTGTCGGGCGATGCAAGTAACGCCGTTAATCAGCTCGCAATTACCGACGCGAATTTCTCGGTCGCATGGGACATTCTCGTCTCGCGTTATGAAAATAAACGTCGGTTGATCAGCGGTCATTTACAAACGTTGTTTTCGCTTTCGCCTATCACCTCAGAATCTTTCAAAGACCTTCAGACCTTGCGAGACAAAGTCAACAGTTCGATACAAGCGCTTAAGAACCTTCAGCGTCCTGTTGAGCAGTGGGACGACATCTTAGTTTTTCTCGTATCGCAAAAACTCGATAAATCGTCTCGAAAAGCGTGGGAATTGCAACTCGGGGACACGCGAGAATACCCGACATACGCCGAGTTAGTCAAATTTTTAGATCAGCGAATTCGCGCGTTCGAAGCCATCTTCCCGCTAAAAGCTGAGAAGTCGTCCACTGGCATTGAAAAATTACCGGTCAAAAAATCTATCGCCTCTCATTCGACCACGGCGACTAATGTTTCGTGTGTACTTTGTAAATCGCCACATTCGTTTTTTCAATGCCCTACCTTTTTATCGTACACTCCGTCGCAGCGTTTCGAGTATATTCAGAAAGAAAATCGATGTGCAAATTGTCTCGGCACCAAACACACGGCAAAACAATGTCAGAGCGTGCATTCGTGCAGAACGTGCCGCCAGCGGCATCATACGTTTCTTCATTTTTCGGCGGCACCTACAATCAGTAACAGCGAATCGACGCGTAAAGTACCGATCGAATCTAAAAGTACCGACACCGCTGTAGTCGCTAACGAGGTCACGGCGCATTCGTTGTCGAAGTTAACACCATCAACGACGATATTGCTCGCGACCGCTCGCGTTCGCGTTTACTCCCCGCAAGGGCGCTTTGTTTACGCTCGCGCGTTGCTCGATCAAGGCTCGGTCGCCACTTTGATTTCTTCGGATCTCGTTCAACGCTTACGGCTCGCAAAAATCAAACACACTACGCGTATTATCGGCATAGGGGAATCGCAATCGATGTCGCATTATGCAGCAGATATTCGTGTGACACCGTCTTCTCGGGATACACCTGCATACTCGACTCTCGCCTATGTAATCAAATCTCTCTCTAAATACGTACCGCCTCGCGTAAATTCTTCGTATCAGGGCGCGCATATCGCTGATTTGACTCTCGCTGACGAGGATCCACTGAGCGCAGATCCTATCGAATTGATAATCGGGGCCGATTTATTTGGCCAACTCATTCTTGACGGTGTTCGTAAAGGATCCATTTCCGAGCCCGTAGCCCAAAATACCACACTAGGGTGGATATTAACTGGTCCGATCTCTACATCCAATACTCTCTCTCGCGGTCCAGTATCAGTGCATCACGGAACCGTTTTCGAAAATCTCGACCTTGAGCTTCGTCGCTTCTGGGAAGTCGAGGAACTCCCACAAACGTCAATGCGTACTCCCGAGGAACAACGTTGCGAGGAACATTTTATCGCGACGCACTATCGTACCTCCGAGGGAAGATACGTGGTACGTTTACCGTTTAAAACGGACCCTCCGATCGATTTAGGAGATTCTCGCACTGCCGCGCTGTCGAGTCTTTATCGTGTCGAACGGCGTCTTCAGCGCGAACTAATCCACGCGACATTATATCGCGACTTCCTTGAGGAGTATGAACGTCTAGGGCATATGGTTAAAATACCTGCTCACGAACCAACTCCCGATCGAACTTATTACATCCCGCACCATGCCGTTTGCCGTGAAAGTAGTCTCACTACGCAATTGCGCGTCGTATTTACCGCATCGTGCCGCACTTCGAACAATACATCTCTAAACGATCACTGGCTTATCGGGCCGAAACTACAGACCGATCTAGTCGCGGTTCTGCTGCAGTGGAGACAACATCGTTATGTTTACACTGCCGATATCGCCAAAATGTACCGGCAAATTCTTATCGATCCGCAAGACGCGGACTTCCAACGCATCCTATGGCGTTCCTCGCCTTCCGATCCCGTTGCCGAATATCGCTTGCTGACCGTTACCTACGGTACTGCTTCCGCCCCATTTCAAGCTCTTCGAGTGTTAGAGCAATTAGCTATTGACGAAGGATCGAAATTTCCGCTCGCGCTACCGGTATTGTTACGTCAACGATATATCGACGACTGCACGTTCGGTGCTGACAATCCGGAGCTTGCGCGTGCAATTCGAGATCAACTTATTTCCCTTCTAAAACAAGGTGGATTTACTTTGCGCAAATGGACAAGCAATTGTCCCGATCTTTTAACCGATATCGATTCTTCTGATCACGGTCTAGCTTGCAGCAAAGAACTCCAAATCGATGAATCGTTTAAAATTCTTGGCTTATCGTGGCATCCAAAATCGGATTGCTTTCAATTTCATGTAAAATTATCGTCAAATTCCGGGGAAACGAAACGTGCGGTTCTTTCTAGTATTGCACGATTATTCGATCCGTTGGGATGGGTCACTCCTGTAACTATCGTAGCGAAAACATTAATGCAACGTCTGTGGTTGCTAAAGTGCGATTGGGATGATCAACTTCCTCGTGATCTTCTCGAGCAATGGCGCAATTATTACACTCAGCTGCCGAATCTCGAATCTATCTCGCTGCCGCGGTGGACACAATACACTCCAAATATCGTTCATTGCGAATTACACGGATTTTCCGACGCTTCGACGCAAGCGTATGCTGCTGTTGTGTATCTCCGTCTCGTTCACGACCACGGACGCGTCCTAGTCTCGATTCTCGCGGCGAAATCAAAAGTCGCACCCGTCAAAACATTAAGCGTTCCACGCCTCGAGTTGTCCGGAGCGTTAGTTCTCGCACGTTTACTCGCGTTTCTTCGGTCGAATCTGCCCTTTAACATCGCTAAATGTTACTGTTGGACGGACTCAACGATCACTTTATCGTGGATTAAACAATCGCCTTCGCAGTGGAAGACTTTCGTTGCGAATCGGGTATCCGAAGTGCAAACTCTCTTACCAACCGCCACGTGGCGTCACGTCCCCACAGTTGATAACCCCGCGGACTGCGCTTCACGCGGTTTAAGCCCGTCGGATCTCACAAATTGCAATTTGTGGTGGTTCGGGCCCTCTTGGCTTACTCAATCGCCTGAGCATTGGCCCACAATATATGTGCCACCCTCTGACCTCGAGTTGACCGAAGAAAAACGTCTCTCGGTACATACGAACATCGTTCGTACCGAGAATTCGTGGAATTTCGCGACCCGGTATTCTTCGTGGACGAAACTTCTGCGAGTTACCGCGTATCTGTATCGCTTCATCCGAAAGCTTCGCTCTCGTCTCGTATCGCCGTCCGAGAGATTTCTCGCCTCAGCTCAACCTATCGCTGTTACCCCACAGGAGGTGCGCACTGCTCAAATCTTTTGGCTGAAGTCTATGCAAGCGGACACATTTTCGCAAGACATCTCGGACTTATCGAAATCTAAGCGCGTATCCAAATCTAGCTCGCTCGCCGCGCTTACTCCCTATCTGGACACCGACGGACTTATTCGGGTAGGAGGCCGACTCGAAAAATCCGAGCTTCCTTTTAATATCAAACATCCAATCGTTTTAAAATCACACCCCCTTCTATCGCTCATTGTAAGGTACGCCCATGAAAAAACTCTTCATGGCGGCACTCAAATCACTCTCGCTCATCTTCGTACCGAATATTGGATCTTGCGAGCGCGTACTGTCGTGCGCGGCGTTTTGAATCAATGTGTCCGATGCGCTCGTGCTAAAGCCGCGGCGGCTGAGGAGCTCATGGGAAATTTGCCCGCGGTCCGAGTCACCCAATCTCTCCGCGCTTTCGAACATACGGGAGTCGATTACGCAGGCCCGATTCTCGTTCGAACCGCTCCCGGTCGCGGTCATAAAGCGCATAAAGCGTACATCGCGTTATTCGTGTGTATGACAACGAAAGCAGTGCATCTTGACGTCGTTAGCGACTATAGCTCCGCCGCATTTCTCGCCTGCTTCACTCGCTTTGTCGCGCGTCGCGGATTACCGCACACCATGTATTCAGATAACGGTACTACGTTCCAGGGCGCCGATCGCGAATTATCTCTTTCGTTTAACGCTGCTCTTCGCGACTCTAATTTCTTAAACAAACTTGCTATCGATAACATCACGTGGCGTTTCCTCCCTCCCGCTGCGCCACACTTTGGTGGACTGTGGGAAGCCGGAGTTCGTAGCGTTAAACATCATTTAAAGCGCTGCATCGGTTCGCATACGCTTACATTCGAAGAATTAAGCACGCTTCTGTGCCGCGTAGAAGCTTGTTTAAATTCCCGACCGATTGCTGCTGTTTCCGAAAATCTTGATGATTTCAATGCGTTGACACCAGGTCACTTTCTTATCGGAGCAAATCTCGTTGCAATCCCGGAGCCTAGCGTTATGACAACATCGGAAAATCGACTATCGCGTTGGCAACTTATCCAGCGATTATCTGAAGGTTTTTGGAAATTCTGGGTGAACGATTACTTGCAGACGCTCCAGCAACGCACCAAATGGCGTACCGCTCAAAATCTCGCGCGTGTTGGGCAAATTGTATTATTGCGTAATTCGTTCGCACCACCCAGTCATTGGGAGCTGGGTCGAATCATTGCGTGTCATCCGGGCGACGACGGACTTACTCGCGTTGTCACCGTTAAAACCGCTCAGTCGGTATACAAACGACCGATCACTAAACTTTGCTTCCTTCCGGTCGACATAAATGTCGAAAGCGAGCGACAACGTGGCAAGGCGGGCGGTTCGCCGTCCTAAATGCGATATCTCTTAATTCACGCAGCGATCTGCGTACTTTTGTATATATATATATTCTCGGTTTAGTAATGTAAGTTCCTCTGTATATATCGTAGACGTTAGTAATTAAAGTACCTCTGTATATATCGTAGACGTTAGTAATGTAAGTACTCTATCTCATAAACCCCTTTTTTATCGCAAGTGCGAGCCTGGTATCGTTGCACAGAGTATTGTATTGTTTTGGCGGTCGCTTATCGAATGCATGCATTCGAGGCGGGCGGTATGTTTAGGAATCGTTATTGTAAGTTTTGTTTACTGCCGAATGGCTCGAGCGGTTAATTTTCGCGTTGCTGAGTGCCCGGGCGCATATGTTTGTGCTACATCTTCGTCGTGTCTGCGATCCGCGCGCTCACTCTAATCGCCCCCCCCCCCCCCCCCTACGAGGATTCGTTCGGCGGTTTTGTCGCCGAACGTACTTTTCGCCGAAGCTCAGTCTGCCGCAATCTATCGCGAGCCTAAGCTAATAAATCAATCTCTCAGAATCAACGTACAAATTAAATTCAATCTTCCCGGCCGTTTGAAACACCGCTCCCGAGGACTCCAATCCAGAACATTTTACAAGTTCACGGCGCGCGGCCGATAGTATTTCGACGACCCGTGAACAATGGGTAATAATGCATGTTATATTGATAATAGTGGGAGTAATAAGTATAATTATTGTAGTTCTAGCGATAATAACTGCATAATATGGGTAATAATGCATGTTATATTGATATTAGTGGGAGTAATAAGTATAATTATTCTAGTTCTAGCGATAATAACTGCATGATAGGGGAAATAATGCATGACATATTCATAATATTAGGAGTAATAAGTATTATTATTATAGTTCTAGCGTTAATAACTGCATAATATTCGTAATAATGCATGACATATTGATAATAATAAAAGTAATAAGTATAATTACTGTAGTTCTAGAGCTAATAACTGCATAATATGGGTAATAATGCATGTTATACTGATAATAATAAAAGTAATAAGTATAATTATTGTAGTTCTAGCGATAATAACTGCATAATAGGGGTAATAATGCACGTTATATTGATAATAATAAAAGTAATAAGTATAATTACTGTAGTTCTAGCGGTAATAACTGCATAATATGGGTTATGATGCATGTTATATTGATAATCGTGGGAGTAATAAGTATAATTATTATAGTTCTAGCAATAATAACTGCATAATATGGGTAATAATGCATGTTATATTGATAAGAATAAAAGTAATAAGTATAATTATTGTAGTCCTAGCGATAATAAATGCATAATATGGGTAATAATGCATGTTATATTGATAACACTGTTAGTAATAAGTATAATTATTGTAGTTCTAGCGATATTAACTGCATGATAGGGGAAATAATGCATGACATATTCATAATATTAGGAGTAATAAGTATTATTATTATAGTTCTAGCGTTAATAACTGCATAATATTCGTAATAATGCATGACATATTGATAATAATAAAAGTAATAAGTATAATTACTGTAGTTCTAGAGCTAATAACTGCATAATATGGGTAATAATGCATGTTATACTGATAATAATAAAAGTAATAAGTATAATTATTGTAGTTCTAGCGATAATAACTGCATAATAGGGGTAATAATGCACGTTATATTGATAATAATAAAAGTAATAAGTATAATTACTGTAGTTCTAGCGGTAATAACTGCATAATATGGGTTATGATGCATGTTATATTGATAATCGTGGGAGTAATAAGTATAATTATTATAGTTCTAGCAATAATAACTGCATAATATGGGTAATAATGCATGTTATATTGATAAGAATAAAAGTAATAAGTATAATTATTGTAGTCCTAGCGATAATAAATGCATAATATGGGTAATAATGCATGTTATATTGATAACACTGTTAGTAATAAGTATAATTATTGTAGTTCTAGCGATATTAACTGCATAATATGGGTAATAATGCATGTTACATTAATAATATTGGGAGTAATAAGTAAATTTATTATAGTTCTGACGATAATAACAGCATAATATGGGTACTAATTCATGTTATATTGATAATATTGGGAGTAATAAGTATAATTATTATTGTTCTAGCGATAGTAACTGCATAATAGGGGTAATGATGCATGTTATATCGATAAGAATAAAAGTAATAAGTATAATTATTGTAGTTCTAGAGCTAATAACTGCATAATATGGGTAATAATGAATGTTATATTGATAATATTGGGAGTAATATGTATAATTATTATTGTTCTAGCGACAATAACTGCATAATAGGGGTAATAATGCATGTTATACTGATAATAATAAAAGTAATAAGTATAATTATTGTAGTTCTAGCGATAATAACTGCATAATATGTGTAATAATGCATGTTATATCGATAATATTGTGAGTAATAAGTATAATTATTCTAGTTCTAGCGATAATAACTGCATAATATGGGTAATAATGCATGTTATATTGATAATAGTGGGAGTAATAAGTATAATTATTGTAGTTCTAGCGATAATAACTGCATAATAGGGGTAATAATGCATGTTATATTGATAATAATAAAAGTAGTAAGTATAATTATTGTAGTTCTAGCGATAATAACTGCATAATATGTGTAATAATGCATGTTATATCGATAATATTGTGAGTAATAAGTATAATTATTCTAGTTCTAGCGATAATAACTGCATAATATGGGTAATAATGCATGTTATATTGATAATAGTGGGAGTAATAAGTATAATTATTGTAGTTCTAGCGATAATAACTGCATAATAGGGGTAATAATGCATGTTATATTGATAATAATAAAAGTAATAAGTATAATTACTGTAGTTCTAGCGATAATAACTGCATAATAGGGGTAATAATGCACGTTATATTGATAATAATAAAAGTAATAAGTATAATTACTGTAGTTCTAGCGATAATAACTGCATAATATGGGTAATAATGCATGTTATATTGATAATATTGGGAGTAATAAGTATAATTATTGTACTTCTAGCGATAATAACTGCAAAATAGGGGTAATAATGCATGTTATACTGATAATAATAAAAGTAATAAGTATAATTATTGTAGTTCTAGCGATAATAACTGCATAATAGGGGTAATAATGCACGTTATATTGATAATAATAAAAGTAATAAGTATAATTACTGTAGTCCTAGCGATAATAACTGCATAATATGGGTAATAATGCATGTTATATTGATAATATTGGGAGTAATAAGTATAATTATTGTACTTCCAGCGATAATAACTGCATAATATGGGTAATAATACATGTTATATTGATAATATTCAGAGTAATAAGTATAATCATTGTAGTTCTGACGATAATAACAGTATAATATGGGTAATAGTGCATGTTATACTCATAATAATATAAGTAATGAGTATAACTATTATAGTTCTGGCGATATTAACTGCATAATATGGGTAATAATGCATGTTATATTGATAATATTGGGAGTAATAAGTATAATTATTGTAGTTCTAGCGATAATAACTGCATAATGTGGGTAATAATGCATGTTATATTGATAACATTGGGAGTAATAAGTATATTTACTATAGTTCTGACGATAATAACAGTATAATATGGGTAATAGTGCATGTTATACTCATAATAATATAAGTAATAAGTATAACTATTATAGTTCTGGCGATATGAACTGCATAATATGGGTAATGATGCATGTTATAGTGATAATCGTGGGTGTAATAAGTATAATTATTATAGTTCTAGCAATAATAACTGCATAATATGGGTAATAATGCATGTTATATTGATAATATTGGCAGTAATAAGTATATTTACTATAGTTCTGACGATAATAACAGTATAATATGGGTAATAGTGCATGTTATACTCATAATAATATAAGTAATAAGTATAACTATTATAGTTCTGGCGATATGAACTGCATAATATGGGTAATGATGCATGTTATAGTGATAATCGTGGGAGATATAAGTATAATTATTATAGTTCTAGCTATAATAACTGCATAATATGGGTAATAATGCATGTTATATTCATAAGAATACAAGTAATAAGTATAATTATTGTGGTCCTAGCGATAATAACTGCATAATATGGGTAATAATGCATGTTATATTGATAACAATAAAAGTAATAAGTATAATTACTGTAGTTCTAGCGATAATAACTGCATAATATGGGTAATAATGCATGTTATATTGATAATATTGGGAGTAATAAGTATAATTATTGTAGTTCTAGCGATAATAACTGCATAATATGGGTAATAATGCATGTTATATTGATAAGAATAAAAGTAATAAGTATAATTATTGTAGTCCTAGCGATAATAACTGCATAATATGGGTAATAATGCATGTTATATTGATAATATTGGGAGTAATAAGTATAATCATTGTAGTTCTAGCGACAATAACTGCATAATAGGGGTAATAATGCATGTTATACTGATAATAATAAAAGTAATAAGTATAATTATTGTAGTTCTAGGGATAATAACTGCATAATATGTGTAATAATGCATGTTATAACGATAATAGTGGGAGTAATAAGTATAATTATTGTAGTTCTAGCGATAATAACTGCATAATAGGGGTAATAATGCATGTTATACTCATAATAATATAAGTAATAAGTATAACTATTATAGTTCTAGCGATAATAACTGTATAACTTGGGTAATAATGCATGACATATTGATAATATTGGGAGTAATAAGTATAATTATTATAGTTCTAGCGATAGTAACTGCATAATAGTGTTAATAATGCATGATATATTGATAATATTGTGAGTAATAAGTATAATTATTATAGTTCTAGCGATAGTAACTGCAAAATAGGGGTAATAATGCATGTTATACTCATAATAATAAAAGTAATAAGTATAATTATTGTAGTTCTAGCGATAATAACTGCATAATATGGGTAATAATGCATGTTATACTGATAATAATAAAAGTAATAAGTATAATTATTGTAGTTCTAGCGATAATAACTGCATAATATGGGTAATAATGCATGTTATATTGATACGAATAAAAGTAATAAGTATAATTATTGTAGTTCTAGCGATAATAAGTGCATAATATGGGTAATAATGCATGTTATATTGATAATAGTGGGAGTAATAAGTATAATTATTGTAGTTCTAGCGATAATAACTGCATAATATGGGTAATGATGCATGTTATATTGATAACCGTGGGAGTAATAAGTATAATTATTATAGCTCTAGCAATAATAACTGCATAGTATGGGTAATAATGCATGTTATATTGATAACACTGGGAGTAATAAGTATAATTATTGTAGTTCTAGCGATAATAACTGCATAATATGGGTAATAATGCATGTTATATTCATAAGAATAAAAGTAATAAGTATAATTATTGTGGTCCTAGCGATAATAACTGCATAATATGGGTAATGATGCATGTTATAGTGATAATCGTGGGTGTAATAAGTATATTTACTATAGTTCTGACGATAATAACAGTATAATATGGGTAATAGTGCATGTTATACTCATAATAATATAAGTAATAAGTATAACTATTATAGTTCTGGCGATATGAGCTGCATAATATGGGTAATGATGCATGTTATAGTGATAATCGTGGGAGATGTAAGTATAATTATTATAGTTCTAGCTATAATAACTGCATAATATGGGTAATAATGCATGTTATATTCATAAGAATAAAAGTAATAAGTATAATTATTGTGGTCCTAGCGATAATAACTGCATAATATGGGTAATAATGCATGTTATATTGATAACACTGGGAGTAATAAGTATAATTATTGTAGTTCTAGCGATAATAACTGCATAATATGGGTAATAATGCATGTTATATTGATAACAATAAAAGTAATAAGTATAATTACTGTAGTTCTAGCGATAATAACTGCATAATATGGGTAATAATGCATGTTATATTGATAATATTGGGAGTAATAAGTATAATTATTGTAGTTCTAGCGATAATAACTGCATAATATGGGTAATAATGCATGTTATATTGATAAGAATAAAAGTAATAAGTATAATTATTGTAGTCCTAGCGATAATAACTGCATAATATGGGTAATAATGCATGTTATATTGATAATATTGGGAGTAATAAGTATAATCATTGTAGTTCTAGCGACAATAACTGCATAATAGGGGTAATAATGCATGTTATACTGATAATAATAAAAGTAATAAGTATAATTATTGTAGTTCTAGGGATAATAACTGCATAATATGTGTAATAATGCATGTTATAACGATAATAGTGGGAGTAATAAGTATAATTATTGTAGGTCTAGCGATAATAACTGCATAATAGGGGTAATAATGCATGTTATACTCATAATAATATAAGTAATAAGTATAACTACTATAGTTCTAGCGATAATAACTGTATAACTTGGGTAATAATGCATGACATATTGATAATATTGGGAGTAATAAGTATAATTATTATAGTTCTAGCGATAGTAACTGCATAATAGTGTTAATAATGCATGATATATTGATAATATTGTGAGTAATAAGTATAATTATTATAGTTCTAGCGATAGTAACTGCAAAATAGGGGTAATAATGCATGTTATACTCATAATAATAAAAGTAATAAGTATAATTATTGTAGTTCTAGCGATAATAACTGCATAATATGGGTAATAATGCATGTTATATTGATAACAATAAAAGTAATAAGTATAATTATTCTAGTTCTAGCGATAGTAACTGCATAATATGGGTAATAATGCATGTTATATTGATAATAGTGGGAGTAATAAGTATAATTATTGTAGTTCGAGCGATAATAACTGCATAATGTGGGTAATAATGCATGTTATATTGATAACATTGGGAGTAATAAGTATATTTACTATAGTTCTGACGATAATAACAGTATAATATGGGTAATAGTGCATGTTATACTCATAATAATATAAGTAATAAGTATAACTATTATAGTTCTGGCGATATGAACTGCATAATATGGGTAATGATGCATGTTATAGTGATAATCGTGGGTGTAATAAGTATAATTATTATAGTTCTAGCAATAATAACTGCATAATATGGGTAATAATGCATGTTATATTGATAATATTGGCAGTAATAAGTATATTTACTATAGTTCTGACGATAATAACAGTATAATATGGGTAATAGTGCATGTTATACTCATAATAATATAAGTAATAAGTATAACTATTATAGTTCTGGCGATATGAACTGCATAATATGGGTAATGATGCATGTTATAGTGATAATCGTGGGAGATATAAGTATAATTATTATAGTTCTAGCTATAATAACTGCATAATATGGGTAATAATGCATGTTATATTCATAAGAATACAAGTAATAAGTATAATTACTGTAGTTCTAGCGATAATAACTGCATAATATGGGTAATAATGCATGTTATATTGATAATATTGGGAGTAATAAGTATAATTATTGTACTTCTAGCGATAATAACTGCAAAATAGGGGTAATAATGCATGTTATACTGATAATAATAAAAGTAATAAGTATAATTACTGTAGTTCTAGCGATAATAACTGCATAATATGGGTAATAATGCATGTTATATTGATAATATTGGGAGTAATAAGTATCATTATTGTAGTTCTAGCGATAATAACTGCATAATATGGGTAATAATGCATGTTATATTGATAAGAATAAAAGTAATAAGTATAATTATTGTAGTCCTAGCGATAATAACTGCATAATATGGGTAATAATGCATGTTATATTGATAATATTGGGAGTAATAAGTATAATCATTGTAGTTCTAGCGACAATAACTGCATAATAGGGGTAATAATGCATGTTATACTGATAATAATAAAAGTAATAAGTATAATTATTGTAGTTCTAGGGATAATAACTGCATAATATGTGTAATAATGCATGTTATAACGATAATAGTGGGAGTAATAAGTATAATTATTGTAGTTCTAGCGATAATAACTGCATAATAGGGGTAATAATGCATGTTATACTCATAATAATATAAGTAATAAGTATAACTATTATAGTTCTAGCGATAATAACTGTATAACTTGGGTAATAATGCATGACATATTGATAATATTGGGAGTAATAAGTATAATTATTATAGTTCTAGCGATAGTAACTGCATAATAGTGTTAATAATGCATGATATATTGATAATATTGTGAGTAATAAGTATAATTATTATAGTTCTAGCGATAGTAACTGCAAAATAGGGGTAATAATGCATGTTATACTCATAATAATAAAAGTAATAAGTATAATTATTATAGTTCTAGCAATAATAACTGCATAGTATGGGTAATAATGCATGTTATATTGATAACACTGGGAGTAATAAGTATAATTATTGTAGTTCTAGCGATAATAACTGCATAATATGGGTAATAATGCATGTTATATTCATAAGAATAAAAGTAATAAGTATAATTATTGTGGTCCTAGCGATAATAACTGCATAATATGGGTAATAATGCATGTTATATTGATAACACTGGGAGTAATAAGTATAATTATTGTAGTTCTAGCGATAATAACTGCATAATATGGGTAATAATGCATGTTATATTGATAACAATAAAAGTAATAAGTATAATTACTGTAGTTCTAGCGATAATAACTGCATAATATGGGTAATAATGCATGTTATATTGATAATATTGGGAGTAATAAGTATAATTATTGTAGTTCTAGCGATAATAACTGCATAATATGGGTAATAATGCATGTTATATTGATAAGAATAAAAGTAATAAGTATAATTATTGTAGTCCTAGCGATAATAACTGCATAATATGGGTAATAATGCATGTTATATTGATAATATTGGGAGTAATAAGTATAATCATTGTAGTTCTAGCGACAATAACTGCATAATAGGGGTAATAATGCATGTTATACTGATAATAATAAAAGTAATAAGTATAATTATTGTAGTTCTAGGGATAATAACTGCATAATATGTGTAATAATGCATGTTATAACGATAATAGTGGGAGTAATAAGTATAATTATTGTAGGTCTAGCGATAATAACTGCATAATAGGGGTAATAATGCATGTTATACTCATAATAATATAAGTAATAAGTATAACTACTATAGTTCTAGCGATAATAACTGTATAACTTGGGTAATAATGCATGACATATTGATAATATTGGGAGTAATAAGTATAATTATTATAGTTCTAGCGATAGTAACTGCATAATAGTGTTAATAATGCATGATATATTGATAATATTGTGAGTAATAAGTATAATTATTATAGTTCTAGCGATAGTAACTGCAAAATAGGGGTAATAATGCATGTTATACTCATAATAATAAAAGTAATAAGTATAATTATTGTAGTTCTAGCGATAATAACTGCATAATATGGGTAATAATGCATGTTATACTGATAATAATAAAAGTAATAAGTATAATTATTGTAGTTCTAGCGATAATAACTGCATAATATGGGTAATAATGCATGTTATATTGATACGAATAAAAGTAATAAGTATAATTATTGTAGTTCTAGCGATAATAAGTGCATAATATGGGTAATAATGCATGTTATATTGATAATAGTGGGAGTAATAAGTATAATTATTGTAGTTCTAGCGATAATAACTGCATAATATGGGTAATAATGCATGTTATACTGATAATAATAAAAGTAATAAGTATAATTATTGTAGTTCTAGCGATAATAACTGCATAATATGGGTAATAATGCATGTTATATTGATAACAATAAAAGTAATAAGTATAATTATTCTAGTTCTAGCGATAGTAACTGCATAATATGGGTAATAATGCATGTTATATTGATAATAGTGGGAGTAATAAGTATAATTATTGTAGTTCGAGCGATAATAACTGCATAATGTGGGTAATAATGCATGTTATATTGATAACATTGGGAGTAATAAGTATATTTACTATAGTTCTGACGATAATAACAGTATAATATGGGTAATAGTGCATGTTATACTCATAATAATATAAGTAATAAGTATAACTATTATAGTTCTGGCGATATGAACTGCATAATATGGGTAATGATGCATGTTATAGTGATAATCGTGGGTGTAATAAGTATAATTATTATAGTTCTAGCAATAATAACTGCATAATATGGGTAATAATGCATGTTATATTGATAATATTGGCAGTAATAAGTATATTTACTATAGTTCTGGCGATAATAACAGTATAATATGGGTAATAGTGCATGTTATACTCATAATAATATAAGTAATAAGTATAACTATTATAGTTCTGGCGATATGAACTGCATAATATGGGTAATGATGCATGTTATAGTGATAATCGTGGGAGATATAAGTATAATTATTATAGTTCTAGCTATAATAACTGCATAATATGGGTAATAATGCATGTTATATTCATAAGAATACAAGTAATAAGTATAATTACTGTAGTTCTAGCGATAATAACTGCATAATATGGGTAATAATGCATGTTATATTGATAATATTGGGAGTAATAAGTATAATTATTGTACTTCTAGCGATAATAACTGCAAAATAGGGGTAATAATGCATGTTATACTGATAATAATAAAAGTAATAAGTATAATTACTGTAGTTCTAGCGATAATAACTGCATAATATGGGTAATAATGCATGTTATATTGATAATATTGGGAGTAATAAGTATAATTATTGTAGTTCTAGCGATAATAACTGCATAATATGGGTAATAATGCATGTTATATTGATAAGAATAAAAGTAATAAGTATAATTATTGTAGTCCTAGCGATAATAACTGCATAATATGGGTAATAATGCATGTTATATTGATAATATTGGGAGTAATAAGTATAATCATTGTAGTTCTAGCGACAATAACTGCATAATAGGGGTAATAATGCATGTTATACTGATAATAATAAAAGTAATAAGTATAATTATTGTAGTTCTAGGGATAATAACTGCATAATATGTGTAATAATGCATGTTATAACGATAATAGTGGGAGTAATAAGTATAATTATTGTAGGTCTAGCGATAATAACTGCATAATAGGGGTAATAATGCATGTTATACTCATAATAATATAAGTAATAAGTATAACTACTATAGTTCTAGCGATAATAACTGTATAACTTGGGTAATAATGCATGACATATTGATAATATTGGGAGTAATAAGTATAATTATTATAGTTCTAGCGATAGTAACTGCATAATAGTGTTAATAATGCATGATATATTGATAATATTGTGAGTAATAAGTATAATTATTATAGTTCTAGCGATAGTAACTGCAAAATAGGGGTAATAATGCATGTTATACTCATAATAATAAAAGTAATAAGTATAATTATTGTAGTTCTAGCGATAATAACTGCATAATATGGGTAATAATGCATGTTATACTGATAATAATAAAAGTAATAAGTATAATTATTGTAGTTCTAGCGATAATAACTGCATAATATGGGTAATAATGCATGTTATATTGATACGAATAAAAGTAATAAGTATAATTATTGTAGTTCTAGCGATAATAAGTGCATAATATGGGTAATAATGCATGTTATATTGATAATAGTGGGAGTAATAAGTATAATTATTGTAGTTCTAGCGATAATAACTGCATAATATGGGTAATAATGCATGTTATACTGATAATAATAAAAGTAATAAGTATAATTATTGTAGTTCTAGCGATAATAACTGCATAATATGGGTAATAATGCATGTTATATTGATAACAATAAAAGTAATAAGTATAATTATTCTAGTTCTAGCGATAGTAACTGCATAATATGGGTAATAATGCATGTTATATTGATAATAGTGGGAGTAATAAGTATAATTATTGTAGTTCGAGCGATAATAACTGCATAATGTGGGTAATAATGCATGTTATATTGATAACATTGGGAGTAATAAGTATATTTACTATAGTTCTGACGATAATAACAGTATAATATGGGTAATAGTGCATGTTATACTCATAATAATATAAGTAATAAGTATAACTATTATAGTTCTGGCGATATGAACTGCATAATATGGGTAATGATGCATGTTATAGTGATAATCGTGGGTGTAATAAGTATAATTATTATAGTTCTAGCAATAATAACTGCATAATATGGGTAATAATGCATGTTATATTGATAATATTGGCAGTAATAAGTATATTTACTATAGTTCTGACGATAATAACAGTATAATATGGGTAATAGTGCATGTTATACTCATAATAATATAAGTAATAAGTATAACTATTATAGTTCTGGCGATATGAACTGCATAATATGGGTAATGATGCATGTTATAGTGATAATCGTGGGAGATATAAGTATAATTATTATAGTTCTAGCTATAATAACTGCATAATATGGGTAATAATGCATGTTATATTCATAAGAATACAAGTAATAAGTATAATTACTGTAGTTCTAGCGATAATAACTGCATAATATGGGTAATAATGCATGTTATATTGATAATATTGGGAGTAATAAGTATAATTATTGTACTTCTAGCGATAATAACTGCAAAATAGGGGTAATAATGCATGTTATACTGATAATAATAAAAGTAATAAGTATAATTACTGTAGTTCTAGCGATAATAACTGCATAATATGGGTAATAATGCATGTTATATTGATAATATTGGGAGTAATAAGTATAATTATTGTAGTTCTAGCGATAATAACTGCATAATATGGGTAATAATGCATGTTATATTGATAAGAATAAAAGTAATAAGTATAATTATTGTAGTCCTAGCGATAATAACTGCATAATATGGGTAATAATGCATGTTATATTGATAATATTGGGAGTAATAAGTATAATCATTGTAGTTCTAGCGACAATAACTGCATAATAGGGGTAATAATGCATGTTATACTGATAATAATAAAAGTAATAAGTATAATTATTGTAGTTCTAGGGATAATAACTGCATAATATGTGTAATAATGCATGTTATAACGATAATAGTGGGAGTAATAAGTATAATTATTGTAGTTCTAGCGATAATAACTGCATAATAGGGGTAATAATGCATGTTATACTCATAATAATATAAGTAATAAGTATAACTATTATAGTTCTAGCGATAATAACTGTATAACTTGGGTAATAATGCATGACATATTGATAATATTGGGAGTAATAAGTATAATTATTATAGTTCTAGCGATAGTAACTGCATAATAGTGTTAATAATGCATGATATATTGATAATATTGTGAGTAATAAGTATAATTATTATAGTTCTAGCGATAGTAACTGCAAAATAGGGGTAATAATGCATGTTATACTCATAATAATAAAAGTAATAAGTATAATTATTATAGTTCTAGCAATAATAGCTGCATAGTATGGGTAATAATGCATGTTATATTGATAACACTGGGAGTAATAAGTATAATTATTGTAGTTCTAGCGATAATAACTGCATAATATGGGTAATAATGCATGTTATATTCATAAGAATAAAAGTAATAAGTATAATTATTGTGGTCCTAGCGATAATAACTGCATAATATGGGTAATAATGCATGTTATATTGATAACACTGGGAGTAATAAGTATAATTATTGTAGTTCTAGCGATAATAACTGCATAATATGGGTAATAATGCATGTTATATTGATAACAATAAAAGTAATAAGTATAATTACTGTAGTTCTAGCGATAATAACTGCATAATATGGGTAATAATGCATGTTATATTGATAATATTGGGAGTAATAAGTATAATTATTGTAGTTCTAGCGATAATAACTGCATAATATGGGTAATAATGCATGTTATATTGATAAGAATAAAAGTAATAAGTATAATTATTGTAGTCCTAGCGATAATAACTG
Organism: Megachile leachella; assembly: GCA_963576845.1. NCBI lineage: Eukaryota > Metazoa > Arthropoda > Insecta > Hymenoptera > Megachilidae > Megachile > Megachile leachella. The sequence goes on from CAUYWW010000171.1 coordinate 1,162,268, forward strand.
CATAATATGGGTAATAATGCATGTTATATTGATAATATTGGGAGTAATAAGTATAATCATTGTAGTTCTAGCGACAATAACTGCATAATAGGGGTAATAATGCATGTTATACTGATAATAATAAAAGTAATAAGTATAATTATTGTAGTTCTAGGGATAATAACTGCATAATATGTGTAATAATGCATGTTATAACGATAATAGTGGGAGTAATAAGTATAATTATTGTAGTTCTAGCGATAATAACTGCATAATAGGGGTAATAATGCATGTTATACTCATAATAATATAAGTAATAAGTATAACTATTATAGTTCTAGCGATAATAACTGTATAACTTGGGTAATAATGCATGACATATTGATAATATTGGGAGTAATAAGTATAATTATTATAGTTCTAGCGATAGTAACTGCATAATAGTGTTAATAATGCATGATATATTGATAATATTGTGAGTAATAAGTATAATTATTATAGTTCTAGCGATAGTAACTGCAAAATAGGGGTAATAATGCATGTTATACTCATAATAATAAAAGTAATAAGTATAATTATTGTAGTTCTAGCGATAATAACTGCATAATATGGGTAATAATGCATGTTATACTGATAATAATAAAAGTAATAAGTATAATTATTGTAGTTCTAGCGATAATAACTGCATAATATGGGTAATAATGCATGTTATATTGATACGAATAAAAGTAATAAGTATAATTATTGTAGTCCTAGCGATAATAACTGCATAATATGGGTAATAATGCATGTTATATTGATAACACTGGGAGTAATAAGTATAATTACTATAGTTCTAGCGATAATAACTGCATAATATTGGTAATAATGCATGTTATATTGATAATACTGGGAGTAATAAGTATAATTATTGTAGTTCTAGCGATAATAAGTGCATAATATGGGTAATAATGCATGTTATATTGATAATAGTGGGAGTAATAAGTATAATTATTGTAGTTCTAGCGATAATAACTGCATAATATGGGTAATGATGCATGTTATATTGATAATCGTGGGAGTAATAAGTATAATTATTATAGTTCTAGCAATAATAACTGCATAGTATGGGTAATAATGCATGTTATATTGATAATATTGGGAGTAATAAGTATATTTACTATAGTTCTGACGATAATAACAGTATAATATGGGTAATAGTGCATGTTATACTCATAATAATATAAGTAATAAGTATAACTATTATAGTTCTGGCGATATGAACTGCATAATATGGGTAATGATGCATGTTATAGTGATAATCGTGGGAGTAATAAGTATAATTATTATAGTTCTAGCAATAATAACTGCATAATATGGGTAATAATGCATGTTATATACATAAGAATAAAAGTAATAAGTATAATTATTGTGGTCCTAGCGATAATAACTGCATAATATGGGTAATAATGCATGTTATATTGATAACACTGGGAGTAATAAGTATAATTATTGTAGTTCTAGCGATAATAACTGCATAATATGGGTAATAATGCATGTTATATTGATAATAATAAAAGTAATAAGTATAATTGTTGTAGTTCTAGGGATAATAACTGCATAATATGTGTAATAATGCATGTTATAACGATAATAGTGGGAGTAATATGTATAATTATTGTAGTTCTAGCGATAATAACTGCATAATAGGGGTAATAATGCATGTTATACTCATAATAATATAAGTAATAAGTATAACTATTATAGTTCTAGCGATAATAACTGTATAACTTGGGTAATAATGCATGACATATTGATAATATTGGGAGTAATAAGTATAATTATTATAGTTCCAGCGATAGTAACTGCATAATAGTGTTAATAATGCATGATATATTGATAATATTGTGAGTAATAAGTATAATTATTATAGTTCTAGCGATAGTAACTGCAAAATAGGGGTAATAATGCATGTTATACTCATAATAATAAAAGTAATAAGTATAATTATTGTAGTTCTAGCGATAATAACTGCATAATATGGGTAATAATGCATGTTATACTGATAATAATAAAAGTAATAAGTATAATTATTGTAGTTCTAGCGATAATAACTGCATAATATGGGTAATAATGCATGTTATATTGATACGAATAAAAGTAATAAGTATAATTATTGTAGTCCTAGCGATAATAACTGCATAATATGGGTAATAATGCATGTTATATTGATAACACTGGGAGTAATAAGTATAATTACTATAGTTCTAGCGATAATAACTGCATAATATTGGTAATAATGCATGTTATATTGATAATACTGGGAGTAATAAGTATAATTATTGTAGTTCTAGCGATAATAAGTGCATAATATGGGTAATAATGCATGTTATATTGATAATAGTGGGAGTAATAAGTATAATTATTGTAGTTCTAGCGATAATAACTGCATAATATGGGTAATGATGCATGTTATATTGATAATCGTGGGAGTAATAAGTGTAATTATTATAGTTCTAGCAATAATAACTGCATAGTATGGGTAATAATGCATGTTATATTGATAACACTGGGAGTAATAAGTATAATTATTGTAGTTCTAGCGATAATAACTGCATAATATGGGTAATAATGCATGTTATATTGATAACACTGGGAGTAATAAGTATAATTATTGTAGTTCTAGCGATAATAACTGCATAATATGGGTAATAATACATGTTATATTGATAATATTCAGAGTAATAAGTATAATCATTGTAGTTCTGACGATAATAACAGTATAATATGGGTAATAGTGCATGTTATACTCATAATAATATAAGTAATAAGTATAACTATTATAGTTCTGGCGATATGAACTGCATAATATGGGTAATAATGCATGTTATATTGATAATAGTGGGAGTAATAAGTATAATTATTGTAGTTCTAGCGATAATGACTGCATAATATGGGTAATAATGCATGTTATATTGATAATAATAAAAGTAATAAGTATAATTATTGTAGTTCTAGGGATAATAACTGCATAATATGTGTAATAATGCATGTTATAACGATAATAGTGGGAGTAATAAGTATAATTATTGTAGTTCTAGCGATAATAACTGCATAATATGGGTAATAATGCATGTTATATTGATAAGAATAAAAGTAATAAGTATAATTATTGTAGTCCTAGCGATAATAACTGCATAATATGGGTAATAATGCATGTTATATTGATAATATTGGGAGTAATAAGTATAATCATTGTAGTTCTAGCGACAATAACTGCATAATAGGGGTAATAATGCATGTTATACTGATAATAATAAAAGTAATAAGTATAATTATTGTAGTTCTAGGGATAATAACTGCATAATATGTGTAATAATGCATGTTATAACGATAATAGTGGGAGTAATAAGTATAATTATTGTAGTTCTAGCGATAATAACTGCATAATAGGGGTAATAATGCATGTTATACTCATAATAATATAAGTAATAAGTATAACTATTATAGTTCTAGCGATAATAACTGTATAACTTGGGTAATAATGCATGACATATTGATAATATTGGGAGTAATAAGTATAATTATTATAGTTCTAGCGATAGTAACTGCATAATAGTGTTAATAATGCATGATATATTGATAATATTGTGAGTAATAAGTATAATTATTATAGTTCTAGCGATAGTAACTGCAAAATAGGGGTAATAATGCATGTTATACTCATAATAATAAAAGTAATAAGTATAATTATTGTAGTTCTAGCGATAATAACTGCATAATATGGGTAATAATGCATGTTATACTGATAATAATAAAAGTAATAAGTATAATTATTGTAGTTCTAGCGATAATAACTGCATAATATGGGTAATAATGCATGTTATATTGATACGAATAAAAGTAATAAGTATAATTATTGTAGTTCTAGCGATAATAAGTGCATAATATGGGTAATAATGCATGTTATATTGATAATAGTGGGAGTAATAAGTATAATTATTGTAGTTCTAGCGATAATAACTGCATAATATGGGTAATGATGCATGTTATATTGATAACCGTGGGAGTAATAAGTATAATTATTATAGTTCTAGCAATAATAACTGCATAGTATGGGTAATAATGCATGTTATATTGATAACACTGGGAGTAATAAGTATAATTATTGTAGTTCTAGCGATAATAACTGCATAATATGGGTAATAATGCATGTTATATTCATAAGAATAAAAGTAATAAGTATAATTATTGTGGTCCTAGCGATAATAACTGCATAATATGGGTAATGATGCATGTTATAGTGATAATCGTGGGTGTAATAAGTATATTTACTATAGTTCTGACGATAATAACAGTATAATATGGGTAATAGTGCATGTTATACTCATAATAATATAAGTAATAAGTATAACTATTATAGTTCTGGCGATATGAGCTGCATAATATGGGTAATGATGCATGTTATAGTGATAATCGTGGGAGATATAAGTATAATTATTATAGTTCTAGCTATAATAACTGCATAATATGGGTAATAATGCATGTTATATTCATAAGAATAAAAGTAATAAGTATAATTATTGTGGTCCTAGCGATAATAACTGCATAATATGGGTAATAATGCATGTTATATTGATAACACTGGGAGTAATAAGTATAATTATTGTAGTTCTAGCGATAATAACTGCATAATATGGGTAATAATGCATGTTATATTGATAACAATAAAAGTAATAAGTATAATTACTGTAGTTCTAGCGATAATAACTGCATAATATGGGTAATAATGCATGTTATATTGATAATATTGGGAGTAATAAGTATAATTATTGTAGTTCTAGCGATAATAACTGCATAATATGGGTAATAATGCATGTTATATTGATAAGAATAAAAGTAATAAGTATAATTATTGTAGTCCTAGCGATAATAACTGCATAATATGGGTAATAATGCATGTTATATTGATAATATTGGGAGTAATAAGTATAATCATTGTAGTTCTAGCGACAATAACTGCATAATAGGGGTAATAATGCATGTTATACTGATAATAATAAAAGTAATAAGTATAATTATTGTAGTTCTAGGGATAATAACTGCATAATATGTGTAATAATGCATGTTATAACGATAATAGTGGGAGTAATAAGTATAATTATTGTAGGTCTAGCGATAATAACTGCATAATAGGGGTAATAATGCATGTTATACTCATAATAATATAAGTAATAAGTATAACTACTATAGTTCTAGCGATAATAACAGTATAACTTGGGTAATAATGCATGACATATTGATAATATTGGGAGTAATAAGTATAATTATTATAGTTCTAGCGATAGTAACTGCATAATAGTGTTAATAATGCATGATATATTGATAATATTGTGAGTAATAAGTATAATTATTATAGTTCTAGCGATAGTAACTGCAAAATAGGGGTAATAATGCATGTTATACTCATAATAATAAAAGTAATAAGTATAATTATTGTAGTTCTAGCGATAATAACTGCATAATATGGGTAATAATGCATGTTATACTGATAATAATAAAAGTAATAAGTATAATTATTGTAGTTCTAGCGATAATAACTGCATAATATGGGTAATAATGCATGTTATATTGATACGAATAAAAGTAATAAGTATAATTATTGTAGTTCTAGCGATAATAAGTGCATAATATGGGTAATAATGCATGTTATATTGATAATAGTGGGAGTAATAAGTATAATTATTGTAGTTCTAGCGATAATAACTGCATAATATGGGTAATAATGCATGTTATACTGATAATAATAAAAGTAATAAGTATAATTATTGTAGTTCTAGCGATAATAACTGCATAATATGGGTAATAATGCATGTTATATTGATAACAATAAAAGTAATAAGTATAATTATTCTAGTTCTAGCGATAGTAACTGCATAATATGGGTAATAATGCATGTTATATTGATAATAGTGGGAGTAATAAGTATAATTATTGTAGTTCGAGCGATAATAACTGCATAATGTGGGTAATAATGCATGTTATATTGATAACATTGGGAGTAATAAGTATATTTACTATAGTTCTGACGATAATAACAGTATAATATGGGTAATAGTGCATGTTATACTCATAATAATATAAGTAATAAGTATAACTATTATAGTTCTGGCGATATGAACTGCATAATATGGGTAATGATGCATGTTATAGTGATAATCGTGGGTGTAATAAGTATAATTATTATAGTTCTAGCAATAATAACTGCATAATATGGGTAATAATGCATGTTATATTGATAATATTGGCAGTAATAAGTATATTTACTATAGTTCTGACGATAATAACAGTATAATATGGGTAATAGTGCATGTTATACTCATAATAATATAAGTAATAAGTATAACTATTATAGTTCTGGCGATATGAACTGCATAATATGGGTAATGATGCATGTTATAGTGATAATCGTGGGAGATATAAGTATAATTATTATAGTTCTAGCTATAATAACTGCATAATATGGGTAATAATGCATGTTATATTCATAAGAATACAAGTAATAAGTATAATTACTGTAGTTCTAGCGATAATAACTGCATAATATGGGTAATAATGCATGTTATATTGATAATATTGGGAGTAATAAGTATAATTATTGTACTTCTAGCGATAATAACTGCAAAATAGGGGTAATAATGCATGTTATACTGATAATAATAAAAGTAATAAGTATAATTACTGTAGTTCTAGCGATAATAACTGCATAATATGGGTAATAATGCATGTTATATTGATAATATTGGGAGTAATAAGTATAATTATTGTAGTTCTAGCGATAATAACTGCATAATATGGGTAATAATGCATGTTATATTGATAAGAATAAAAGTAATAAGTATAATTATTGTAGTCCTAGCGATAATAACTGCATAATATGGGTAATAATGCATGTTATATTGATAATATTGGGAGTAATAAGTATAATCATTGTAGTTCTAGCGACAATAACTGCATAATAGGGGTAATAATGCATGTTATACTGATAATAATAAAAGTAATAAGTATAATTATTGTAGTTCTAGGGATAATAACTGCATAATATGTGTAATAATGCATGTTATAATGATAATAGTGGGAGTAATAAGTATAATTATTGTAGTTCTAGCGATAATAACTGCATAATAGGGGTAATAATGCATGTTATACTCATAATAATATAAGTAATAAGTATAACTATTATAGTTCTAGCGATAATAACTGTATAACTTGGGTAATAATGCATGACATATTGATAATATTGGGAGTAATAAGTATAATTATTATAGTTCTAGCGATAGTAACTGCATAATAGTGTTAATAATGCATGATATATTGATAATATTGTGAGTAATAAGTATAATTATTATAGTTCTAGCGATAGTAACTGCAAAATAGGGGTAATAATGCATGTTATACTCATAATAATAAAAGTAATAAGTATAATTATTATAGTTCTAGCAATAATAACTGCATAGTATGGGTAATAATGCATGTTATATTGATAACAATAAAAGTAATAAGTATAATTACTGTAGTTCTAGCGATAATAACTGCATAATATGGGTAATAATGCATGTTATATTGATAATATTGGGAGTAATAAGTATAATTATTGTAGTTCTAGCGATAATAACTGCATAATATGGGTAATAATGCATGTTATATTGATAAGAATAAAAGTAATAAGTATAATTATTGTAGTCCTAGCGATAATAACTGCATAATATGGGTAATAATGCATGTTATATTGATAATATTGGGAGTAATAAGTATAATCATTGTAGTTCTAGCGACAATAACTGCATAATAGGGGTAATAATGCATGTTATACTGATAATAATAAAAGTAATAAGTATAATTATTGTAGTTCTAGGGATAATAACTGCATAATATGTGTAATAATGCATGTTATAACGATAATAGTGGGAGTAATAAGTATAATTATTGTAGTTCTAGCGATAATAACTGCATAATAGGGGTAATAATGCATGTTATACTCATAATAATATAAGTAATAAGTATAACTATTATAGTTCTAGCGATAATAACTGTATAACTTGGGTAATAATGCATGATATATTGATAATATTGGGAGTAATAAGTATAATTATTATAGTTCTAGCGATAGTAACTGCATAATAGTGTTAATAATGCATGATATATTGATAATATTGTGAGTAATAAGTATAATTATTATAGTTCTAGCGATAGTAACTGCAAAATAGGGGTAATAATGCATGTTATACTCATAATAATAGTAAAAGTAATAAGTATAATTATTGTAGTTCTAGCGATAATAACTGCATAATATGGGTAATAATGCATGTTATACTGATAATAATAAAAGTAATAAGTATAATTATTGTAGTTCTAGCGATAATAACTGCATAATATGGGTAATAATGCATGTTATATTGATACGAATAAAAGTAATAAGTATAATTATTGTAGTCCTAGCGATAATAACTGCATAATATGGGTAATAATGCATGTTATATTGATAATAATAAAAGTAATAAGTATAATTATTGTAGTTCTAGGGATAATAACTGCATAATATGTGTAATAATGCATGTTATAACGATAATAGTGGGAGTAATATGTATAATTATTGTAGTTCTAGCGATAATAACTGCATAATAGGGGTAATAATGCATGTTATACTCATAATAATATAAGTAATAAGTATAACTATTATAGTTCTAGCGATAATAACTGTATAACTTGGGTAATAATGCATGACATATTGATAATATTGGGAGTAATAAGTATAATTATTATAGTTCCAGCGATAGTAACTGCATAATAGTGTTAGTAATGCATGATATATTGATAATATTGTGAGTAATAAGTATAATTATTATAGTTCTAGCGATAGTAACTGCAAAATAGGGGTAATAATGCATGTTATACTCATAATAATAAAAGTAATAAGTATAATTATTGTAGTTCTAGCGATAATAACTGCATAATATGGGTAATAATGCATGTTATACTGATAATAATAAAAGTAATAAGTATAATTATTGTAGTTCTAGCGATAATAACTGCATAATATGGGTAATAATGCATGTTATATTGATACGAATAAAAGTAATAAGTATAATTATTGTAGTCCTAGCGATAATAACTGCATAATATGGGTAATAATGCATGTTATATTGATAACACTGGGAGTAATAAGTATAATTACTATAGTTCTAGCGATAATAACTGCATAATATTGGTAATAATGCATGTTATATTGATAATACTGGGAGTAATAAGTATAATTATTGTAGTTCTAGCGATAATAAGTGCATAATATGGGTAATAATGCATGTTATATTGATAATAGTGGGAGTAATAAGTATAATTATTGTAGTTCTAGCGATAATAACTGCATAATATGGGTAATGATGCATGTTATATTGATAATCGTGGGAGTAATAAGTGTAATTATTATAGTTCTAGCAATAATAACTGCATAGTATGGGTAATAATGCATGTTATATTGATAACACTGGGAGTAATAAGTATAATTATTGTAGTTCTAGCGATAATAACTGCATAATATGGGTAATAATGCATGTTATATTGATAACACTGGGAGTAATAAGTATAATTATTGTAGTTCTAGCGATAATAACTGCATAATATGGGTAATAATACATGTTATATTGATAATATTCAGAGTAATAAGTATAATCATTGTAGTTCTGACGATAATAACAGTATAATATGGGTAATAGTGCATGTTATACTCATAATAATATAAGTAATAAGTATAACTATTATAGTTCTGGCGATATGAACTGCATAATATGGGTAATAATGCATGTTATATTGATAATAGTGGGAGTAATAAGTATAATTATTGTAGTTCTAGCGATAATGACTGCATAATATGGGTAATAATGCATGTTATATTGATAATAATAAAAGTAACAAGTATAATTACTGTAGTTCTAGCGATAATAACTGCATAATATGGGTAATAATGCATGTTATATTGATAATATTGGGAGTAATAAGTATAATTATTGTACTTCTAGCGATAATAACTGCATAATATGGGTAATAATGCATGTTATATTGATAAGAATAAAAGTAATAAGTATAATTATTGTAGTCCTAGCGATAATAACTGCATAATATGGGTAATAATGCATGTTATATTGATAATATTGGGAGTAATAAGTATAATTATTGTAGTTCTAGCGACAATAACTGCATAATAGGGGTAATAATGCATGTTATACTGATAACAATAAAAGTAATAAGTATAATTATTGTAGTTCTAGGGATAATAACTGCATAATATGTGTAATAATGCATGTTATAACGATAATAGTGGGAGTAATAAGTATAATTATTGTAGTTCTAGCGATAATAACTGCATAATAGGGGTAATAATGCATGTTATACTCATAATAATATAAGTAATAAGTATAACTATTATAGTTCTAGCGATAATAACTGTATAACTTGGGTAATAATGCATGACATATTGATAATATTGGGAGTAATAAGTATAATTATTATAGTTCTAGCGATAGTAACTGCATAATAGTGTTAATAATGCATGATATATTGATAATATTGTGAGTAATAAGTATAATTATTATAGTTCTAGCGATAGTAACTGCAAAATAGGGGTAATAATGCATGTTATACTGATAATAATAAAAGTAATAAGTATAATTATTGTAGTTCTAGCGATAATAACTGCATAATATGGGTAATAATGCATGTTATATTGATAAGAATAAAAGTAATAAGTATAATTATTGTAGTCCTAGCGATAATAACTGCATAATATGGGTAATAATGCATGTTATATTGATAAGAATAAAAGTAATAAGTATAATTATTGTAGTCCTAGCGATAATAACTGCATAATGTGGGTAATAATACATGTTATATTGATAATATTCAGAGTAGTAAGTATAATCATTGTAGTTCTGACGATAATAACAGTATAATATGGGTAATAGTGCATGTTATACTCATAATAATATAAGTAATGGGTATAACTATTATAGTTCTGGCGATATTAACTGCATAATATGGGTAATAATGCATGTTATATTGATAATATTGGGAGTAATAAGTATAATTATTGTAGTTCTAGCGATAATAACTGCATAATATGGGTAATAATGCATGTTATATTGATAAGAATAAAAGTAATAAGTATAATTATTGTAGTCCTAGCGATAATAACTGCATAATATGGGTAATAATGCATGTTATATTGATAACACTGGGAGTAATACGTATAATTATTGTAGTTCTAGCGATAATAACTGCATAATATGGGTAATAATGCATGTTATATTGATAAGAATAAAAGTAATAAGTATAATTATTGTAGTCCTAGCGATAATAACTGCATAATATGGGTAATAATGCATGTTATATTGATAATATTGGGAGTAATAAGTATAATTATTGTAGTTCTAGCGACAATAACTGCATAATAGGGGTAATAATGCATGTTATACTGATAATAATAAAAGTAATAAGTATAATTATTGTAGTTCTAGGGATAATAACTGCATAATATGTGTAATAATGCATGTTATAACGATAATAGTGGGAGTAATGAGTATAATTATTGTAGTTCTAGCGATAATAACTGCATAATAGGGGTAATAATGCATGTTATATTGATAAGAATAAAAGTAATAAGTATAATTATTGTAGTCCTAGCGATAATAACTGCATAATGTGGGTAATAATACATGTTATATTGATAATATTCAGAGTAGTAAGTATAATCATTGTAGTTCTGACGATAATAACAGTATAATATGGGTAATAGTGCATGTTATACTCATAATAATATAAGTAATGGGTATAACTATTATAGTTCTGGCGATATTAACTGCATAATATGGGTACTAATGCATGTTATATTGATAATATTGGGAGTAATAAGTATAATTATTGTAGTTCTAGCGATAATAACTGCATAATATGGGTAATAATGCATGATATATTGATAATATTGTGAGTAATAAGTATAATTATTATAGTTCTAGCGATAGTAACTGCAAAATAGGGGTAATAATGCATGTTATACTGATAATAATAAAAGTAATAAGTATAATTATTGTAGTTCTAGCGATAATAACTGCATAATATGGGTAATGATGCATGTTATATTGATCATCGTGGGAGTAATAAGTATAATTATTATAGTTCTAGCAATAATAACTGCATAGTATGGGTAATAATGCATGTTATATTGATAATAATAAAAGTAATAAGTATAATTACTGTAGTTCTAGCGATAATAACTGCATAATATGGGTAATAATGCATGTTATATTGATAACACTGGGAGTAATAAGTATAATTATTGTAGTTCTAGCGATAATAACTGCATAATATGGGTAATAATGCATGTTATATTGATAACACTGGGAGTAATAAGTATAATTATTGTAGTTCTAGCGATAATAACTGCATAATATGGGTAATAATACATGTTATATTGATAATATTCAGAGTAATAAGTATAATCATTGTAGTTCTGACGATAATAACAGTATAATATGGGTAATAGTGCATGTTATACTCATAATAATATAAGTAATAAGTATAACTATTATAGTTCTGGCGATATGAACTGCATAATATGGGTAATAATGCATGTTATATTGATAATAGTGGGAGTAATAAGTATAATTATTGTAGTTCTAGCGATAATGACTGCATAATATGGGTAATAATGCATGTTATATTGATAATAATAAAAGTAATAAGTATAATTACTGTAGTTCTAGCGATAATAACTGCATAGTATGGGTAATAATGCATGTTATATTGATAATAGTGGGAGTAATAAGTATAATTATTGTAGTTCTAGCGATAATAACTGCATAATAGGGGTAATAATGCATGTTATATTGATAATAATAAAAGTAATAAGTATAATTACTGTAGTTCTAGCGATAATAACTGCATAATAGGGGTAATAATGCACGTTATATTGATAATAATAAAAGTAATAAGTATAATTACTGTAGTTCTAGCGATAATAACTGCATAATATGGGTAATGATGCATGTTATATTGATAATCGTGGGAGTAATAAGTATAATTATTATAGTTCTAGCAATAATAACTGCATAATGTGGGTAATAATGCATGTTATATTGTTAATATTGGGAGTAATAAGTATAATTATTGTAGTTCTAGCGATAATAACTGCATAATATGGGTAATAATGCATGTTATATTGATAAGAATAAGAGTAATAAGTATAATTATTGTAGTCCTAGCGATAATAACTGCATAATATGGGTAATAATGCATGTTATATTGATAACACTGGGAGTAATAAGTATAATTATTGTAGTTCTAGCGATAATAACTGCATAATATGGGTAATAATGCATGTTATATTGATAAGAATAAAAGTAATAAGTATAATTATTGTAGTCCTAGCGATAATAACTGCATAATATGGGTAATAATGCATGTTATATTGATAAAATTGGGAGTAATAAGTATAATTATTGTAGTTCTAGCGACAATAACTGCATAATAGGGGTAATAATGCATGTTATACTGATAATAATAAAAGTAATAAGTATAATTATTGTAGTTCTAGGGATAATAACTGCATAATAGGGGTAATAATGCATGTTATACTCATAATAATATAAGTAATAAGTATAACTATTATAGTTCTAGCGATAATAACTGTATAACTTGGGTAATAATGCATGACATATTGATAATATTGGGAGTAATAAGTATAATTATTATAGTTCTAGCGATAGTAACTGCATAATAGTGTTAATAATGCATGGTATATTGATAATATTGTGAGTAATAAGTATAATTATTATAGTTCTAGCGATAGTAACTGCAAAATAGGGGTAATAATGCATGTTATACTGATAATAATAAAAGTAATAAGTATAATTATTGTAGTTCTAGCGATAATAACTGCATAATATGGGTAATAATGCATGTTATATTGATAAGAATAAAAGTAATAAGTATAATTATTGTAGTCCTAGCGATAATAACTGCATAATATGGGTAATAATGCATGTTATATTGATAAGAATAAAAGTAATAAGTATAATTATTGTAGTCCTAGCGATAATAACTGCATAATGTGGGTAATAATACATGTTATATTGATAATATTCAGAGTAGTAAGTATAATCATTGTAGTTCTGACGATAATAACAGTATAATATGGGTAATAGTGCATGTTATACTCATAATAATATAAGTAATGGGTATAACTATTATAGTTCTGGCGATATTAACTGCATAATATGGGTAATAATGCATGTTATATTGATAATATTGGGAGTAATAAGTATAATTATTGTAGTTCTAGCGATAATAACTGCATAATATGGGTAATAATGCATGTTATATTGATAAGAATAAAAGTAATAAGTATAATTATTGTAGTCCTAGCGATAATAACTGCATAATATGGGTAATAATGCATGTTATATTGATAACACTGGGAGTAATACGTATAATTATTGTAGTTCTAGCGATAATAACTGCATAATATGGGTAATAATGCATGTTATATTGATAAGAATAAAAGTAATAAGTATAATTATTGTAGTCCTAGCGATAATAACTGCATAATATGGGTAATAATGCATGTTATATTGATAATATTGGGAGTAATAAGTATAATTATTGTAGTTCTAGCGACAATAACTGCATAATAGGGGTAATAATGCATGTTATACTGATAATAATAAAAGTAATAAGTATAATTATTGTAGTTCTAGGGATAATAACTGCATAATATGTGTAATAATGCATGTTATAACGATAATAGTGGGAGTAATGAGTATAATTATTGTAGTTCTAGCGATAATAACTGCATAATAGGGGTAATAATGCATGTTATATTGATAAGAATAAAAGTAATAAGTATAATTATTGTAGTCCTAGCGATAATAACTGCATAATGTGGGTAATAATACATGTTATATTGATAATATTCAGAGTAGTAAGTATAATCATTGTAGTTCTGACGATAATAACAGTATAATATGGGTAATAGTGCATGTTATACTCATAATAATATAAGTAATGGGTATAACTATTATAGTTCGGGCGATATTAACTGCATAATATGGGTAATAATGCATGTTATATTGATAATATTGGGAGTAATAAGTATAATTATTGTAGTTCTAGCGATAATAACTGCATAATATGGGTAATAATGCATGATATATTGATAATATTGTGAGTAATAAGTATAATTATTATAGTTCTAGCGATAGTAACTGCAAAATAGGGGTAATAATGCATGTTATACTGATAATAATAAAAGTAATAAGTATAATTATTGTAGTTCTAGCGATAATAACTGCATAATATGGGTAATGATGCATGTTATATTGATCATCGTGGGAGTAATAAGTATAATTATTATAGTTCTAGCAATAATAACTGCATAGTATGGGTAATAATGCATGTTATATTGATAATAATAAAAGTAATAAGTATAATTACTGTAGTTCTAGCGATAATAACTGCATAATATGGGTAATAATGCATGTTATATTGATAACACTGGGAGTAATAAGTATAATTATTGTAGTTCTAGCGATAATAACTGCATAATATGGGTAATAATGCATGTTATATTGATAACACTGGGAGTAATAAGTATAATTATTGTAGTTCTAGCGATAATAACTGCATAATATGGGTAATAATACATGTTATATTGATAATATTCAGAGTAATAAGTATAATCATTGTAGTTCTGACGATAATAACAGTATAATATGGGTAATAGTGCATGTTATACTCATAATAATATAAGTAATAAGTATAACTATTATAGTTCTGGCGATATGAACTGCATAATATGGGTAATAATGCATGTTATATTGATAATAGTGGGAGTAATAAGTATAATTATTGTAGTTCTAGCGATAATGACTGCATAATATGGGTAATAATGCATGTTATATTGATAATAATAAAAGTAATAAGTATAATTACTGTAGTTCTAGCGATAATAACTGCATAGTATGGGTAATAATGCATGTTATATTGATAATAGTGGGAGTAATAAGTATAATTATTGTAGTTCTAGCGATAATAACTGCATAATAGGGGTAATAATGCATGTTATATTGATAATAATAAAAGTAATAAGTATAATTACTGTAGTTCTAGCGATAATAACTGCATAATAGGGGTAATAATGCACGTTATATTGATAATAATAAAAGTAATAAGTATAATTACTGTAGTTCTAGCGATAATAACTGCATAATATGGGTAATGATGCATGTTATATTGATAATCGTGGGAGTAATAAGTATAATTATTATAGTTCTAGCAATAATAACTGCATAATGTGGGTAATAATGCATGTTATATTGTTAATATTGGGAGTAATAAGTATAATTATTGTAGTTCTAGCGATAATAACTGCATAATATGGGTAATAATGCATGTTATATTGATAAGAATAAAAGTAATAAGTATAATTATTGTAGTTCTTGCATTAATAACTACATAATATGGGTAATAATGCATGTTATATTGATAAGAATAAAAGTAATAAGTATAATTATTGTAGTCCTAGCGATAATAACTGCATAATATGGGTAATAATGCATGTTATATTGATAAGAATAAAAGTAATAAGTATAATTATTGTAGTCCTAGCGATAATAACTGCATAATGTGGGTAATAATACATGTTATATTGATAATATTCAGAGTAGTAAGTATAATCATTGTAGTTCTGACGATAATAACAGTATAATATGGGTAATAGTGCATGTTATACTCATAATAATATAAGTAATGGGTATAACTATTATAGTTCTGGCGATATTAACTGCATAATATGGGTAATAATGCATGTTATATTGATAATATTGGGAGTAATAAGTATAATTATTGTAGTTCTAGCGATAATAACTGCATAATATGGGTAATAATGCATGTTATATTGATAAGAATAAAAGTAATAAGTATAATTATTGTAGTCCTAGCGATAATAACTGCATAATATGGGTAATAATGCATGTTATATTGATAACACTGGGAGTAATAAGTATAATTATTGTAGTTCTAGCGATAATAACTGCATAATATGGGTAATAATGCATGTTATATTGATAAGAATAAAAGTAATAAGTATAATTATTGTAGTCCTAGCGATAATAACTGCATAATATGGGTAATAATGCATGTTATATTGATAATATTGGGAGTAATAAGTATAATTATTGTAGTTCTAGCGACAATAACTGCATAATAGGGGTAATAATGCATGTTATACTGATAATAATAAAAGTAATAAGTATAATTATTGTAGTTCTAGGGATAATAACTGCATAGTATGTGTAATAATGCATGTTATAACGATAATAGTGGGAGTAATGAGTATAATTATTGTAGTTCTAGCGATAATAACTGCATAATAGGGGTAATAATGCATGTTATATTGATAAGAATAAAAGTAATAAGTATAATTATTGTAGTCCTAGCGATAATAACTGCATAATGTGGGTAATAATACATGTTATATTGATAATATTCAGAGTAGTAAGTATAATCATTGTAGTTCTGACGATAATAACAGTATAATATGGGTAATAGTGCATGTTATACTCATAATAATATAAGTAATGGGTATAACTATTATAGTTCTGGCGATATTAACTGCATAATATGGGTAATAATGCATGTTATATTGTTAATATTGGGAGTAATAAGTATAATTATTGTAGTTCTAGCGATAATAACTGCATAATATGGGTAATAATGCATGATATATTGATAATATTGTGAGTAATAAGTATAATTATTATAGTTCTAGCGATAGTAACTGCAAAATAGGGGTAATAATGCATGTTATACTGATAATAATAAAAGTAATAAGTATAATTATTGTAGTTCTAGCGATAATAACTGCATAATATGGGTAATGATGCATGTTATATTGATCATCGTGGGAGTAATAAGTATAATTATTATAGTTCTAGCAATAATAACTGCATAGTATGGGTAATAATGCATGTTATATTGATAATAATAAAAGTAATAAGTATAACTACTGTAGTTCTAGCGATAATAACTGCATAATATGGGTAATAATGCATGTTATATTGATAACACTGGGAGTAATAAGTATAATTATTGTAGTTCTAGCGATAATAACTGCATAATATGGGTAATAATGCATGTTATATTGATAACACTGGGAGTAATAAGTATAATTATTGTAGTTCTAGCGATAATGACTGCATAATATGGGTAATAATGCATGTTATATTGATAATAATAGAAGTAATAAGTATAATTACTGTAGTTCTAGCGATAATAACTGCATAATATGGGTAATAATGCATGTTATATTGATAATATTGGGAGTAATAAGTATAATTATTGTAGTTCTAGCGACAATAACTGCATAATAGGGGTAATAATGCATGTTATACTGATAACAATAAAAGTAATAAGTATAATTATTGTAGTTCTAGGGATAATAACTGCATAATATGTGTAATAATGCATGTTATAACGATAATAGTGGGAGTAATAAGTATAATTATTGTAGTTCTGACGATAATAACAGTATAATATGGGTAATAGTGCATGTTATACTCATAATAATATAAGTAATAAGTATAACTATTATAGTTCTGGCGATATGAACTGCATAATATGGGTAATAATGCATGTTATATTGATAATAGTGGGAGTAATAAGTATAATTATTGTAGTTCTAGCGATAATGACTGCATAATATGGGTAATAATGCATGTTATATTGATAATAATAAAAGTAATAAGTATAATTACTGTAGTTCTAGCGATAATAACTGCATAATATGGGTAATAATGCATGTTATATTGATAATATTGGGAGTAATAAGTATAATTATTGTACTTCTAGCGATAATAACTGCATAATATGGGTAATAATGCATGTTATATTGATAAGAATAAAAGTAATAAGTATAATTATTGTAGTCCTAGCGATAATAACTGCATAATATGGGTAATAATGCATGTTATATTGATAATATTGGGAGTAATAAGTATAATTATTGTAGTTCTAGCGACAATAACTGCATAATAGGGGTAATAATGCATGTTATACTGATAACAATAAAAGTAATAAGTATAATTATTGTAGTTCTAGGGATAATAACTGCA
Source organism: Megachile leachella (assembly GCA_963576845.1). Taxonomy (NCBI): domain Eukaryota; kingdom Metazoa; phylum Arthropoda; class Insecta; order Hymenoptera; family Megachilidae; genus Megachile; species Megachile leachella. Next base: position 1,181,446 of record CAUYWW010000171.1, read on the forward strand.
TAATATGTGTAATAATGCATGTTATAACGATAATAGTGGGAGTAATAAGTATAATTATTGTAGTTCTAGCGATAATAACTGCATAATAGGGGTAATAATGCATGTTATACTCATAATAATATAAGTAATAAGTATAACTATTATAGTTCTAGCGATAATAACTGTATAACTTGGGTAATAATGCATGACATATTGATAATATTGGCAGTAATAAGTATAATTATTATAGTTCTAGCGATAGTAACTGCATAATAGTGTTAATAATGCATGATATATTGATAATATTGTGAGTAATAAGTATAATTATTATAGTTCTAGCGATAGTAACTGCAAAATAGGGGTAATAATGCATGTTATACTGATAATAATAAAAGTAATAAGTATAATTATTGTAGTTCTAGCGATAATAACTGCATAATATGGGTAATAATGCATGTTATATTGATAAGAATAAAAGTAATAAGTATAATTATTGTAGTCCTAGCGATAATAACTGCATAATATGGGTAATAATGCATGTTATATTGATAAGAATAAAAGTAATAAGTATAATTATTGTAGTCCTAGCGATAATAACTGCATAATGTGGGTAATAATACATGTTATATTGATAATATTCAGAGTAGTAAGTATAATCATTGTAGTTCTGACGATAATAACAATATAATATGGGTAATAGTGCATGTTATACTCATAATAATATAAGTAATGGGTATAACTATTACAGTTCTGGCGATATTAACTGCATAATATGGGTAATAATGCATGTTATATTGATAATATTGGGAGTAATAAGTATAATTATTGTAGTTCTAGCGATAATAACTGCATAATATGGGTAATAATGCATGTTATATTGATAAGAATAAAAGTAATAAGTATAATTATTGTAGTCCTAGCGATAATAACTGCATAATATGGGTAATAATGCATGTTATATTGATAACACTGGGAGTAATAAGTATAATTATTGTAGTTCTAGCGATAATAACTGCATAATATGGGTAATAATGCATGTTATATTGATAAGAATAAAAGTAATAAGTATAATTATTGTAGTCCTAGCGATAATAACTGCATAATATGGGTAATAATGCATGTTATATTGATAATATTGGGAGTAATAAGTATAATTATTGTAGTTCTAGCGACAATAACTGCATAATAGGGGTAATAATGCATGTTATACTGATAATAATAAAAGTAATAAGTATAATTATTGTAGTTCTAGGGATAATAACTGCATAATATGTGTAATAATGCATGTTATAACGATAATAGTGGGAGTAATGAGTATAATTATTGTAGTTCTAGCGATAATAACTGCATAATAGGGGTAATAATGCATGTTATACTCATAATAATATAAGTAATAAGTATAACTATTATAGTTCTAGCGATAATAACTGTATAACTTGGGTAATAATGCATGACATATTGATAATATTGGGAGTAATAAGTATAATTATTATAGTTCTAGCGATCGTAACTGCATAATAGTGTTAATAATGCATGATATATTGATAATATTGTGAGTAATAAGTATAATTATTATAGTTCTAGCGATAGTAACTGCAAAATAGGGGTAATAATGCATGTTATACTGATAATAATAAAAGTAATAAGTATAATTATTGTAGTTCTAGCGATAATAACTGCATAATATGGGTAATAATGCATGTTATATTGATAAGAATAAAAGTAATAAGTATAATTATTGTAGTCCTAGCGATAATAACTGCATAATATGGGTAATAATGCATGTTATATTGATAAGAATAAAAGTAATAAGTATAATTATTCTAGTCCTAGCGATAATAACTGCATAATGTGGGTAATAATACATGTTATATTGATAATATTCAGAGTAGTAAGTATAATCATTGTAGTTCTGACGATAATAACAGTATAATATGGGTAATAGTGCATGTTATACTGATAATAATATAAGTAATGGGTATAACTATTATAGTTCTGGCGATATTAACTGCATAATATGGGTAATAATGCATGTTATATTGATAATATTGGGAGTAATAAGTATAATTATTGTAGTTCTAGCGATAATAACTGCATAATATGGGTAATAATGCATGTTATATTGATAATATTGGGAGTAATAAGTATATTTACTATAGTTCTGACGATAATAACAGTATAATATGGGTAATAGTGCATGTTATACTCATAATAATATAAGTAATAAGTATAACTATTATAGTTCTGGCGATATGAACTGCATAATATGGGTAATAATGCATGTTATATTGATAATAATAAAAGTAATAAGTATAATTACTGTAGTTCTAGCGATAATAACTGCATAATATGGGTAATAATGCATGTTATATTGATAAGAATAAAAGTAATAAGTATAATTATTGTAGTCCTAGCGATAATAACTGCATAATATGGGTAATAATGCATGTTATATGGATAACACTGGGAGTAATAAGTATAATTATTGTAGTTCTAGCGATAATAACTGCATAATATGGGTAATGATGCATGTTATATTGATAATCGTGGGAGTAATAAGTATAATTATTATTGTTCTAGCAATAATAACTGCATAGTATGGGTAATAATGCATGTTATATTGATAACACTGGGAGTAATAAGTATAATTATTGTAGTTCTAGCGATAATAACTGCATAATATGGGTAATAATGCATGTTATATTCATAAGAATAAAAGTAATAAGTATAATTATTGTGGTCCTAGCGATAATAACTGCATAATATGGGTAATAATGCATGTTATATTGATAACACTGGGAGTAATAAGTATAATTACTATAGTTCTAGCGATAATAACTGCATAATATTGGTAATAATGCATGTTATATTGATAATACTGGGAGTAATAAGTATAATTATTGTAGTTCTAGCGATAATAAGTGCATAATATGGGTAATAATGCATGTTATATTGATAATAGTGGGAGTAATAAGTATAATTATTGTAGTTCTAGCGATAATAACTGCATAATATGGGTAATGATGCATGTTATATTGATAATCGTGGGAGTAATAAGTATAATTATTATAGTTCTAGCAATAATAACTGCATAGTATGGGTAATAATGCATGTTATATTGATAACACTGGGAGTAATAAGTATAATTATTGTAGTTCTAGCGATAATAACTGCATAATATGGGTAATAATGCATGTTATAACGATAATAGTGGGAGTAATGAGTATAATTATTGTAGTTCTAGCGATAATAACTGCATAATAGGGGTAATAATGCATGTTATACTCATAATAATATAAGTAATAAGTATAACTATTATAGTTCTAGCGATAATAACTGTATAACTTGGGTAATAATGCATGACATATTGATAATATTGGGAGTAATAAGTATAATTATTATAGTTCTAGCGATAGTAACTGCATAATAGTGTTAATAATGCATGATATATTGATAATATTGTGAGTAATAAGTATAATTATTATAGTTCTAGCGATAGTAACTGCAAAATAGGGGTAATAATGCATGTTATACTGATAATAATAAAAGTAATAAGTATAATTATTGTAGTTCTAGCGATAATAACTGCATAATATGGGTAATAATGCATGTTATATTGATAAGAATAAAAGTAATAAATATAATTATTGTAGTCCTAGCGACAATAACTGCATAATGTGGGTAATAATACATGTTATATTGATAATATTCAGAGTAGTAAGTATAATCATTGTAGTTCTGACGATAATAACAGTATAATATGGGTAATAGTGCATGTTATACTCATAATAATATAAGTAATGGGTACAACTATTATAGTTCTGGCGATATTAACTGCATAATATGGGTAATAATGCATGTTATATTGATAATATTGGGAGTAATAAGTATAATTATTGTAGCTCTAGCGATAATAACTGCATAATATGGGTAATAATGCATGTTATATTGATAAGAATAAAGGTAATAAGTATAATTATTGTAGTCCTAGCGATAATAACTGCATAATATGGGTAATAATGCATGTTATATTGATAACACTGGGAGTAATAAGTATAATTATTGTAGTTCTAGCGATAATAACTGCATAATAGGGGTAATAATGCATGTTATACTCATAATAATATAAGTAATAAGTATAATTATTGTAGTCCTAGCGATAATAACTGCATAATATGGGTAATAATGCATGTTATATTGATAATATTGGGAGTAATAAGTATAATTATTGTAGTTCTAGCGACAATAACTGCATAATAGGGGTAATAATGCATGTTATACTGATAATAATAAAAGTAATAAGTATAATTATTGTAGTTCTACGGATAATAACTGCATAATATGTGTAATAATGCATGTTATAACGATAATAGTGGGAGTAATGAGTATAATTATTGTAGTTCTAGCGATAATAACTGCATAATAGGGGTAATAATGCATGTTATACTCATAATAATATAAGTAATAAGTATAACTATTATAGTTCTAGCGATAATAACTGTATAACTTGGGTAATAATGCATGACATATTGATAATATTGGGAGTAATAAGTATAATTATTATAGTTCTAGCGATAGTAACTGCATAATAGTGTTAATAATGCATGATATATTGATAATATTGTGAGTAATAAGTATAATTATTATAGTTCTAGCGATAGTAACTGCAAAATAGGGGTAATAATGCATGTTATACTGATAATAATAAAAGTAATAAGTATAATTATTGTAGTTCTAGCGATAATAACTGCATAATATGGGTAATAATGCATGTTATGTTGATAAGAATAAAAGTAATAAGTATAATTATTGTAGTCCTAGCGATAATAACTGCATAATATGGGTAATAATGCATGTTATATTGATAAGAATAAAAGTAATAAGTATAATTATTGTAGTCCTAGCGATAATAACTGCATAATGTGGGTAATAATACATGTTATATTGATAATATTCAGAGTAGTAAGTATAATCATTGTAGTTCTGACGATAATAACAGTATAATATGGGTAATAGTGCATGTTATACTCATAATAATATAAGTAATGGGTATAACTATTATAGTTCTGGCGATATTAACTGCATAATATGGGTAATAATGCATGTTATATTGATAATATTGGGAGTAATAAGTATAATTATTGTAGTTCTAGCGATAATAACTGCATAATATGGGTAATAATGCATGTTATATTGATAAGAATAAAAGTAATAAGTATAATTATTGTAGTCCTAGCGATAATAACTGCATAATATGGGTAATAATGCATGTTATATTGATAACACTGGGAGTAATAAGTATAATTATTGTAGTTCTAGCGATAATAACTGCATAATATGGGTAATAATGCATGTTATATTGATAAGAATAAAAGTAATAAGTATAATTATTGTAGTCCTAGCGATAATAACTGCATAATATGGGTAATAATGCATGTTATATTGATGACACTGGGAGTAATAAGTATAATTATTGTAGTTCTAGCGACAATAACTCCATAATATGGGTAATAATGCATGTTATATTGATAAGAATAAAAGTAATAAGTATAATTATTGTAGTCCTAGCGATAATAACTGCATAATATGGGTAATAATGCATGTTATATTGATAAGAATAAAAGTAATAAGTATAATTATTGTAGTCCTAGCGACAATAACTGCATAATGTGGGTAATAATACATGTTATATTGATAATATTCAGAGTAGTAAGTATAATCATTGTAGTTCTGACGATAATAACAGTATAATATGGGTAATAGTGCATGTTATACTCATAATAATATAAGTAATGGGTATAACTATTATAGTTCTGGCGATATTAACTGCATAATATGGGTAATAATGCATGTTATATTGATAATATTGGGAGTAATAAGTATAATTATTGTAGCTCTAGCGATAATAACTGCATAATATGGGTAATAATGCATGTTATATTGATAAGAATAAAAGTAATAAGTATAATTATTGTAGTCCTAGCGATAATAACTGCATAATATGGGTAATAATGCATGTTATATTGATAACACTGGGAGTAATAAGTATAATTATTGTAGTTCTAGCGATAATAACTGCATAATATGGGTAATAATGAATGTTATATTGATAAGAATAAAAGTAATAAGTATAATTATTGTAGCTCTAGCGATAATAACTGCATAATATGGGTAATAATGCATGTTATATTGATAATATTGGGAGTAATAAGTATAATTATTGTAGTTCTAGCGACAATAACTGCATAATAGGGGTAATAATGCATGTTATACTGATAATAATAAAAGTAATAAGTATAATTATTGTAGTTCTAGGGATAATAACTGCATAATATGTGTAATAATGCATGTTATAACGATAATAGTGGGAGTAATGAGTATAATTATTGTAGTTCTAGCGATAATAACTGCATAATAGGGGTAATAATGCATGTTATACTCATAATAATATAAGTAATAAGTATAACTATTATAGTTCTAGCGATAATAACTGTATAACTTGGGTAATAATGCATGACATATTGATAATATTGGGAGTAATAAGTATAATTATTATAGTTCTAGCGATAGTAACTGCATAATAGTGTTAATAATGCATGATATATTGATAATATTGTGAGTAATAAGTATAATTATTATAGTTCTAGCGATAGTAACTGCAAAATAGGGGTAATAATGCATGTTATACTGATAATAATAAAAGTAATAAGTATAATTATTGTAGTTCTAGCGATAATAACTGCATAATATGGGTAATAATGCATGTTATGTTGATAAGAATAAAAGTAATAAGTATAATTATTGTAGTCCTAGCGATAATAACTGCATAATATGGGTAATAATGCATGTTATATTGATAAGAATAAAAGTAATAAGTATAATTATTGTAGTCCTAGCGATAATAACTGCATAATGTGGGTAATAATACATGTTATATTGATAATATTCAGAGTAGTAAGTATAATCATTGTAGTTCTGACGATAATAACAGTATAATATGGGTAATAGTGCATGTTATACTCATAATAATATAAGTAATGGGTATAACTATTATAGTTCTGGCGATATTAACTGCATAATATGGGTAATAATGCATGTTATATTGATAATATTGGGAGTAATAAGTATAATTATTGTAGTTCTAGCGATAATAACTGCATAATATGGGTAATAATGCATGTTATATTGATAAGAATAAAAGTAATAAGTATAATTATTGTAGTCCTAGCGATAATAACTGCATAATATGGGTAATAATGCATGTTATATTGATAACACTGGGAGTAATAAGTATAATTATTGTAGTTCTAGCGATAATAACTGCATAATATGGGTAATAATGCATGTTATATTGATAAGAATAAAAGTAATAAGTATAATTATTGTAGTCCTAGCGATAATAACTGCATAATATGGGTAATAATGCATGTTATATTGATAATATTGGGAGTAATAAGTATAATTATTGTAGTTCTAGCGACAATAACTGCATAATAGGGGTAATAATGCATGTTATACTGATAACAATAAAAGTAATAAGTATAATTATTGTAGTTCTAGGGATAATAACTGCATAATATGTGTAATAATGCATGTTATAACGATAATAGTGGGAGTAATAAGTATAATTATTGTAGTTCTAGCGATAATAACTGCATAATAGGGGTAATAATGCATGTTATACTCATAATAATATAAGTAATAAGTATAACTATTATAGTTCTAGCGATAATAACTGTATAACTTGGGTAATAATGCATGACATATTGATAATATTGGGAGTAATAAGTATAATTATTATAGTTCTAGCGATAGTAACTGCATAATAGTGTTAATAATGCATGATATATTGATAATATTGTGAGTAATAAGTATAATTATTATAGTTCTAGCGATAGTAACTGCAAAATAGGGGTAATAATGCATGTTATACTGATAATAATAAAAGTAATAAGTATAATTATTGTAGTTCTAGCGATAATAACTGCATAATATGGGTAATAATGCATGTTATATTGATAAGAATAAAAGTAATAAGTATAATTATTGTAGTCCTAGCGATAATAACTGCATAATATGGGTAATAATGCATGTTATATTGATAAGAATAAAAGTAATAAGTATAATTATTCTAGTCCTAGCGATAATAACTGCATAATGTGGGTAATAATACATGTTATATTGATAATATTCAGAGTAGTAAGTATAATCATTGTAGTTCTGACGATAATAACAGTATAATATGGGTAATAGTGCATGTTATACTCATAATAATATAAGTAATGGGTATAACTATTATAGTTCTGGCGATATTAACTGCATAATATGGGTAATAATGCATGTTATATTGATAATATTGGGAGTAATAAGTATAATTATTGTAGTTCTAGCGATAATAACTGCATAATATGGGTAATAATGCATGTTATATTGATAATATTGGGAGTAATAAGTATATTTACTATAGTTCTGACGATAATAACAGTATAATATGGGTAATAGTGCATGTTATACTCATAATAATATAAGTAATAAGTATAACTATTATAGTTCTGGCGATATGAACTGCATAATATGGGTAATAATGCATGTTATATTGATAATAGTGGGAGTAATAAGTATAATTATTGCAGTTCTAGCGATAATAACTGCATAATAGGGGAAATAATGCTTGACATATTGATAATATTAGGAGTAATAAGTATAATTATTATAGTTCTAGCGTTAATAACTGCATAATATTCGTAATAATGCATGACATATTGATAATAATAAAAGTAATAAGTATAATTGTTGTAGTTCTAGAGCTAATAACTGCATAACATGGGTAATAATGAATGTTATATTGATAATATTGGGAGTAATAAGTATAATTATTGTAGTTCTAGCGACAATAACTGCATAATAGGGGTAATAATGCATGTTGTACTGGTAATAATAAAGGTAATAAGTATAATTATTGTAGTTCTAGCGATAATAACTGCATAATATGTGTAATAATGCATGTTATATCGATAATATTGTGAGTAATAAGTATAATTATTCTAGTTCTAGCGATAATAACTGCATAGTATGGGTAATAATGCATGTTATATTGATAATAGTGGGAGTAATAAGTATAATTATTGTAGTTCTAGCGATAATAACTGCATAATAGGGGTAATAATGCATGTTATATTGATAATAATAAAAGTAATAAGTATAATTACTGTAGTTCTAGCGATAATAACTGCATAATATGGGTAATAATGCATGTTATATTGATAAGAATAAAAGTAATAAGTATAATTATTGTAGTCCTAGCGATAATAACTGCATAATATGGGTAATAATGCATGTTATATGGATAACACTGGGAGTAATAAGTATAATTATTGTAGTTCTAGCGATAATAACTGCATAATATGGGTAATGATGCATGTTATATTGATAATCGTGGGAGTAATAAGTATAACTATTATAGTTCTAGCAATAATAACTGCATAGTATGGGTAATAATGCATGTTATATTGATAACACTGGGAGTAATAAGTATAATTATTGTAGTTCTAGCGATAATAACTGCATAATATGGGTAATAATGCATCTTATATTCATAAGAATAAAAGTAATAAGTATAATTATTGTGGTCCTAGCGATAATAACTGCATAATATGGGTAATAATGCATGTTATATTGATAACACTGGGAGTAATAAGTATAATTACTATAGTTCTAGCGATAATAACTGCATAATATTGGTAATAATGCATGTTATATTGATAATACTGGGAGTAATAAGTATAATTATTGTAGTTCTAGCGATAATAAGTGCATAATATGGGTAATAATGCATGTTATATTGATAATAGTGGGAGTAATAAGTATAATTATTGTAGTTCTAGCGATAATAACTGCATAATATGGGTAATGATGCATGTTATATTGATAATCGTGGGAGTAATAAGTATAATTATTATAGTTCTAGCAATAATAACTGCATAGTATGGGTAATAATGCATGTTATATTGATAACACTGGGAGTAATAAGTATAATTATTGTAGTTCTAGCGATAATAACTGCATAATATGGGTAATAATGCATGTTATAACGATAATAGTGGGAGTAATGAGTATAATTATTGTAGCTCTAGCGATAATAACTGCATAATAGGGGTAATAATGCATGTTATACTCATAATAATATAAGTAATAAGTATAACTATTATAGTTCTAGCGATAATAACTGTATAACTTGGGTAATAATGCATGACATATTGATAATATTGGGAGTAATAAGTATAATTATTATAGTTCTAGCGATAGTAACTGCATAATAGTGTTAATAATGCATGATATATTGATAATATTGTGAGTAATAAGTATAATTATTATAGTTCTAGCGATAGTAACTGCAAAATAGGGGTAATAATGCATGTTATACTGATAATAATAAAAGTAATAAGTATAATTATTGTAGTTCTAGCGATAATAACTGCATAATATGGGTAATAATGCATGTTATATTGATAAGAATAAAAGTAATAAGTATAATTATTGTAGTCCTAGCCATAATAACTGCATAATATGGGTAATAATGCATGTTATATTGATAAGAATAAAAGTAATAAGTATAATTATTGTAGTCCTAGCGATAATAACTGCATAATGTGGGTAATAATACATGTTATATTGATAATATTCAGAGTAGTAAGTATAATCATTGTAGTTCTGACGATAATAACAGTATAATATGGGTAATAGTGCATGTTATACTCATAATAATATAAGTAATGGGTATAACTATTATAGTTCTGGCGATATTAACTGCATAATATGGGTAATAATGCATGTTATATTGATAATATTGGGAGTAATAAGTATAATTATTATAGTTCTAGCGATAGTAACTGCATAATAGTGTTAATAATGCATGATATACTGATAATATTGTGAGTAATAAGTATAATTATTATAGTTCTAGCGATAGTAACTGCATAATATGGGTAATAATGCATGTTATATTGATAAGAATAAAAGTAATAAGTATAATTATTGTAGTCCTAGCGATAATAACTGCATAATATGGGTAATAATGCATGTTATATTGATAACACTGGGAGTAATAAATATAATTATTGTAGTCCTAGCGATAATAACTGCATAATATGGGTAATAATGCATGTTATATTGATAATATTGGGAGTAATAAGTATAATTATTGTAGTTCTAGCGACAATAACTGCATAATAGGGGTAATAATGCATGTTATACTGATAATAATAAAAGTAATAAGTATAATTATTGTAGTTCTAGGGATAATAACTGCATAATATGTGTAATAATGCATGTTATAACGATAATAGTGGGAGTAATGAGTATAATTATTGTAGTTCTAGCGATAATAACTGCATAATAGGGGTAATAATGCATGTTATACTCATAATAATATAAGTAATAAGTATAACTATTATAGTTCTAGCGATAATAACTGTATAACTTGGGTAATAATGCATGACATATTGATAATATTGGGAGTAATAAGTATAATTATTATAGTTCTAGCGATAGTAACTGCATAATAGTGTTAATAATGCATGATATATTGATAATATTGTGAGTAATAAGTATAATTATTATAGTTCTAGCGATAGTAACTGCAAAATAGGGGTAATAATGCATGTTATACTGATAATAATAAAAGTAATAAGTATAATTATTGTAGTTCTAGCGATAATAACTGCATAATATGGGTAATGATGCATGTTATATTGATAATCGTGGGAGTAATAAGTATAATTATTATAGTTCTAGCGATAATAACTGCATAATATGGGTAATAATGCATGTTATATTGATAATAATATAAGTAATAAGTATAATTACTGTAGTTCTAGCGATAATAACTGCATAATATGGGTAATGATGCATGTTATATTGATAATCGTGGGAGTAATAAGTATAATTATTATAGTTCTAGCAATAATAACTGCATAATATGGGTAATAATGCATGTTATATTGATAACACTGGGAGTAATAAGTATAATTATTGTAGTTCTAGCGATAATAACTGCATAATATGGGTAATAATGCATGTTATATTGATAAGAATAAAAGTAATAAGTATAATTATTGTAGTCCTAGCGATAATAACTGCATAATATGGGTAATAATGCATGTTATATTGATAAGAATAAAAGTAATAAGTATAATTATTGTAGTCCTAGCGATAATAACTGCATAATGTGGGTAATAATACATGTTATATTGATAATATTCAGAGTAGTAAGTATAATCATTGTAGTTCTGACGATAATAACAGTATAATATGGGTAATAGTGCATGTTATACTCATAATAATATAAGTAATGGGTATAACTATTATAGTTCTGGCGATATTAACTGCATAATATGGGTAATAATGCATGTTATATTGATAATATTGGGAGTAATAAGTATAATTATTGTAGTTCTAGCGATAATAACTGCATAATATGGGTAATAATGCATGTTATATTGATAAGAATAAAAGTAATAAGTATAATTATTGTAGTCCTAGCGATAATAACTGCATAATATGGGTAATAATGCATGTTATATTGATAACACTGGGAGTAATAAGTATAATTACTATAGTTCTAGCGATAATAACTGCATAATATTGGTAATAATGCATGTTATATTGATAATACTGGGAGTAATAAGTATAATTATTGTAGTTCTAGCGATAATAAGTGCATAATATGGGTAATAATGCATGTTATATTGATAATAGTGGGAGTAATAAGTATAATTATTGTAGTTCTAGCGATAATAACTGCATAATATGGGTAATGATGCATGTTATATTGATAATCGTGGGAGTAATAAGTGTAATTATTATAGTTCTAGCAATAATAACTGCATAGTATGGGTAATAATGCATGTTATATTGATAACACTGGGAGTAATAAGTATAATTATTGTAGTTCTAGCGATAATAACTGCATAATATGGGTAATAATGCATGTTATACTGATAATAATAAAAGTAATAAGTATAATTATTGTAGTTCTAGCGATAATAACTGCATAATATCGGTAATAATGCATGTTATATTGATACGAATAAAAGTAATAAGTATAATTATTGTAGTCCTAGCGATAATAACTGCATAATATGGGTAATAATGCATGTTATATTGATAACACTGGGAGTAATAAGTATAATTACTATAGTTCTAGCGATAATAACTGCATAATATTGGTAATAATGCATGTTGTATTGATAATACTGGGAGTAATAAGTATAATTATTGTAGTTCTAGCGATAAAAAGTGCATAATATGGGTAATAATGCATGTTATATTGATAATAGTGGGAGTAATAAGTATAATTATTGTAGTTCTAGCGATAATAACTGCATAATATGGGTAATGATGCATGTTATATTGATCATCGTGGGAGTAATAAGTATAATTATTATAGTTCTAGCAATAATAACTGCATAGTATGGGTAATAATGCATGTTATATTGATAACATTGGGAGTAATAAGTATAATTATTGTAGTTCTAGCGATAATAACTGCATAATATGGGTAATAATGCATGTTATATTGATAAGAATACAAGTAATAAGTATAATTATTGTAGTCCTAGCGATAATAACTGCATAATATGGGTAATAATGCATGTTATATTGATAAGAATAAAAGTAATAAGTATAATTATTGTAGTCCTAGCGATAATAACTGCATAATGTGGGTAATAATACATGTTATATTGATAATATTCAGAGTAGTAAGTATAATCATTGTAGTTCTGACGATAATAACAGTATAATATGGGTAATAGTGCATGTTATACTCATAATAATATAAGTAATGGGTATAACTATTATAGTTCTGGCGATATTAACTGCATAATATGGGTAATAATGCATGTTATATTGATAATATTGGGAGTAATAAGTATAATTATTGTAGTTCTAGCGATAATAACTGCATAATATGGGTAATAATGCATGTTATATTGATAACACTGGGAGTAATAAGTATAATTACTATAGTTCTAGCGATAATAACTGCATAATATTGGTAATAATGCATGTTATATTGATAATACTGGGAGTAATAAGTATAATTATTGTAGTTCTAGCGATAATAAGTGCATAATATGGGTAATAATGCATGTTATATTGATAATAGTGGTAGTAATAAGTATAATTATTGTAGTTCTAGCGATAATAACTGCATAATATGGGTAATGATGCATGTTATATTGATAATCGTGGGAGTAATAAGTGTAATTATTATAGTTCTAGCAATAATAACTGCATAGTATGGGTAATAATGCATGTTATATTGATAACACTGGGAGTAATAAGTATAATTATTGTAGTTCTAGCGATAATAACTGCATAATATGGGTAATAATGCATGTTATACTGATAATAATAAAAGTAATAAGTATAATTATTGTAGTTCTAGCGATAATAACTGCATAATATCGGTAATAATGCATGTTATATTGATACGAATAAAAGTAATAAGTATAATTATTGTAGTCCTAGCGATAATAACTGCATAATATGGGTAATAATGCATGTTATATTGATAACACTGGGAGTAATAAGTATAATTACTATAGTTCTAGCGATAATAACTGCATAATATTGGTAATAATGCATGTTGTATTGATAATACTGGGAGTAATAAGTATAATTATTGTAGTTCTAGCGATAATAAGTGCATAATATGGGTAATAATGCATGTTATATTGATAATAGTGGGAGTAATAAGTATAATTATTGTAGTTCTAGCGATAATAACTGCATAATATGGGTAATGATGCATGTTATATTGATCATCGTGGGAGTAATAAGTATAATTATTATAGTTCTAGCAATAATAACTGCATAGTATGGGTAATAATGCATGTTATATTGATAACACTGGGAGTAATAAGTATAATTATTGTAGTTCTAGCGATAATAACTGCATAATATGGGTAATAATGCATGTTATATTGATAATAATAAAAGTAATAAGTATAATTACTGTAGTTCTAGCGATAATAACTGCATAATATGGGTAATAATGCATGTTATATTGATAACACTGGGAGTAATAAGTATAATTATTGTAGTTCTAGCGATAATAACTGCATAATATGGGTAATAATGCATGTTATATTGATAACACTGGGAGTAATAAGTATAATTATTGTAGTTCTAGCGATAATAACTGCATAATATGGGTAATAATACATGTTATATTGATAATATTCAGAGTAATAAGTATAATCATTGTAGTTCTGACGATAATAACAGTATAATATGGGTAATAGTGCATGTTATACTCATAATAATATAAGTAATAAGTATAACTATTATAGTTCTGGCGATATGAACTGCATAATATGGGTAATAATGCATGTTATATTGATAATAGTGGGAGTAATAAGTATAATTATTGTAGTTCTAGCGATATTGACTGCATAATATGGGTAATAATGCATGTTATATTGATAATAATAAAAGTAATAAGTATAATTACTGTAGTTCTAGCGATAATAACTGCATAATATGGGTAATAATACATGTTATATTGATAATATTCAGAGTAGTAAGTATAATCATTGTAGTTCTGACGATAATAACAGTATAATATGGGTAATAGTGCATGTTATACTCATAATAATATAAGTAATGGGTATAACTATTATAGTTCTGGCGATATTAACTGCATAATATGGGTAATAATGCATGTTATATTGATAATATTGGGAGTAATAAGTATAATTATTGTAGTTCTAGCGACAATAACTGCATAATAGGGGTAATAATGCATGTTATACTGATAACAATAAAAGTAATAAGTATAATTATTGTAGTTCTAGGGATAATAACTGCATAATATGTGTAATAATGCATGTTATAACGATAATAGTGGGAGTAATAAGTATAATTATTGTAGTTCTAGCGATAATAACTGCATAATAGGGGTAATAATGCATGTTATACTCATAATAATATAAGTAATAAGTATAACTATTATAGTTCTAGCGATAATAACTGTATAACTTGGGTAATAATGCATGACATATTGATAATATTGGGAGTAATAAGTATAATTATTATAGTTCTAGCGATAGTAACTGCATAATAGTGTTAATAATGCATGATATATTGATAATATTGTGAGTAATAAGTATAATTATTATAGTTCTAGCGATAGTAACTGCAAAATAGGGGTAATAATGCATGTTATACTGATAATAATAAAAGTAATAAGTATAATTGTTGTAGTTCTAGCGATAATAACTGCATAATATGGGTCATAATGCATGTTATATTGATAAGAATAAAAGTAATAAGTATAATTATTGTAGTCCTAGCGATAATAAATGCATAATATGGGTAATAATGCATGTTATATTAATAACACTGTTAGTAATAAGTATAATTATTGTAGTCCTAGCGATAATAACTGCATAATGTGGGTAATAATACATGTTATATTGATAATATTCAGAGTAGTAAGTATAATCATTGTAGTTCTGACGATAATAACAGTATAATATGGGTAATAGTGCATGTTATACTCATAATAATATAAGTAATGGGTATAACTATTTTAGTTCTGGCGATATTAACTGCATAATATGGGTAGTAATGCATGTTATATTGATAATATTGGGAGTAATAAGTATAATTATTGTAGTTCTAGCGATAATAACTGCATAATATGGGTAATAACGCATGTTATATTGATAATATTGGGAGTAATAAGTATATTTACTATAGTTCTGACGATAATAACAGTATAATATGGGTAATAGTGCATGTTATACTCATAATAATATAAGTAATAAGTATAACTATTATAGTTCTGGCGATATGAACTGCATAATATGGGTAATAATGCATGTTATATTGATAATAGTGGGAGTAATAAGTATAATTATTGTAGTTCTAGCGATAATAACTGCATAATAGGGGAAATAATGCTTGACATATTGATAATATTAGGAGTAATAAGTATAATTATTGTAGTTCTAGCGATAATAACTGCATAATATGTGTAATAATGCATGTTATATCGATAATATTGTGAGTAATAAGTATAATTATTCTAGTTCTAGCGATAATAACTGCATAGTATGGGTAATAATGCATGTTATATTGATAATAGTGGGAGTAATAAGTATAATTATTGTAGTTCTAGCGATAATAACTGCATAAATGGGGGTAATAATGCATGTTATATTGATAATAATAAAAGTAATAAGTATAATTACTGTAGTTCTAGCGATAATAACTGCATAATAGGGGTAATAATGCACGTTATATTGATAATAATAAAAGTAATAAGTATAATTACTGTAGTTCTAGCGATAATAACTGCATAATATGGGTAATGATGCATGTTATATTGATAATCGTGGGAGTAATAAGTATAATTATTATAGTTCTAGCAATAATAACTGCATAATATGGGTAATAATGCATGTTATATTGATAATATTGGGAGTAATAAGTATAATTATTGTAGTTCTAGCGATAATAACTGCATAATATGGGTAATAATGCATGTTATATTGATAAGAATAAAAGTAATAAGTATAATTATTGTAGTCCTAGCGATAATAACTGCATAATATGGGTAATAATGCATGTTATATTGATAACACTGGGAGTAATAAGTATAATTATTGTAGTTCTAGCGATAATAACTGCATAATATGGGTAATAATGCATGTTATATTGATAAGAATAAAAGTAATAAGTATAATTATTGTAGTCCTAGCGATAATAACTGCATAATATGGGTAATAATGCATGTTATATTGATAAAATTGGGAGTAATAAGTATAATTATTGTAGTTCTAGCGACAATAACTGCATAATAGGGGTAATAATGCATGTTATACTGATAATAATAAAAGTAATAAGTATAATTATTGTAGTTCTAGGGATAATAACTGCATAATATGTGTAATAATGCATGTTATAACGATAATAGTGGGAGTAATGAGTATAATTATTGTAGTTCTAGCGATAATAACTGCATAATAGGGGTAATAATGCATGTTATACTCATAATAATATAAGTAATAAGTATAACTATTATAGTTCTAGCGATAATAACTGTATAACTTGGGTAATAATGCATGACATATTGATAATATTGGGAGTAATAAGTATAATTATTATAGTTCTAGCGATAGTAACTGCATAATAGTGTTAATAATGCATGATATATTGATAATATTGTGAGTAATAAGTATAATTATTATAGTTCTAGCGATAGTAACTGCAAAATAGGGGTAATAATGCATGTTATACTGATAATAATAAAAGTAATAAGTATAATTATTGTAGTTCTAGCGATAATACCTGCATAATATGGGTAATAATGCATGTTATATTGATAAGAATAAAAGTAATAAGTATAATTATTGTAGTCCTAGCGATAATAACTGCATAATATGGGTAATAATGCATGTTATATTGATAAGAATAAAAGTAATAAGTATAATTATTGTAGTCCTAGCGATAATAACTGCATAATGTGGGTAATAATACATGTTATATTGATAATATTCAGAGTAG